>JAFJYJ010000001.1:10000000-11247500 GCA_019022615.1 Acacia melanoxylon
GTTTTTCTGTTTATAGTCAACAGCTCCAACTCCTCTCTAAGTCTATTAGTGCTATCTGTCCAAGTACACAGGGTATATCGTGTGCACCTTGGTAGACCAGCACGGTTCTCACCTGGAGAAAAACCAAGCCCCTCATCATCATGATTCTATATTGATATTCCTAAAATAATTTTCATCCTGCAATCATGAACATTATGCGTAAAGAAGCTTTGAAGTCACGATGAACTCAATATGTTGTTCCACGGAAATATAATTCTGCATATCTGGAAAACTATTCAAATTGATTATCAACACTTACTATAGAGATCTCGGATTATTATCAGTCAAATCCCAGCCACAAGGTTAAACTGCTCAATGATCTGAGTCTAAATCATAAATTGGAAGTTACATATTCGATTGCTTAAATTTTCAAATTGCTTTGGTCATCCATAAATTGCTCATACAATCTAAAAACAAGAGGAAAGGATTAAAAACATTGAGGTAAATAAACTGCATTTCTCATTCATAAACTATTCGTGCAAGCCAAAGACAGCAATAAAAGAGCGGAAAAGGGCGGTAACCTAATATAGTCGATAAGCCAAGAAGTTTACACGGAGAGAAGCCTTATTTTCTGTAGTTATTGATAGAATGAAGCCAAGATCATGGATTTACGTTGCCTCATTCAACTTGTCAATCAAGGTTATCGTAAAACTCTACATATAGAGCTGAGCGTATTCAATAAGCTAGCATACTCTCCCGCAGTTAAATCTTAAGATTAACAATACTTACAAAATTATTAAGGCAGGGGTCCATTGAATTTTGAAAGTACACAAAGTACAAACTAAGAATTGCGCGGAATCTATAGACTACGGGAATAGAGTTATCCCCAGCTGAGAATTGCAAAGGTTTTCAAAATTAGTCAAGGAGTACATGAAACATGCCGCTGAACATGGTCCAGTAATCGCCTCGCACCCAGATAAACTCGTCAAAAGCCATGTTCATGTCGCTTCCGGCCAATACCCTGGTTCTGAATTGAATGAAAATGAATCAACAAGAAGTTTATTCATAAAAGGACAAGTGCCAATTGAAAATTGTGCATGAAAAAGCTACAAGTCCATAGTAGTAAAATAATCTGCCGTATCTACGAACAGTTAACTTCGTACAGAATTGCGCAAATCGAAAATCAAGCAGAAATGAGTTCAATTGGCACCGGAAACAAACAAGAAAGTCCAAAAGCGAGACAACGAAGAGAGACGACAAATACCGATTCAAGAATGAGAATGAGAATCTGAGGAGGGGTTTCCCCGACGGAGATCTTCGATTAAGTCACCAAGCTCTTTGCGGGAGGACTCTCTGCCGAACATGAAACCGTACCTGATGCAGGGAATTGATAAGAATGAAGAATCCTAATACAAAAGGAGAAAAGGGAGGGAAAGAGAGACACCAAAACGAAATGGCAGAGAAAACGCCAGCGGTCGCAACAGTCTGAATGAGAGTAAAGCTCTTCTGAGTCATCTCCATTTCACCTCAACAGAATCCTCCTTCACATCATTTCAGGTTTCAGCAATCAGCACGAGAATTGCAACGCTTGCTTTGAAACGGAGCTGCTGACGGAATTAAGGCCCAAAACATATCGGGGCACAAAACTTTCTGAATTAATTTGTTCCGCCAACTGGGTTAGAGGTATGGGCTTAGGCCCTAACTCTTAATAATAAAAAAAGTTAGAGAAAACAAGATCGCCAAACACATTAGGGAAAATCCCTTTAAAAAAACTTTAAAAATGTCAAAATAAAAAAAATTGTTTCGAATATTTATAATACCAAAAAGATGTTAGGGCATGATTCTTCCTTTTTTAAACTAAAAGAAATGAAAGAAATGTCCCTCAAAGTTAAAAGTTAAGAATAAAAAGGAAAGTGTGATTTCACAAATTCTGATAAAAGTTTTCAGTAGTTTGAATAAGGGTTTCAAGATTGGTTATAAGAATTTCATAAATTGCAAATCAAAATTCATAAGATCTGATATGGGTTTCATAAGTTCTTAAGAGAATTTCACAATTTCTTTAAGAATTTCACAAGTTGCAAACTTGAATTCATAGGTTTAGATAAAGTTTTTACAAGTTTTCAAAATAATTTGACAACTTCTTTAAAGAATTTCACCAAGTTGCACATTTTGATTCACAATATCTGATAAGGTTTTATGAGTTCGGGTAAGGTTTTGATAAGTTCTCAAAAGAATTTCACATGTTGCAAATTAAAATTCAGGAGATCTACTAAGGGTTTCACAAATTCGATAAAGATTTCACAAACTCGGATAAGGTTTTTACAAGTTCTTAAAATAATTTCACAAGTTGCAAATCAAAATTTAAAAAAAAAAAAATATGATAAGATTTTCACAAGTTCCAATAAAGGTTTTACAAGTTTGAATAAAGTTTTCACAAGTAATCCATTCAAATGAAATTAAACTCCAAAAGATAATTCTGTCATTTCTTTTTATTTTTGAAAATGACGAATCGACCTAACATTTCTTTAGCATTATGAATATCCATAACACCTTTTTGTCTTTTGATATTTTTAAAATTATTTTTAATGTATTTTGCCAAAAGAATTCAATTATTGAAGATATTTTTATTTTTTAAAATATAATTAATTTAAATCAAATTAAAATTTTCAAAACTTGAAATCTCAAATAATGATTGATTATCATATTAAAAGTTATTTTTTACAAATACTATATTTTTTTATTTATCATTTACTATTTTATATCTGTTTTGATAAATAATTATACTTATTTTGATTAAAGTAGATATCGTTTCCAATTCTTAAATAATTGTATTTAATTTTTAATGTTTAAATTTTATTGGAATGAAGCAAACACGAATCAGCATAGCCTCATTCGTCAACCTTGCATCCAAGTTCCAGTTATCAGTACAACCACTTGTCCATCACCCTTTTCTAGTCGGCTCAAAATATATATGATTGGTTTCCATTCAAGTGGGATACGCCTCTAGGCATGGCCATTCTTCTCAAAAGTCAAAACTACGCGTCACAAATAATACTACCATTCTTAATTATTTAATCAGTCAAACTTCCAATAGTCAAAGCACTTAATATATACTAATAAGAAAACCATTAATTATTGAAGTTTTGCACAGGAAAAAAATGATTAAAGGAGGATGAATTAGAGAAGCCTTTCTTGAGCAAAAAAATAAAAAATAAAATTAGAGAAGCCTTTGAAAAAGTGGGACCAAAAGAAGATTGTAGAAAATGGCCCCTCTGAAAATATCTTAAGATGCCAGTTGCAACTGAATATATGTTTTTTCCCCCTTCCTTCTCACCCATTCTTGGTCTACTTGGTTCGAAGGGAGGGAGGAAAGGAGAGAAAATGGAGGGGATGAGATTATCTTGTTTTGTTTGGTTGGAGGAAAAAAAATGATAATGATTTATAATGATCCTTTATTTAATTAAAAAAATGATTTTTAGTTATCATTAATTTAGTTCAAGAGGGGATAATAACTAATTTATCATTTTACCTTTATATGTTAGTTTATATTTTTACTTATATAAATTATTTAAATTAGTTTACACCCCAATATAAGTTACATAATTTATGAAAATTTACTCTCATCTCAACATATTGTTAATATGTTTATAAAAACTTATATAATGATATTTTTATTTCTTATTGATATGATAATATAATTTCAAAAATCAAATTGATATATTAATTTTTGAGTGACATTAGTAAAATTGTTCAGTTTTTTATATTTTTCCTTAAATTCTAGACACTCAAAATCCCATTTTGAATATGTGTACATAACCGACAAAATATATATATTTTGTAGGCAAATGCGAATATCTTGTCTATTCATGTCCATATGATGTGTATTTATACCATAGGAGAGAGCCTTAATATTGATGGCTCTTAATGATAATTTATGATGATTTCCTCTAATTCCGATTGTTAGGGATCTTGATTGACTATGTACTAATTACAATATATTCCCTAATCATGTATTTCCTAACACTCCCCTCAAGTTGGAAAGATAGATGTTAATTATGCCCAACTTGTTATAAAGATAATCATAATATAAATAAATTTAAACAATTTTTTTTCTTTTCATGAGATCTTGAATCCATCAACAAGTTCGGTCACATCCAAGAACGGTTCAACCAAATGTCACACAGGGGACATTCAAAAGAAAGGATCCAATAACTTCACCAAAAGTTCAAATAACAAACAATACCAAACCAAAGTAGAAGCTGCAAAGCAAATGGTCTCACAAGGACCAAACAATACTTCAAACGTCTCACCGTAAATCAAACACCTCACCTGGAGGCAAAACAACGAATTGGTCACACAAGGACCACCAAACCGTCTCACCTGAGACAAACACCTCACCGGAGGCAAAGCAACGAACGGGCCAATGAAATTACCCAACCACAAATACGGCATTCAAGACAAAAAAGCACTTCACGAACGTGCTGGAAAACGAAACAAACGAAGAACACAGCCACTAGAGACAAGTGAACGTGCACGAAACAAAATGCCGACCATGCTGAAATAGTAGAAACTCAGTCTCACAACACAACCTTCGAAGCAAAGAACCAGCCTACATATACCGGGAATGAAGGCTCAACGTTGGAGAATGAAGTACGACCAGAAAATGGTCACAGCAACCAAACGAGGTATCAATAACCTCCACAACAGAAACCTCATCGAAACTCAAAGAACCACTAGAACAAGTTCTGACAGCCAACCAGGACAACATAACAACCAAACGACGACAAAACAATGAGGTACATACTTTAACACTTTCTCTCTCCCCCTATGAATAGTGACGACATGGTCATTGTTCACAAAACAACAGACAAAACAACGAGGTACACACTTTAACACTTTCTCTCTCCCCCTATGAACAGTGACGACATGGTCATTGTTCACGAAACAACAGACGAAATAGTTCCAAAAAACAGCAAAAAAATCGACACAAACGGAAAAGAAGGAGCACCACCAAAGGATAACCAAAGAATTGACAGAAACTGAAATGACACGAACACACGCCAGAGAAGGGAGACTGGCCACTATCACTGTACAGTGACAGCGGCCCATCAAAAAACTCAAATTGGCCAAGAACTAACCAAGCTTTGATACCATGTAGGCAAATAATCTGAATATCTTGTCTATTCATGTCCATATGATGTGTATTTTTACAATAGGAGAGAGCCTTAATAATAATTTGTGATGATTTCCTCTAATTCCTGATTGTTAGGGATACTGATTGACTATGTACTAATTACAATATATTCCCTAATCATGTATTTCCTAACACATACACACACACATATATATATATGATAATACATGGAATCAAACCAAAGCTAAGAACCTAAAAACAAATCATCATGGAGCAGAGCCGAAGGACCACCCCGCGTAACAACAGAGTTGCTCCGTTTGGTGGTTCAATGAAAACACTCATATCAGCAATCCACCACCCAATCACGTTATGGCGTTGCTCCATTTGGAGGTTTAGTGAAAACTCAATGTCAAAAAATAATATGAAGAGTGATTAGTTTGCTACTGACACAGATGCATGTGATGAATGAAAAGAAGCAGGACATACGCTGAAATCGGCTTTATTTTTACAATTTCAAACTAAATGAGGGGAGGGGCTCATTTTTCCTCCCCTTCCATCCCCTCCAACCAAACAGGCCCCAAGAGGATATAGACAAGTAGCTCTTCGTTCACCAAACAACAATATGAGTTGAAACTTGAAAGCCAGTGTTTGATGAAGACAGGACCTGGCTTCGTGAGACCCGACTGACCAGACAATGTATTCAACTTATGCCAAAGCTAAAGACTAAGAGTAACACATTATTTGCTTCTTGGGACCAATTTAGGTCGAGATGATTCAGAAGCCATTTTTGAAGTTTCAGAATCCTGCAATGCTTGCTTCAAGCTTTCCACAACCTGACTCATGGGTGGCCTTTCTTCAGGTTTCTTGTTTAAGCATCTGTCTGCCAACTTGGCTACTTTTCGAGCAGCACCATGTGAATACTCATTCCTGAGTCGAGGGTCCATTATCATGCTGAACCTCCTACTATCAGCAGGATACAGTTTAACCCATTCTAGAAGCTTCTGTTCTTTCGCTTGGCTTCTATCTAACGATCGCCTCCCTGTAAGCATCTCATATAATACCACACCAAAGCTCCATATATCACTCTGAACTTTGAGGTGGCCCGTTTCAATATATTCTGGGGCAGCATATCCATGTGTCCCCACCACCTGATCACAAACATAAGACACAAACCTCAAATCATTTTAAAGAATGTGTATCGGTCAATTTTACTTAATAATCAAAGCAAAGCTGCTAATTTTGACTTGGTAATACATAGTCCAAGTCCACCATATCCACTTACCGCAGTGGACACATGGGTCTGATCACCAATTGGACCTTCCCTGGCAAGACCAAAATCTGAAAGCTTTGGATGGAAGTTCGTGTCCAATAAAACATTGGAAGATTTGAAATCCCGGTATATTACCTACCAAATGAACAGTCAAAGAGATTATCAACAAAAGTAGGGGTTTGGATGCCCAATTCACAGATACCATATTGTTATAAGGATGAAGTACCTGAATCTCTAATTCCTCATGTAGATAAAGTAATCCTTGAGCAGCACCGAGCATGATCTGCAATCTTGTTTTCCACGGTAAGCTGGGAAAAGCCCGTCTGAAAAGATGATCCTCCAGGCTCCTGTTGGGCATGAATTCATAAACTAACAGCCGTTGGATTCCTCTTTCTCCATCTTCAGAGCAGTATCCCAATAGTTTTACCAAATTTGGGTGATTAACAATGCCCAGAAATTGAACCTCTGCCAACCATTCTTTATGCCCCTTAACAAGAAACAAAGACTACCTTCAGAAAGAGATAGAGCTTATGCAAATATTATTTACAGTGAGCAAGTGCTATGAAGTGACTCAACAATTGGAAATGATTAGCATACAAGCAATAATAAATTCTGCAGATGACACCAATATAATAATGTACATGTCAGTAACAATATTTCTTTTGCTCAACAAATATTATCACTATATAGGTTGTTATAGTTCTTGACATGTGAAGGAAGAAAACAAATAGGGTTTAAAGTTCCCAATTATCTTCTTGTAGTACACCTTCTCTTCACAGCCGCTTAGCCCAGGAAAAAAATTACTAAAGAAAAAACACGAATAATGTCCTCTCTATCCAGAAACGGTCAGCTATGGGAGCAATTAAGAGTTACTTAGAGCACACACAAAATTGCATAAAGAAAAGGAAATCTGCGGAAGCCAATATACCTGAAAGCCATGGGTGTTAAGTCTTTTTATGGCAACAACAATAGGATCACCTCGACCATCTTGAGGCCTAATTGTTCCTTTATAAACGCTCCCGAAACCCCCCTCTCCAATCTTCAGCATCCGATTGAAATCTTTTGTGGCCTCACTGAGGTCTTGGAAAGTGAAAACTCTCAGATTGTGTTCTTTCTCTTTGTACAATTCTGTTATGGTTCTCGGCGATGGCAGCGAACTCGTTGGATTCACCACGTGATTTGAACCCGACTGATTCTTCTGTCTTCGTTTCTGCGATTCTGAGGAGGATTTTGATCCTCTCTTAAATTTGAACGAGAAGCACTTCATTTTCTAACCATTCATTCAACGATATTCCGATTGAGGAATGTTATCGCTGAATCTAAAATTTCATACAAAACGAACAGGGTTTTTCAAACGACAGGAAAATTGGTAGGCTGGAAGACGAAAGCTGAGGGGAAAGGGATTCAGAGACGAAAAGAGATGAAAAAACGATAGGTACAAAGAGAATGATAAAGAAATGAAAGATGGAAATTCAGTGGGAACACAAGGTGAACCAAGAGAAGCAAATTCAAAACATGAGTTGCGTGAAGTGAAAGTAATTGAATAATGATGGGAATAGAGAATTAATTTGAAGAAAGGAAAAGCCCCGAAAGAGATGAGAAACTGCAGAAGATAACCACACCTGCGAACTGCGATGAAGAAAGAGAGAGAAGTGATACCCAAATTTGTCCCAAAGATTATATAAATAAAAGAAGGATTTCAAAACTTGGACCTTGGAAGATAAGGCAACGTCAATGGCAATTCAATGGCGTGCCAGTCCGGCGCCACCCGCTGAGATTGACCTCACTTATGATATGACTTAACTATCCCTATCTTTCTTATTCTTTAAATTTTTTTAATTACACCGACCTATTAATTGCCTGGTTTCTTTGTTATCTGTATGCTGCTCAGAAAGAAAGAAAGAAAGAAAGAAAAAAAAAAAAAAAAAAAAAAAAAAAAAAAAAAAAAACCCTCTCCCTCAAAATGAAGAAAGAAAAGTAAATTCAGTAGCAGGTTATGAATATAGGGAAAAATATTTCTCATATTAGAGGATATGAATATAGGGAAAAACATTTCATATTATTATAGGACCAACTAAGTCACAAACCAATAAAAGTAGTATAAAATCTAAATAATTTCCAATTCTAACGTACTAAATCTAATATTATATTAATTATAAATAGTGGAATCCACATATATATAATTATATATATATATATATAATATATGTAGATCCCACCATTTTATGTGTGTAGGAATCTTCTTCTTCTCATACAATATGAAAAGTTTAAACCCCTTAGAAGAAAAATTATTATTTTTAACTAATTTTACTTACCGGTTTATTTTTCCCAATAAGAATAAAAATTGCTTTAAAAAATGACCTGATGGAGTAATTTCTTACAAACAATTAAAGTCGACTCCCATAAATCTTTTACTCCTTCCAACAAAACATATTTATCTAATTTAATTATATTAAAGAAGATAGTTAAATTAATTAATAATATGAAATATATCTTTTAAAATATCCTGACATTCCTTTCTTCTTCTTTTTAATTATTGATCAGAGAACATAATAGAAATAAATTAGAAAAATTGATAAATATAAAAATAAATTTTATATTTAAGATCAATACACATTCTTTAAATATATCTTATATTAATTTAGGATTGATCGATACTTGGGAGGATGACTCTTCAATAGCGAAGTTGAAAGTTGAAACCGGATAATTAAACAAAAAATATTCATTATAGTCAAATGTCAAAACTGACTGATACTGATGTTTGGATGGAAAATACAGTAAGTCAATATAACGGGTAAAATAATTATATATTAGTATTAGATTAAAATTACCTACCACGCTAAAATAAAACTTTCATAAAGCTAATCATGCGTCGTGGAAAACTAAAATTAAAGTACGCAATGCTTCCTACGTAGACATAAAATCAGACATGTTGGGATGAAATTGAAACACTTACCTAAAACAATTACTCCCTCCTCACCTTAAAATAAGATTTAATTATGAAATGATTTAATCTTAAATATAAGATATATTTTTATGTTTGTCATTTTTTTTAAAACTTATCCCTATCATACCCCTTAACAATAATCAATTAAAAGAGAAGTTTAAGGAATAAAGGAAGATAATTAGGATGTTTTACAAAAAAAAAAACATGTCATTTTAACTAACTTCCTTAATTTAATTAAATTAGATAAACATGTCTTATATTAAAAACATTGAGAGTATTTAATGGTCTAATATCGGGACCGTGCTTAGTTCACTAACAAATTTATAATTTCAGAGTTAGCAGGATACTAGATTTATTCAATAAATAAAGGAACACTACAACGGCATTAGACTTCCGCTAAAAGGGCAACAAAATGCCATAAAAGAAAGAACAAGGAAGAATCCGAACATAAGCCTTCTCCCCACATTTTTCTATTTTCTCGTGCTCGTGCACATGGAATGTTGGAAATTGGAATGGGGTAAACTTATTCAAAGGTTAAGGTCAAGTTATAGGTTAGAAAGAAAAAATAAATAAATAAATTCCATTTGAGTAAAAGTCAAGAATAAGAGATGCGGCCATTAGAGAAACAATAGACAAAAGTCGTACGAAGTTTAGTAAAGATAATCACTTGGTCAGATAATGGGTTTGTAGGAAGTGAAGACTGTTAGGAGTGGACAAATTTGGTGTTATGGTTTTGACAGCTACATGTTCCCACCAAGATGTATTATTGTTCAAATGATCAATGATTATTGACGACCCCAGTTTGATTGGGATGCCTTTTGAAACCACCACGATCATCGGCACCTATCCGATTTATGATTTGATATTTGGAATCTTATGGGGAGAGGATACCCACCTCCATTAGCATGTGTAGACTAAATGAAAGAAAGCGATACCAAAATTTCTGTTATTTTATATATTTAAGGTGAAGAAGAGAAGGATAATTTCATTGTTTTCTCAACAAACTGAACTATACCTGGTTTGGAATAGAAAATCTTCCGCATGTGAAGAAAAATGGGTTTGATGCTTGTTCCATGATTAATTGCAGGACTCCCATGTTTCACAAACTTGGGCAATTCTGCTGTAGCTGCATTTACATTTTTGAAAGATGTGTGTTTATCTGAATTATCAGTAAAAACTACTTTTTTAGGGTTAAGGTCTAAAAACGCACATGCCTTTTACCCAAAATGCACCCAGAAGAATGCTTTTCGGAGAGTGCAAAAATACCCATAACCTTATAAAAGCAAAGCAAAAATACCATTACAGTTAAATTGGCTTAACAGACGTTAAATGCCTTATGAAAATACCAAAATGCCCCCACACCATCTCCTTCCCAACCTTCATCCTCTGGAACTCTAGCGAAGAACAACGAACTCTTTTCCAGCCAAGAACAGTGACGATACCACACACCAAAGGAAATAGCAGTTGCCAAAATCTACCTAAGGAATTAGATACAACAAAATTCTAGAATATTTTCAAAAATATACTAAAAAAGCTCATCACCATTGAGCCACCATCGTCGGAATCATTCAAGACTGTGAAACCGAGCTTGGTAGAGAGGAACGAAGGTGTAGCTCTCCCTCTGGTTCGCGGCGCCCTCCGTATTGATCGGATCTTTCACTCTTAGTTTTAGACCATTAGCAACACAAGGCAAGAGAAACCTTCAAAATAATTGCTTCAAATTTTCCTCAGACAAATGAAATCTTCTGTTGTATTTCGGATCATTCTTCACCAACACCTCACAATTTCCACTCACGAGATCCTTATGATCGTGCTTTTTAGGACTCAAGTTCTTCGTCTTCTTCTTCACGCGGCGCCGCCGAATCGTAATGTAACAGTAGCCACCAAAACAAATCTTTGTTTCGATCACATATTCACATAGATGCATTTCAATACACACCGAGAAATCGATAGCTTTGTGATTAACATAGATGTTTTCTCTTCCACCATCAACAAGGATTACGGTCCCAATTCCGAATCACGTAAGTTTTTTTCTTCTTTCTAATAAATTTAATTACATTATTTACCTCTGTTTCCTTGGAATTGGGTGAAAAGACACCAGAACCTTGCTCAGAGCCTCCTTCAAAACCTTTGCGTCGAAGAAACGCGACGCACCCGCCGCCGCTGACGCCATCGTTGGCCTGTAGAATTACATGCTCGGCGTGTGGAAATTCCGAACCACCAAGTCAACATTGGAATTCCACAGCGCTGTCCGTGGTGTCTCCGTCGCCTGTGTCCCGACCTGGGTCCTGGGTCTCAACTTGGGTCTTGTGTCTCGACCTCGTTCTAGAAAGGATTACCAGAAAGGAGTTCGGCGATCTCGTTCCTGTGTCTCGACCCTTCAACCACAGAAGATGATGAAGGGATAGGTTATACGGAAAAACAAAGAGATTTTGACGCCGCCGTTGGCATCTGGGAAGAATGGAGAAGATGAAGGAGGAAAGAGAGTTTTAGGGTTGGTAAAGAGAAGGGTAGAAGAGGAATTTAAAAATTGTAGATATTTTTATTTTTTAAATAATGTGGGTCCCACTAACGAGATGTTTGTCGCTTTTAACGGTATGAGCATTTTTGCTTTGATTTTATAAGGTTATGAGTATTTTTGCACCTCCAAGAAAGCATTTTACACGGGTGCACTTTGGATAAAAGCTTTATGTGTATTTTTGCACCTTAACCCCTTTTTTTAACGTGATTTACAATATACGAGATAAGTTTGTGAGGAAAGTTTTGTCTTAACTTACATAAATATGATTTTCCAACACCAACTCAAACAGTAACACTATCACACGCTGTATTTAAGATTATGATAGTTTCAATGGTTTTCAATATGAAATTAAACTCCCTTTTAAGGTGAGGTATCAGTGACGGTGATTACCCAGAAAAGGTGATTACATTTTTCCAGGAACAACTATGGCACCACAAGCCAGCCTTGTGGTTATAGAAGCCTCCGCCTCCCCTGAGGGGACAACTTTGCCGCTGCTCAATAGGACAATGCACCAAGTGCGAATACTCACTTTTACAAGATGTCGGTTCACCAAACATAATAACTATATATTTAACAACAACAGAATACATTCTTGGTCCATTAAAAAATAATTGAACAAATTCCCACAACGGAAATTAAACTGCTAGCTTGTCATAGAAATCCCATAACAATGCACAAAAATACATCTAAGAATCAATCAAGTCAGCTCATTTTGGCTATTCCTGTGACTCGGTAGCTCCATAGAAATTTTTCTTGATTCTATGAATATTTAATCATGAAACCCTCAATAACCACAACAGAGGAGAGCCTGGTCTATCATTCTCAGGTCAACAATTTTCTATAGGAAGTTATGAAACAACATATCCGATGCAAAAACAACTGAGCAAGCTCTGTGATGTAAAAACAGATGCAGCCAAATTCATCGCCGTCAAAGCAGAGAACAGGCAAACTGATCAGATGAACGCATCGCTCACACACTAAATTCTAGTTCAACTATGACCCCAAAGCAGCTTCCGGGTCTGGGCTGGTGGGGCTAATCCTGGAATATCCCGAATGTCCTTGTTGTTTGGGTGCACGATCTGAAATTTTAATTTTAAAAAACAGCTAGTTATGTATTGGACAACATCTTATTACTGTTGGATAATTTAAACCATGGTGTTACATTGCGGAATTGACTTGATATTGACATTACATGCATTTTTTGTTTGGTCGTGACGTGTATATATAATGATCATGATCTGAAAGAAATTTCTTATTACCATCATATTGAAAAAACCAAAGAGTCAGAAGCACACAAACGAACATTTTCCAAATACATACATATTAGCAGCTTATTACCATCTTATTGGAACTTTATGTTAGCTATTGCAAACAGTTTCCAACTTTATTCAAATTTATCATATGGCTGAGTGAATTAGTTATACAGAAAACAGTGGCACAGAACGCTCGCCGTAAAACACAAACATGAAAGAACTGTCAGATAAGAAAATGGGAAGCACAAACAGCTGGTTATTCAATAAATGAGAAGGTGCTTCACAAGCAACAAAAACACGTCACAGTTAAGCAACTGCTTCTATTAGTAAACAAATATCTAGTTGAATTTATTCACAGTGAAACACCAAAAAAGAATTGAGAAAACAACTAAGAAATCGGTTAAAATCATAGGAAGAAAACTAACTCTTACCTTTACAATAATGATAGCAATCACTCCAATCACAATAAGAACCAGCAATGCCATAATACACTTGTCAGTAGCAACCTATTGTAAAACTCCGGTGGGTTAACAAATAATAAATAAATATACTTCAAATATTATTCCCTCCGTCTCTAAAAGTAAGCTTCAAATTTGAGAATGGACTTGTCCCAAAATGTAAGCTTCATTTTGAAAAAGTCAAAGCATTTATTGCATTTTTTCCAACTTTACCCCCTTGACTATATTTGTTGCATTTTGTTGTCTCTCTCACTTATCCTCTTTATAGATAAGGGCATAGTTATAAAAAAAAAATACATATTTATTGCTCATAACTAATTTTCACTGTTTTCTTGATAAGTGAAAATCGGTTATTTGAAGCTTATAGTTAAGGACGGAGGGAGTACCATGTAACCAAGTGGATAATGTAGAAATTGACCTGCCTACCGAGTTCCTTCACCAATTTAGTGGCTCTCTTTATGGAGAAATGGATAGAATCCAGCTCATTGACGATTCTGCTCATTTGTTCCGTCTAAAAATGGAAGAGATTGCAGTCCTTAGACAAAGAAAACTTTAGAAGAGTTTAAATTCTGGATACAACCCACCCCACCCTTTTTCTAGTTTTTTTTTTTTTTTTTGGGGGGGGGGAGAGAACTATGCTCGTACCTGAGCCTTCAAAGCTGCATTAGTCTCAGTGCCAACATTTATAGTCTCCTCAACAACCTATTAATAGAGCGATTCACAGAAATCAACTTATCAGCCAGAGGTATTCAAGATCGTACATGAATATATAAATAGATCCCAGCTAATTTATGTAATAAGCAGGAACAACTTTGTGTTGGATGATCCTTTAGAAGTGATATATGTAACTATGTATTAAGTGAATAGTGGCCATAAATTTTGATGTATAATGTTCTCTCGCCACAACAAAGCCTTCTTTTAATGGATTTGCAAATTAGCACCATTACTAGAACCAGTTCGACCAACTTTCCCATACAAAGCAAAATCAACTTAGTTAGGTCTTGATTTACCTAGTTTTATGACATAACTGGTCTTCAAGAAATTAGACATACCTTCTTTCCCCTCTCAATGGCTTGATCTGTCTCATCCATCATCCGGTTCCCCCTACCAATCAGCTGTTGATTTGACATTGCTGTAAAGAAAGAAGTTTCTTACATAATAGAAAGCTCCACATAAGAAACACATTTCACGAAGTAGGCATGGTCAGTTATTTGAATATCATAGGCACACTACGTAGAATATTGCAGGAGGCACGGCCATTTCCCCCACTCTCATTGTCCTTGGAATAATTATTCTCTCGACTAAAATTTTCCAAAACATTTCGCATCCTCAGCTTTTCCCATGACTAAAACAGCATCAATTTTTACTAGAAACAAGAGATATTGGATTCCAGAAAATAATCAATACAACTACAAATTATATAAACCAAACATAACAAGAAGCAGAGGCCTTATATAAAATACTCCTCCAATCCTTAATATAAGACATATTTACCTAATTTTAGATTACGAAAGTTAAGTAAATTAGTTAATATGATATCTATTGTCTAGAACACCCTACTCATCTCCGTCAATTCCCTTTTCTCCTTGATTATTGTTAAGGGAGAATCATTGGGGGTAAATTAGGAAAAAATTGACAAATATAAAAACTATGTCCTTTATTTAAAACCAAAATCAACTCCCCAAATATGTCTTAAGGACCGGAGGAGTAATACAATTAAAGAGACAAATATGCATTAGTTAAAAAGACACAATAACATTGTACTATTACTAGTTCCGCATATTTAACAGATTAATCACGAACTGTCATTCATATGACAATTAAAGACAGGATATACCATCAAAAAAGAAGACAGGATATATGATTATTAGCAGCATCAAAACTATCTAACCTAAGTGAACCTCATGGCAAAATAGCATGGGTTAGAGGAACCTATAAGCTTACAGGAAGCTAGCAAGACATTTTCTTCTGCATAGCCTTCATCAGGCCCCTCAAAGAGCTGAACACGCTTATTCTCAATATCTGTGGCATATCTGCATTGCAACCAACAATATAAGCCAAATGGTCCATGATATCAAAATATGCACCCTACTCATGTTAGAACATAGATAACATAAAAAGACATGTTGACAAAGTTAGGTCGTGCATGATATCAACTACGGAGTCCATGCCTGTCAAACAGACCAAGATAACTACTAGCATATGTTAACTTACTGCTTTTTAAGAGCAACATATGAATTTAACTCTTTGACCTGCAACAAGAATTGCAATTACTTATCAGTGAGGTTGAAGAATGTCAATGATAACTGTTGGGACCAAGAGGCCCCAAAAAAGGAACATGTTACCAATTTTAGGAACTGGCATAAGGATGTATCATATAGATCTCACCATGGACTGTTTTTTCTCATTCAGCATTTTGTTGGTTTCCCTATCATTTCTACCCTCCAGAGCCTTGACTTCTGCATCAAAGTCTTTTATAAGCCTGAAAAAATAGAGGCAAAAAGACATATTAATACACACAGTATACTTCAGAAGAGAGATCAATACCCTAATTCTTAAGGAAAGGCAATTGATGACCTGCTTCCAACATCAGTGGTCTCAGTCAAATAGCAGGAATAATATCTCTAAAGTAAGAAAAATGGTATTGTATGGACAATCTGCGCAGCAGCTGCGTTTCTTGACATAAGCAAGCTAAGCAGGGCTGATCTGGCTGGATATAAATTTATATATAGTCATAGACATCCCTAAACTAGCATAAGTACGAATAGTTGTAGTTCTTGCACACACTTGCCGATTAAATAGCCCCAATTTCCCTCTTATCAACTTCGTATCTGTCCTCTCCTGTCTAGATTTTATTTCACAATTTCCCTCGCACTATTTAATGACGCAAAATACAATAACGCAGTCATAGGCGACATTCAAGCTTCTAAGAAATATACGAAAGAAGCTACTAATGAAAGAAAGACGAAAAGTGGAAAGGATGTAATAAACGCCAACGTACCGCTTACAATCTCGCATTTTATCGGTCAACTCTTCCAGCTGCCTGCTCTGCCTATTTGAATCCTTGATCTTCTCCAATTTCTGAAATCCATTTCTGTACGGATAACACTGCAACTATTCAGTACCCACAATTTAAACAGCCGCAAGTTGCGTCGTGATTACACAAAGGGGATTGTATGAGGTAAGATTTGGAAAATTGCCAATACCAGCACCCAGGTGATGCTAGCCTCGACATTATCGCAATAGTTCAAGGGAAGGCAGATTTCATCTAGACTACAATTTGAGCAACCAACGAAGTTCGAAATCTTACGCTAAAGCACGGAAAATGTCGCTGATCTGTCCGTCGATCTCCGCCAGCCCCTCGCTAATTGCCGATAATGGATCCATCGTATATACTTGAAAGCAATGATATCCGCAAGCTTTAAACTTCAGATGACAAATCCAGATGTCTTCGCAAAAGCTTTGGAAATTTATATTTGAATGCGATGCTTCACAGTTCTATCGCACTGTTGCATGTAAAAGCAAAAGGGAGATCCTCAGGGGAAATGAATACGCCAGCAGACAGGATTTGAGAATTTTGATTTAATAAAAATGTGGTTTCATAGCATCCAAACGACCTCATTGAGAAGCATATGCATTCAGAAGCTTTTGAAATTCAAAGAACCCTTTCCAGCCACCAAACTGCATGAACAGCACCGAATGGGATCGGATCCAAACAATGTAGGATACAGCTAGCGACGGATGAGAACGAAACCGGAGGTTCACGCTGTCTCTCGATCTAAGACCCGAAGAATAGAAAAATTGGATCTCCCTCGTGATCTACAGAAGCTTTGTGGATTTTTTTATTTTTTTATTTTAATTTTTGTTGAGCATTCTTCTGGGGGAGATTCGGCGTGCATATGGGAGAGGCACCGTAAGAGCACCTCGACTGCTAGAGGAGGTTGTTTTGCCTGTTTGAACTTTAAACCGCAATTAGCGTCGCTGTGGATGGCCCATTTGGGACCCATCAGAAATATAATTTAAGTAAAAAACTAAAAACTCCATGTACTGGACTAAAATATAATTATATAATTTCTCATTGTTCAAAATTCAAACGTGATTTTTTATGGCTTTCAATTACGTGATAATATTTGGGCAAAAAAAAAAAAAATTAAATTACGTGATGAAAAAATAATTTTATGATCTTAAAAAATATTTCGGTATTGACCGATACTAAAAGGATACTGAAAAAAATATTTCAGGGTATTGACTGGTACTAAAAAGTATTTTCAGGATACTGATTGGTAAAAAAAAAAATTTATAATTTTGAAAAATTATTTTAAGATCTTGAAAAAATATTTTGAATTGACCAGTCTAAAAGGATCTGAAAAAAATATTTCAAATGCCACGTCAACGCCCAACAAGAAAAAAGTCAAACTTAACGGCCAAAATCAAACTTAACGGCCAAACACTATTTTTTGCACATACTTTGTAACCACATAGTCATTTTTCGCACCTAAAAAAGATTTTGCTACTGGGCATTCCTCGAGATAAACACATGTCTATTTTTCGCACCTTAACCCTTATATAATTTCTCATTGTTCAAACCTTTTTTATGGCTTTCAATTACGTTATAATAATCAGCTCGTGGGTTGGCCATCTATGGTTTCAAATCTACATGAACTCGTTTTCAAACTCGTATTACTCTCACAACTTCTAATTATAAAATGGCATTGATTTTTTTAAAGAGATTAATAAAGCTGAAAAAGGTTATTTAATCACATCATAGACTGTATATTCTTAGATTATATATTAGTTTATTTGTCAAAATAATTAATTTGAAAAAAAAAATTACTCTAAAGTAATGTAATTAACTTCCTTAATTTCTCCAAAAAAATCAACTTGGTCTTTATAATTATGATAGATAAAGTATTACAGATATTCGAGTTAACTTGTGAGTTCAAATTTCAATTTATTGTTTTTTTAAAAAAAATTCTAACTTACAAAATTATATTAACTCATTATAAAACTTTTGCTAAATTTTTGAACTCGATCATATTCAAAGGATTTATACTATATTTAGATTGAATTATTGTTATTTTTATATTTTAATTATATACTTTTAATTGTTGTTAATTAATAAAAGTTTTTTTTTTCATTTTTGTAATTGGAGCTCATAATTCAAGTTTCCATCTCTAATCATGATTTTGTTTAAACTCATGAATTCTATCTTACTAATCGAAACGGTCCATTTGGACCCTAAATTTGTAAGGGTTGTGTTTAAGACTTTTTATTGTGTTTGGTTTGAGGGGAGGGGAGGCAGGACTTTTACTAAATTGTTATTAATAAAAAGAAAAAGGTTTTTTGTTGAGAGTTTAGTTATAAAATATTGAAAACTTTCTATAGGTAATTTGGTCTAAACAAGGTAAAAAATTTCGCTCCCCTCCCCTTCTCAAACCAAACAAGTCTCAAAAGTGAAAGCACGTTCATATTTTTTTTTTTTTTTTTTAAGATTATTTTTATAATAATAATGTGATTGCTTTTTGTATACTTTATTAATAATGATGCAAATATTTAGTTGTTATTATCTTTTTAAGAATTAAGTGTCTTAAGAATTTCTTGTGTTAAGAATCCTAAAAATTAAAAAATTAGTGCATGTTTGGATTAGATTTTGGATAATAGCTTATTTCATAAGTATTCTTACTAATTTTGTATTTTTTAACTTGCTTTATAGTGATTATTTGGTTCATATCTTATATTGTTTATTTTGTTGACTACTTATACTTTTGAAGACATATTTATAAGAAGTATTTTTTATTTTTGTAAGTATTCTCATTAATTATTTGTAATTGTGATCTGTGGATAATAATTTACATTAATTATAACTTAGTGACTGTATTTATTTGTTATATGGTACATTTACTATTTACACCTTAATTTTGAGAATATTTATATGTTAAATTAAAATTTTCATTATTAAAATTTTATATTTTTAGAAAATAACTAAATAAATAGTAAAATATTATTAAAATAACGTTGACCCTTACCCTCCTCCAAGGAGGTAAAGATGACCAAATCTCAAAAAATAACTATTTTTTTTACTCGGATTTAAAAGTCGGGCTAACCCTTTTTCCAACTTTACTAACAACTAAATCAAACTATAACATTTTTTTTTTTTTTATTTTTTGCTACAACTCTATAATTTCTCACGTTCTAACTTTTTCATGGGGTAGGGGGATGGATCATGCATTTAATAATTTCTTAAATTTGTTGGTGTCGAATCTCAAAAGACGTTCCATGTTAAATACTTTTCTGTTTATCTTTTATAAAAAATAAAAAAATGAAGTAGTCGTATTTAAATTTTGTTTTAATAGTGTTATCATTTATTGAGTGAAAGGTGCATTTTTGTCATTGCACTATTTTTATTATGCAAGGTGTAGTCATTATAAAAAATTGTAAGGTAACGTAACACAGTATTTTTAACTTGACGCAAATGTTGTAACGAATAACATTTAAGTTGGTGTTGGGCGAAAAATAAAAAAAATCCCAACCCACACTAACATATGATTTAACATTGAATACTTATTCGTGTTCGTATGATTTAACATTAAATACTTATCCATGTTTTTATTAACCCAGTTTATACTTGATCTAGTAAAAACCGCAAATGTAGTACATACATTTAGGACCTGAAGAGTGATATAATATATTTTGTCTACAACATTAATATTTTTTTTTAGGGTAAAGGAGTGATAATACATGAGTTTTTCGCCGGGAAGCGCCAAGCCACCAGAAATTTACCTAAAGACCAATTTTACATGTGGTTAGCTTTGGGAGCAAAAAGTCACATGGGGGGTTAGTTGACCAGATTAGGTCAGCGGTCGATTTAGATGGAAGCATCGTTAAATGCCGACGTGGACGCCAAATAAGAAGAAATGTTGAGGTGGAAAATATTTTTTTTTTTTTAAAAATAATACTCCCCCTCTCCGCCGGCAGCCCCACCACCGCCACCACCGGCCGACGGTGGCCGGCCGCCGGCCCGGTGGTGGCCGGCCGCCGCGGCCGTGGGGGGCCCGTCGGCGAAGGGGAGTATTATTTTTTAAAAAAAAAATAAAAAATATATATATATTTTCCACCTCAAAGATTTCTTCTTATTTCGGCCCACGTCAACACGAACAAGAACTCCATCCAAATCGACCGCTGACCTAACTGGCCAACTAACCCCCATGTAACTTTTGCTCCCAAAGGCTAACCACATGTGTAAAATTGGCCCGTAAAATTTCTCGTGGCCGAACGCTCCCCGGCGCAAAACACATGTGTATTATCGCTCCTTTAGTCTTTTTTTATCTAACTAGTGACTTTTGCTGAGAGTGATTTCTATATTATTTTGTAAAAGATAAATAATTTAACTAGCTTCATTGATTTGTGTAAAATAGTTATTAGGTGCTTGAAAATAAGGATGTGAGGAAACCAATAAGATATTTGTTGAGATAGCAAGCGTCCTCATCCAATAAGAAGAAGAATCAAAATTCAAATTCTAGAAAACACAATCACAAAGGGGAAAAAAAATTTATGCACTCCAAATCTTTAAAAAAAAAATCTATGGGAAAAGTACCAATATCGCAACTTTTACCAAAAATTGTACCTAATTGAAGCAATTTGAAAAAAATTTACCGATCTAATGCAGTCAAACACATCAGTTAATCCGACGCCACTAGTGGCGTCGATAATTATATATTGACGCCACTTTTAAGTGGCGTCAATTAAAAAAAATAAAAATAAAAATTTTATAATAATATTTAAAATTATAAATAATAAAAAGAGTAAATAATAATTTTAATTAATAATTAAGGAAATTAATTATTATTCAAATGCATAATCAAGTCATTGCAGGCGCGTGGATTAGCCATTTGACTAATTAATTATTCTCTAACTAATTAATTAGTAAATTAATTATTTGACTAATTATTATTCTCTATTTAAGCTTATCTTATTTATCTTAGGGTACTCTATAAATAATAATATACAACATTTTTCACAAAATATTTTTATTAATTCACTAATTATTATTCTCACAAATTTCTTTAATTAAATTTAGCTAATAATATTTTACAATTTATATATATCAAATTATTAATGTACAAAATATTAAATAATTAGTCATCTATATTAAGGTTTATAATAAATTCACTAATTAATTAATTTACTAACTAGTCTTGTATCCTATGGTTTATAATAAATTTTAAATATTTTAATTCCCTTAATTATTAATTAAAATTATTACTTACTCTTTTTTTATTTATAATTAATTAGAATTATTATTTATAATTTTAAATATTATTATAATATTATTATTTTTTAAAATAGACACCACTTAAGTGGCATCAATTCAATTATATAAGCAACGTAAAATAAACCAAATTTTATATCCAAATATTCAATTTGATAACCTGCTACTATAATTGAATTGACGTCACTTAAGTGGCGTCAACATTACTCCGGTAAATATTTTTGAAAGTACCTTAATTGGGTACAATTTTTGGTAAGAGTTGCTACATTGGTGTTTTTCCCCTATCTCAAAGTCTAAAGTAGCTTAAAAATACTTTTAATCAGATTTTTAAAAAATTACAAGAGGGAGTATTAAAAAGGGAGGCATAATATATCATTATTTTAAAACATTATGTCGTGTTACTTCACAAATTTTTCAAGTTCCTCATTATTTTTTTTGCCAACCATAATATGTCATAATTTGTGAAGTAAGACGACATAATGTTTTACAAAATGACAGGAGGGAGTATTAAAAAGGGAGGCATAATATGTCATTATTTTAAAATATTATGTCGTGTTAGGATATATTTTAACCTTTCTTTATGCTAAAGAATATTATAAAAATTTTCTTTTAGGACAAAACTCACATCCAATGCTTTATACCGAGTTCATCCAATTCACTAATAAGAAAATGATGACATCTGGTTATTTTTAACACACCAGTCTATTTGGGTTGGCGGTAGGAGTGATAACTTAAAATTGGACTTTATATGACTTTAAAAAAAGTTCGGTAGGAAAAAAGTTAGGTTATAGAGAATGATTTGTGTTTAGATTGATGGTGGTAGAAGTGACGGGGCTCATGTTAAAAAATTGAGAGCTTTTTGGAAAAAACTGGATTCTAGAGCTTTTTCTTTAACAGACTTTTTGAGCTTTTTTGACTTAAAGTCCAGTGAACTTAACGTGTAACCCAAACACACCACGTTGAGCTTTTTCTTCAAAGCCTATTAACTCTACCGCAAATGCTCTCCTAATGCTAACATCAAACAGGCTTAACGATGAACGCAAAGATCTTAACAATGGGCTTGTTTGGGTTGGCGGTAGAAACGGTTTAAAAGCTATCCGACTTTTATAAAAGCTCGCAGAAAAAAATCGGGTTATAAATGTGATTTGTGTTTGGATTGTCTATTTGACTTTTGTAAAAGTGGTTTTTTTCTAAAATTATGAGTGTTTGTGTTATTATTTCAAAAATCGGTTGAGATAGAAAATGACAAATATATATATATTTGTGTGTGTATAATAAAAAATTATTGAAAAAAGTTATAATAAATAAAAAACTGGATTTTTTTAAAAAAAAAAAAAGAAAAGAAAAGAAAAGCTAGAAGTCCACATTCAGAATTCTCCATCCCAAAAATGAGAGTGGGCCCCGCATCTTTCTCAAAAAGCCAGAATCGTTGACGTAGAAGCTCTATCTTGGAGCTTTAATTACTGTTTGGGTTGGCGGTAGAAAGCGGTAAATTTTAAAAGCCTATCGATTTTAAAAAAAGCTCGGTAGGAAAAAAGTCAGTTATAGATAATGATTTGTGTTTGGATTGCCAGTTTGGCTTTTTTGCAGAAGTGACTTTTTTCTCAACTGATGAGTGTTTGAATTATTATTTGAAAAGTCAGTTAAGATGGAAAATGACTAAAAATGACATGAATCATATTGAATACTACAAATACATATTAATTATATAGGTAGATGGTGCCTACCGAAAGTGGATCCGTTTTCTGATCATGAAGTGGGAAGGGATTTCGATTTTAGAAGGAAGTGGAGGGATAAATTAATGGATACAGATACTTTTTTTTTGCTCGAAGAAGATTTCTATTACCACTTCAAAATGACAGGAAAGCAGATACAGCAGATACAGGGAGCTAATAAACATCCACAATCAGCGAAATAACACTTACCAACAAAGACCAAAGCAGCCTAAGGTACAAATGGAAATAATTAAATAACTAAATAAAATCATCACCCCTCACGAAACCGGGTTAAGAACCAAAGATTCCCGATCAAGAAGCGCTTAAGATCCAAAGTTAGAAGAGATAATAAAGGAGGTGTTGGTTGTGACACCCATCCCACAGGACACATCCCCTTATAAAAATGCTATATTTGAATCTGATTGTCTCATGTTGATTAATTGTATTGATTCTAAGTCACCTGCTTTATATGATTGGCGTTGTAGAAACATTCTTCATAACATTATTGGTCTTCTTTCTTCCAAAATTAATGGATACAGATACAGTAACCCTTGGGAAGACAAAAGAGGTAACGAGTATTTTTGTTTGGACGTCACTTTTTTCAATGAGACTTGAGAGGTACAGAGGGGCAAAAAAGGTAAATATGAAAAGAAAATATCCCATTGGCTTAAAAAAGAAAAGAAAATATCGGGGTCGTATCAACTTCATGAAAGCTCTACGCCTATTCAGGTTTTGGCTCACTCTACGGCGGAAATTAGGGATGTCCAAAAAATCCGGTGGTCCAGGTGGCCCGACCCGGTCCGGTCTGACCCGGTCTGGTCCGAGACCATTCAAGTGACAGACAGGACTGGTCCTGGTCGGGCCGACCGACTTCGGTCCAGGGGGTTCAAATCCTATGATTTGGTCCGGTCTGGCCCGAAAGTGCTTTTTTTTTTTTTTTTTTTAAATTTTTTTTTTAATTTTTTTTATAAAAAAATCCATTGCATAAATCTCTCATTGGCCACCCTACCAAATTTGTGACTTCACTCCCTTTCACTCCAAGTATTGATTTGTGGTTTATTTTTATAAAATTTACTTGACTTTATAAAAGCATCTTCTATTTTATATTGTATTCTTGTTTAATGACATGTTGTTGGAGATTATTATGGCTTTAGGATTGGATTTAAGATGTTTGCATGTTTATTTATTGTCCCATGGTGTTTCATTGATTTAATTATTATTCGGAAGTGGAAAAAGAAAAAAAAATCAAAAAAAAATTGGTCCTAGATGCTTGACGGACGTCCTGTAGGCGGTCCCCTGACCGTGCAGTTGCCCGACATGGATGAGACACTGCACTGGCTGGATTGTCCCGTCCGAGGTCCCTCTGGACTGCACTCGGTTGACCCCAACCCGGTCCGGTTTTGGCTCACTCTAGCGGAAATGATTACTACCCAATCATACTACTCATCCTAGGAAAGACCGTCTCTGACTTTCTCCCTTGTTTGGTTAATCTTGGATGGTTGTTATCCCCAAGAAAATCATTAAATGTTTTTAATTTCATCTTGAAATTTAATTAATTAATTTTTTTAATTTTGTTCATATTTAATATAAACATGCATTTTATCTTAAGAATACCAAATCTATTGGACATGATATTTTTATAGGTAAATAACAGCGGAACAATTCAAGTCCTGGTAAGTCAGAATATGATTACTCGTTAAAAGCAAAAACTCGCGTAAGAGATTTTTTATTTTTATTTTTCAAAATAAACTCTTTTTTTAATGAAATATCTTAAGGCCAAATCAATCATCCGCACTCCAATCAGAGCGGAACTTTTGCCATAATTTCCTCCTAGGCCTTCTGACTTCCTCTATGTACGGTATCAATCTCATCCGTTCAAACCATCAACGGTCATAAAACGACACACGTGTCTTGGGGGAGGGGTTTCAATTGGATGCTACTGTAGTACTGTTGCTTGCTTCTTAAACAAAGGTTAAAAAAGAATTTCAGTCAGACTAGTTCTCCCTCCCTTCAGTTCATTGTTCAGACCCACTCTCTTCATCTTCCCCACTCAACCATTGCTTCTTTTTCGTTGAGGGATTCGTAACTCTGCTCCGTCGACGGCAATCAGCGTAGACGCTAATTTTCTGGGGACGTCGTCGAGGTGAGTTACGACGCCATTTTTATGTTAATGATCACGCTGTGTTTTTCTTAAAAAGCTTATACGAGTTATTATTATTATTTTCCCTGGAGTTTTGGACGCCAAGTTTCCATGGAACCCATGGCTTGCTGGTATGAGGCTGAGATATCACTGGCTTCACTTTTGAAGCCATGGTTTCGATTTTGCATGCATCTCTCATCATATTTACTAGATTTACAATACTTATTATTTATTATTTGTAACAAACGTAAATCGACTTTTGTTTTCAAGACCAGAAGTGTCGCTTCCCCTGTTTCTGTAGTACTAGTTTGGTTGTCTTAGAGATTTAATCTTTTTCACTTCTCGTCTCTCACTCTTTCTTTTTCTGATCCAACTCATGTCGATCTTTGTACGAACGAGTACTTATGCTGTACTGACTCCACCGAAATGTAAGTCAATTCTTTATGTTTTGCAGTTCAAGTTGAAGGTTTTGTTTATGGAAATACCAGTGAAGGGTTTTTTGGCCGCTGAGTTGAAGGTTGTTTATATTCTTAACATTATTAGTGTAACCGGGCATTTTAGATGTTTAACGTGACTACGTGAGCGTTAATTAACAATTAGTGGTATGATCAAACCATTTATGTCCGTTTTTGGACTCGCCTTAGTCGTCCATTTTTGATTTAATTCATGTGTCTTTTCGTTTTCCTTGCCTTGGTCCTTTTTATTCTTGTTCTTTTTGGTAAAATTATTTTTATTGCTTTTATTATAAAATTGTAAAATAATATTAAAAGTAATAGTAATCAATAATTGGTAGAGATTTTTTTTTTTTTGCTAAATTGTAATTGATTGATAATTGTTTACGGGTTGAGTAAAATAATTAGAAAGTTTTTGATGTTGATTCATGACTGTTGATAATCTCATTATAACCGAATTTTATGAACAGAAAAATATAACTCCTCATCAATGACCTCGTCTCATAAGAAAATCAAATCTGTAACATAGCAAAGCAAACGTTGCTTCTTCTTTTTTCTCTTCCAACCCCGTGTTTGCCTCTTGCGCGATCCCAAAAATTGACCTCGTTCTCACCTTTTTCCCTCGATCCCTAGCTCGCCACTTTATAAAGTTGCTCAACAAATAAATCTGGTTTTTGTACGCTTCTGATATTTTCTCTGCTGTACCGTATCATGCACGTTTCTCGTCTTTTGCTATCGCACCTCTTCTATGTCTATGAAGTTTATCATAATCAAACTCTTGTATTTTGCTACGTTCTCAAAGTTTGCTTCCTTGCTGCATTTAGCTCTTCCTCGTGCATTTTGGAGCAGTACTTGTAATAACCAGAAAGGTACGCAGTGATATTTTTTATTCTGTGTTTGGGGTGTTAAGGATTAATCAAGAGTAGCACTATTTATGTTAATTGTATGGTTTAGAATAGTCTAGAATTATTCCCAGTATTATTCTGCTTTTCGTAGATTCTTCTCTTTCATGTCTGTTATCGGAATTCTGTTAGCACTGTACATCTATATGGATTGTCTTGGTTGACACTCTATAAATACAAAGCTACAGGGCCTCTGCTTTGTATTGGGGCTACTGAGATTCATATTCTTTCAGTCTGATTGTTATCTTGGTATCAGTGCTTGAGAAGTTTTCCCTTCACAGTCTTTCCTTTCATCATGTCTCAACCAACGACACCTTCCGGCGCTGCATCACGATCGTCTGTCTCACCCACAAACATCACCCTTAACAATGTTTCAAAAATAAATCCCATGTTCAATTCCTTTAACCAAGTAAACCCGATCAAGCTGGATCGACACAATTATCTACTCTGGGAATCGATTGTCCTTCCTATTGTTGAAGGCAACAAATTAGAAAAACATCTTGATCCCTCTGGACCAAGATAAAATTGCTTTATATATATAAAAAAAAAATTGCTAGACCAAACTCATCTCTCTTGGGTCAAAATTCAAGGCCATCTTCTTGCTTTTAAGAGTAGATTGGAGCAACTTGATCGGTTTGCCAATCTCAGTATTGAACCTACTGCGAATCTAGTACAACCCAGTGGAAATTCTCGCCCATCCTAGAATACCTCTGATGTCTCACATGGAGGTTCACGCGGTGCTCAAGGAAACAGAGGATCATCATGGGGAAATTTCAGGGGCCGTGGTGGTCGCTCTTCTCGCCGACAAAATCACTGAAGTCGCTTCTATTATACCTATTGTAAGCGCCACGGGCAAGATAATAATCATGATGATGTGATTATGCATCTTTAATTGTGTTCTTATAAAGTGCTCCTTCCTCGATTTCTAACTTTCTACGCTCAATTTTAGAGCATCTTTGCCGGCCTTTTTGCGATCAAGTGGAGCACCACGAAGATGTGACAATCAATCATTATCTAATACAAGCTCTCCATCAAAACATTGTTGAGTTGTTACTTGCGGGAGGTGGTGTACAGCACGATCCAATAACAAAACAGTGGTGCACGATCTCCTTAATTCTCTCGGTTGGAGATAAGGATCATTGAGCAAGATACGACTACCAAACCACCTAGAAAAAGGAAAAAGAAAACCAACAATTTTAATTAATTTTCTCGTGAACTTGAAAAGTTTTAGTGGCAAGTTTAATGGGACAATAATGTAAATATTAACTCACTAGGATCTAGCTCGAAAAAGATCTTCCATAGCTCTTCCATCGAAGGCTGATGCTTCCCATAAAAATTTCTAGCATTAGCCATTGCTTACTCCTAGGGTATGCTGGCCCTATCAGAGGGTCAAGATTCTTGAAGCAAACCAACACTAGCTTTGGAATGTGGGTTAGAAAAAATATCTACATAAAAAAAAGAGTAAACATTTATAGTTAAAATATTTATAAAAATACATAAATATCTTTTTAAGAATATAAAAGTTAAAAAAAGATTGCCTCTAACCCAAACACACGGCTAAATTGGCTAGTCTGTGTTTTATTTGCTTTGTAACACAGCCAAATTTGCTAGTCTGTGTTTTATTTGCTTTGTATGCTTTCAAGCTGGTGTGAAGATTCTCCCAGCTTGCACACCCCATGCATATGTACTTATTTCTTACACGTCCTTGAGGAAATTAACAAGCTTTGTGTGGTCTCTCTATATTTGCCCATATCTGGGCAGATCATGCATGCTATGTTGAGGAGGGCTGCTGCTCGGGATCTACGATTTAACATGTTTTCATCAGCATTCACTTAATCAAAAGAATTGATAAATTTAACCGATTCCATGGCGCAAACAAATTTACTTTTAACGTGAATCCCAACAAGTTCAAAAACTTCTTGATCATTTAGATCTAGGGTGTTACCCTTGGTTTACCATTAATTGGTAAACTAGTTATCTTCAACACATCTTCGAGGCCGAAATATATATTATATATGAAAGGCCCCAGTTCTGATATCGTATGCCTCTATCAATGCAAGAAGTAGGGATTTAAACATGAGTGGTTTTACGATGAAGTTAAAAAGGAGCTCAAATCCTGAACCATTCAACTTTTGCTTGACTTGTTCATGGAGTCTAGAATAATAGAAAATTAGCTTTGGAGTTTAATCCCCATCCACCACAACCACTAAGAAGTTGAACAAGTCTTTAAAAAATTGTATCAATTATAATTCAACATTAATAACAACACTTTTAACATTTCAAATTTACCAACCATTCTTCTGGGATGTTTTTGTTGTTCTGCCATCTGCTAAACTTTTGCAGGATGCAAGATAGAAAAGAAGAAAGAATTAGGAAAATACTAGAGCCACAATCTTAGATCTCTAGTCCAAAACATAATAACACAAGTAACTTCCTGAAGTTTGCCAACAAATTAGTGCATATTAACAGTCAAAAATTAAATTATGTACGACAGAACAAGCATCTTTCAATTAGAAAAATAGTTCTGTTCATATTTAAATTTTTAGCTGTGAATATACATCAATTTGTTGGCAATCTTTAGTAAGTTGTGTTATTGTGTTTTGGACTAGAAATCTTAGGTTTTGGCTCTAGTATTTTCCTATTCATTTTTTCTTTTCTATTTTGCATTCCATAGAAGTTTAGCAGATGATAGAGCAATAACATCCAATAGAGCAACAAAAACATCCCAGAAGAATAGTTGGTAAGTTTGAAATGTAATAGAGCAACAAAAACATCCCAGAAGAATAGTTGGTAAGTTTGAAATGTTGAAAGTGTGTTATTATTGTTGAATTTATTCTTGATTATTGATACAATTTCTAAAGAATTGTTCAATTTCATGGTAGTGGGGGTTGAACCCCATAGAGATGATTTTCTATTTTTCTAAAGCTAAACTTTATGAATGAGTCAAGCAAAAGTTGAAGGGGTCAGAATTTGAACTCATTTTTTATCTTGATCGTAAAATCACTCATGTTAATTATCTATTTCTTGCATTGATAGAGGCATACAATATCAGAAATGTGGCCTTTCATATTTGTGAAAATACAAAATATATTATATTTTGGCCTCGCAGACATGTTGAAGTTAGCTGGTTTGCCAATTGATGGAAACCAGATATTTTTTAGGGCTAACACCCCAGATCTCAGGAAGGTTTTGAACTTGTTAGGGTTCACCTTAAAGGTAAATTTGTTGGCACGACGAAATTGGTTAAATTTATCAATTCTTTTGATGAAGTGAATGCTGATGAAGACACGTTAAATCGTATAGCCCAAGCAGCAGCCTTCCTCGGCATAGCGTGCTTGATCTCTCTGGACATGGGCAAATGTAGAGTCTCTATGAAGCTTGTTAATTTCCTTAAGGATGTGAGAGAAATAAGTACATATCATTCGAGGTGCAAGCTGGGTGAATCTTTACACCACCAAATAAAGCACACACTAGTCTATTTGACTGTGTGTTTGGGTTAAAGGTAATCTTTTTTAAATTTTGATGTTTTTTAAAAGATATTTATGTATTTTTATGAATATTTAGACTATGAATGTTTACTTTGTTTTTCTTTTTGTAGGAATTTTTTCTAATCCACGTACAAAAGCTAGTGTCAGTTTGCTTCAAGAATCGGGACCCTTCTGATTGGGCCAACATCATTTCCACTTATCAAGCCTTAGTGTGTGCAAAATGGCTAATGCTGGATTTTTTTATGGGAAGCATCGGCCTTAGATGGAAGATCTTTTTCGAGCTAGTTCCTAGTGAGATAACATCTTCGTTCTTGTCCCTTGATACTTGCCACTAAAACTTTTCAAGTGCATTGGAAAATTATTTAAAATGGTTAGGTTCCCCCCCCCCCTTTTTTTTTTTTATAAGTGGTTTGGCAGCTGTATTGCAAACTTGTGCCCAATGATCCCCATCTCCAATAGGGAGAATTAAGGAGATCTTGCACCATTGCTTTGTTCTTGGATCATGGTGTATACCACCTCCCGCAAGTAGCAGCTCAACAATATTTTGATGGAGAGCTTGTTTTAGATGAGGATTGGTTGTCACATCTTCATGATATTCCACTTGATCGCAAAAAGGTCAACAAAGATGCTCTGAAATTGAGCGTAGAAAGTTGGAATTTAAGGAAGGAGCACTTGATAAGAATACGATCAGAGATGCACATTTACATTTCTGATAATCCTAAGATCGTTGTTCCACCTTCCAAGGAATCTTCCAGAGAGATGTTATTACCCCTAGTACTGATATTGTTGATAATTTTGAGGCCCTTTCATTCACATATTAACATATTAGAGATTCTTCAAACTCCTTCCCATGATTTTTATATCCTTCATACCAGTACCAACATATTATTGGGGATGATCTATTTCAAGGGTAGAATGACAATGATGGTCCCATAGGTGATGGCAGTAATGTTAGTACGGGGTCATGGTGAGGAGCAGACTGGCAATAATGATAGTGGGGATCATTATGGAGATCAAAGTGGCAAAGGTGATCCTTCAAGACAAAGCATATCATTTCAAGCATCGCAGTTGGCTCTAGGTCATAGAAAAAGGAGAACTTCTCAACCTACGAGAATTATTATGACTAGAGAGGTGAAGGCAAGCACAAGATTTGAAGTTTATGTTGTTTCAACAGCATGATGGGCAGCTAAGGCTATAAGGAAGGTGAGATAATAACAATGTTTCCCATCTATTAGTTTGAATTAAATAACATAAAATCAATATTTTAAAGGTGGCCATTTTTAGAAGTTTTTTCTAACATAAAATTTTGATCAAATTAGGAGAAACCTAGCGGGATTAATGCTATGCCAAAGTGATGAATGGTTACTATTAGGTAAAGTCTCTGGCTTCTCTTTTTCTAGTTCTATAATGCGATGAGTGCTTATAAATAGATGGCAGATTGATGAAGCAAGTTATTATAGTACTACCTCTGGTCCCAGTGACGGAGCCAAGATTTCATATTTAAGGAAGTTTTAAATGTATTAAAAAAATAAAAGAATATAGACAAGAAAAGAAAAGAAAACTTCAATTGAACATAAAAAAATAATAATCAAGAGTCAACTAAGCAATATCAAATGTAAAAATGAACTATACTCTAGAAGATACATGCATATCTCACTGAAGGAAAATTAGGAAACATTTATGTGTATGTGAGATTGCTAGTTTGTCAAACCGGTTTTCGTTATCAAAAACCAATTTCCTAGAAATAACAATCTAACCATTTACAATACCCAATTTTAGGTTAATATTCCATTTTTCAAAAGTCACTTTTGAGTTACTCAAATAAGCATTATCAAAACCGAGTTTTGTAAAAGTCAGACTGGATCTTCAAAACTAGTAGTCACACATATACCATGATGTTTTACTAATTTATTTTTATTAGGTTTTCTTTGATTCTTTCCTATTTTATTAAAAATCTTAAGCATGTATAATTATGATTTGTGTGAATGTATGTCCACATTCAAGAGAACTGATTTTATTTTATTTTTCAATTAAGGGTGTCTTTTATGGGTGCACTTGCACCAAAAAACAACAATGTGGCTCCGCCACTGTCCGGTCCTAATTATAGGACATAGTTGACTTTTTTTTTGAGAGATTAAGGAAGCTAAATAAGTTTCTTAATCATTTCATATGTTGTGTTTTCTTAGATTATATATTAGTTTATTGGTCAAACTATTTAATTTGAAGAAAAATAAAAAAAAAATACTTTAAGCTAATTTAATTACCTTCCTTAATTTCTCTGAAAAAGTCAACTAAGTCTTATAATTAGGACCGGAAGGAGTATTAGAATATCCTTTTTTGTTTTTTCAAACACCAATGCTTCCTATGTTACGTAGTTTTTAATGTTTTGTTTTTTTAATCAGTGAGTGACATATTGTGTTTTTTTTCTAAGCAGAAGTGATAAATGACTTGGCTATCCACCTCATCTCAGAAGTATGAGAGATTCCAGCCAATGACTGTGTTGTCCAATACTACCTACGCCACAAGTATTTTTTTCCTTCAATTGTTTACAATTTCAAATTTAAATCAAAATATGATCAATCTCACCCCTTTGTATATTAATCACGATAGGATACATGAATATTTATTTATTTTTGAACATCAACCAACCTTTTCACCGAAAACAACCATGAACAAGTGTGGTGAATAAAGGTTGTGCCCTTAGGTTTGCCTTTGCTGCTGCAATGTTTGGTGAATCCTCAGAAGCTCTGTTTTGGCTTCAGCTGCCTCAAGCACTCAAACATCTCATGTACAAGCTTTTGAATAAGCCTCTATGAAAAGGACATGTATCAGAACTATTCCCCGAGGTTGATGGGAAATCTATGCTGTCTAGGATCACATCAAAAGGAAAACCAGCCGAAAAAATGGGCAGAAATGTAATGGTAAGTCATCGCCTTTGATCACTAAACATGCCTTGGTGTCCCAAAATTCCACTTTTGTCTGAGCTTGGCAATTTAATTAGTAAATGTGCAATAGGCTTTGCTTAAGAAGTTGTCAAGCGCTTGTAAAATAAGTGAGTAATTAATTCACTTGGGAATTCCTTGTATTTTCTACTATCAGGCTTGTGTCAGTTGGAGACTTAGAAGTTGCAGTTAGCTTATTGCTTTCCACTCCACCGGGCACCAGCGAGCTCTTACTTCTATTTGAATACTGTCAGTGCAGTTGCTCTCTCTCTTCAACTGTCTCATGGTCTCTTCATGAACTTGCAGTGAAGGTTTGAGTTTAACTTGGACAAATTTTGAACATGTTTTGTCATCACACTCCAAAAGTTCTGGTTCTGGTTGGCTGATATATGACAATATATTTTATAAGAACCCTAAAAATTAAAAAAATTAGTGCACGTTTAGATTAACTTTTGGTTAATAGCTTATTTTATAAGTATTCTTACTAAATTTGTATTTTTTTAATTTACTTTCTAGTAATTGTTTTGTTCATGTCTTGTGTTGTTCATTTTGTTGACTACTCACATTTTTTAAGACATATTTATAAGAAGTATTTTTAATTTTGTCAAGTCTTCTCATTAATTATTTGTAATTGTGGTTTGTAGACAATTGTTTACATTTGATTATGATTTAGTGATTATGTTTGTTTGTTGCATGATATGTATCCTTTACTCATTAATTTTGATAATATTTATATAATTTAGGACTTTCTTTGTTGTAATTTTATTTGTTTAAAAACAATACTAAAAGGTTGTTTAAATCGTTTAGGTCTTGTAGGGCCTGTCCTGACCCTCATGTTCAAGGACCGAGTCTCAAAAAATGATTATTTTTCTTTATATGGGACTAAAAGGGCCGACTCTTTTAGACCCTGACATGTGAAAGCTGGGGTCTTTTTACTGCTCTCTAGCTAACAACTAAATCTAACTATATTTTTTTTTTGCTATACCTCTATAATTTCTCACGTTCTAACTTTTTCATGGGGAAGGTGGATGGATCATGCATTTTAATAATTTCTTAAATTTTTTGGTGCGAAACTCAAATTACGTTCCTTCTTATCTGCCACATTCAATTTTCCGTTAAATACTTTTCTGTTTATCTTTATGAAATTTTTTTTGAAGTACTCGTATTTAAATTTTGTTTTAATAGTGTTATCATTTATTGGTTGAAAGGTGCATTTTGTCATTGTACTATTTTTATTGTGCAAGGTATAGGCATTATAAAAAATTGTAAAGTAATGTAACACAGTATTTTTACATTGACGCAAAAAAAAAAAGAATAAAAAAATCCCAACTCACACTAACGTATGATTTAACATTAAATACTTATTCGTGTTCGTATGAGTTAACATGAAATACTTGTCCATGTTCTTAGTAACCTAGTTTATAATATCTAGTACAAACCGCACGGCAATTTAGTACATATATTTAGGAGTTAGGACATGAAGAGTAATATAATATATTTTGTCTACAGTATTGATATTTTTTTATTAGTCTTTTTTATTATCTAACTATTGCTGAGGGTGATTTCCATATTTTGTAAAAGATAACCAATTTTAACTATTTTCATTGATTTATGTAAAATAGTTAGTATGCCCTTAAAAATAAGGGTAAGAGGGAATAAATAAGATATTGGTTAAAATAGCAAGCGGCCTTATTCAATATGGAGGAGAAATCAAAATCAAAATTCTAGAAAACACAATTATAAAAAAAATTATGCACTCCAAATCTTAAAAAGAAATTGCCTTAACTTAAAAATACTTTTAATCATATTTTAAACAAAATGACAGGAGGGAGTATTAAAAAGAGAGGCATAATATATCATTAATTTTTTCCCAGCCATAATATGTTACTCCTTCTGGTCTTAATTATAGGAACACTTTTGTAGTGTAATTAAGACTAGAGTTAGTATTATTTTAAAACATTTTTGTCGTGTTACTTCACAAATTTTTCAGGTTCCTCGTATAACTCGTTGAGGAATATTTACGAGACTAGGATATATTTTAACCTTTCTTTACGCTAAAGGATATTATAAAGATTTTTCTAGGACAAAACTTACATCCAGTGCTTTATACACTAATAAGAAAATGATGACATATGGCTATTTTTAACACATCATCAATAACTCCGTTACCCATTACTCTCTCCATTCCGTTTAGTTTAAGTACCGAGTCTCGTTTATCTCTTCTTTCAATTTAACCCGTTCGAATAATTCTTTGGCATCTTTTGCGGACACACCATATGAGTTCACGAGGTAATAAACTGTAAACTACTCACTTCCAGTTCCGACTCAATTATTTCGGACTCATTCGATTCATACGAGTTCACCAATCACCACTGAAGAAGACGAATAATTGGGACAGAGAAGCCCTAATTGGGTTTTTGTTCCACGTGGCAGGGCAAAGATAATCTTGCAATCAGAAAAGTTAGCGTGAATTGACGGTGATGATAACAAACTCACCAAATCTGAATTTGTCAGCTCCAATTAAAATAGCAAGCAGTATGAACGATCCTTGTTTTTTCACATATTCTTGTTGTGATGCAAAAAGACAGCAAAAATAAAATGGAAGCTTTACTGCGATTTGCGGACGCATTTGACCTCGCATCCACCCAGACAATACAAGAAAAGGAATGAAGCTTCAATGTGCAGCCTTACAATTGCCTGAGTCTGATATCCTTGAACGCTACTGGGATGTGGCAGTAGAAGCGGTGGCTTAAAAGTTATCTGACTTTTGTAAAAGCTCGGTAGGGAAAAAGTCAAGTTGTAAATGTGATTTGGGTTTGGATTTGCCCGTTTGGCTTGTACAGAAGTGATTTTTTTTTTTTTTTTTTTTCCTAAACTGATGAGTGTTTGAGTTATTATTTAAAAAGTCAGTTAAGATGAAAAATGACCGAAAAGGCTATGAATCATATGGAATACTATATAATATATATATATATATATATATATTAGTTGTATATATTGAGATAATAAAAATTTTAATTTGAAAAAAAAGTTAAATGATTATTAAAAAAAATTAGTAAACAATAAAGTGCTTAATTAAATATACTTAATGGATAAAATAGTTTATAAAATAAAATGCATACAAATAATACATTAATTTCTTCTATTGCTATGTCGGACAAGTTTGCCTCTAATTCTATCATGAAGACAATTCATTTGTGGTGAAGATAATGGGCTTGTTTGGGTTGGTGGTGGAAGCGGTGACTTATTTTCTACCTAAAGAGCATGAATCTTGTTAAATACTATATATATATTAGTTGTATATATTGTAATAATTGAAGATAAAAAATTTAATTAAAAAAATTAAATGATAGAAATTGTTAAAAAGAAAAAAGAAAAGAATTAAAAACACCTTATGTATATATATGTCTGAGGCGGGCCCACGCTTTGGCGCAACAAACACCCCATATATATATATACACCATAAAAAACAAAAATGGCGAGGCACACGTGCGAATTATACTCAAACAATCTCCTCAATTCTCAGCCTCCGTGCGCTGCCAACGCTAGAAAACTCCCTAGAAAAGCTGTGTTTTAAGTTAAAGCCAGTAAAAAATAAGCTAATCTAAACACGTTGGGCTTTTTTTCATTGAAACTTTTTTTTCTAACGCTCAACAGTGTTTTTGGCCTGAAACGCTTCTCATACCACGGATACCAAACACGCCCATTGATGATATGTTAAAAGTGTTCGGGTGTTATTTTCTTGTTAGTGTCCTGGATGAATTTTAAGTTTTGTCATTTCTTTTATTCATCATACAATTTGGAGAACTATACTCCTTATTTTCTTTCCAACTTTCTCTCATCTTCTTCATTTTCCTCATCCTTCATCTTTTATATTTTATTGATTTTTATAATAAATACTAAGTTAAATTAGATTTTTGCAATTAATGTGTCAACAACTTAATGCTACTTACAACAATTACATGAGATATAGTGACATACCCTAACATTTAATTGGACTATCGGCTTTTAACTGTTTAAAAATTAAATCATCATTAAAAAATGAAGCATCAGACATGGGCACCATGTGAAAAACACACACATGATGTGAATGTGATAGTCCAAAGCAGACAATGTGTTATATTAATGATGAACGCAAATATCTCAACAATAACTTATACTCATTCTCATCCTAATTATAAAATCTAGTTGACTTTTTTGGAGAGATTAAGGAAGCTAATTATATTAGCTTAGAGTATTTTTATTTTTTTTCTTCAAACTAAATAGTTTGACTAATAAACTAATATATAATCTAAGAAGACACAACTTATGAAATGATTAAGTAACTTATTTAATTTTCTTAATCTCTCAAAAAAAAAATTAAATATATCTTATAATTAAGACCTAACATTATCTGTTCTCTCACATGTACTAGTACAATTCTGTTTTTGTGAAAAACTGTATCTTGCAGCTTTAAGTCTTGGATACTTTATTTTTTTATATTTCGTTCCTGTCAATGTAAGTTTTCTGATCATAAAGTGGAAAGGGATTTCGATTTTAGAACAGAGTGGAGGGAGAAATTAATGCATACAGATACAGTAACCCTTTGTAAGACAAAAGAGGTAACGAGTGTTTGTTTGGACGCCACTTTTTTCATTTTGAGACTTGAGAGGTTCAGAGGGGCAAAAAAGGAAAATAGGAAAAGAAAATATCCGATTGGCAAGAAAAAAGAAAGAAAAGAAAATATCGGGGTCGTATCAACTTCATGAAAGCACTACGCCTATTCAGGTATTGACTCACGCTACGGCGGATAATGATTACTACCTAATCATAGGACTCATCCTAGGAAACAACGTCTCTCTGACTTTCGCCACTCTTTGTTACCCCAAGAAAATCATTAAATCTTTTTAATACCATATTGAAATTTAATTAATTAATTTTTTTAATTTTTTTTTAATTCTGTTCATACTTAAGTCCACTTTGTAAGTCCTATTTATAAGTGTACTTTGAGTAAAGATGAAAGAAAGGGTTGAGAAGAAAAAATATATCAATTAATGATATATTTAATGAGCTCACTGGCTGTTCTTGATATATGAGAATTGAATAATAAATACTCTTCTGGTCTTATTTATAAGGTAGAGAAAAGCTTTTTTTAGTTATATTTATAAGGTATCTCATTAAAGTTTTGAGATGAATATACAATTTAACATTCACCGATTATTGTTTTAACTTTGTTTTCATTTGGTACTCTCTTGAGTTAAATATAAGATATATTTAACTTTTTTTTGAAAGATATTAAGAAAGCTAATTAAATACTTTAAAATATATATATTTATCGTTTTTTCTCCAAATTAGTTTGCTTAACATATAAAATTATATATAACCTAATGATACACATTATATGTAATGATTAAGTAAGTTATATATACTAAGTAGAGGTAGAGTTGAAAATTTGTTAATTTTTCCGTAGAGTTAATGATATTTAAGGTTTTTTTTGGTCGGTGTGAAAAATGTTAGAAGTCCTCTAAAAAAAGAACAAAAGGAGTAAATTAGATTTGCCTATTTTACTTAGCAGTAGAAGCTATTTTTTTAACATATATAAGAGAAGGTTTATCTCGAATTTTTTACCCCACTAATTCAAATTCAAATAGGCAGGATGAGGGGATCTCATGAGAATCTGACATACCTACACAATAATAATAAATAAATGAAAGGTAAAAATGATATTTAAATGGAAAATTTAATCGGGAATTTTGCAGGAAAGGAGTTTCTTGTCCTTGAAGGATTGCCATTTTGAAGAAAGTGGCTGAAGCAGTGATAAATGGGTGTCCTGCCTTATTGGCTCCATTTGCATATTCAGCCAAATCAATCATCTGCACTCCAATCTGAGCGGATCCACTTTTGCCATAATTTCCTAGGCCTTCTGACTTCCTCCGTATACGGTATCAATCTCATCCGTTCAAACCATCAACGCTCCAAAACCAGTCTCGGGGGAGGGGTTTCAATTGGATGCGTCCTCCTGTTGCTTGCTTGCTTCTTAAACAAACGTTAAAAAAGAATTTCAGTCACACCGGTACTTCTCTCTCCATCGCGCTTGCTTCAGTTCATTGTTCAGACCCACTCTCTCTTCATCTTCCCCGCTCAGACGTTGCTTCTTTTTTCGTTGAGGGATTCTTGACTCATCCCCGTCGACGGCGATCAGCGTAGACGCTCATTTTCCGGGGACGTCGTCGAGGTGAGTTAAGACGCCATTTTTCTGTTATTGATCACGCTGTGTTTTTCTTAAAAAGCTTATCCGAGTTGTTGTTTTTTTTTTTGGGAGTTTTGTATGCCATTTTTCTATAGAACCCATGGCTTTCTGGTATGAGGCTGAGATCGCACTGGCTTCACTTTTTAAGCCATGGTTTGATTTTGCATGCATCTCTCATATATACTAGGTTTACAATATTTATTATTTGTAACAAACGTAAATCGATTTTTGTTTTCAAGACCAGAAGTGTTGCTTCCCCTGTTTCTGTAGACTGTACTACTAGTTTGGTTGTCTTAGAGATTTAATCTTTTTCACTTCTCATCTCTCAGTCTTTCTTTTTCTGATCCAACTCATGTCGGTCTTTCTACGAACGAGTACTTATGCTGTACTGACTTCACCGAAATGTAAGTCGATTTTTTATGTCTTGCAGTTCAAGTTGAAGGTTTTGTTTTTTTGTTTTTTGAAATACGAGTGAAGGGTTTTTTGGACGCTGAGTTGGAGGTTGTTTATATTCTCAACATTATTAGTGTAACCTGGCATTTTAGATGTTTAACGTGAGCGTTAATTAATAATTAGTGGTATGACCAAACCATTTACGTCCGTTTTTGGACTCGCACTCATGCGTCTTTCCGTTTTCCTTGCCTCAGTCGTTTTTATTCTTGTTTTTTTGGTAAAATTATTTTTGTTGTTTTTATTTTAAAATAATATTAAAAGTAATAGTAATTGATGATTGATTTTTTTTTTTGCTAAATTGTAATTGATTACGGGTTGAGGAAAATAATTAGAAAGTTTTTGCTGTTGATTCATGATGGTTGATATTTAATTATTTATAGAAATAAATAAATATACAAAGTTAGGAATGTTTTAAACCCCTTTAACGGAGTAGTACTTATCATTATCATTGTAAATCTATATTCATATTATATCTAAATTAATTAAATTACACATAATCTAATATCTAATATATTTCCGGGAAAAGAAATCTAATATATCTCCTAATCTCATTATAACCGAATTTTAGGAACAGAAAAATGTAACTCCTCTTCAATGACCTCGTCTCATAATAAAATCAAATCTGTAACATAGCAAACGTTGTTTTTTTTTTCCATCCCCGTATTTGCCTCTCGCGCGATCCCAAAAATTGACCTCGTTCTCACCTTTTTCCCTCGATCCCTAGCTCGCCACTTTATAAAGTTGCTCAACAAATAAATCTGGTTTTTGTACGCTTCTGATATTTTCTCTGCTGTACCGTATCATGCACGTTTCTCGTCTTCTTTTGCTATCGCACCTCTTCTATGTCTATGAAGTTTATCATAATCAAACTCTTTTATTTTGCTACGTTCTCAGAGTTTGCTTCCTTGCTGCATTTAGCTCTTCCTCGTGCATTTTGGAGCAGTACTTGTAATAACTAGAAAGGTACGCAGTGATATTTTTTATTCTGTGTTTGGGGGAAATTTCTGGGACTTGAATGTTTCTAGTTCAGTCTAAATAAATAGGAGAGACCTTTGCTTTCTTTGCAGCTATGCATAGCGGTGGTGGTGTGGCGGGAAGAACTCGGTCTAGACAAGGAATCTCTTGGAAAAAATACTTTGATAATAAGCGTAGGAAACAGCATGAGGTTGAGCTAATTTCATCCGAAGAAGACTCTGGCGATAATGTATCTGATGATGACGATGATGTGAGTTTAATCAAAGATATTAAACCAGAGGAAGACAATGATAAGGAAATGTCAGAAAGAATTCAGCCTAGACAAGTACTTAATGAGAGGGAGGTGGAAATGGCGTCTCAAGAAGAATGCTCTTCAAGCGACACTACTGAATCTTCTTCTGATGATGGTGGTGGTGGTGCTGAAGCTTCACCTCGCGGTGACGACGTTGAGAAAGGTCTCACCGGAAGCGGGAGCAGAAGCACAGCTACACCACCGCATGACAATGACGTTGAGAAAGATGTTACCAGAAGCAGAGGCAGAGGTGTCGCAAGTAGAACACGTTCTCATTTTTGTGCTTCGAAATTGAAAAACACAAAAGTTGGGACATTCAATAATCCCATAAGTCTTGATGATGAGGATGAGCAAGATCAAGAGATAGAGGAGCATGAAACAACTATGAAGTCTGTTGATGAGGATTTAGCTTCTTCCTCAACCTCAAGCGATGAGGATGAAAGTCCAAAAGTTTCCCGTAAACGGAGAAGAAAAGAGTCTGATGATTTCAAGATTAGTCCGGAGCATCTCCCTGGTGAGGGAGTGGCGCCTCTTGAGAACTCAACTTCCTCAAACGTTGAGGAAAGAAATCCGAAAGTTGTGGCGAAGCCACTAAAGGTGTCGTCGAAATTAGAGTCTGAGGATATGTTAGAAAGACTATGGGCTGAGATGAACATGGCCGACGAAAATCCACAAGAAACCATGAATAAGGCGTCACAGTCACCAGAGAGTTCAGAGCTTGAGGAAGATGGTAAACTATGCTCTGTCAGTTCTTCTGAAGATGAGGAAGGAATTTCAGAAGATATCAATCCTATTCTATCATCAAAGTCCACTTTTGGGACTAAGGCACCACAACCTCTTGAGAAATCAGCGTCGGAGGACGAATCTGATCTCCTATGGGCTGAGCTGGACGACTATTTACTACATTGTGAAGAAGTTACTGATGATGAAGATGCTTCTCATCAGGTAGGTTTCATCGGTCAAATCTTATTCTGTGTTGTAAATTCTTGCAAATTTGTGTTGTTTGATATAATTGTCTGATTCCATTGTTTCATCTCGAAGTTTGGTGAGTTTCGAGGTTTTTTTTAACCACAAGAGCATGAATATCATAACTATATCACGGTTCTGATGCTGTTAGATTTGGATAGAGGGAATTCAGTTTTATGCATTAAAATATTACTGTAATTAATTGTATTGCGTGAATTGTAGAGGAGGCATGAAGGTGTAATTTCTTTCTTGAACATTTTTGTTTGGACAGATTCTTTTTTGAATGTCATACTTTCCCACAATATCTAATTATTTGGTCCTTGTGCTACGTATAGATTGTGATTGGAAGATATGTACCTAGACATAGTGAGAAACTTTTCCCTTTGTACCTTGGGACACATTCAAAATCACTTTGGTAACTGTGCTACTAGACGTGTTTTTGTCCAACTTTTTCATGGATGCAATGTTTTTAATTTTCAACAGGTTGAAAATGGTCATTCTAATGACCCAAATCCGGAAGGTGAAGATAGTATAGCTAGTCGTTGTGGACGAGGAGATCATGTTCCTGCTATGAACGAAGAAATTGGTTTAGTGTGTATACATTGCAGGCATATAATTCGGGACATTAAGGATTGTGACCCTGAGTTTGTAAGACCACTGACCTAGTTTCACTGTTGCTTTCCTCTTTTACATGTGCTCGTGTTTAGAAATTGGACTTTTGACTTAGTTCATTTCCATGTTTGTGGAAAGAAACCCAAATCTTCCTGTCAAACATGTTTGATATGAAATCATTTATTTCATGTTTGTGACTTATTTAAAGCATGTGGACGATTTGTTTATTAGCATTTTGAAACTTAGGGATTAACTTGGTGCAAATTGAATTAAATAGACAAAGTTTTATTCTGCTTTTTTTATTGGGGGGGTGAAAAATGATTGTTGTTAACTTCATATGCACAGGGCAAGCATCCATCGGGAAGACCAGGTGGGAGATACTCATACCGTCCGGGGGATTCCGACGACTCTTTCTCTGACGACTCAGAGGATGAAAATTCTGGGATTGATGATAAATATAGGTTTCTTACCTATGCTTCCACTGGAACTGTGTGGGACATAGTTCCAAGAGCAAAGAAGAGGATGTACAGTCACCAAAAGGAAGCCTTTGAATTTCTCTGGAAGAATCTAGCTGGTGGAATTGTTCTTGACCAGTTGGAAAAGCAATTAGATTTTTCCGGTGAAGGTGGCTGCATAATTTCTCATGCGCCTGGCACTGGCAAAACTTTCCTCACCATTGCTTTTCTCAAGGCCTTCATGAGGAGATACCCTAGTTGCAGGCCCATGATCATAGCTCCCTGCAAAATTCTTAATACATGGGAGAGAGAATTAAAAAAGTGGCAAGTGGGTGATTCTGTTCCTTTTCACAATCTGAACAAGCTTGAACTCTCTGGGCTGGAGACTCAATCTGCCATAAGCCGTTTTCGTCCTCGAAGGCGCGGGCGGAAACCCAATAGAAATGCAATCCGACGGATTAAGGCTTGTTCATGGAGAGAGGCTAAAAGCATATTAGGAATCAGCTACCCATTATTTGATAGGCTTGCTAGAAAGGGCGATGATGAATTGGTAAAGACAGCCCTTTTTGAACTTCCTGGGCTGGTGGTTTTTGATGAGGGCCACACAGCTCGAAATGCCAGGAGTCGCTTGTGGGAAGCATTGTCTAATATAAAGACAAATAGACGAATATCACTCTCTGGGACTCCTTTCCAGAATAACTTTAGTGAGCTTATCAATACCCTCGGCTTGGCCAAACTAAATGTACCTAAAGGGAAGTTGGAATTTCTGCTTAAATCATATGACAAAGTAGAGAGCCATGGTGAAAGAACTAAGGTCATGGCTCAAATCAGAGACATGATCAAACCGTTTGTGCATGTGCATAAGGGTACTGTGCTGGAGGAGAAACTTCCTGGGTTGAAGGAGTCAGTAGTTAGCTTAAAGCCCTCTCCGTCGCAGATGGTCATTTTTGAGCACATTCAAAAGTTAAGGGAGGGCCAAGAGGGATGCTCAAACTGGTTTACATTTGAACATTTGATGTCTGTATCTTCTGTGCATCCCTCTCTCTTTGTTGACGAGCTCACTCAAGTTCCAAAAAGTGAAAGAGTGCAATTGAATGCTATATTAGCAACACTAGATTTGTCCACAGAGGCTGGAGTTAAAACAAAGTTTGTATTGGACTTCATCAAGCAAAGCGAGCTTTTGAAGGAAAAGGTTCTGATCTTTAGCCAGTACATTCATCCGTTGGAATTTCTGGCAGAGCAGATCAACTCTCGCTTTCATTGGAGAGAAGGAGAGCAGATGATGATTATTCATGGAAAGACCGTTGAAGTGACACGACAAGCTTCCATAGATGCCTTCAATGATCCCAGTAGCAAAGCGAGGGTGATGTTAGCGTCAACCAAGGCTTGTTATGAAGGGATTAATCTGGTCGGAGCTTCAAGAGTCATTTTGCTTGATACTTTATGGAATCCCTCAGCAGAAAGGCAAGCTGTGTCTCGTGCTTATCGGCTTGGACAGAAGAAAGTTGTGTACACTTATCGTCTCATAACTGCTGGGACATGGGATGAACAGAAGCTCTGCATTCAAGCTGAGAAGGATGAATTGTCTGAGTTGGTCTTTTCTGCTTCCCATGAAGCTGCCCATCGTCAGAATATGTCTCCCAATGGTTTTGAAGATAAACTTTTGGAAAAGATGGGTCCTAAATTTGGGACGAAATTCACCAAGAGGGGAGTTACTATAATTGAAACTGAAAAGTAGAACTGCCACGTTCCCACTTGCAGTGCTCAAGCCTTGTCTGCTTCTAATTCGTAAGCTGCATCCATCCTTTTCATTTTTGTAAAACCGGGGCATTCAGCCCATAACAATCTTATTTTGCAACTGTATACATCCATAAAGTTCTAGTTTTCTTTATTAGTTTCAAATTGTGGCTCGAAGATACTCTGTTTATATTGAATCAGGATGGCTTTGCACAGGATGTTGTTGATATTATCAAGCTCATTTCCATCATTTGGCGTAGGAGAAATACAGTCCTCATCATTGGTAATCAAGGAAATCAGGCATGCTTCTCCTTTTTGCTGAACTAACTTCCATGGATAATATAAATTCTTGAAATGCTCCCCGGCAACATACTTTGATATTAAGCATAATTTTCAAGCATAGCCGGAAGACTTACTGTAAGGCGTGGATTCATCTAAGGCTTTCTTTGCGCTCTGCTTTGTTACCGAGCATGTTTAAATTGGATCATCTATTCCCCTTTCTTCTGTGCTTCAGCAAGAGATTCATTACTAGTTTTTGGTTTCCAGAAACTTTTTTCTGCCTCCAGAAGGGTCCAAGACAGCATTCTCCAACATCATCATCTATGAACATATTTCTGCTTTATTAAAGTTTTCTACTGAGAATCGAAGGGCCACCCATCTTGTGAAGTGGGACTCCTTATGCCAGCCAAAGCGTTGTGGAGGCTGCAGACTCAAGGATATAAAGGCCCAGAACAAAGCTTTTCTCATGAAGATTGTAGTAAATTTGATGCCTTACTACCAAACGACATGCTGGGACAGATTGAAAAAATGGCACCACCAACTGCGCAGGATTCTCCAGCTTCTTGGCACTGGCTTTCTACAGATAAGCAAGGTTTTAGGGTCAAATCTGCATATAACATGCTAAAGAGATATCAAGGGAATGAAGAAAGTGAACAATGGGAGCTAGCCTGGGAATGGCCTTCTTTTGTTTGACCTTAGGAAATAGACTGCTTACTAACAGTGAATGGGTAAAGACGCCATATGGCTTGCAATGACACGTGTGAGATTTGTGGCAATGGACCTGAAAACCTTGACCACAACCTCAGATCCTGCAATTTAGCTACTGCATGCTGGAAGCTCATCATACCTACACATTAGCTCTCTTGATTTTGAGTTTCCGTTTAAAGATTGGCTCAGGGAAAATCTCAAACTGAACCTTAGTATACCACATTGGCGTATCTTTGTTGGCACACTATGTTGAAAGTTATGGAAGGCTCGAAATTTTGCATCCTGTCCTCACAAGCCAACATTGCTGCTCATCGTCTCATCAAGTAAAGCCAAGTCACTGTCGGATCAAACCATCGAAGCCAATTAATTTATTGAGAATGTACCCATATGCTGAATTTCTCTTATTGTGAATTATATTCCGTCTTTTACTGACTTGTTTTGTGCATAATCTTTTGATTAATGAAATCCATTTTCCACTCAATTTTTGACAAATGTTTCTGTTATTAGTATCTTTAAGCCTTCAGCATTCTAGTTTTTAAAATCGTTGCCCTTCTCTTTTTGCGTCTTTATGATGTACAAATGGTTGTAAGCTTTTTTCTTCAATGCATTTTGCCTTCTATAAGAAAATAAAAAAAACAAGCTGTATCAATCTCCGTCCTTTATCTTGAAATGAACGTCCTTTCCTGATAAAGGCATAGCTTGGACGGTTTTGTTTTTTCCTTAACCTGTTGGACAATCTTGAAACTTAACACCATTTTGGTTAATAGCCTTAATTGAATAATCTTAACAGTCTTGAATTTATGAAGAATTGGAATATGCATTTACAAAATATGATTAAAAGAGAGGATGAAAATGGAGCAAATCTTTCTGCATATTAAAATCAATAATTAAACAGAATGTTAAATAGACAGTCATGACTGTAAAAAAATTGGAGGAAAATAAGATGAAATTAATATGAAAGGGGATCAGTTACTTACTTGGTATACAATCAGTAACAGAAAGTATAGCAATTCCTATAAAACTAATTTGAAATAAACCAACGAAGCTCATAAAATATAAAGATGAAATTGAAATCAAACACTCATGCAATGTGTCTGCATATTTCTATACAACACAAGCCTAAGACAAATAAGACAGAGATTTAGATTATACTCATTATGATCTTCTGAACGTTGCAAGAAATACTACGATACATAGCCCCCTTACCCCCCACCAACCCCTTTCCTGTGACAAGGTTAAAACATGGACATAGTTTTACTTTAATGAAAAGCTTGAAATTCCAGCTTCAGGGCTTATGAATTTTGAAGCCGAAGACTCTTGGCACATAGCTCTGCAAGGGCTTTTGTGGCTTCTGCTGTCCGTAAGTCATAAGGAAGAGGTGCGGAAATGTAGTTCCAAAATAAGCACTATCAATGTCTAAATAGAATCAAGGAAATTTGGAAACTACAGGATTAATGCCCTGCCATCAAATTGAACCTCAAGCCAAATGTGTGTGTGATATATATTTCAGATCTTAAACTACACTTAACAATGCTCTTACAATGGGAAGAGGGACTTCCACATCTTATCCTAGAACAAACTGGCAAAGAACAATGCTCTTACAATGGCATGCTCAAAGAATAAAAAAAGCACAGATTAAAAGGTGGATGCAAAAACTGGAATAGAAATGTTCAACACCATATATAAGGATACTGCCTTGATACTTGGACCGCGGATAGTAAGTATCTTCACATCTAGGACAGTATATTTTCACAGTACTTGATCTAGCAATATCTGACTGACCAACTGGAAGACAGGGTTGTCCAGAGCAGTAAACTCTCGGGCATCTCCCAAAATCGTAGTTTTTGTACTTGTCCAGCTGGGAAAAAAAGTATTTTTATCAGTGTCAGTTTCTTATAGTGGTAAACCATCTAAGCAGTGGTCAGCGATAGCAGAATCTCACCATAGCAGCCATTCCTCTGCCAGTCAATATGTAACGGGCATGAATAAGACCATAAAGCATTTCTGCTGCTGATTCAATTAACTCATTTTGTTCCTCCGTGAACATGTCACCTACAAATTCCAACCATCCAATATTCGCATTTATTCAAAACAAATCAAAGCATAATCAGAAAGGTTATAAGAGCTACAGGCATACATATTTTAATCTTGCATAAGTCTAAAAATGTGAATCTATGGCTTACCATGGGAGGATTCAACATCCAAAATTAAATCTAGAGCGTAATCATAGTAAGGAACTTGACTACTTAATCCACAGAGGTTGAAATCGTCTTGGATGTAATCATCATCAACCTCGCAAAAGAATTCATTTCCTCTTAGATTGCAGAACCATGAAATCCAAGATGTGTCATCTCCATCCGAACCACTAACTTCTGACTCCTCACTGTCTGTTTCAGATTCCTCTGCAACTAATGCATATATGATTTTTATCAGCCCATTATTCATCAATGTCGTTATTGGCACCATAACAATTATTTATATATTGTATATATTATCTACTATCTGTCTGTCTCATCACGCGCCCACCTTTTTCTTAACCATCTATCTGTACAACAAGTCTAATTATGGGATAAACTATGTATTTAATGCGCTCACACAATGTTTATCTTTCTCCTTCGCAAAATGTAGGATTTTCTTCCATTTTCCTCGTACTTCCACTCATAGTAAGCAGAACTATTGCGATTGGAAAACAGATCAGATACTAATAATAATACCCGTGTCCACACAAAAAGAAAATGCCTTTCACTCATTTTCCCGTTGATATGCAACAAAGAAACGTGTGCTTACCATCTGAAACGTAGGATTTCTTAGATATGGAGGCAGAGCGAAAATCCTTGTGATCAGCCGGTGACTTGCCCGTCAATACAGATTGCACCGACCTATCCTTGCCGTTGATTGCCTTAGAAGTGGACGGCGAGGATCGTTCAAGCTGCTTGTCGAGAACGTCGTTGATTCGCTTTCGATCAACGGAACTCACCTCCGATTTGGATCCAACACTTGCTCGGTCTCTGTACATTACTCTTTACACCAAATCCTGCTTCCCCTGATTCAATTTCAAGAAAACGTCAGCGATGTCATAGCGTAACAACAAATCGCGATAAAGACCCCCTTGGGTCCTTGAATGAAGCTAGGGTTCTTGACGCACTTTCAGGTTCCAGGAGAAGCTAGTCCATTTCTATCCTTTCTCTGCTCTTTGTCTTGGCTTTCGCCTTTCAAGAAATTACGGGCAGATCACAGACACACAACAGGCTCTTGAGAACTTTTGGAACTCTGCAGAAAACAAAACGGCGATATTTTTATGGGACAAAGTAAGTGAGAAGATGGTTAAACTATAAACATGAGTTTTTCTATAAAATAAAGATACTCCTGTGCTAATTATAAAACATTTTTTTAAGAGATTAAAGAAAGTTTAATTAAATAGAAAGTATTTTTATTTTTATTTTTCTTTTTCAAACTAAATAGTTTGGTAATAAACTAAGGGTTTATACTTTTAATGCGCATTGAGAAGAAAAAAGATTCATACACACACATAAAATGGGGGTGAGGATTCTCTCATAATCATTTTTCTCATTTTCTCTCATCAGCCTATCTGGGCCGTTGATTGGGAAGATGAGAGAGAAGTTAAAGTAGTGCTGTGATTGATTGGATGAATATGATTTTAAGATGATGAGAGATAATGAGAAAAGGATTAGGAGAGAAACTCAACCACGTGAAATGGTGGGACTCACATCCTTTTTATTAAAAAAAAAAAAAAAAAACTCAAGCACGAAAATTCTGGGACCCACATATTTTTGTATCTATGACATGAGAATACACTTCTCCTACAACATAAGAAGTGTATTTCCCATAAACTAATATATAATATAAAAAAACACAATATATGAAATGATTAAGTAACTTATTTAGCTTCTTTAATCTCTCCAAAAAAAAGTCAACTAGCTACCAATGTCACTATCACTTTTTTACTGTTAAATCATAATCTCATCTACCTTCATCATTTCTTTCTTATTGAAATTCTGATCCAACGGTGAAAAAGTAATAGTTTCATTGGTAGTGACAAAAAATGGTAATGACAATATCCTATCCAAAAAAAAAGGAGTATACTGTGTTTAAAATTAATGATATAGCATGTATTAGACATTTAGACCAGGCTAGATTCGATATGGTTTTTTCAGACATTGGATGAGGTGGTGACTTTGTAAGTTGATCTTTGAAATACTTACTGATTGTTTTATATCAGGCTTTATTAATAAAATAAGGGTAAAAGAGCAAAAATACACATGTGCTTTATTCTCAAGAGCACCCAACACCATATGTTTTTTTTTTAAAAGCAAAAATACACACGTGGTTACCTTTTTAGAGCAAAAGTCACACCCCACCGTTAATTCAACAAACATCCGTTATGTCTCTGTTGCACCGTGTTCTTTGAGTTAAAACAAAAGCAAAAAAAATAAATACCCAGAAACGTGTTATTAACGAGAAAGAACCTCACGTAAATTAACGCCTAAACTCTCTCATTTTGCTTGCTCTCTACATGTACATTTCCCTCAGCTGAACCCAACGCACTGAGACACGACAGCAACAACACAAACCCTCCCACCTCCTTAATATCGGATACATACGCTCCCATGATTGTGTGTGTGTGTGTGTTTTCAGTAAATCTATTTCTCATGAGCAACGATACTTCTATATATATATAACCATACCACAAGGTCTTTGTTCCGGTTCTCAAACAAGCTATATGTACTCTGTTTTCGAGCAAGAAAACAGAGGTGTTTATGCACATGTACTATTTTTTATGACTGTTTTTTCAAGAACATTCGTTAAAAGTACTATTTTTTATGACTGTTTTTTAAATAACAGTCGTTAAAAGTATTATTTTTTATTTGTTTTTTCAAGAACGGTTGTTAAAAGTCTTATTTTTTTTTTATATTACTTATTTTTAACGTTTTTCAAGAAAGATTGTGTGTCTCGAGAAGCATGGTGGAGGGATGACTTTTCTGTCACTACTGTACCCAACCCGTGGAACTCGCTAATTTGCGTGATTTCCTTCTGCGATGCTGTGATCTCTTTCTGTGTTTTTGTTGGCTAAGGTAAGCCATTAATTTAATGAATGATAAAGGAATGTAGGTATATTTTCGTGCTAGGCTGAGAGAAGGTGAATGACCTTCATGGTGATTTCGGGCTTCATAGGCTTATTGGTGCAGGTGAAAGCAGAGACATGACGGACGTTTGTTGAATTAACGGTGGGGTGTGACTTTTGTTCTAAAATGGTAACCACATGTGTATTTTTGCTCTAAAAAAAAGCATATGATATTGGACGCTCCTGAGGATAAAGCATATGTATATTTTTGCTCCTTTACCTATAAAATAATATATTAGTTGTAGTGTAAAATAAATTTTACAAACTTAAGATGAATCTGAATGTTAAAATAATTTCGACCACACTATTTTCTATTAAAATGAAGGGAAAAGATAAAAATTACTGCTACTTACTTGTAGTAGCAGAGCAATGGGAATCAAAGTTCGACCATCCTATTGTTACCTTGGTATAGCCTGATGGCCATTTATTCATGAAAATTTGGGTTTAGGCTTTTCAATTTTTTATTTTTTATTTTTTTAAAAAAATTGCAACTGCATGAAATTTTTTGGTATGATCTCATCCATTTAAATAATCATATTTATCTAAATAAATTATCATGTATCATTGTTATTAAATGAACACTTCTCGTAAAACAAAGGTTCCCCATCAGAACCACATAATAACGGATTCATTGTCAAAAGAAAAAGAACTGAGTCGGCTCTCGCACTTTAACTAGCGATGGTAATTGGTAAACACCAAACACCAGCCCAGAGTAAGACAACCATTGATGGAAACATAAGTAATATCACTCTCATCCTATTTATAAGTCTATTTTAATTAAAAAAATTGGTTCTATTTATAAGAGTCTGTTTAGATCCTCTTATTTTCAAGTTAAAAGCTAATTTTTAGCTAAAGCTAAAAAAAAAAGAGCTTTTTTTAAAAAGCTAAAAGTTGTTTGATGATTACATAAATTTTTTTAGCTTAAAATTTATTCAAAAACTTAAATTAAAAATAAGATGTTTGGCAAAAAATTTGTCATAAGCACTTTTTCTAATAAAAATTATCATAAAAAGTATATTATAAAATAACCTTTAAACTATCAATATATTCACAAAATAAGAATAGTATGAGAATAAATTTACCAACAATGGAGCACAATCAAGAAATCATCAGTAGTCTTACGTACAAATTGTCAATCAATATTCCATTCACTTGAAATCACATATTTCTAGTTTCCATTGATGTTGATACTATTTAATTTCACACTTAAATCATATAACCATTATCTTCAGTTCTTCTAGACTATGGATACTCATTTCTTCATCAATGTTACATTTTTCTTGACCTGAGAAATATAATAAGGATTAATTAAGATCACACTTGTCAAACTCTTCATCATCAACACTAAAATGTAATTCCCTGACTAATCGACACTCCAGTTCTTCCATGAGCAAATCCTCATTTTCATCCATATTATCCACAAGGCTATCAGTATCTAAGCACAAACGATACAGCAAATATTTAATAATCCAATCCCAAGCTATCTCATCTTCGCAGGTTAACTGCGATAAGCAAGCCCATATGATGCGCTTGAACTTGTCGCCATTGAAGCTGAAATCTATGGACATGATTGGGTTGAAGATCGGTCTGTCTCCAAATGAGGTTTCCAAAAATAGTTCTCTACTCTGATTCTCTTGATGCCATCAATATTCTTATGAGAGACCGCCCTTCTGATCATCCCCTTAGAGACACTATTGGGGAAACTAGAGATCTCTTGTTCTGAGACTGGGAAGTGGAGTTACACCATACTCCAAGGGAAAACATTTCATGTGCTGATTATATGGCCAAGGAAGGCCATGGAGTTGCTACTGATGCAGATGTGGTTCTGGTTTCAACAATTCCTAGAGGATGTCATGATATGGTTTTGGAGGATCAACGATCTTGCCACCTTTAGTTTATTTTCTAGTTTGATGTATTTAGGGTTAGATTCTCAAATCTAGTTATTTTATTTTATCAAGCTTCGGCTTGCCTGTATTATTAAAAAAAAAAACATTTTTTTGTTTCAAAACGTTCTTAACAAACGGCGTCTTGCCGGAACCACCCATCCCACAAATCCCGATGGCCGTGAAATCACCACCGGACGATGCCAAGAGCCAATCGACCATTACCTTTTCGCGTTTATCGAAAACATCGTCCTCAATGCAAGTATTTGGATGGGGTTTGTATGATGTATATCGATCATCCCACAGCATCAAATTCATTTGGGTGGAAGAACCTTGCTGTGGGATTTCTCTGTTTACCGTTCGCAATTTTGGTTGCAATCTCATCATCATGGAGTTCAAATCCAGGTTGATTGTGCAATGAAGGCTTAGGTTCTCTTTTAAAAAGAGCTTATAAAAAAGCTCCTCTAAGGAGTTTTTTTTTTCATGGTAAAATAAGTTCTTATTATCATAAGAGCTTTTTTAAGAACCTGTTTGGCCCAGCTTATGCTTATAAGGAGAAGATAAACTAAAAATAAGCTAGGCCAAACAGACACTAAATCCAGTTTCATATAATAAATGAGATTGTAACAATATTAATTGTACCTATGAAGATATAGAGAAAATAAACAGTTTAAAAGTACTCAATCATAAATGAGAGGGCAAAGTTAAAATTTTACCCTATAATCATTGAGTTAATTACCTCTTTTTGATATGTGAGATTTGGTCAAAATAAATTTATAAACCGGATCATAGTGGTACATTTTTTTTACCTGAAGAAACCATATGTATGAAAAAGTATGCCAATAAAAAGGCCAAAATTTATCACTGGGGAAAAAAATGAAGCTATTGGGTGACGTGTGCGAGAAGACACAGCCTCCCTGCCACCAAATACCAACTCTGGTACACAGATCTCAGCATTTTGTTAACACATCATATTAAGTATGTGGGTGTTACGAGTCCACGTCCCCTTTTAGTTTATTCTAGGAGAAAAGCAAATAATTAGGATAAGTTGAAGTAGTTATTTTTATCTTATCAGCAGCTAGTTTATCCTATCCGTTTGGTAGTTTCTTATGTAGCAGTTTTAGAAAGTTTTAGGAAGTTGGATTGACTGAATTATATAATCGTTTGTACTTTGTTTTATGAGGCAGACAAGTATTATCAATTGAAGTTATTGTTCATTGGCTAGAGTATTCATATACTGACTCTAGATCTCTCTTTTCTCTCTAATTCTAAATCTCAAAACTCCTAAACCTAACATTTTGGTATCAGAGCAGTAGATCCTTGAACCTATCTGTTATCATGGTAAATACCAGAAATTCTTCATATGAGAATGATCACCAACTCATCCAAATCTAAATCCAGAAAACCCTTCCATTCCCAACCCCCGGGATGATCCTGTAGTAATTTTGGTACAACAACCACTCCAAAGGAATCCAGAACCCAACCCTCAATTATCCGCCATTCTGGCTCAATTGCACTTAATGAATTCAGAGATCAATACCTTGAAGAAAGCCAAGGGACCAGCTGTAATTCATGGAGAAACGAGTCATAGTTACAGGGACCCTTTAATTGAACAAGATGAAATAGATATGGATGACCACTCATGGAATAGGAATTTTTCCAAACGACCCTACTCTAAGATTGATTTTCCAAAGTATGAAGGAGGTGATCCAAGAGGGTGGATTCTAAGGGCAGAAAAATATTTAAGATATTATCAAACACCTGAGGATTTAAAAGTGAATGTTGCAGCAATTAATTTGGAAGGAGATGCGTTAGATACGTTTACATGGGTGTCATCGGGTCGAACAATTAGACACTGGGAGGAGTTAGTCCAAGTTTTTCAAGAGCAATTTGGTCCTGCGGAATTTCAGAATCCAAATGTCCATTTTTGCGGCATCAAACAACTCGGAACAGTGGGAGAATATAAACAGGAGTTCGTACGCCGTCAAGCTCAAGTGCAAGGATGGCCGCAACATTGCCTTTTAGGAGTGTTTATCAATGGGCTTAAGGATGAATTGCAATCTGATGTGAAGATACATAAGCCACGTACAGTCTATAAAGCGGTGAGTCTTGCGTTGGAATTTGAAGCAAAGACGCAATCTCAGGGAAACCAGCGTTCCAGTCAGCATTTTTTTAATCCACGTGGCAACGAGCAAAGCAGCCGAGACTCCAGATATCAATCACGCAATCAATTCGGTTATTATAATAGCACAAATGCCGGAAATCATGCACCCATTAATTCTATCGGATCAAATAATCAGGGATTCTCTCCAAATTCAAATTCAATGACTCCGTTAGATGCGGCCTCTTCAATCTATAATCGGAATTTAAATTCTCAAAATTTAAATTCCCAAAATCAGCAACCGACAGTCAATTCGCAGAACCTCACGACAATTCCGTATCCCAGCAAACTTTCGGATAGTGAGAGGCAAAATCGACGTGATAAGGGCCTATGTTTCCGTTGTGGAAATAAATTTATGCCGGGTCATCGGTGTGCCACATCGACATTGAGAATTATGGATGTCTCGGATGAAATGGAAGCATCATCGGAAATTCAGGAAGAGGAGTTCCAAAATGAAGACCATTATGCTAAAATATCACTACACGCCATTCTCGGCAATTCTTCAGCATCAACATTAAAAGGTAAGAGGTACTGTGAAAAACAAATCCCTCCTTATTCTAATTGATTGTGGCTCCACGCACAATTTTATCTCCAACCAGGCTGTCAATGATCTCCAATTATACCTTCATCCTCTTCCCCCATTTGGTGTTCAAGTCGGTGATGATCACATGGTCCCGTGCAAATCTATATGCAAGCAATTACAAGTCAAAATCCAAGATGTCACTATTGAGGAAGACTTCTTTCCTTTTAATTTGGGAACAGTTGATATGGTACTGGGTGTCAAATGGCTAGCGTCTCTAAATACAGTAGAGGCTAATTGGAACAAGTTATTCATGATATTCTGGTATAAGGGAAAATGCTACAAATTCCAAGGAATTCCAAAGCAAGTGACATCGGCCTCTCTTCATAGATATGTTTGTGATCAGATGATCCAACGGTTTGATACACTTGAAGAATTGCTAGAGTCTTATTCATCAGTGTTTCAAGACCCTCAGTTCTTACCCCTTCTCAGGCAGTATAATCATGCTATACCTCTACACCCTAATGCTGTTTTTCCAAACATTCGTCCTTACAAGTATCCGTTTGCCCAAAAAGATGAAATTGAAAATCAAGTGACTGCCTTGTTACAAAAGGGCTTCATACAACCTAGTGTCAGTCCATTTGCCAGTCCTGACATTTTGGTTCCCAAGAAGGATTCGAGTTGGTGTTTCTGTGTCGATTATAGAGAACTCAATCGCCTTACCATACCAGATAAATATCCCATACCTACAATTGATGAACTCATTGATGAATTACAAGGCGCTACCTTATTTTCCAAGATTGACCTTCGTTCTGGTTACCATAAGATTCGAGTCCAACCATCTGATGTTCCCAAAACAGCCTTTCGAACTCATTACGGCCACTATGAATTCATTGTCATGTCGTTTGGCCTAACCAACGCACCAGCTACATTTCAAGCAGCCATGAATGATCTCTTTCGTCCATTCTTAAGGAAATTTGTTTTGGTCTTCTTCGATGATATCTTGGTGTATAGTGCCAATTTCCAAGAACATATGCTGCACTTAACAGCAATTTTTGAACTTCTGCAGCAGCATCATTTCTACGCTAATCCCAAGAAATGTGATTTCCTTCAGTTAGATATCTCTTATTTGGGGCATATTATTTCTGCCAAAGGGGTGTCTGTTGATCCTGACAAAATATCAGCAATTACTGATTGACCTTTGCCAAAGGATATTTCTAAACTTCGTGGGTTTTTAGGCCTCACAGGGTACTATAGAAGATTCGTCCATCACTATGGACATATTGCAAAGCCTCTTGTCGATATGACCAAAAAAGATGCTTTTAATTGGGACCGCGCATCTCTCTCTGCATTTGACAAACTCAAGACAACCCTAACTCAGGTTCCTATTTTACATCTACCTAATTTCTCTAAATCTTTTATTGTGGAATGTGATGCATCATCTATGGGACTTGGTGCTATCTTACAACAAGAAGGGCATCCCATTGCCTATTAGAGCAAAGGCATATCCCTCTCTGCTCAACATAAGTCAGTTTATGAACGTGAGTTATTAGCTTTGGTGATGGCTTTAACTAAATGGCGATATTATCTACTGGGGCGAAAATTTTTAGTGCATACAGACCATTTCAGTCTGAAATATCTCCTGCAACAGTGCCTTACAAACCTATCACAACAGCGCCTTTTACTCAAACTTCTACCATTTGACTTCCAAATCATCTATAGACCAGGGATAACTAATCAAGGTGTTGATTCTCTATCTCGTTACCCACATTCAGGTGAGTTTTTTAGTTTGGCCATCCCACATGCTTCCAATTTTGAAGAGTTGCCAACAATGTTACATCAAGATCCATTTACCACTCAAACATTGGAGTCTCTTCAGACAGATCCTCATTATTCTCTGGTTTCTGGACAGTTATACTATAACAGTAGGTTGGTCATTCCTGCAAAATCCTCTCTTACTCAAATGCTCATTTCTGAAGCACACACTTCTCTAATTGGTGGTCATGGAGGAGTCCTCAAAACTCTCAAGAGGTTACAAATTTACTACTATTGGCAACATATGAAAGAAGAAGTGACAGAATTTATTCAGCAGTGCCTTGTTTGTCAACGTAGCAAGTATATACCTCAATCATCTGCTGGTTTACTACAGCCTTTACCAATTCCCCATCATATTTGGGAGGATCTCTTACTGGATTTTATTACCGGACTACCAAGATCAGATGGGTTTGACGTCATATTAGTTGTGGTGGACCGATTCAACAAATATGCTCATTTTATGGGTCTTTCTCGGCCTTTCACAGCAAAATCAGTAGCTTCCCTCTTTTGTAAGGAGATTATTCGTCTACATGGAACTCCTCAATCCTTAATTTCAGACCGGGATCCTATTTTCTTGAGTGCTTTTTGGCAAGAGTTATTTAAACTTTTAGGCACCAAACTGAAAATGAGCACTTCCTACCATCCTCAAACAGATGGACAAACCGAAGTTGTAAATCGATGCTTGGAGACATATCTTCGCTGCTTCTGTCAAGACCACCAGAAAAGTTGGTTTCGTTTTCTGCATTGGGCGGAACTTTCTTACAACACTGGGTATCATACTTCTACAGGATATACACCCTTCAGAATTGTTTATGGCTAGGAACTCCTGTTTTGATTCCTTATGTTCAGGGTACATCCCCTATTGCTGAATTAGAAGATTTCTTTATTCAACGAGATGCTATCCTGGATTTAATCAAGTCTAATTTAAAGGATGCACAAGCCCATATGAAGCAACAAGCAGATTCACACAGACGCCAAGTGGAATTTCAACCAGGTGACCTAGTTTTCCTCAAAATAAAGCCTTATCGCCAAAAATCCATTTCTTGGCAGCGCTACCAAAAGCTATCAGCTCATTACTTTGGCCCCTATTTTGTGCTTCGACGCATTGGCGCTGTGGCTTATGAACTCCTCCTCCCTCCTGGTTCAAAAGTTCATTCCATTATTTCATGTTGCTTTGCTGAAACCAGCCCATGGTTGTACATCTCAAGTTCTTTGTCTCCCACTTCCCAAAGGATCGATACGTGGGAATTTACACTACAACCTGCCAAGGTGCTGCGTTCACGTATGGTAGAGGTGGCTGGAAATCAAACCCTTAAGCTTCTGATTCAATGGCAAGATCGCCCACTAGAAGACTCAAGTTGGGAACCTTATGACAACATTGCCACTCAATTTCCTGACTTCAGCCTTCGAGGACAAGGCTTATTTTCAAGGGGAGGATATTGTTAGGAGTCCACGTCCCCTTTTAGTTTATTCTAGGAGAAAAGCAAATAATTAGGATAAGTTGAAGTAGTTATTTTTATCTTATCAGCAGTTAGTTTATCCTATCCGTTTGGTAGTTTCTTATGTAGCAGTTTTAGGAAGTTGGATTGACTGAATTATATAATCGTTTGTACTCTGTTTTATGAGGCAGACAAGTATTATCAATTGAAGTTATTGTTCATTGGCTAGAGTATTCAGATACTGACTTTAGATCTCTCTTTTCTCTCTAATTCTAAATCTCAAAACTCCTAAACCTAACATTGTGTGGGGTCCATCCCAAGTTTCCAATACCAAGTTATGGAAATGAAGAAATTGTCTAAATGCGGCAGGTGTTGGCATTTGGCAATAGTAATCTCAAAACTACAACTGAGTGAGGTTTGGTATGAGAGAACTTAGAAATACACCATTAGAAGTTCATAGAAGAAAAGAGATAAATAAAATGTGCATCTGATCCAAGTACCTAACCTCATAAACTAAACAAGTTTTACAAGAGCTCGCTGATTCTCTTATATGAGATTGAGGCTGATTGGATTTGAATCTTCAAACAACATTAAGTGCATGCCGCCTGCTACCGGACATGCCCACATGTATATCTCTACAAAACTGAGGAATACTGAGAATATGAAATGAAGATGCCATCCCTCTTACTATCCACTGAACTTTTCATGGGATGGGACACGGCAGTGAGTTAAACTCGACAGTATAGACTCTTCTTTTCGTGAAAGCTTGAAATTCCATTCAGCTTCATGGCTTGTGAACTTTGAAACCAAAAACTCTTTGCACATAGCTCTGCGATGGTTTTGGTGGCTTCAGATGCCCATAAGTCATCAGGAAGAGGTGAGGAAATGTAGTTCCAAAATAAGCTCCATCAACATCTATATGAATTAAGGATGCTTTGATAAGAATCACAGAATGGACTGTTCACCTGTAAAGCTGAGCCCACAATTACAAAAGCCAAGATAAAGAGTAAAAAGCAGTCATTCCAAATACCATATCAAATTCAGGATTTCATCATAGTAAGGAAAGTTCGACAGAATGGGAAACAAAAACAATCAACAAAATGAATAGATGTCTGAATTAGAGAATAGAAAGCTCACAATATAAATCAAGTTAAACTTGTTGATGTTAGTTCCTGTTTATTTCTTTTTCTACCATCCAGAAAATAATAAGTATGCAAAAAACTCATTTTAAAGAATAATATAGCATATCCTTCAGATCAGAGGGAACAGGCTGCATATTTCAATAGATATTCATAAGGATACTGCCTTGATACTTGGACCGGGGATAGTAGAGGTCTTCACACCTAGGGCAGTATATCTTCACAGTACTTGACCTAGCAATGTCAGACTGACCAACGGGAAGGCATGGTTGTCCAGAGCAGTAAACTCTTGGACACCTGCCAAAGTCATAGTTTTTGTACTTCTCCATCTGCCGATAATTCAACATCATTAGAAGTGCCAACTTTAAGTACAGTGAACCATAGAACATGGGTAACTGAGGGAAAACTCACCATAGCAGCCATTCCTTTATTTGTCAAAACATATCGAGCATGAATCAGACCGTAAAGCATCTCAGCAGCTGATTCAACTAACTCATTTTGTTCCTCTGTGAACATGTCACCTATACAATCCAATTAAGCTGAAGTTATCGTTATATACACAAACTACAGGGGATCCCTGAGTATTTGTATGATGTGGATGCGATTTCCAATACTCTTTACATTTTATATTAATATTGATATTGATGATTGTGCAGAAAAACCAGATAGCCAGTCAGAGAAGCATTCATATCAATGAATGAATTGAATTCAGATTTGAGGAGAAATAGTTGAATTAATTTGGTCAAATAACATTGGCAACATGAGAAACCCATAGAGAGCATTCCAAACTAATAAGATGAAATATATGTATATGAATATAAGCTTACCATGAGAGGATTCAACATCCAAAATTAAATCAAGGGCATAATCATAGTAAGGAACTTGACTGCTTAATCCACAGAGGTTGAAATCATCCTGTATGTAATCATCATCAACTTCACAAAAGAATTCATTTCCTCTTAGATTACAAAACCATGAGATCCAAGACGTGTCATCCCCATCAGAACCACTAAGATCTGATGCGTCACTGTCTGTTTCAGATTCCTCTGCAGCAATACGTATAATATGAATGTCAGTCTTGGCAGTTTCCATATCAATCTCATGTACGCACTCTATCACTTCAATTTTCTCCAACATTCTTATTCTCAGCTCTCACCTCCACTTTTGCAATATGTCCAGCTATCAGAGCTGATTTTTTTTTTTCCCTCAGTTTTATCTAATAAAACCAAGAATAATAAAATTTTGAAGATAAAAGGAGCTACGTCACACACATCCACCTGTAAACGGTAGGCCAACATGATAATAAATTTGCAGATATCATACTAACGATTTTACCCCTTCGCTTTCTATGATATGCCCCCTCATACATCCAATTAGATATGTTGAATGTAAAGCCCCTAATGCAACAAGCTTACATAACCTCCACATTTTCGAAGTGGTACAAAACATTATGCTGTCCAGAAAGACGAAATTGAGGGTTGAAGAAACGAGGGTAAAATGCAGGATTTTCTACCATCTCCCATCAACGTTTCCTCCCACCAAGCAGCTTTTGTCAAGGGGGAAATTCAAACTCCTGCTACTGATTCATTGGAAAACAGATCGGATCCTAATATAAGGGGAGGGGGGAACCATAAAAGAACAAAACTTTTGACAACAGTGTTTTCCTCCACATACAAGATAACAAAAGAATAAAGAAATAAGCTCAAAGCTAACCATCAGAGGCCTCGGGATTCTTAAAGACAGAGGCAGAGTGAGAGTCCCTGTGATCATAGGGTAGTTTAGCAGCCAAAATGGATTGCGCCGAACTGTCCTTCGCCTTGATTACCCTGGAAGTGGATGGGGAGGATCGTTCGAGCTGCTTGTCGAGGACGTCATTGATTCGCTTGCGATCAACCGAACCCACCTCCGACCTGGAGCCAACACCGCCTCGCTGTCTGTACATGCCTCTGCCTCTCACAACTTATCCAATCTCAAATTTAACGAGAATGGCACTGAATCATACCTCGCAAAGCCAATCGCGAAAATAGAGCATCGTGATGGCAGTTAGAGATCTGGAGGAGGAGAAGCCATAGCACAAATCTATGTCAGGCTAGGTTTGGGGAGAGCTGTGGATGTGAAGGAGAAAGGAAGGAAGGGAAAGAGTGTGGCGTTAACAAAAATGCTTACCTACAAGATCAACTAGTGTAGCATATAGGCTTCCAAAACGTTTGTTTCGAATTTGGGAATATTGTTACCCATATGAATCGGCGGGACAGGATTACAGGACAACTCAGCTTGTGTTTTACTTGGCGAGAATCTCTCATATTAGCTTTTTTGGAGAATATATTACACCGGAATAAATTGATTTTAAAAAAAAAAAAATTAAAGAAACTAATTAAATTACTTTAGAGTATTTATATTTTTATATCTTTGCCGAAAATAATTAATTTAACTAATAAACTGATATATAATCTAAAGATACACAACATATGATATGATTAAGTAACTTATTTAGCTTCTTTAATCTCTTCAAAAAAAGTCAACTATATCTTATATTTAAGACTGAAGAGAGTAGCTTTTTTGGAGAATAATTTTTACGATTTATAGGGTAAGCATAAGAGACGTGTTTTATTTTGGCTTACAAAAAAGAATTTCTACAACTATGGTTTAGAGTTATCCAAACACTCACTTAGCCAATAACCATCCTATGCACTGTAGGTGACTGTCATGTTTAGTGGGACCACTATTTGTTTGAATTAGCTATAAAGTTGTTTTTCCAACGTAATTTACAATATATAAGATAAATTTATGAGAAGATTTGCATAAACGTGTTTTCCTAACACCAACTCAAACATGCAACTGAATTTTGAATCAGCTGTGTAATGTCTTTCTTTGGGGTTTTCTCATTGTTGAGTTCAATTATAGGAAACCTCGCTCCTTTCTACCCACATCATGAGTTCACTGATCAGAATACAAATTTTGCAATAAATCCTTATCACTACAGCACAATTGTTTACCTATATATGTGTTCTATGGTTTGCTTTAATAATGATCCACCTAAATTATGGTGTTTAATAATTCCATAAAGTGAGCACTATACACTAATGAATCCTTTATTATATGTTGTGCCATGCCCATAAGTAAGGCTACTTAGAATGAATCCTTCATGAATGATGTCAGCAAGCGAAGAAGAAAGGAGCTTAGAAGGGATTAAAATTATTTAAAGTTTCCATGGCACTACCCCTACACTAGAGAGAAGGAATTTTACTTCGTTTTATAAAAAAATGAAATAAACAATGTTTTCATCTTTATATAATAGCAATATTTTTTTAAAAAAATACATTCTCATAAAATTAATCTTTATTCACTACTTTCCAATTTCATCCCATTCTGTGAAATAGACAAATTTTGGCGTCTGGTACATGCAGACGGACAAATGCAATATCATTCTTATATGCTCATTGACTGCCTACCATATTCATTAAATTCTTCAAATTTATTTGCATTTATACATTCAGAGAGATTTTTAAAAAAAAAAAAAAAAAAAAACATAAGAACATAAAATATTTCATATTACTTTTATATTCATGATGTTTTTTCCGATTTACATCATAGTCCAACCTTGAAGGCTTGAACTTGAACTACCAGGTCCGTCTACGGAGGAGAAGCTCCGAATTGGGGAGGCTGACGGGCTATGTTCTCTGTGTGATGACCCTCGAAGTCAAAGGAGAAGTAAACAAAAATGGCGAGTTGCTTCTTCAAATAGGATTTTGGAGAGGAAGAAAATCACAACCTGTTAAGGCACTGTCTGAAAACCAGAAAGACAAACTGGAGGAGGTCCCAGTCATGGTGCCAGGGGATTACCATCGTGATCGGGGAAGGAAGGAGGTCGCCGTGATTAAACAAATGAGGTCACCAGAAGTCGTCTCTTCCTTGCCGTCACACAAGGGGTCATCAGGAGGAGGAGGCTGGAATGCAGAGAGGATATTTGTGAAAATGGAATTGGAAAATCCCATGCTGCTACCAAACAAACATTTTCCCAATTCTAATTCTGTACCCCCGAATTCAACCAACCATGCCAGTGTACCAAATGGGCTCTGAAATATGGATAGCTTCTCCCATGTAGGATTGCAGACTGATGCAGGGGACACAATAGACCACAAACCTCAAACTGATACTGATTACATCCAATTTCCAAAGAATATAAACCGTATTAGTGAATGGTGAAATACAGTACATGTAACGTCTACACATCCGATTACCAGTCTAGTCATCAGCAAAATACTTCTCCTCCGCATCAACGTTGGCTTCCCTCTGCCAATGATCATCAAGGGTCTCATCATTGTCTATCCTAGAGTAATCTAAATGTTCCTGATCTTCCCCCAACAAAAACTTCTGCTGCATTATGTAGGTGAATTGATTCAAACGATCCTCGATTTCTTCTGGAGATAAAGATGATTCCTCATTCTCCCTTGTTTGGTCCGATGGATCATCGGGGTGATTTAAGTGTGTCTGCAAGTGACAGCAAATATTACAGTAGTATTCATTAATTCAACCAACAAAGTATCCATTTTAGCACTACAATCTCCCGCAAGATAGAGATCCAAAACCATCAGACATTAAATAGTATTTTCACTGACCATCAATATTCAACATAGACAATTCACATTATCGATGTAATGGAATACCAAAGTTTAAGCAAGAAAATCACATTAACAAGGAATCAAATATTTCTCAAAGAAGACAACAAAACATTCAACACTAAGTCATCATCAAATGTGGAGCGTCAAACTAATCATATATTATCATTTCATCAAGAACAAGTAATGACTAGAAATTATATTTTGGATACCCACATACCCCATCTCATATTATTGATTTATTCATCAGCTGCAACAGTATATAGTTTTGCTGAGGGACAAATGTCAATGAAAATTCATAGTGGATACTGGATACCAATTATTTTATATTCTTAAGGGAGTGTAACAGAACAAATAGACAACGAAGTCAATATTGAGCCAAGTAGGTTTGGATTATCTTGACTTCCAACTAACATGTCCAGAGGACAGAGGATACAATACCAATCCAGATTCTGAAAACCTTTCTGTGAAGGCAAGAAAGGGGAAGCCAGATAGAAGGAGGAAAAGGTAGATGTACTTGGTGATGCCATGGCTGCCACAATCCATGACAACCTAAGAGAATATGTAGGAGTCAAGATCTGAGAGAGATGAAATACCTGGGCTCTGTTGCAAGCAACAACATCCACTTCCATGTTCAAACTTTGCTTCATTGCATACTAAACCAACATGTGTTCTTAAAGTTCCGCATCAACTAAAGCCTATGAAAGGAGCAAGCACCAAGTTTATGAAAGGAAGAGGAAGATCATTTGCTTGAGCATGGTAAGGGCATGTGATATTTTCTTAGCCATGAGGCCACAGACTTTCTGTTTTTTGTTTCCAAATACCCGGATGTTAAGTAATCTGGCAGGCTTTCTAGGGGTTTGTCAGTTTTTCACTAGTTTTCCTTCTGTCTGGTTTACGCTGCCCAGTATTACTTCACTGGGTTTTCCAATTGGATTACCCAGTCCCCAGACTGATTTTAATTAATTACCTTGAAAAGTGAAAACAATACAACTTCAAAAAAACAGAAAGAGGATAACCAAAACCTATAGGTTAATGGTTTTAATGTTTTATAGTAGTACTTAAACAATTCAATGTTGACGGTTATCTGTTATCCCTTCAGTATTTCCATGATATGATTGAGATCCAAATTGAAACCAAATGAACAAACATGCAAGAGTTGACACGACATCATTGAGGCTTCAAATTTATCTTCTAGTTGCCCCAAGGACAGCTTTTAAACTTGGTCAACAAGAAATTAAAGAATATCCATGGCATCTTCATGAGGAAAGAGGACGTGAGATCAAAATAATTGGATTATATTGAATTGTATGACTTGCAGAATATTCAATCCACTTTTAGTTAAACCAAATAAGCAAAACATTAATGAGCATCAATGCGAGACATCACAAAATAACATGAAGATTGCCAGCAAGCTCACTCGCTAACAGTAGTAAATGACATAATAGAGAATCGTCGTGCTTCTACATGGAAGACGAGTAAAAACACAACAATCTAATAGCCATACATCCCATAAAACCTAAAATACAATGCATGTAAGTTTATAGTGTCTTACCGCAGTAGGATGATTATCAGTAGTAATTTTTATCCTTTCTTCTTCTTCCTCTTCCTCCTCCTCCTCCTCCTCCTCCTCCTCCACCTCTTCTTGAATCCTCTCATTACCAACCCAGTCCCTTTCAGCCACACCTAACCTCTGCTGCTCCCCTCTAATTTTTGCCACAAGGAATGCATCCTCTGACCTCCTCATCAAAGTCTCCGACCACCGCTCTCCAGGCCTTGCCATGCCTCTGCCACTCTGGTCCTGAAATCTCCCTACATACTCGTGATGAAGATATGGTTCTCTCTCCCTCATTGCATCTTCCGAAAAGTAGTTCCCATCGCACATCAATTTATCCAAGTAAGCCCGCCTTCGGTTCTTCACAGTCACTGATCTCATCCTCAACTCCTCCGACGTTGGACTCATTACGCTCCAAAGACGCTTCAAATGCCAATTGATTTCATAGTCAGACTTCAGCGCATCAAACTCGCGCAGTTCATTGCTTCTAAGTTGGGATCCATACCGTTCTACACAATATTTAAGCCAAAAGAAAAAGATTAAATCAATACGAAAAATTCAGTAAAATTTCCGGCGCCTTAAGCCGCTAATCGAAAATGTCTCATTATGTTAAAACAAATGTTTTAGTTGCTTGTTGTTTAAACTACACTTCAGCTTGTTTGAATAATTAAACACAGGATTTCACAACTGCAACTACAGGATTTGGAAGAAGATTATAAAAATAAAGAGTAAAGAAAGAAAAATTACCTAAGAAAAGGGCGACGTCTCGAGAGAGAAGGTCGAGAAAGATGGCCTTCCGTTGAGAAGGGTCGGCAGCGGCTGATTGCAAAGCGCGAGGGAAGTATAGATTCTCCAAAGACGATAACCGTGCTGATATCCTCTCCGTTGCATCGCCGCTTAATCCTCGATTCGTCTTCTCCTCCATCTCACTCTTCTCTGGTTCTCTCCGCATTTCAGCCGTTCCCTACTTCGCCTTCGTTCCTTTCCTGTATAAATAGCTATTCCAGTTCTAGCACAGGTCGGTGGATCGCATCACTTCGGTGCCGTCGTGTTTGGAGACCGAACTATCTTATCCCCATTTCGTTTTGGACCAGCTTTTGTACGTAGTATATCTTATATCTCATTACGTGTTGGGCCTATTATACTTAGATTTTGGGCTTCTGAAGATTGAGAGGGCTCAAGCTCAACTAAGTCTAAAGAGATCGGAAAAATAAGTAAACAATTTGTGCCAATGAGGATTGGCGTTTAAAGCGTCGGGCCTTCACGCTAAAAGGAGGAGGTTCAATACCCATTTGGTCGATGTGAAGCGCCGTTGGTGGGCGATCTGAAAGATTCTCGTAAAAGCTTTTCTTTACCCGCAGAGACACGCTTGGCGCGGTGGGGTTGGCCTACCCCCACCACTAAATTTCGGAGTTATCGTAGGAATTGACTTTATACTATTTCCAGTCTTAATTATAGGAACATTTTTGTAGTACAATTTACATTACAAAAGTATTCTTTTAATTAAGACAAGAGGGAGTATTCTATAAGATATGTTTACCCACAATTAACTAATTATAGGAACACTTTTATAGTACAATTTTCACTACAAAAATGTTTCTATAATTAAGACCGGAGGAGGTAGTATAAGCTATAACATCTGACCATTACTTGAATTTTCTAATTGTGCATGTTTGGTCCGTCGAGTGGGTCAACTTACCGGACTTATGACTAGACTTTTGGGAATATATATTTTTTTATGTTTGGTTGAGAAATTGTTTCAATCAGACTTATGGACCAAAAATTACTCATTTAAAATGGTTAAGGAGCAAATTGGCCAACAAACTTTTACTTCAAGAGCGTCCAACACAATAAACTATTAAGTAGACTAAAAATACCAATAAACTCTTAAAAATGTGCAGCCAGCACAATAAACTTTTAAAAATGTGCAGTCAGCACAACGCCGTTAGAAAAAAATAATGTCTGATATCTAAGGTGCAGACTGGCCAACAAATTTTTACTTCAGGAACACAAAAAACTTTTACTCAGGAGGAGCGGCCAACACAAAATTCTAAATTTCACTAAATTAAATAATTTTTTTTCTCAATTGTCATTATTCAAAACTACTTGTATAGTTATTTATGGACAAAAATTACTCATTTGCTAAATTAACCAAAACTTTTCATTAATAAGATAATTATATGATTTAAATAAAACTCAATAAGTTTTATAATTTATTATATATGTTAAACAAAAAAAAATTATATGATTTCTTTTTATTTTAGAAGAAATTTATGTGATTTAATTAATTCATTTAATGTTAACAAAATTTAAAAAATCTATTATATCCTTAATGAAATGAAATGAGTTTAATTTTTATTTTTATAAAAAGAGCTTAATGGATATTAACGTTGATCTTAATAATATAAATCTGGCAACTTGATGATATATTTGTTAATTAAATGATCTATTGATTATATGAATATGAGACTTGTTTAAAAAAAGATAACTTAAGAGGTTTGATTAAGAACAATTTAATAATGAATTAAGGAAACAATTTGACTAACTAACTTTTAAATTTTTTATAGGTTATCTTTTTTATAAAAAAAAATTAACAAGTCCCATATTCATATAATCAATAGATCATTTAATTAACAAATATATTATCAATTTGTCGGATTTATATTATTAAGTATCAATGTTGATATCTATTAAGCTTTTTTTATAAAAACAAAAATTAAACGCATTTAATTTCTTTTTAGGACATAATATATTTTTTACATTTTATTAACATTAAATGAATTTTTTAACTCACATAATTTTTTTCTAAAATAAAAATAAATCATATAATTTTTTTTGTTTAACATATATAATAAATTATAAAACACCTTGAGTTTTATTTAAATCATATAATTATGTTTTTGATGAAAAGTTTTGTTTATTTTAGCAAATGAGTAATTTTTGTCATAGATATCTATACAAGTAGTTTTGAATAATGACAATTGAGAAAAAAAAATTTTATTTAGTGAAATTTTGAATTGTGCTAGGCATCCTAAGTAAAAAAAATTTGTTTTTGTTTTACTTTCTCCTAAAGTAAAAGTTCATTAACCGTAACTGCACCTTAGATAATGACATTATCTTTTTCTAACTACGGCGTTGTATTATTGACGCGACATTTTTAAAAGTTTATTTGCTAGACGCTCGGCGAGGTAAAATTTTGTTAGCCAATTTACTCCTTAACTCTATTTAAAAAAGTTACTTTGAGAGCTTTCGAAAAGTTACTTATGGACTTATTTTTTTCTGATTGTGCATGTTTGGTCCACCGAGTGGGTCAACTTACCGAACTTATGGGATTTTTTTTTTTATTTTTAATGTTTGGGTTAGAAATTGTTCCGATCAGACTTATGGACTAAAAATTACTTATTTAAAAAGTTACTTTGAGGAGCTTTTGAAAAGTTACTTATGGACTTATAAGATATTTTTTTAGTACCGTTCAGTATCGAAGTATATTTTTAGTACCATTTAATATCCTAAAAAATATTGTAGGCTTGGTATTAAAAATAATTTTTCATGATCATAAGGTATTTTTTTAGATCTTGTTAAGTATTCAAGTATATTTTTAGTATCATTCAAGATCGCTAAAAAAATATTTTAAGATCTTGATTGATACTAAAAATAATTTTTCAAAATCATAAAAAAATTTTTTTTTTTTTTATTGTTCACCTAAAGTGCATTTTTAGTACATGTCATTACCCTAAAAAATATTTTAAATTGACTATAAATTTAAGTCACAAAAGTTACTTATATTATTGTCAATCCAATCCGACCTAAATCACATTTCACAATCTAACTTTAATCCAACTTTTTTACAAGTTACATTGACTATAAGTAATTTTTTCCACCGGTATTCCAGACAAACTCATTGTCAATTAAAGCATTTTGTTCACCAGCGTATAGAAAAAGGCATTTCATTAACCAAGATTAATGAGTTCACAAAGTTCACTGTTATACAAAAAGATTACTATAAATCCTAAAAAGTTCTCGTAAGCGTCAACTTCTCCAAGAGCACAAGCACCCCATAGTACAATTTCTTGGTATTCTTTCTGACATTTTCATTACCAGGTCTATTCTGCGGGAATAAAAGTCATGTGAATTACAGACACCTCAGGAAATTGTTCCAGAGGGATGCCCAAACTAATTTTTTGCTGCAAATCAAAATCGTTAATCATTCACCGACATTTTCCACCACAAATCATTCAACTCAAAAGTAGTACAAGATTATAACCCAGTGCAATTTTCTCTTCATTAATAAATTCAGCTTTCTCCTGTTCAAGGATTTCCATCAAGTATCAAAACAACCATGAACCGATTCAAGCTAAGGGGCAAAATCCAGGGCAAAATCCAGACTTGATTCCTGTTTCTTGTCAAGATTGAATTGTGTTATAAACAGCTGTAAAGGTCTCTGATTCTTCACAGCAGCTCAATATGACTGGTAATTGCTTCTGGGCAAGAGTGGGCCTGTAGAAGCTCCAAACGGGTGAAAGGTGGAGCAAACTGCAATATGTAATCTTCATCTGAAAAACCAGGCATGTGCATATTACTAACTAATAAACACCTAACGAATAGATCCGGGACTTCAAGTTGCATTTGCAAGATTTCGTCATGTTTCTTATTTATCTGCTGGCTCAAAAAAAAAAAGGGAATGGTTCACTAATACTCACTCTCCTTGACTGTTCCATAAAGCCAGCATAAAACTTCATCTGCAAACGCCAAGCAGACTCCTCCCTGCCAACAAGTTTTATTGACATCATGAAAAAGTCATGTTAAACATTTGTTGAGAGTCTAACTAGAAACTTCGTTTGGATCCTCTTATTTTTTTTTAAAAAGCCTACTTTTAAAGCTAAAAAGCCTAAAAAAAAAAAAAAAAGAGCTTGTTAAAAAAAGTTAAAAGTTGTTTAATGATTATATAAATTTTTTAGCTTAAAAGCTGAAATTAAAAATAAGTTGTTTGACAAAATTTTTGTCATAAGCACTTTTTCTAATAAAACTTATCATAAAAGATATATTATAATAGGGTGGTGGCAGCGGCGGTGGTGGCGGTGGCACGCGGTAGTGTTGATTAAGAGATTATGGGTTCTCTTTTCTTTTTTCTTTTTTTTTTTTTTTAAAAAAAGCTTATAAATTTAAGCTCTTTTTTCTTCATTATAAAATAAGCTCTTATAATTATAAGAGCTTTTATAAAATTTTGTTTGGCCTAGCTTATACTTATAAGTAAAAGATAAGTTAAAATTAAGCTAGGCCAAACAGGCACCTAGTATGATTTTCTAGTTCCCGTGGAGGCAATTTAAACAGATCCTAAGATTAAGTGGTCATTGAATAGCATGTATAGACAATTGTCCCTGTATAATTGACTATGCGAACATCTTTCCTTTTGGCTGTGAAGTCTGGAACCCACAAGAGAGAGAAGTTGGAGCTTCCAGTAATGGTAGATTCACAATTGCAAGGAAAGCAAAGATTAGCAACGTGCATCCAGCAGTAGTTAAAAATTACCTGCCAATAGTTCTTCATTTTTATTCTGTGAGTGATATCTTTGGTTCTTAGTCTTTCTGTCCGTACAAGACGACCAGCATCATCTCTACATTAAGTCAAAATATTTTTACCATAACACCAAGTCAAACTGTCAGTAGCAAGCTTACTATGCATTTCAAGCTATAATCAACTCATATCAATTATATGAAAGCTTGTCCAAGAACAAATATGTTCTGATGGTATGATGATCACAATTACCTAAATCCTATGACAATATATGGAACTCCTGCCAAAAATGACTGAATCTGCAAGAATCAAGAATAGAGGCCTTGTTAAAGAATAAATCTAATGAGCTCGTGATTTTTAAAAGGAACACATTGTAGAAAACCGATCTCATGGTGAAATAATAAAGACACAAAAAAGGCTGAAAATTCTTAAAACAAATAAAAGCTAATCTCCGAAATACATAGGTCAATCCTCAAAACAATAAAATGAACAAACATCTAGCTCACGAACACTCGAGATCAAAGCATATAAAATCATAGCATAAGATAGGATGAGCTTTACCCAAAACTTTAGCAGTTTTTCTCTCTCATATTTTTCCTCAGTATGATAGTCCAACTGCAACATTGAGGATGGCATATTGTTGTTGTTAAAAGCCTATATCATGACTATAACAAGAAACCAGAAGAAATGGGATGGAAGTAATGGAAAAGTAAGCAGCAAGGAAGCTTAGACTTTGTCAACCTCACGACTTGTCTTGAGTTCAACATAAAATCTCCTTCCATCATCAGTTGAATCACAGCAATCCATCTCAGCACCCATCAAGATGCGGTGAGCCCCTAATTTTGTTTTGATCACAGAACAATATTCAACATTGGCATCAACATGATGTATCCCCTCTCCATCAGACCTTCTAGGATCTTCAGTGGCAAGGCTCTCAAAACAATATCCCCAATAACATCTGATTCCAAAACATACTGAGTATAAAGCTTAACTGATAAAAATTTAAAAAAGGATGTTAACGCAATGAAGGCAATCAATTACTATTAGGCCATTTATCTCCCAACTAAGCTATATAAAAGAAAACTTCACTTTTTTGCCCCTTTGCTTTATAAATCACAAATCACTTGGAAACAATTTAATTTATTTACTGTCAATACCTCCATCTGTCTACCCACCTAAGTTTATATGTAGGTCTCAATACGATATAGGGCAGAAAAGCATTTGTATCCAACCATTACCGGAGGGATGAATATTATCCAATTGATGCACCTAATTCGTAGTAGTTTAATCCCAATGTCCTCAGCAAGATATTTCTCCCTCTTTCCACACCCTTGCTTTTTGTTTCTATCCTAAGGGAAGAACTAGTTAGGCCATCATTGCAAATACTTCAGAATTTTCAATCCCCCATCTCCCAGTACTTCTTTTCTCCTTTTTGGGGTTCAATCCATTACTTTGCCGCTAGTTCCACTGCAGCCCTCTCAATTTCTCTACGTATCTAGAATAATAACAGCATACGCAAGTATAGTACCTTCGGCGATCCAAATCACTCTGTGGTCTTTCTGGTAGTTTATGCACATCAAGATAAACAACTCCATTCCTTTTATGCACCCCCATTTCCCAAGGCTCATGTCGGATATAAGCAGTGGCCATTATCTGCAAAAGAGTTCATTAAAAAAGTATTAGTATAGTATCTAGAAATGTTCATCAGGAACTCTTAAACAAATTTAACAGCCCACAGGTAATAACTACTTCACAGGAACAATGCAAATATTCTAAATATTCTCCTATGAAGAGATTCTGATTCCATTACCTTGTTAAGATTGTTACGAAATGTCTGCAAAGGATCAAAAAGAAGGATAAGGTAAGAACCTTCAGAACTTACATTTTAAAAGTATTACATGTTTGCAAAACCTTAAATCATCAAGTTCTTTATACCACAAAATGAATGTTTTGGAGGGGAACATTTTTGTCTCTAATGCAAGCAAGAAGATCACCAAAGCCCTCTGAGCCTAAGTCTTCATCAGGGGTTAACCAGAAAAGAAAAGGAGTAACAGCATCAGTTGTGATATGCATATCCCCCAAATACAAGTATAAAATAAAACTTCTACAGTTATAAAGTAATAGTTCAAAGTTATAAACATGTACCTTTTTTAGCAATAAATGTATCATAACCATCGTTCAAATCAGCTCCAATATCTTCAGTGATAAGGCGCTTAAAAAGCCTCTGAATAAATGAAATAGAAGGCACTTAAGTATGCACGATATCAGCAAGGGTATCACACACATGAAAGAAAAAATTGAATATAGAGAAAATCAAATGAGATAAGCTCTACATAGCTTACCAAGCTGCGATCATCAAAGTAGACCTCTCCACCTTCTACACGACTATAGCAGGCAATTTCAGATGGCTAGCAGATAAGAAAGGAAAACATATGGTCAGAACACATACGCTGGCAAGTTACTTAGCACCCATGCATAAGTGCTGTTCACCAACAATATAAACAAGTCCAAACTTACAAATTCGTGATGGGGGGGATACACAAATCAAATTATCACTATTAAAATTATTAAAGCTCCATGTGATCATCTGAGCGATCATTTGTTTCACATACAAGCAAGATATATTATACCAATACCTTAAATTTGGGATGACATGGTCCCAAACATCCAACGTGAGACATAAAATTCCCGCTTCAAAACAATTCTCTAGCACTCTTACCACTAAAATGCTTGGTACATCGGCAAAAAAAAAAAGCAGAGAAAATGGAATGTCCCTACCTCCTGAATAGAAATACACTTTCTTGACAAAGTCTCTTCACTCTTGGAGAGCTTCAGCTCAGCGACAAATCTTTCATCATGGCGGCCATTTGAAAACCTGTTTTCATAACCAAAATTTTGCCTCTGAGGATAAGGTCCGGGACGAGGAAGAAGGCCCGCTCCTCTATCGTTTTGCCATCGACCACGGCCAAAACCCCCCCTACCTTGATTATTTGTATTGCGGACGGCAGGCAATACTGCAAGGGAAACTTACATCTCGCTATAAAACAAATTGAGAAAGAAAATCGACAAAGTTATTTACTTTTAAGTTCATTGGCGTTTTCAGCTGCTTCAGAAGTTCAGGCGCATTATCATTTCCTTGACATAAGAAATGAGAAACCATCTAATTGAGTATGAGGATTTTAAAACTTCCACGGGTTCATAAAGGGAAAGCACAAAATTTACTGGAAGCCACACAGTCGGTTTATGGCAAAAAAAGATATGGGGCGGTACTCAAAGTGAGTTCAGCATCATACAAATTTCGCGGACATGTAGTATGATGGGCCAAGCCAGAAACCCGTAAACTCAACGCAATATGCAATTAGGGAATTACCAGGAATCGAGTAAGGACTTTGAGCAGGAGTTTTACAATAATCTTCATTATCAGAGCCAAACAGGTCTTTTTCGTCAAGGTCAGAATAGGCCTTACTGCTATGCTCAACCTCCTCGCCATTCTCTTCGTCTTCATCGGCAGCACTGCTGGCGCTTCCGCTACCACCACTGGAGGAATCATCACGATCACTGGCGTTGGATGAAGAAGCAGATGATGAAGAGGATGAAGAAGAACCGGAGGAGGAGGAAGACGGGGAAGAGGAGTGAGTTCCATCTTGGTCGTCATGGGCCTTTTTGTCGGGGTCCTGATCGTAATGTTCGCCGAATATATCTAGGTCCTGCTCTGAGAAATCCATTCCGATGATCCTCGTCAACTTTGGCGTGCGTCTGGAGCTTTGTGTTTTTTATAGTCGCACAAGCAAGTTCGATTCTTTTTTTTTTTTTTTTTTTGGGAGGCGAAGAAGAAGCGAGATCGAATCTAACCCAAAGCATCAATTCTTCAGGGCCATCGATGCCATGTGAACCACACCATTCATTTGTGTATACCTTCCTTTCCCTTTCATGTTTTCTATTTCCCTTTTTTTTTCGGCCTGATGTAATGTTGGGTGAGGGGAATGGGCCAGTCTCTTACGACACCTCTTTCCAATTGGGCTACAAATGAGGGTAGAGAATTAAAAACATTGAAGAGTACCGTCAACCGTCAAGAACTATCACCCTCGTTCTTGACCAACTGCAGTAAAGGGTGGACACTCTCACCAAAGGAGGGGATTCGATCTGGAGTTGGTCGAGTCTTTGGGGAGACATCCTACTCCAGGTGCCTAGGTTAACGCTGGAAGGTAATGACAATTTCGTCTTGTTCAATATCAGTATCACCTAGAAGGAAGGGAGATTTCGCCCTGCCCTTGGATCGTGGGTGAACCCAACCCCTTTCCTAAAATTTTTATATATTAAAAAAAAAAATTGTCAAGAACCATCAAGGGTTACCAATAAGGATTGTCTAGGGTGTCCAACTACTCACATTTTATGCCTGACAGTATCTCGAATAGTAGAATAGGATTGCCTCCAATAAAGTTGCTTCCAATTAGAGGATACATATATCTAGAGTAGGCATGTCCATGGACTAGACCACCGGTTGAGGGTCAACCCGAGGTCTGGTCTAGGAGGGACCTCGGGTTGGACAATCCAGCCTGAGGTCTGGTCTGGTCTGGTCTAGCTCGGGCTGGACTAGACCGGTCCAGGGGGATTGCTGGACTACCAGTTTTTTTTTTTTTTAAAAAAAAATCTTTTCCCACTTTCAGAACAATAATTAAATCAATGAAACACATGCGGGACAGTAAATAAACATGCAAACATCTTAAATCCAATCATAAACCCATAATAATCTCCGACAACATGTCATTGAACAAGAATACAATATAAAATAGAGGCATGCTTTTATAAAGCCAAGTAAATTTTATAAGCTAAACCACATATCAACACTGAAGTGAAAGGGAGTGAAATCGCAAATTTGGCTAGGGTGCCTAGTGAGAGATTGATGCATAGCTTTTTTTTAAATAAATAAATAATAATAATAATAATACTTTCGCACCAGGACCAGGTCCCATAGGATCTGAACCCCTGGACCGAAGTCCAATCTGGTCTGTGTGAATGGTCTCGGACCGGGTCGGACCACTTGGATTGCCGGGTTTTTTGGACATCCCTAGTCTTGAGATAAGAACATGCTTGAATCTTTGATATATGTGCACATCAATTTTACAAGTCAGGTATCATTTGTGATTCACATAGTTAAAAATGGTTGACAAATATAAATTTCATATTTATGATCAAGATCAACTCATATTAAGAAGTACAAAGAACAGAAAGAGTATTATTTTTAAGGAAAAGAAATAGAATGAATAGATCATTATTTATCCAACTGGAACTAACATAACTAATAAAGATTAAATAGTACGGTAAGTGGAAATCAACGTGCTTCCATTGTTTATGAGAAGGGACTGTCCCTAGACTAAAGAGCTCCTGAATATTGAATTGTCATTTCCATTACGAGCTCTCCTTTTATGAGTAGAAATGGAGGAAAAAATCAATGAATTGGCTATTAAACAGTACAACCCAATCGTTTTGAATTGGAAGAAATTTAGTAATTTACAACACAGATAATCCTCATGGGGTATAAAGAGGTCCTGTTTTGGCATCATCAAAGCCTAAATGAGCGAATGAAAAAGGTGCATCTGACAGATATCCAGCGATTCTTTGGCAGATAGAAAAAATACAATGCCTCTGCATCTTTCCATAACAGAAGGCAGCAACATGCCATATTTACCAGAATCTGAAAGTCTTTAAATACATTTCAAGTTGTATTGAGATGTTACACCATCAGTATTGCAGAAACTCATTCTTATATACCTCACTCCTGTTTTCTGAAGTTGAGGCAGAACTAACACAGATAGAGTCACAAATATGCCTCAGTTAAAAACATCGACCATGCTAAGACGCCAAGGGTTTGATGAAAATTATACGGATGCATCAATACATAAATGCTGCTCAGATGTTTAATCAATACCTACCCACTTCCTAAAAGCCTGAACATACTCAAGTCTTTTGCTTTGTGCTTCTGTTCTAGCTTCTGACGCTTTTAAATTCCTATAAAGATTCCTGTGAAGTCTTAGGAACTTACTTTTGTACATCCACTTATCAGTATACATGTTTTGGTCTTTCATATGTCCAATGACCTCCATCACTCTCTCAAAATAACCACCAAGAAGAAAATTTAGCAATAATGACTCATACAGATCTCTATTTGGCTTTAAACTGCCATTACTCGTGAATCTCTTGATATCTCCCCATAAAATTGTGATTTCACGATACATGCCCAGGGACGAATATCCATACAACATATAAGCAAAAGTTTGGACTGTCGGTTGAATATTTCTTTCTTTTAATCTTCTATATGCCTTCAACATATCTTCAATCATTCTAGCCTTGCTAAAAAAGTAGATACAAGAATTAAGCTCATAAATTGTCGGGGAAAATGTCTCCTCCTCATCTTTCAATACTTGACCCAAAGTAACTGCTAAATCAGACAAGCCAAATGAACATGATGCTTCTGCGTCAAGAATTAGTCTGTTAATAGAGTCATCAGATAAGTTTTCATCCAAACCTGCCCTTTTCATTTGTTTTATCAGAACCTTTGCTTCTCTATGCATTTTTCTTTTGTAATATGCTGACAGTAGAGAAACATATGCTTCTAAGCCCATTCTAGACCCATGGGCTTCCATGTCATCCAAAATATCATGAGCAGATTCAAGCCAGCCAAACTGAATGCAAGCACCAATCACATCAGAACATAAACTGGATCCTGCTAATGAACACAAATCCTTTTGAATGCTCAACAGAAGCTTTGACAGTTCACTAATCCTCCCATCTTTCTTGTACTGACTGATGAACTTGGCAAGAGCCCTGTTACTAAGAACAAGTTTTCCATCCCTATAAAAAATAAGATGTTGTCTGCCTTCCACTTTAAGGACAGAATCCTTCTGCAGCAGTTCAGGATCAAACTGTATCTTCAATCCATTCTTGAGGTGAGGGGATCCGATTGCGACAAGGCAAGGCCTTAGCAAGTGATTCCTATCCTTTATGTTGATATGACAATTATATTGTTTATTCATACCCAAAACAAGCTCAGCAGCAGCACTGATGTCATTAAATTTGAAGTGCAAGCTCAACAAACAATCATAGAACTGATGATAATGAGGAAGGTAAGGAGTTGATACTCTATCAATATGGCCCCTTAATCCCTTCATTTCATCTATCAAACCATTCATCTCTAGTATCTGCGAAATAATGACAATTGAGTGTGCATCAGCCACTGTGCCTGTCATCGGCATTAAATCCATGATGCATTGACCTTTCAATGATAATTTGAATCTCACACAAGCATCAAGAACAAGGTTAAATATCATTGTATTTGGCTTGACTGGTACTGCCTCATGAACACTTTTGCCATTTAAGGATTTAAAACAGTCAGAAACTTGAACCAGATAATTGGATGCCATGTGCGACCCAATTTCAGTCTTTACCATATGCAAAAAAATCAACGACAATAAATTCATAGGGGGTACACACTCTGTCTCCAGCATCAGCCTGAGAATCATTGAGGCAGGGACTGGCATTTGCAGCCTTGCTAGAGAGAGAGCAAGTTTAGTTAAGGTATCAGCCTGAAGTAAGTCTGACTTCTCTTTGACAATTTGCAAAGCCAGATCACATGCTTTTCGTAACCAGACAAGATTAGATGTGTAAGATAATTGAACAACCAGCTGATTCACTAGGCAACCCGCAGGAAAGCCATAAAGGCTTTTAAAATCATGAAAGTATTCCCATGCCTCTTGAACTTGATGACTCTTCAAAGAACTTTCAAGCTTCCTCAACAGAATTTCATGAGAGGAACCTTCCCAAGATAATCTTTCGCAGTGGTTACAGGTAGAAAAATTTTTGCAGAGACAGACCGAACTGCATACAGTGACCATATGATGACTGAGACCATCGAAATCGAAAATTGTTGACAAATTCATGAATGTTTGAAGTCAAGGGAGTCCTACGAAGTGCAGAAGCCTTTCTAAGCAAGTAGCACTTGATGCAATGATTATGTGATAAAATTTCCTTGGTGAAACCAAGCAGCATCCCAGAATATCGATATTTAGATTGAGCATTCAAATGCACGCAAAAAGATGTTCCGTTATCAATCACCAAAAGCACCAACTCGTGCAAAAGTCCCCCAGTTATTTGTGTCGAATGCGACAGGATATATATTCCTGCCTTATCAAGATTATTATTATCTTTTATTCAAAGACGATAGAAAGCAGAGACACGGAATGGAGATTAAGGGAATACGACTACTGTGGGCTTCATCATGTAAGTACGGCATGCGTAGTAAGAAACACCACTTTCAGTTTAACCAAAGAAATTTCGCAAGGAAAGCTTACAGCGTGAGGGATTCAACTAAACAATCCGTTGTTTAGCCTATGATTTCCGTCGTGCTTTCGCCTTTTCAAATGCTGAACAATGGAAGACTATGAAGGTCGAACCAGCCCAGTGACAGTTTCGTACTTCAGAGCTTTGACATTGATGGACGTTACAAGGAGTCGAGCTCGAATCAGATCGGTCACCCAAACCGATGCCACTGCTCTGCGTCTCGGACTCACCAGCCTGCATTGTCCACTTTTGCCGCCTCCCTTGAGCACCGCCGTCCAAGTTTCCATTCCGACCCTCTCCTCTCACTAGGAATTTTAATTTCCGATGCACTCCAACCTCAATCGCAAGACCACACCTACCTGATCTCGACGTCTAGGATCCACGACGGCAGAATACGGCAGGCATCGTCATTGTTCCCGTCTCCTTCATCGTTGTTGAAGCCACCGTCAAAATTTCGGCGTGGTTCTTGCGAAGAGATTGAACAGAGTTCCCAACATTAGAGACACTTGGGACCAGAGTTGAACGGAGTTTTGCAAGCAGGATTGATTATAGGAGATTAGGAGGAGTGGAGGACCATGCAACGATTTTTTCTTAAACCCTCGCTCTGGTTTTTGGCATCCGAGGGGGAGCAAAAGGAATTTTATTTTACAGATCAAATATGGGTGTTTTGGGTATTTCATGTTCCTATGCTTTTAAAAATAAATAAATAAATAAAAAATCTTGGGTTAACGTGCTTAAACAACATTCAATTTTTATCAAAAGTATCAAAGTAAGTAAAATTAGACATAAACTTTTAAAATTAGGGTAAAACTGTTCAACTTTTAAAAGTACGGTCTGATAATTGTTCATCTCCCTTTCTCTAACCATTGTTTTTTATCTTCTATCTCATTCTCATATTCTCCGATCTTCATCGCCACATCACCACCATTTACAATTCTAAAAAATTATCATCAACAATCCACATTAAAAAAGTAACAGTACTAACAAGCAAAGTTTGGATTGTTCTAAATTATCATCATCAACAATCCATATTTTCCACATTTTTCATTTTCATTTTAAATTATTACTATGAACCTGATGTAATTTTTTTCTTGGAATTTATACTACAGATTCTGAATTTTTTTGGTAGTAACACTAATAAGTAGAGTTTGAATTGTTGATGATAGAAGTATAACAATTATAACAAACAACTTTTCTTTTTCAGTTTTTACTTTTTTTTAATATGGATTGTTGATGTTAATTTTTTATAATTGTAGATAATGGTGGTGATTTTGGCAACAAAAAAAAAAAAAAAAAGATATTGGTGGTGAAGATGACGAGTAGAGAATTTGAGAATAGTGGCCACACTTTTTTATTAAGTGAGGGTATTTTAGTATTTTCATATTGGATTAAATATTATTTTTATTACGGAAGTATTTAAAAAGATCATCAAGACGCGGAAGTTTTTTTAGATCGTTTTTGAGAAAGCTAGAAAAGGAGCAAATATCTTTCCGGAAGTTTTTCTTAGGAGAAAATTATTATTTTTTTTAGTACAAATTTACCCGGAAGTTTATAAAGAAAAGAACGATCAAGATCAACCGATTAAGAAGATCATTATGTTTATAAACTTTGGGGCAAAAAATGATACCAAAAAAACTTCCTAGGATCTTTGCTCTCTTAATAATACTTCCATGGCAAAATTGATATTTAACCCTTTCAGTAATAGATAAAAGTTAGTTCAGTTTAATGATTTCACTCCAATTTGAAAAGCTTATAGTTACTTTTGCCTCAAAAAATAGTTTATAGTTACTATTGTACTTTTGATAAAGGGAAAATCTCATATAAAGACGGTTGAATTACCCAAATTCTCATTTTTGGCTCACTGAACTTAACAAATAACATATTAGGTTATCCTTCATAATTAGGGATTTAAAATTTAAGTTAAATTATCTACATATCTCTTAGTTATTTAAAACAACAAAATTAAAAATATAACTATTATTTGTTCTATCAATTAATTTTTTGGGAAGTATCATTTATGCTTTGACTTATTTCCAAACATTAATCATTATGCAGGGTTGTGATGCATGAAATATACCATCAAATTATGCACATCTGTTGATGATTATTTAGTTTGATTATGATTAGTCATGATAATTTGATTTGATTATTTAATTAAATTAAACATTCGTTTTGGGTTATTTAATTTGATTATGATTAGTCGATGATAATTTTTACCATTAACTACTTTAATATTATATTTGTTGATTTAGTTTTGTGCTTGATATCCTAAAACAAAAGAAAATCTAATCGAGAGTATTTTGGTGTTATAAAAGAACTTAAACATAAGAAATATAGACTAGACCTTGATTCAATTTAATCGTGTAGAATTGAGTATTCAAACACTGAAAAACTTAATTTGCTTTTAGGATTGAAATATGAGATAAGATATTGTTACTACCAATTTGATAAGATATTGTTCTTTTATTTATTTTTTTTATTAAAAAAAAAAAAGCAATTTTATCTATGGGAACTGGGAAGCATGAATGAGACAGTTGCAACACACTGTACAAATACAATAAACAGTGCAAGCCACAATACTTTATCCCTCCTCAAAAATGAATCCGGTACAAGACGGAAGAGGGGTTTCGATGGAAATCCTCATTTAAATCTTCATCACTAGACCATATGCAGTGACCTTAAACTTCTCTTGGGAGACAAAACTACTCCTAATATGGAACCTAGCTAACTCCATAAACTAAATGGGTATGTTCTCACTTTGTGATTTCGTCGACCTTGGAATTAAAAATAAAGCTTGGGAACGTGGTTGTTATGTCCCTGCATTGATTTCACAATTACATGATCTGAGTAAAGCTTGGATAGGTTGTTCAAATAATTTACAATACAAACAGTTTTACACATGGACATACCTCAGGTAGGGTAGGGTCATGACTTTTAGTAGCGATGGGTTCTTGGAAACCAAGTTTTCCCATTCGAACTTGTCTATTTTCCCATCACGATTTATATCAGCATCCAAGAAAGTCTGGCCACAAGAACAGAATGTCATGTTTAAACTATTAATCTTGTGATGCTTACTACAGGGAGTAAAAGAGGTTTGCAGCAATTTAATCTTTTCATTTCTTATCATGACATGAATACCCTATGCTTCTTAGTTCTTAGAATATAGCTCAGTTTTCAATTTCTTTGACTGCTAATTTATAAAATCTAGGATTTGAACAAAGGCAGCTCACCTTATCAAGAATTTTTTCTAATGCATCATCGGCCAACTTTGTTTCAGATTCTGAAAGAAAAGCAATTAACATTTGTTTGACCTGGAACATGTATGAAAAATAGTTACACTCAGAATAAATTGGTCACTGTAACTATCAATCTAAGAGACTAATATAAGAATGCCATTGCATTGGAAAAATATATTTTGATCTTACCACTTGGCGCTCAATAAAACCGGTATTGTGCAAATCGTAAAGCCTATATGAGACTGCAAGAAATTTCCCAAACATTACCTATCAGTACATGCAAAATCACAACATCTGATTGAGGATGATCCATAAATTGAAGGAATTGATCTTCAACTTACAATCTATCTTGTCTTGTAGTGATGCTTTTGGGTGGAAGACGCTGAGTGATCTAACAAAATCGCCAAAATCAATGGCTCCCTTCTTCTTAACATCAAACATATCAAAGATCTGCGTGCAGGACGAGTATGATATTAATATAGATCCAAGTAATAAAAAGGCAAATAAATACATGGAGACACTGAGTGATGCAATGTTTTCAAGAATGTTAAGGAATCTTATCGTACTCGACCAGCAAAGAGATTATCCTTCTTTTTATTGTCGAAAATTGCCAAGTTAAACTCTTCCTGCAGAGAAAGAAGAATGATAATTACAAAATGAAAACATATTTTAAAAAAAACAAAGTCATAGCAAAGTTAACCAATCCCATCTTATGACTCAGAAAAAATTACCATAGATTAACCTAAGTATTCTAAGAAGTTAAACTGCAAGCAAGTGAATGACCAAAATTCTACTTAACAAAATACGCATGCAAAAGGAATTTACCACATTCTCATGATGCTACATACAACACAAACTAGAGAAAACAAACAGAGATAAAAACAGCCCTAACTAATAATACAAACTTAATGGATGATTGTAGGAAAAATGCGTATATTATATGGTACCTTGCTGATTAATCCATCATCAACGACTGAACTGCTGATGCTCTTAAAAAGCTCAAACAGTGCTTCAACCTCGCTCACACTGACTGAGAAACCACAAATTGGCACACAAGTTTTAGCTACAAATTTAATATGTATTTTCCACACCACGTAAGCACAAACACAGGCATTTAATCACAGATATGCTTGACATGGATGTGGATAAACCGATAAAGTAAACGTTTTCAATAAAAATAAATGACTTTCAGGCATTGTTGTAACATCCTATAGTGAACAGGGAAAGAAACAATAACTTGACAAAACTCGCTTTTCTTTCTTGGTTAGTTAAAGCTTGCTCAATGAAATTGAGGGTGCCTGAGGTGTAAAGTCAAATAGTAATCCTTATTCTTCTTGCCAAAAGCTCCATAGTGAGCGTTATAAGTCTAATATTGGAGGGTCCTTCAAAAGTGAGGCTTATAAGCTTAAGAGTTATATATTCATCTAATAGACTATTTTATGGGATAAGTTCTCCCTCTAAATTTATACTTAGAACATCGGTACTCTCGTTGTGCGAGGCCAAGATGCAGAGGAGGCAACATACAAGCTAAACTAAGGTAACATGTGATAGGTCATGAACTAGTCTTTTGGGATAAACTTTGTCCTTTAAATTGTACTTGTAACATTGACACAACATTAAGTGATTGAAAGACCTGATACAATATCGTGATTATCATTATTATGATTTTTAAGATTCATTCGGCTGGAAGAAGAGTTTATTCATAACATGCAGCAGAGAAGCCAACTAACTTCAGCCCTTGTAACTCAATAAAACAGTATCAGCAAATCCGATCTAGTAATCCAGCAATTAATAATTTAATATAGCATTCATTGATTCTATCAGAAAAGCTTTATCAACTTACATGCTGTTTCCGATGCAAGAACTGAAGGGTCCTCTCTCATAGGATACTTTCTCTTACTTGCTTCCTTAGAGGACAAACAGCCCATTTTTGGATGAAGGGGAGGCAGCACAGTACCTGATTAGCGAGCTTTAAGAAAAGAAAAAAGCAGCTTAGTCTTGCTATATGAAATTCAAATTCAAGCACAGGGCAACAACAAACCTCATCCCATTAGGTGAGGTTAATAGCAGGGCACTATTGTGTCCAGTTAACAACTAAATATTTGGATGAAATGTTAACCAAAATTCAAACACAAGAATGTGAAATAAATAGTAAATAAATCAATCTCATGACGGCATGTGGTTTTAGCTCAAACGCGGTGCAAAAATACTTTAATGGCATAAAACGTAGAAAGGAAGAAAAGCGAAAAGCATGCGCACAAAATTCCACCAATTGAACGCCAGAGTAAAAATTAATAATTGAGAAATGATTGAGAAATGATGAATATGACCACAAAAAGAACCAAGTTCGCACAGTCATTAAAGGAGCCTAACTCAAGGGAAGGGAAAAAATAAAGGTTAGAAACAGTTCGGCACTTCTTTGACAAAAAAAAAAAAAAAAAAAAACAGTTCTACACTAAAGCCAAATAATAATAATAATAATAAATATATTAATAAATGCAGAAAAAAACTTGGCTTTTTTTTGGCTCAGAATAAAAACTTGGCTTTCAAGTCAGATTTCTTTTCTCGTCACCAAAAAAAACTACTAAGACGAAAGATTATAGGTAGAATAAAGGCCAACCAGCATCACAAAAATTCCCAGTTCCTCAAATATTCAAGTTTCAACAGATAAGTTTATAGACCTATGAAACCATTATCTTTTCCAGTTCTCCTTTCCATGGGAACCAAAGCAACAAGAACAGCTCAAGAACAAGAAAAACTAGTTAACAAATTAATTATATAGAAAAATGAGGCGGATGAGTAATCCACAAAACTCGTAAATACTGTTTTTATTTTTATTTTCTTTCCCTCCCTCATATGAATTCATTCAGAACGAACGTCGACATGATATATAAATCAAATCAAACAAAACAAAACAAACGTTTCACGAACAAGAATTGGAAATACCACAAAATGAAAGGCATCAAAATGCGACCATGTGGTGAGGGGAAGAAACTAACTCACCGGATTTCAGCTGACGATTTTCCGATTCGGTTATCCTGAAAAAGAAGCCATTGGGAATAGAAATAGAAAGAGATGCGGCAAGAGTAACGCACGCTCGCAGAGTTCTTGAAGAAAAGGATGACAAATCCTGGTCTCAGAACTCTGGAGAAATTTCCACGCTGCTCTTGCCCGAAGGCGCCAGAAGCCGAAACGAAGACGCTGAAGAAACAAGTTTGATGCCGCGAACACGAGATATATGGGCTGGTCCGTGACAATCACGCGCCTCCAAATTCAACCGACAGAGAGCTGAATATATTTTGCAGCTTCCCAGCAGAGAGCTATTTTGAATCAACGGATTGCCGTTAAGAATTGAAATTTTCTCTAGACCGACAATATATATATAATTGAAATTTTCTTTTGCAATTAAAATACTAGTACTTTAATATGGGCTCCTTCGTCATGGGCAAAAAATTTAAAAATACTTTATGCTGACCTGCTATCTATGACCAGTAATAAATTGACGGATCACCCAACAGTGTTCGGTTTATATATATATATATATAGAAATCGTCATTTTGGTTAGCCTTATCCATCTAATAAACCGTAGCAGAATTTGATAATTTCTCTCATGCAATAATATACTACACACACCTAATCATTAGAATTTGTTCTATATATGTATAAATAAGGTTCATATATATACGTATGTACATGGATATATTTGATTTTTAAGACATCAGCATTTCAAAATTAAACACGTTATACTCTTTTATGTGTCATGAATAGTAGCATTCTATAAAATATGTGGTGCAGCCACTACTACAAAAAAGGGTTTTAAGACAGCCACATTTAGATCGGATATAGAGGAACAAGTCTAAAACATATGACCAGTAGAAGTTTTATAAATATAAAAAGCTTTTTAGACCGTTTCTTTAATATAAGATCTAAAAAATATTATTTAGACTGGTTTTCCAAACAACCGATCTAAAAAGTATGATCAGTGGCAGTTTCAAAAATATAAAAAACTTTTAAGACTGGATGTTTAAAAAATAGACTTTTAATATTTCATATTTTTAAAAATTGATCTAAAAGATGAATTTTCATTTTCCCGCTCTGAAAATAAAATTTTGCTCTCTAAACCTCTCTTCTCGTAGCAATAACTCTCATTATGCAGTTTCACTCTCTTCTAATCGGCGCCTCGCCCACTACCAATGGTGGACCAGAAAAATAGTTAAGGGGGTACAAGTGGCGGGCCGCCCTCCAAATTTTTTTTTTAAAAAAAGTTTTAAATGCATTAAAAAACAAAAAAATATAAATAAGAAAAAAATATCAAAAAAATATTCGTGAATATTGATGATGTAATAAGAAAAACAATTATTTTATAAATCTACCACTCTGGTCCTATTTATAAATCCACTTTGACTAAAAAATATAGTCCAATGTATAAATCCAGTTTTATGTAATAAATGAGATTATGACAATTTTACCTATATTAATTGTACTCATGAAGATAGAGAGAGAATAAACAGTTGAAAAATACTCAATCATAAATAAGAGCAAAGTTAAAAATTTACGTCATAATCATTGAGTTAACTAACTCTCATTGGTATGTGAGATTTAGTCAAACTGGACTTATAAATAAGACCAGAGTGGTATCATTCAGAAAAGCAAGGCTCAGTGCTGTTAAAAATGCAGTTATATAAATTACAATGTAAGCACTGAGCACTCAATAATCAACCAATTGACCAATTCTTTTTTCTTTTTCTGTTTTAAAACAGAATCAGAAATCAAGGGGGGGCACTTGCCCCTTTCTCATGTAGGTGGATCCGCCACTGCCCACCACCACAATCTCTATCCATCTATTTCACCTCTCATTTATCCATGAAAGATTCTAGATTTACAATCAGAAATCCTTTCACCTATCATCTCACCTCTACAATCAGGATTGGATTCGTTCTTGTTGAAGATCTAGTTATTTTTCCTTGTATATCAATAGACCATTGCTAATTTATTACAAAGTAAAATATATGCTGATTCTCAGTAGTCTTTCTCCATAATTTTAGCTCTAACTTGTTTTGATGTTTATTGCAGAAAACTTCATAAACAAGCTACCAAGTTGTATTTGACTAAGAAAAGCTCATACTGGACTAATAGAAATTGATTATAAGCGTTGTTGTTCTTCTCACGATGATTCAATTCCTTATCCAGATCTTGTCCAAGAAAGATAAATGCATATGCATGTGTACATATGAACTTTTTCTCCATTTGATTAGGTTGTAAAATGGGATTCATGTTCATATTTTGATTTTATTAACAGATTATGACGTCGAGCAAGAAGTTGCAGTGAAGCCACACTCAAATAAAGTGCCTCCTGCTATAGAAACAAGTCTTAGAAACCACTCTACACCAAAATCAACCACAAAGACCAGAGATTTCTATCAGACTCACTACTCTATGGCAAAGCGATATTCTCAAACCGATTCATCGCCCACCCCCGTCGCCTCCCGGCCAGGTCCCTCTCTCCCCCAAATCTAGTCCGATGGTGGTGGTAATGGTGGGAAGGGGGAAATTTTGTTTTGTTTTAGCAAACTTAATTTTTAAACCGGATGTTTAAAAAATATAGTCTAAAAAGTTTATTTTAAGACAAGTTGCTCAACCAATTTTAAAATTAACATACTTTTTAGATTGTCTATATCGAGACCAGTTCTAAATCCGGTCTAAGAAGTGTTTTTTATCCAGTCTAAAAAGTATTATTTTGTAGTAGTGAGGACTTTGGAAGAGGAAAGGGAGAGGAGATTAGAAAAGAGAATAGACAAAAGAAGATGAGTGAGAGGAGAGGAGAGAAAGAGAGAAGATAGGATGGAGGATTGGAAGAAAGAGGGAGAGAAACCAAACGAATGGAGAAGGAAGTGAAAAAAGACTCCGAGAGGAAGCTGATCATTATATTGTTGAGAGTTATTTGTAGCTCCAACTCTAAGCTTAACAGTTAAAAAGAAAACATTATAGAAATTATAAAACTAAATAACAATAAACCAACATTGAAACAAAAATATTTCGCAATCTTTTCATTAATCTTCAAATTTCTTTCACAGTCTTCAAATCTTCTAAAATCTCCATTTAATCTTTTTCTTTTTATCTTAATTTCTCCTCACTTGAAGAACTCATCTCCTAACAAGTTAAAAGGGAGGCACGAATCTAGGAAAGTGAAGGACATAGTGGTGTGATGTCCAACGAAGCTCCGGATGGCGAGATGTGACCTTATTAGTAGCTCATTTCAGGAATCAACGGTGACCTTTATTTTTGTGTATTTTTTGGGAACCTTCCGATGGCAGATACCGTGTTAGAATGGTTGCATGCCACGTGAATCACCAATTGACTATTTGACTGAACACCGAACCAACGATGAACGCTCCGACCACGTATTCCTTTGATACTACTACCTCCTATCTTAATTATAGAAACACTTGTGTAGTATAAATTACACTACAAAAATGTTCCTATAATTAAGACCGAAGGAAGTATTTATAAACCCTAAATTAAATACTATCTTCTTAATTATAAAACCGAATTAACTTTTTTTAGAGAGATTAAAAAATTAAATAAATTACTCAATCATATCGTATGTTGCATATTTTTATATTATATATTAGTTAATTAGTCAAACTAATTAGTTTAGAGAAAAAATAAAAATACTCAAATAATTTAAGAGAGTCCCCGGAAAAAACACGGAAATAAAAGAAATCTTTTTAGTCGTGAAAAGAATGAATAAGGATCGATTAGTAAACATTTTGATCCCCTCACAAATTTCCCCTTTTTAGTCATAAAAAAAAAGTCCACTAAAACGGAGTCCAAAAAAAAATATTTACTCATAATTTAATTAACTTTCTTAATTTCTTAAAAAAATCAACTTGATCTTATAATTAGGATATGAGGGAGTATTGTATTAACTCATTAATTAATATAACGTGAATTACATTTAAGTAATTCGTGCTTACTATTCCAGTTTCCCCACATATTAGCAAACTCATTAGCTTGATATTTTACACTAGTAGACATTTGGATGAAGTAATGGGGTGCAAACAAGTGGCATTATGGAGAAAGAGTATTTCAAAATAAATAATTAAATATTGACGGTAGAGATGATACTACCTCCGGTCATAATTATAGAAACACTTTTGTAGTGTAAATTGTCTCACACTCACGATCCTATTTATAAGTCTAGTTTGACAAAAAATTTGGTCCTTTTTATAAGTTTGACCAAATAAATGAGATTGTGACAATTTTCATTTACAAGTAATGATGATGAGAGTGATTGACTAGTCATGTTGGAAAAGAGAAAAAGATGAGAGAGATTTAACAATAAATTTTAAAAGGTACCTATTCATAAATGAGGGTAAAATTGGAAATTTGTTCCATAATCATTGAGATAATTACCTCTCATTGGTATGTGAGATTTGGTCAAACTGGACTTATAAATAAGACCAGAGTGGTACTACAAAAGTGTTCCTATAATTAGGACCGGAGGAAGTACCACTCTGATTCTATTTATAAGTCCCTTTTGATCAAAAAATTTGGTCCTATTTATAGGTCTTCTTTGATGAAATAGATGAGATTGTGACAATTTTGCCCATATTAATTATACCAATATAGATAGAGAAAGAAGAAAGAGTTGAAAGATGTCCAATTATAAATGAGGGCAAAGTTAAAATTTTACCACATAATCATTAAGTTAACTACCTCTCATTGGTAGGTGTGTTTTAGTCAAAAAAGACTTATAAATATGACCAGAGTGGTACCACTCTGGTCCTATTTATAAGTCTCATTTGACCAAAAAATTTTGGTCATATTTATAAGTCTCTTTTGACCAAATAAATGAGATTATGACAAGCTTTGCCCCTATTATTATGCATTAAATGAAAATAGAGAGAATAAAGAGTTGAAAGATTCATTCATAAATGAGGATAAAGTTGAAAATTTACCCCATAATCGTTGAAAGCCTACCTACCTCTCATTGATATGTGTGATATGATCAAAAAAGCACTTAAATAGGATCGAGTGGTTTATCATAATAAGTCAACCGATGTAGTCAACGAACTGTACGGGCGGAAGTGTTGCAATTAAATGAAAGCAAGAGAATCTGCCATGCTATGATGATGTCCGTGACTAATCGGAAAGAGCAAGTCAGAGAGCCATTGGGGACCAATCACATGGCTTTGGGATCAAACAATGAATATCACACAAAATAACACTCATTCAGTTTTATTTATAAAAAACTGGTTAACTAATTAATATTAATTAATAAAAATAAATTATTTATTTATTTTTAAAAAAATCTATGATAATTCTTCTGAAGTGTTGTTATTAACTTATCTTAATTAACAGTTTAAAAAAGACAAATGAGATAAAAAAAATTATATTTCAAATCAAAACGAATCTCTTAACTAGATTTTAACTTTTAATAGTTTAAAATTTTAAAGTGTTAACAAAGAATTTTGGTCTTTTACTGATTTTTTAAATAATAAAAAATTCAATTAACAAAAATGCTCACAAATTATAAGATGAAAATCATAACACGATCTTATTAGTTGAAATCGCATTCGGTCAAATAATTTTTTCTTATTTTTCCCTCCTGCATTTTTCAATCATGTACATTATTATTTATAACTTAAGTTTCATATTTTTATGGTTAAAAATAAGGGACAGGTTATTCTACCTACTCTTATTTTTTTCCTACATTTACTTACACCTATCAATACCGTTAAAATTATAATCTCATCTTACGGCGGAGATTTGAGGATAAAATAAACCCTTTTACCTCTTCATCTCTCCCAATCTTTTTTTAGCTATCCCATTCAGAAGTTTTACTTATTTTTTTATTGGGTTTTTAAAGTGCCGGTTTCCCAAAATTCCAAGGGCCTGTTTGGTATGGGAAAAATTTGAGGAGCGAAAGGAAGGGAAGGGAAGATTTTAAAAGATGAGAGAAGATGAGTTGGGAAGATGAGTTGTTTGATAGGAAGAAAAAAATGCACATCCCTCTAATTAGAGGGATGGGGCATTTTTTTTAATTTTTTTAATTTTTTTTTTATATAGTATTTATTTATATTTAAATTATAGGGAATTTTTTCGCACTCGCATCTCAAATTAATTATTTTAGATATTGGTGTTAAAGATAATATCAAGGATTGAAAATTAATTTACAAAAATATTTAAAAGATCCTAAATAAATAAGATATATAAAAAATTTAAAAAAATAAGAAAAAATGTGCTCATCCCTCTTAAAGTAATTAATTTAAAATGAACCCAAAATGTAAGTAGTTAAAATATTTTTTGTTAAAATATTTTTTGAAAAAAATTTTTTTTTGTTAAAATATGCTTTCTTATCAAGTTCAAATTTAAGAGGTAAATTTATCAAAAAAAAAATGTTACGGTTCACGCGAACTTGAGATCCTACCAATTTTGGATTTATCCAAAATACGTAGTGGAGAAACTTATTAATTTTTCTTTTCCTTTCCATCGAATCGTGTGCCAGACTGTAAGTAGACATGCTGAGATGAGAGGAAGGCTATCACTGGGGCAGGTTTCAACGAAGTCACGTGCTTTGACCTCCGCGCTTTTTCCAGATCTGTTAGGTGTTGGGAAAAGCGGAGCAGAGGGGGGAAAAATCACAAAAAAGAGAGAGAGAAAAAAATTAAAGAGTGGGATTTAAAAGAAATGGAGAAGTGTAGTTTTAAAGTTTCCTAATAAATAATAAATAAACGTTTATCCTTAAACTGGTTTTAGAACGACCTACACAAGACACGTGTCTCTACAATTACAGAGGGGGAGAGCATGCATTAGACCTCATTTTCATGTGTGTACAATTTTTCTAGGGAACATCCATCTTGGAGCCCTTTTTGGGAAAAAAAAAATCTCAAAAAGTGACCCCAAGATTATGAAAATCCCAAAAAAAGTCTTTGAAATTTTTCGGGATTTTTATAATCTCGTGAGTTTAACGATGTGGTGATATAGTTGTTAGCGAAATTTAATATTGTTGTTAATGTGGACGATTTAGTTGTTAAAATATTGTTGTTAATGCGGGTGATTTAGTTGTTAACAAGTATTGATTTTGTTGTTAAGTTTGATTTTGTTGTCGGCGGATATTCGAAAATCCGAGAAAGGGCCCAGATTTTTTGGATTTTCAGAATTTTGGTGTCCTTTTTTAGATTTTTTTTTTCTCAAAAAGGGCCTCATGATGGATTTTCCCATTTTTCTATCAAATCGGCCAGATGGATTATTTATAATTACATTAAGGTCAGTTTGTTTAAAATAAAAGAAAGTCATTTTTATTAATTTATATAAATATGATAGAGTTATTCGGAGTCATTGAAAGAACCTTGAAATAAACCTGAAATGGGTTGGAATAATATATTTTTAGCTTATTCTGATATACTAATTGAATTATTTTTAATTAAATGAGACCTAATTGTTTGTTATCCCAAGATCAATATAATGAATGAAGAGTTGCCCAAAATGAGCCCAATACCCTTTAAATACATCTGCTCTACTTCCAAATACCCCTCTTAATTAATGATTAGAACTCTCTCTAGACAGCCCGCTTAGTGAAGATCGAATCCACCTTAACTTGGTTATGAACGCAATTTTAAATGAACATCATCTCCCAAAAGACTTTTAGTTCGGTTCTTAATATAAGACATATTTATTTGATTTGATTATATTAAGAAAGTTAGTTAGTTAAGCTATACTTAGTTAATATGATATATATTTTCTAAAAATACTTAATTATTTTGCTTAGTTCTCTCATTACTCTTTTGATGGATTATTGTTAAGAGGACATTAATAGGGGTAAAATAGGAAAATATTGACAAATATAAAAAAATATATCTTTTATTTAGGATAATAACAAATTTTCAAATATATTTTATATTTACAAAAAAAGAGAGTAGTATAAATGAAAAGCTCTTTAAACTTATAAATCATCTCTTTAAACTTATAAATCATCCTCCATTAACATTATAACATTATAGCATTGTTTGGGTGGCGGTAGAGCGGTGGGCATACAAAAAAAGCCTACCGACTTTTAAAAAAGTTTTGGTAGGAAAAAAAGTCAAAGTTATAGATAATGATTTGTGTTTGGATTGATGGTAGTAGAAGTGGTGCGTCAAAAAAGCTTAGAGTTTTTAAAAAAAAAGTTTGAGAGGTTTTGGAAAAAACTCTCTAAGTGGAGTTTTTCCTTAACGAGCTTTATGAGATTTTTGAGCTTTAAGTCCAATGAACTTAAAGCTCAACCCAAACGGACTCAAAATCAGCTAGCAACGTTAACTGATTTTTTTTCAAAGTTACTGTGGCACTCCAAACAAGCCCATAATTGAGCATAGGTTTGAATATTTTTAGGAATCTATCTGTACGAGTTGGACATATAACAGAACTTTATATCAGGCATTTCGTAATTCAAAAAACATATGCGCGTGTAATATGGAATTCAACATGTCCGGGTTGAATCTAGACCAGACATCATCTGCGTTCAATCAGAATCAACAAAATGGGACCAAGAAGCAGGAACAGAGTACAACAAACAAACAAGCAAGCAGTGACGTCCATATGTTGAATATGAATCAGGGTTAGAGTTAGGTATAGAAGGTGATGGGTAGTGTGACATGTCCCATGTTTCTTGGGTATTGAAAAGTAATCCGACACGTGATGGGTTATAGGATTGGTTTGGCTTGTTCAATTTTCCTGATTCGATGGAGACATAAAGGTCGTTTAATTTGACTCTTTGGGACTTAGCCTCCACTTACACGCATTGTTGTGAATGCCCTTCTAATTAGTCCAAGTCATGAGTTATGAGTTATGAGTTATGAGTTATGAGTTATGAGTTATGACCTCCTAACTGCTCATTTAGGCGTAACTAAATTAACCTCCTTTCTTCTTCTTCTTCCTTCATCCACCCACCCTCCATCTGATTCATTTGATTTATCCTTGACTATAAACCAAATAGATTAAACAAAAATATTTCGTGCCTCCATTTTTGTGCCATGGAGTCGCTCTTTTCCATTCCCTTTGAAATAAACCAAACTCAGCTGTTCTCATTAATTAGGCACCAAATGTTTAGAGCACCCTCTCGTTCTATTTATACCTATTAGGGTTGTTTAAAAAATCTGGTGCTCTAGTTTGTTTGGTCCGACCTGGGTAAGAAAATTTGGACTAAGACAATTTTATTGGACCGTACTAGACTGTTCGGGTTGGACCGGACTTCAATCAACGGGCTTAGCCCCCTTGGACGGTCCGGTCTAACTCGATTTTATTTTGTTTATTTTATAAATCAGCACTGCACTCAACCACTCATTGCAGTCTAGACATCATAATGTGTCTTTTAACTTATAGGAATCACTTTTCACTCAGTCACTTTTTATTACTTTTAGAAGTCAGGTGAAATTAGAGCTAAAATATTGTCTTCCAATAAGGCAAAAACAAAAACAAGAAACAAAAAAATAGGACTGCCTCGGATCGGGTCCAGTCTATCGTCCGATTCGATCCGGTCTAGCCCGACCTTGGGTTGGTACCAGACCGAATCGGACCTCAGGCTCACTTTTCCAGCCCGAGGTCCTATCAGGTCAAACCTCAGGTTAACCTTCAACCCAGTCCTTGAACATCCCTAATACCTTCCACTCTGGTGATTTTTATAAATCCATGTTTTCAAATACTTTAGATTTAAAATATAAGTCGACTCTATTAAAAATGTAGGTCAGAGAAAATGTATAGGATTTTTTTTTTCAATACTCATTATTAGTATGGTATATATTTGGGAAGTTGATATTGGTTTTAAATATAAGACATATTTTTATGTTTGTCAATAATTTCTTAATTCACTGCTATTGATTTAACAATAATAAATGAGAAAATTAAGAAAGATAATTATGATGTTTTAGAAAATACATGTCATATTAATAAACTTAATTAATTTAGATAAATATGTATTATTAAAAGGACTCAAGGGAATACTAAATAAAGGTAAATTTAAAAAAAATAATTAATTTAAAGTATATTAAATGTTTTAACTTTACCCTATTTAATATTCATTATTCTTCATGAAAATAAACTCAAAACAATAATAAATTGAGGATATATTCATTTAAAAAATTTCTCGTCCCGAGTATATCCCAAACAAAAAATTGGCGTGCTTGCGGTGTCATATGGTAGGATGAGAAATCAAAAACTGTTTTTTTCCCCCCCGTGAAGGTTGAGAAAGCAAGATTAATATACGCGCTCTCTCTCTCTGTTCATAAGGCACATCTCATTTTTTTTTTCCCAACACTGACAATATTATTTCATCTCAAATAAAAGTCACTTTGAGAGTGATTAATACTTTTTTAACCAATTTTATCCATTTAATTAATATTTAAATACGAATTTTTGTGTTTTATTCCTCATTCAAAATTCATTAATAAGAATAAATTTAAAAATTATATTAACTTTAGACATATTTAATGATTTAATTGTCATTCCATAATATTTGTGAAAATTAGTTGAAAATGACCTAATAAATGACAGCCATATTAATAAATATGTTTTAAATTGATAAATTTTTCAAATTCACTCTTATTAAATTTTTTATCTCGCCCTACATTTTATAGTCATTCTCACCTTTTTCCCATCTGTCTCCCTCAAATATAATATCCCATGAGTCGTATATACCGGGTCCGAGAAGAATATTCCAAGGGATAAACCATCAATCCAATCATTGTCCGAATGGCGCGAAATTGAATATATTTCGGATATCTCCCACACCTAACGTAGAGGATCTTCTCTTCATTTTTTTTTTTCTTTTTCTTATTAGTCTATCTGGGCCGTTGAGTTGAAAATAGGAGAGAGAAGTTAAAGTGGTATTGTGATTGATTGGACGGATATGATTTATAGATGATGAAGGATAATGAGAAAATGATTAGAGACAAATCCAACCCCTCAAGCCTATGTTCACTATTAGGTCAATCAAACTATCTCTATGGACCATATCACTTACCATTAAATTTTCTTCTCCATTTTCCAGCCGCCTAACACATTTCCCAATCAGCTTCCTTTCATCTCCTAACCATACAGCAGACCAGAAATTTAAATATCCATGATTTTGATAATAATATATTTTAAAATTTATGATTTTAATTTATAGGAAATTATTATTCAATCTCAACAATATCTCGGTAATAATTTTAACTACTTCAAAAAGTGGTAAGATATATAAAAAGGTAAATTGCAGTCAGCACCCCCAAACTATTTTTTTAAGACTTTAAGGATGCAATTCTACCCCTAACGTAAAATTTCGTTCTCCACATAGCCACGTCACTATTAAAAATGCTATATACATATGTGATAGGGAAAATTATTTTCACGGCTTTTTTGGAGAAAAAATCCTAAAAAAGGCTCTCAGAATCTGACAATCTCATTTAGGATTTTCAGAATTTTACGTGAGTTGTTAACGGGTAGGTCATTAACAACTAAATCAGCCCCATTAACAACAATTTTCTAACAACTAAATCAGCCCCATTAACAACAATTTTCTATATCCCCCATTAACAACAATTTTTAACAACTAAATCACACATTAACAACTATATCAATACCACGTTAACAATTATATCAGTCCTGTTAATAACTCACGCAAGATTCTGAAAATCCCAGAAAAAGACTTATCAGATTCTGGGGGCCTTTTTTTGGTTTTTCTCCAAAAAGTCTGAGGATCTTTTTTAGGGGTTTTTTTTTTTTTTTTTTTTTTTCAAAAATGATCTTGAAAGTTATTTTCCCTATGTAATATGCTAACGAACTTATAAGATGCCACTTGAAGTAAAAAAAAAACACAAAAGGTTCCATCCTCTTCTTCCCCCAGTTCTTAGGTTCGATTCAGACAAAGGAACCTTTTTGCCTTTTTTTTTTTAAAACTTCAAAGTGGCATCTTATAAGTTAGTTGGCATATTAAATACCTAGGTGACACTTCTAATGTTGGTGTGGCTATGGAGAAAACGAGAGTTTACGTGTTTGTTTATTGAAGGGGTGAAATTGACCCATTTAAATACATTGGTGGCGTAAAATTGCACCTTTAAATATTTTATGTGCTAATTGCATCTCATAAAATAGTTTGGGGTGCTTTGTACACTTTTACCTTAAATCAAAAACCATAATTTAAACCATAATATTTATTTAGTGTAATAAAATAAATCAAATACTTCATTAATTTAAAATTTCAGTTTTTAGATTAAGGGTGTTAGGACTTTGGCAGGAAAAAAAAAAATAAAATAAAATATAACTAGGGAGTTAGGAACTGAGGTCCGGTTGCAAATCGCCGGAAGTAATTGGTAGTATGTCACTTGAAATACCTTCTAAGTTGAATTTTCTCAAACGTTGGGCCTGAAAAGCTTTGGATGACTTGGTGCCCAACCGGACTGGGTCATTCCCGTTTTTAGAGCAAGAGTTAGCCCAAACAAAAAATATATATAAAAAGTGGGAAAAAAAACACTTTAAGAAAAATGCTTAAATAGTCATTAAAAAAAGGGGAAAAAGATAAATAAATACCATCTGAATTCCGCAAAACCCCGTGCCCTCACCGAATTTGTAAAAAGACTGAGAGATGACAAGGACTTTTAAAGGATACGCAAATTCATGCAAAATGCGAGATCAGTGCACTCGTGTTTTTTTTTTTCCTTCCTTCCTTCTTCTTCTTCTGTTTTGTAACGTGATCGAAAAATTTACGGTGGTGGTTTTTTCCCCCCTCCCCCTTTTTTCACGGTCATCCGGAATTGCTCTTCTTGTGCTCGATCTCCACGAAGGCGGCGGCGGCGCGTCCCATGGCGGTGGAGAGGCGCCCGCGGGGAAGTGGCGGGACTCAGTGGGTCACGGCGACGACGACGATGCATGCAAGGCGAATGAATCCAAAAAACCTTAAGGGCATTGTGGTCATTTTGCATGAATTTACATATCACTCAAAAGTCTTTATCACCTCTCAGTCTTTTTACAAATTCGGTGGATTTCTGAGGGTTTTACAAATTCAAATGGTATTTTAATAGAATTTTTCCTAAAAAAAATCCCTCATATTATAAAGGGTTAAGGAAAGATTCAAGACAACAAACTATTTCAGGAGGAGCGTCAAAAAGACAATTAACTATTAAGTGGACCGCCCAAAGACAACAAACTTTTAAAAAGGAGCGCAAAGACAACACCGTTAAAACAAAGTTAACGCAGTTAGCAAAAAGTTAACGTCAGTTATCTAAGGAAAGCGCCCAACACAACAAACTATTATTCCAAAAAGCTTCAAAGACAAAATTCTAAATTTTACTAAATTAAATAATTTTTTTCTCAATTGTCATTATTCAAAACTACTTGTATAAATATCTATGGACAAACATTACTCATTTTTCAATTTTGTCAACAAATTTTTTAGATTTTTTAAATTTTATTAACATTAAATGAATTTTTTAACTCACATAAATTTCTTCTAAAATAAAAATAAATCATATTTTTTTAACATATATAATAAACTATAAAACACCTTGAGTTTTATTTAAATCATATAATTATATTTTTAATCAAAACTTTTGTTTATTTTAGCAAATTATAATTTTGACAAAATTGAAGAATGAGTAATTTTTGTTCATAGATATTTATACAAGTAGTTTTGAATAATGGCAATTGAGAAAAAAATTATTTAATTTAGTAAAATTTAGAATTTTGCCGCATTTCTTTAGATAAGCGGACGTTAACTTTTCTTAACGGAGTTAACTTTGTTTAACGGCGATTTGTCTTTAAAATTTCTTTTTAAAAGTTTATTGTCTTGGGTGATCCACTTAATAGTTAATTGTCTTCCTAGAATTTCCCCGAAATTTAAAAAATCCCTCATATTATAAATTACTATAAAAATACATATTATATTTGTATTAACAACTAATATTTTTTATAATTAGAAAAAAATAAGTATTTCACTATAACACTAAAAATAAATATATATATATTTAAAAATATTATTAGTAAGAGCAATAAATATTTTTATTTAATTAGCTATTGACATTTAAATAAAATCAGAAAGACCATATAAATATTAAAAAAATAAGTAGCAGTACATGAAAAGTAGATGGCCTCTTTGACCAAAGAAAAGTAGAAGGCCGCCACTTGGCGGGTAAGGAAGGAGGAGCCCGGCTTTGAATGCGCCAAGCCGCCAACCTTCAAACATAAACCGCGCATGGGCATCGCCGTCGTCCGTCATACTCATATGGAGTCTGGATATTGTATTTTATACTTAATCCAATTAAATTAATAAGTTGAGATAATATATTTCATACTTGTTGGTTTAAATAATACTATTTGCCCACAATTATTTTCAAATAAATTTACGTCACATTTATTATTTTATATTAAAAGGAATTATATAATTAAATTTATAGACTTTTCCTTTTTGACCATGATTAAATTGACCGACTTAACCAATTTTATATTATATTACTTAAGAGGAAATTAAAGACAAAAATAAACAATAATATAGAAAAATATATTTGCAAGTGCTTAAAATATTTCCATTTAAAATTATAAAATGTTTTAGACTATAGAGATTAGAGACTGAGTTACCGTAAGTAAACATTTAGGGACTAAGTTAGAATATAGTCATTACTATAAGGGCTGAGTCTCATCAAGTAAAAAATTTAGAGATTAATTTTCTCTAAAACAAAGTTATAAGAGTACATGTGTCAGCAAGTCAAAATTAATGATTTAATCAAGAGAAAAAATTATAATGAGGTACCAAATTAAAAATCAGAAAAAAATAGGTATCAAAATGAGATGATTTTACCAAATTAAAAATCAGAAAAAAAATAGGTATCCTCAAAATGGCTGACCCAGATTATTTTCACATATTGTAAAATATAAACATCAATTCAAAAAGGAAATTCAAAAAGAAAATTCAAATTAAATTAAATAATCAAAATATGAGATGCATCTGTACATTATTTAAATTAAACCCAAAGAGATACCGACGGATAATATCAATGTAGTTGTCAAAATTTTAATAATATTCGGACAGCGAAAACGACCACTCATGCGCCGTAGAAAGACACCCACGGACAGACAATACAGCCTTGAAATACATTGTAGGCGCGCACAGCCACACTTAATCATGAATCAATTAATCGTAATGAGCGGGTCGCGGATACGAGTACGATACAAATCCCTATGATGGTGTAATTAGTCAGTCACTGTCCCCGCCAATCTTCCATTGCAAGCCACTCCTTTGAAGTAAACCCTTTTTAGCAAACGTGTCCTTCAATCCTCCTGTAGAAAAAGAAAAAAGATCGCTGCGATTATATTCTGATTCTGCTTATGAGATCTTTTCTCGATTAATTTCTTCGTTGAATGGGAATTTTTTTTTTCGTTTCCCCCATTTTTGTGCGATTCATCTGTTTTCTTGTGTAACAATTTTTGTTAGTGTGAGCAGAGATTAGCTCGCTCGCTCGCTCCCTCTTCTGCAACTGCCAGCCGCGTGTATGTTACAGATATTGTTATAACAAGTAACAACACACACAGTACAATCGGTTGGAATATATATATATTTATTCTAACTTGTTCTTTACGTTCGATGGGTGTTTGTTGATTTGCTGAAAGGTGAGTTGGGTGGTACCTGTGTTTTCAGACAACTTTACCTGCTTTTTTTAGGGTCTCTTATGATTTGTGGATGCTTTTTTACTTTGATCTCTTCTGATGCTTGCGTATGCTTGTTTATTAAATTAGCCTTCTTGTCTTTCTTTCTTTCTTTTATAAAACTTTTTCTACTTTTTTAAATTCTATTCTTTTGGTGCCTCATTAGGTCGTCGTCTGTTCTGGTTTGCTGATTCCGGGTTTGTTGGTCAGTGTGCGATCTTGGGAGAAACTTGTGAAGGTGGACATGGAGGAACGGTATGAGCCACTGAAAGAACTTGGTTCTGGGAATTTTGGAGTGGCCAGGTTGGCGAGAGACAAGATCACCAATGAGCTTGTTGCTGTCAAGTACATAGAAAGAGGGAAACAGGTAAAAATCTTTTGCTATTTGCTATATTTGTTCCTTTTTTTTGTTATCAATGGAGATCATGTTCATCTCTGACCTGTTATCTTTTGGCATATCTGGATTATCATTTTGTAAGAGCTGCATATTCATTCCAAGGTTTCTTTGTGTGGGTTGCAATCCTTGAAAGCTGTGAATTCTGAAAGATTCTCAATAGCGTCGACTTAGCTTTTATTTTACTCATTTTGAGATTTCAAGGTACTACAAATTGGATTGGTAATTAGGAATAGATCGTATTGAATGTTGAAAGGTCTGTTAATATATACTTCTTCCTCCATTTACATTCTTGATGTCTTTATAATTATTCTTCCTTTATGTCATGTCTCAATGCAGCCGCGGCTTTGTTTTTCTTTCTTATTATTGGTAATGGAAATTTCATACTAAAATATCCCATCTGCTTGAGCCCTTCGAGCCTATGAAATTGAAAAGCCACTCCATATTTTTCGCCTGGATGCCAATCACTTCGTCTATTATTATTATTTTTTTTTTTTAAATGTTATCTTTTGCTTCTGACGTTGAAACCTTGGCGGTGGATGCTAATGCTGATGTCTGATGGTTTTCCTTTTATGATATAACGGGGAAAGAAAGTTCAATTTTTTGTTGTTGCTTTCATATAAACCATTCACTTGGCTAATTACATCATCACAATCTACGCTGATCTGGATATGGATATCAGAAGTAATCTTATAAATTATTTTCTTAATGTATCTTCCTATTGCTTTTGCTTATATATACCGCATCTTTTTCTGAATGTCTACTGTTTGTACTATCAGATTGACGAGAAAGTTCAGAGGGAGATCATTAACCATCGATCTTTAAGGCATCCAAATATTATCAAGTTTAGATTGGAGGTGATTTGGTTGAGCATTTTATTACATTGGAGCCATAGTATGCGGAAAAGTGAATGGCATTATCTCTCGAAAATATCTTGTGAACTAAGAGAATTATCACGTAGATTATTTTTGTGCAAATAATGAATGAGAGATCTTTTGTGCAGGTTTTGCTGACCCCAACTCATTTAGCTATTGTCATGGAGTATGCTGCAGGCGGTGAAATCTTTGAGAGAATTTGCAATGCTGGTCGATTCAGTGAAGATGAGGTCTTAAAATTTATCTAACGTATCTATTGCAACTAAAAAGCAACCATGTTCTAATAATTGCCAAATGACTGTTAGTGTTTATATCTCGCAGGCAAGATTTTTCTTCCAGCAACTAATATCTGGAGTTAGCTACTGTCACTCAATGGTAGGTATCTGCACCATCCCTGCTTGATTTTCATTACAAACACTTATGTGTGTGTCTTATAATCTCATCTGCTTTCTTCTGCAGCAAATTTGTCACAGAGATTTGAAATTGGAGAACACTCTCTTGGATGGAAGTCCAACACCTCGTCTCAAAATATGTGACTTCGGTTACTCCAAGGTTGGTGCATTGTAACCCTGTCCCTGGAATGAACCTTTTTTTTTGTTTTTTGGACCCTGAATCTTTAATTCTTATATACAGTCTGCTATACTGCACTCTCAACCAAAATCTACTGTTGGAACTCCAGCTTACATTGCTCCGGAGGTTCTGTCACGAAAGGAGTACGATGGAAAGGTATTATTGTGGGTTGCCATGGAAATTTGTGTTAAGGATTCTGATTATGGAAGCTATATATAGCTTGATGGTTTTTTGGCAATTTGGTTGTTTTTAGATTGCGGATGTTTGGTCTTGTGGTGTGACGCTTTATGTCATGTTAGTGGGAGGATACCCATTTGAAGATCCTGAAGATCCTAGGAATTTCCGAAAGACCATTGGAGTGAGATCCTATGATCAACGCAAAATTCATAATGCTTCATATTTATGACAACAGAAAACTGATAACTCTGGTTTTGCACTTATTGGCAGAGAATAATGAGTGTTCAATACTCCATTCCCGACTATGTACGTGTCTCTGCGGATTGCAGACATGTTCTTTCTCGCATCTTTGTTGCCGATCCTGCCAAAGTACGTACATTTTTCATATTCTGACATCATAATGAGGCTAACTAATAATTTATGTTGTGTGCAAACTATAACTATCTATCTGTTGTCATTTTTTGTTTGTTTGTTAAAGAGGATAACGATCCCAGAGATAAAACAGCACCCTTGGTTTTTGAAGAACTTGCCTAAAGAGATAAATGAAGCTGAGAAAAAGGTCGATGAGGAAGGTGCAGAGAAAGGTCATCCGGGCCAGAGTGTTGAAGAAATAACGAGAATCGTCCAAGAGGCAAGGACGCCGGGGAAAGAATCCAAGGGCGGAGGGCAAGCTGGTGGCGGAGGAGGATCATTGGACGGTGATGATGATGAAGAAGAAGAACAGGAACTTGATGTTAGTGGTGAATATACTACAACAACATAAGTCACGACCATCGGAGTGTGCAGTATATTATGTTGGATTACATATCATATCAAGCCTTGTTCGTAGATTGGGGTTCGTGTTTATCAGATGAATAATGTGTTAGATTCCTTGGTTTGTAAGATGGTTTGATTGCTGTTACTTTTCACAAGCCACAAAGCTGCAAAGGTTGTAAATTGTTTTTGTTTGGTCCTAAAAAGGGGCTGAACCTTCTTAAAACGGCGTCTGATTTATCGCATGCTTCTTATGGTGTTTTACTACAGTTAAAGAAATGAAATAATGAATGGAGAAAACCAGCTTCAGTCCCTCTTTTCTGATTATTGTGAGTTAAGACGGCGGAGTGCAAACTGCAAAGGTTGTAAATTTGCTTTTTTCCCTTCAACGTGTATGAAAAAATGGAAGCTTGGTCGTGTTATGATGGTTTTTTATCTGTGAATTTATAATTGTATAAAAAAGATGATCCGTTAGGTAAATAACGGTTGGGGGATTTGAACCCGACGTGAATCGAACACGCAACCTTCTGATCTGGAGTCAGACGCGCTACCATTGGGCCACGGATCCACAGGTGTTATGGATTGTATTCCTACATATTTCAACACTACCACTTTGATCCTATTTATAATTCCCTCCTAACCAAATAAATGAGACTCTGACAATTTTGGTCATATTATTGTACTAATGAAAATAGAAAGAGAATAAAGAGTTGAAAGGTACTCATTCATAAATGAGGGAAGAGTTGAAAATTTACCCCATAATCATTGAACTACCTACCTCTCTTTGGTATGTGTGATTTGGTCAAAATGGACTTATAAATAGGATCAGAGTGGTACATGATTAAGGTAATCCTTTGTTAGATACTCTGGGCATTATTTGCTGTCAACGTGTCAATAATACCTCTCTTTATTTGCCTACCTAAAAAGCGACGAAGTTACCTGAAATTTAGCGTCTAATAAAGAAGTAAACACATGCCATAATGTGCAATTTTAATAACAAAGTTTTATGATTAAATTTTTATGGGTATTAAAAGACACATAAATTTCAGGGAAAATTCCATTTAAATACCAAATGAATTTGCAAAACCCCCAAAAGTCCTCCGAATTTGTAAAAGGACTCAGAGGTGACATGGACCTTTCAGGGTTATACAAATTTAGGTAAAAAGACCAAAATGCCCTAATTAACTATGAATCACTCCATTCTAATTTCAAACCCATTTCATTCGACAGCCCTGCCCTGCCCTATTTCTTCTTCGCCGCGACTCTCGTCTTGCATCTTCTTCCTGGTGACACCGTGAATCAGCGAGTTCGGACGGAAATTGCGCCGGCCAGTCTTTCTTTCTTGACCACACGACGCTCGTTCCAGCGTCTTCTTCATCGTTCTTTCTGCCCTGCCCTACCCTGCCCTAGTGCTTCTCTGCTTGCTCGTTCTTTCGTGAATCCTCTAAGGGTTCTTCACCGTCTTCTTCTAGCGAAGCTCGTTCTTCGTCGCTACCCTTGAAGTTTTCAAAGGTAAATATATCTTTGTTTAATTTGCTTGCTTTTTTTGTCCTTTGTGCGTCAGAGTTGGTGGGTCAGTTGGTGCTTATCGGAATGTAAGTATATATGCGTCTGGGTACTCTTGCGCTGGATCATCATTATTAATTTAGAAATATGAAACTAACTACATTTGGTGTTTATTTTGATCATTATACATAAATATGATCAATTATTGAGAAAGAGCAAGAAGAAATTCATCTGATGGGGCTATAATTGTACTAAAAATCTTATTCGTCCCATATGCCTCCGCCATGGCGTGCCTTTTCCTTGAACTTCTTTCTGGTCGAACTGTTCCCACAAAAATCCTGCTTGAAGTTGCATAAAGAGGAAATGCCTTTTAACTAGTGTTATTTTTGCTCCGTGATTTTAACTAGTCTTTAAAAGTATATTATCAGAACGAAATCAAATCATACCTAATTAGTGGCTTAGCTCTTGGTAGATGGTTCTAGCTCTGTCCTGATATGTTGATATGTCCTGATATGGTCCATTCTCTTCAAAATTTAATCCAAAGATTAATTTAAGAAAATCAAGAGCAAGATAGTATCATTCTGTATATACATTTCTTTGTGGGTAACTGTTCATTAATTCAACTGTCAATCACTTTTGGGATTGTCAAATGTTATAATCCATGTAATCTTGAAGGCAAATTCAAATTATCTGTTCATGCAAGTGCTGCCTTGTGTCAGTGCGTTGTTGTTGTGGAAGTTCATTAATGTAGTTGTCCTTTTTTAGTTAGGGAAGTAGCGTATGATGAACACATTCAAGTATGCTGAACATTCAGAGCCTATCTTAGCAAAGAAAAAAGAACCTTTTTTGGCTTGCTGTCTTTCATGTAATGCTGACTGTTTGTTTTGTATCTCTCTTGCTGTGCAATTTAGTCTGTGTCATCTTTCACCTTGAACATGTAAATCCTTTCTTAAGTTTGCAACTTGAATTTCGTTGATCCTGTTCACTCTTGCTGTATCATTGACAAGGACCAAATCCTATCAAATTAATTTCAAATCCTACTTCTCACATTGTTCTCACATTATGGCTGGTGAGCATGGGTGAACTATTTTTTTTTTGTAATCGCTTTATTTGCTTTATTTGAAGGACTTTTCTAACATTCCTTCAAAATATTTAGATTTAGAGTACGAAGATCAATTTGAATTCATATTTCTATTATTTTTTCCATCCCATGTACCAATGTGGTGGTGGTGACAGATTATGTTCTGGTTAACTGCACATAATTAGGGTTTAGGGCCTATGCTGGGATAAACTTGTCTTTAATTGTTTATGGCTTGACTCTATTGCTAATGACCTCCTTCTTTTAATTATTTCACAAACTTTGGCATGTATCCTGCAACAGTAATGCTTACATATGCATAAATGATGTGTATTACTTTTCTTACTCATTACTACTTTATTTATCTCAAAGGACAAATCACCTACTTTTGCAACAAGCTGTTCATTTGGTTTATATGCTCTTAGAATATTACTTTGTCTTTGATTCTTTATTTAGATATTCTCAATTTACTTGTTATTGCTGCTATTATTGGATTCAAATTTTAGGAACTAGGTTTGCTAAATGAGTAGAAGTATTTGCTGTTATATGTGGTTCATGAACTCTCTTAATTGTTGTCCTCTCATTTTGATTTTTCAGGTTTATACACCTGAACAATGACATCTACAAGTCGGGCAACAAAACAAAAGTCGAGCACCATGTATACTAGTAATGGGTACATTTTGTTTCTCAACGAGTTTACGAAAGACAATAAATTCACTGACTTGAGTGTCATGAATACGAAGTCCTCAAAGGCGTGGAGGGCTTTGAGTGTAGATGATAGGAAAACATACACTGATAGAGCCATAGAAGGAACACATGAGAAGAAGAAGGGGACCTCCACCGTATCTTTTCCCTCACGGTGCTCGCTGAACAAATTTTCAAAGCTTGTGGCATATGTGAACTCCGATAACACATAAAAAGCTAAGGTCCAGCAGTTAGGGTTTGAACAATTGCTTCACATTGAAAGTATGAGACTGCCACGGGAAATGTTAGTCCCTATAATGAGAGCTTATGATCCCCAACCAATCAATTCCAAATAAGGGGGAAGACACGTGAAATAAAGGGAAAAGATGTGGCTCAATTGCTTGGGGTGCCACATAATGGGGAGGAGGTAACAATGAATGTGAGTGTCACAGATCCAGTATTTCAGCGACTTAGAAAATATTATGGTAAAATGAAGTATGACGACATACTAAACGTCATAACTTCTGGGGAGTCGGGTGAGAAGTTTGAGATGTTATTTATGATGCACATGTTGGGGACTTTTCTCGCTCCAACATCAAGCACAACTCCCGCTGACAAGTTGCTGAAAGTGTTAACCTCGACCATGAATGGATTTGCCCGCTTCGATTGGGCCACATATATTTCCAAGGACCTCCAAAAAGAGCTCGCTGATTATGTCAACGCGATAAGAGGAAACAACAATTGCAACTCCTATGTTGGAGGGTGCATATACATGTTATTGGTAAGTTTTATAAGTTGTTTTGTGTGATTTTTTTTTGTCATAAGTTTTAAATGTTTAACTATGTTGTTGCAGTTATTTTTGGGCGAGCAGTTCCATTGGGAAAGGCAGTACAACATAAAGGAAAGAGTCCAATTGAGTTCTGGACCAAAGAGAAGGTGAAGGACATGATCGACAAAGAGAGGAAGAGCAACATTGGGATGTTGTATTCCATGAAGGTCGGTGAAGACAAGGCTAACAAGGACATGTCAAAAACGAATTTTGTGGCTTATTTAGACCCAGTAAGTGATTCCAATAATGACATTTAATTCTTGCTGAAAAATAATGTTAGTGACCTGTGGTAAATTGTCTCACAATTAGGTTTTAAAGGACTTGCATGGAAAGTTGATGGGTATAATCAACGATAGCCACAAAAGGCTGGTTGCTGCTGTGGAAGATAAGTTGCGAAAGGCACAGGTAGACATTGAAATGCAGCGAAAGCAGCAATTCGGTGAAGCTGACGATGACGGTGATGATGATGCTGATGATAATGGCCAACATGCTGATGGTGATGATGAAGGCGAAGAAGGTGATAGTGATGGTCATGATGATGATGGCCAAGTTGGTTATGAGGATGACACAGACTCAGGAACGCCAATCATCATTGTTGAATATGATGGGGAAAGTCCCACTGGAGAAGAAGGAGGAGAAGGAGGGAGCAAAGGAGAACAATCCATTGTTTCATACCCCGTTAAACAACAAAAAGAAAATGCACCACGGAGGTCACAGAGGCCGAAGAAGCCAAAAAATATGTCGCCTTGGACGTTGACGAAGCCATCGAAGCGCCCAAGGAAGGCGAAAGAAGAGAAGGCAATATTCTTCGACCTTATCTCCTCCGAAAGGTGCACCAAGGAGGAGAATGAGCAGTAAGTCATCATCAATGTTCTTTTCAAGGAATTCTCAATATCAAATGAGTTTTGTCTGCATTTTTGTATGTGTATGTCTAATGTCATTGTTTCTCTTTTACAAGGATTCTCATTCAAATAGACGATGAAGATATAACTCGGGATCAGCTTCAGACACTAGGACGTAGGAATAAATTAAGCAACCGGGTAGGTACTAAAAAACATAAAATTATTTCTATACATCGTTGTTACCCGCCCTCTTATTGACGTTATTTTACACATGCAGGTTATGTCTGTTGTATGTAAAACGCTGATGCGTGATATGCAGATTCAGGGCCAAGTAAGGAGGCACATATTTAGTGCTGATCATATGGTTAGTGCATTTATGGACCTTGATAATTTATTTTCCATTGACATAACATAGTCATCCCCTTAAGATCCAATGTCATTAATGGCTCCACACTACGTCACTTCACTCGGCCTCCTGTCGATTAGAACCCTCTGTGGGTAACCCTTTCCATGAACATTGGAGCCAATGTCCCTGGCTGCTCTACACCTAGGAGTGGGAATAGGTCAAGCCCCTATCAGGCGGTCTACAGCTTGGCCTGTTTAGGGGTTGGTCTGGCCTGACTTATTTGTTAAAAAGGCCTAGTTATGGCTTATTTAAAGGCTAAATTTGTAAGTAGGTCATGTCTATTTTGTTAAGGCCCGACCTGTTTACACATTAAATAAATATAAATATATTTATATCATATAAATAACATAATATTTATTATTTTTCATTCTTATATTCTACTAAAAACTTATATTTATATAGGTTTTGATAGACTCAAAGCGCACAAAGCCTATTTATGGCCTAAAAGCCCTACAATATGAGGCATTTTTAAAGACTTACATTATAAGTAGGTCTTTAAAAAGGCTTCAGGCTCGACCAAGCCTTATGAAGCCTCAGGCCTGAGCCTAAAGACTCAGGTCTAGGCTCAGGCTTTCTACCCCTATTATAGGCTCAGACCTATTTAGCTAAAGTTTGGCATAGCCTGGTCTATTTCCATCCTTATACACACTACGGCACTTCACTCGGTCTTTTGTTGATCAGAAGCCTCCATGATAGCCTTTTTCTGTGAACATCAGACTCTCAATAAAAGTACCAAAATGTGATGATTATAGCTCGATGATATATTAGATAAGAACAGTAAAATATAAAAGCTATGATTCAGATCATATATTACTCAAGAATGTCATAAGATCTTATACATAACTGTTACTGCAACAATTCAAAGGCAAAGATACTGTCATAAAAGCATACAGAAAAGGCAGAGAAGCAAATGATAGAGGGGAGAAAATTCCCAAAAATGAGACCAGAGGGAAGATCACACAAAATCATCCACCCCTTCTATAACAGTTTTCACCCTTGTTATACTGTCTCCACTGCCAAATCTCACATGCTCTTGTTTTTGGGCTTCCCATTGAGTTGGACACTCTCACCAAAGGAAAGAGGTTTAATCTTGGAGTTAGTCAAGGCGCTCGAGGAGGCATCTTAGCTCTTAGGTGTCTAGATAAACACCTGAGTGTAATCGACAACTCGCCTTGCCTAACATTGGTACTTAGAAGGAAGGAAGGTAATAGACGGCTTACCCTACCCAACATCACCTAGGAGGAGGGAAGGTAATAGACGGCTCGTTCTGCCCAACATTAGTACTCCTTCCGGTCCTAATTATAAGAGCTAGTTGACTTTTTTGGAGAGATTAAGGAAACTAATTAAATTAGCTTGGAGTATTTTTATTTTTATTTTTTTCTTCAAACTAAATGATTTGACCAATAAACTAATATATAATCTAAGAAAATATATACGTAACCGATTAAGTCACTTATTTAAGATCCTTAATCTCTCCAAAAAAAGTCAACTAGTTCTTATAATTAGGATCGGAGGTAGTATCACCTAGGACGAAATGAGATTTCGTCATGTTCTTAGATCCTGAGTGAGCCCAACGTTTTTTCTAAAATTTCTATATATATATATATATAACAAAAAACTTTATTATTAAAATTATACCTACCTTTATTTTTTTTTCATTTGTCATTACTCGACAGCTCACTCCCCGAATATGAACTTTGAGTAGTCTGTACTTTAAATCACTACGACCGCGATCTGTCCCATTTATAGTTACTCTGGCATCACAAAAGAGGCACTGTTGTATTGGAGTTTTTGGTGGTCAACGGTCACCATTTCCCAGTATCACCTAAACGCTGATCCAATCCACCTTCTGGGTTTTCCTCTTCTTCCCTAATTCACTGATGGGTCGTAAACCTCACGACCCAGAGCCTACTCTTCCTAATCGCTTGATCCTCCTTTTGGTTTGCCTGGTTTCGTGCGGTTTGGTCTACGCCTTCGTCTCAGTAGTGCTCACAAACTCAGGGACCTCTTTCGTTTCAGAGTTGGTAGGAGATGGCGTGGCAATGGAAAATTCTGTGGAAGGTGATGGGGGATGCTGTAGAGGAATTGAAAATCTTGAACTATGGGGAGCCGCTGTGAAGTGGGGTTCTCAGTTTAAATTTAATAATTCCCAAGATTGCTGCAATGCTTGTAAATCCATGTGTACTGGGAACGAAGGACCTTGTCTCTGTAATTCGTGGGTGTTTTGTGGGAATCGTGAGACTTGCGGATCGAAGTTCGGTGAGGTAAGTGATTTTGAATTTGTTTGAAAGATCAGCTGGATTTTCGCTTGACTTGATTTTGGATGGCCTTGGTGGTGAATCATAGTTCCGAACTAAATGACTGACAGATTCTTGTTATACTGAAAATTAATTTCTATTAGGCGTAATGACTTCAGAGGAGTATGCATGCAGTGTGTCAAGTACAGTATTTTTGTCATTGTATTTGTAGCAAGGATCTGTCATATTCATTCAATTCACTGGATCGCCCCAGGAAATTGTACATTCGTTCGGGTGATTGATGTCTAATCAATCTAAAAAAGTTTTCTAGATTTGACCTCTTTTTAGGTTTTGCTTTAGTCCCATCCTATAACTTCATTTTTTTACAGTGCTGGTTGAAGAAACAAAAGGACATCTTGGCCCCTGAACGACAAGATGCTGGGGAAAAAGTTACTTGGACTTCTGGTCTCATCTTTGGAAAAGGAGAAGTAAGACAAGAAGAATCTTTACTTTTCTGTATCTTATTGTGAATACATTCATTTATAAATTTTATTTTCCCTTCTTGCTAAAAAATTGACTCTACAATAATCGTTAAAATATCCATGTGGAACAATCAGAAACTCTAATATTCTCCATCACATCATATGTAATGTCTTAAAAGGGCACGCTCAACCAGACAGATAGGGTTTTGTCAAATATTGGGGTCTAGTTTTCTGCTTGATGGATAGCTTCTAATTTGTTACTCATAGTATTTTGTAACCTTGATTACTTTATTGACGCCCTTGCATTCCAATTTATATGCAATCACGATTGGGTAGTCTAGAAAGGCGCAGGAAGTGTAGAGATAACAAGGCGTGGGATGGTTTTGAACACTGCTCGTTGGCAACATATTTAGGATTCATGTAAAGAGCGGAAAGAAAGAAAGAAAAGAAAAAGAAAAAAAGGGGTGGGTGGTGAGAGGTTTGAAGTTCGAATTGAACAATGTTCTTTCTGATATCAACCAAGCAATGTACTGTTAATATACCACTCTAGTCCTATTTATAAGCCTCTATTCAAGAGAATGAAAATGGACTTATAAATAGAAAAGTACGGTTTGTTGGGAATATTAACAAAGTGAGCTATTATCCATCCACTTGCAAAGTGGAACTGATGAGATTATGTGGATCTGAATTTGTTTTTCATATTGTTCCTTTATACTGGTCGCTATACTTGAGAGGCCAACCAAGACATCTATAGCATGATTTAATGGGTCTGATATTTATTGATCTAATTAAGACACTGCATTTTTATTTTTGCAGGGCATCATTGAATTGGAAACAGAACATGGAGCTCTTCGCATCAAAGTAAGTGCTCAAGCTTGAGGGAGTTCCAAAATACTGATGCTTTGATTAATGGAGTTTTGAAGTATATGCAATGTATTTATATTGTTTGTTGTTAGTCTGTTGTTGCTTATCAAGTCTCTATATTCTAATCCTGTTCCTTTTAATAAATGTACCTCCAACCGTGTCATACTTATAGGAAGAACTCTGAAGCGTCAGTTTTTCATATCTTAATTTTGTTTATGTGGTGCAGCTTTTCCCTGACTGTGCTCCACACTCAGTTGCCTACATTCTAGAGTTGCTGGCTTTGCGCCATTGTGCAGGGTGCCACTTTTTTCGTGCTGAAGGCCGAGGCGAGTCATGGGATTCAGAAGGAAACCACCTAAAAAATGTAAGACCAAGACAAATCAAAGATCTTTACATTGATTGATTTATATCACTTCTGCTATTATCTTGTCTGACTTTTTCACTGAAGCAAATCCTCTGTTTTCAACAGGCTCCTTTTGGCCCCCCTTCTGCATTAATTCAAGGAACCTTAGAAGCTCAGGGAAACCCATTTAGTAAAATTCCAGCAGAAGACTGTCCAACAATAAGAAGGGGTTCAATTGCTTGGGTTGATTCAGGACCAGAATTCTTTATAAGCCTTGCTAACCATGGGGAGTGGAAAAAAGCATACACAGTTTTTGGTTCTGTTCTTCCAGAAAACATGGATATAGCCGAGAAAATTGCTGCACTCCCCACAGTTTCTGATGTTTGGAACAAGGTTAATGTTTCTATCTTGGAAAAGCCCGTTCCCTTGTTGCTACGAAGAATCCAGAAAAGCCTTGCAGATATTAGCACTAATGCAAATTCAGATTAGAAATCTGTTTCTGCAAATACAGATATGACAATTTTGTCTTGAAAGCGAATACGTGTTCCTTTAACTTCATTTGTGAATTGTGGAGAGCTAATGATAAAGGGAATTTAGAGCTCTGCTTTCTTCTTCGAGCGAATTTACTGGCGGAGAAGCATATTATGAAAAATACATTGCAAATATATGAACATTTATTTTGTGATTGTTCCCGGTGGTTTAAATGTGTCATTTTAAGTTTTGCGTGATGGAATATATGCTTTGTCTACACTAATTCCTTAGCACAAAGGTTTGGTTTAGGTCTTTCAATGAGTAGGATGACAGGGGAAAACAACATAATTGAAAACTGTAAAAGAAAGATGCTACTTTGCTTGTGATATATACTCGGATCAAAGAAAGAATGTAGAGGAAGAGAAGAGACCCGAATGAATAACAATCCATTTTTCACGCGTAACAGAAGCGTATAGCAAATTACAGTACCTGAAATAACAGAACTAAAACCATGTGACTTACCAGAAACTTCTACACAATGCCAACTTCTATGCTTAATCAGTTTGAAAATAGAGATGAGCACAACGGACAATGGATCCAAAAGTTGAAATCCCTCGGGAATTTCTAAACAAAATACATAGAACAAGTAGGACTAATGACTAATCACTTGTTAGATCTATCAAAAGGCCTATCAGAACTGAAGTTGCTTATATGACAGATTGCTATAAAAGGAGCCATCAGGATCCTTAATCACATTACATAAAAGATAGAACTGCGGCTACGCCCGGACAGTCAGATGTTGGTCGGCTTTGCAGCCAATTCAAGCCATGTCATAGATTCAGTTGACTTATTTGGAGCTACCATGGGGTTGCTTGTTTGATACGGTGCTCTAGCAGCAATCCTGCTAAGACAAGAAATGGAGTTCATTAGAATCAGCGATCACTTGTGCAAAGGGACTGGGGGGAATATATGTGAACAAATACAACATGGATCGAGAAATAGTTCTTGATTTTGAATATCCTTGATTTGTTCAAGTGAGCTCACCTGCCCTTCCTCTTCTCTAAGAACCGATGAAGTGATGCTTTCCTAGCAATCGGAAGGTCTGTAAAGAAAGGAGGTTATGATTAAAACACACGTTAACATCAACAGTGACACAAACCATCCATAAATATTATAGTGATGGAAAGAAAATTACCACCAACCACAGGTCCAGATGGTGACTGAGGGCGCCCTTGAACCAAAGTGTTGCAAATATTAGGAACAATATTTACAGTAGGAGAAACTGGCTTTTGGGAATCAGAAGAAAATGTAGTTGCATTATGAGGAAACGTTGGCTGGCTCTGAGGAAAAGCATAACCAAAGCTGTTCTGTACAAGGGGTGTTCCTTTGCTGGCAAGGGCCAAGATCTCCATGACTTTTTCAGCAGGAAAATCATCGAACACAACAACTTGGCCACCATAAAAGACTGTCATCTGTGCAGCTCTAGGCTCCTTAGTGACAGACTTAGATACACTGTACATCATGATATTTAAAATCACCAGAGTCATAAACTAGTGTATAGTCATCGAGTTTCTGAAGTAATTGTATGGATCCATAAAATGCTGAAATCGATTTAACACACCTGGAATTTTCCATCTTTGGAATCTCTTCTGTAGAGAGATGCGGAAATAAGTTCATTGTAGAGAAGTTTTGTGTTGTTCTGCTGTTCTCCTTGGTAGGAAACAAGTCCATGGTTGTTGCAGACTCACAAGATACCCCAGCTAAATCTGTCAACGATTTTAAGTTCAGGAAATTCAGGAATTTTGACTAAACACACAAGCCAAATTTTCTCTACTGAAAGTATCTTAAACCTAATTGTTTTTTCCCTTCCAATTTAATCTATTAAAGTTAAAAAGTGAAAATAGAGACAGAAAGTCATGCCTGGCCTAGGAATAATGAAGTTTTAGAAAAAGGCCCCAAATATCTTCAGTTTACTACAATTATGGTAATTTTACTTCACAAAGATCATGAAAATCCGTGATTCGTAATTTAAACAAGTCTGTTTTCTAGGAATCAAAAAAAAAAAAAAAGAAGCTGCATGCGATGATTTGAAAGAAAGCGGTAGACCAAAAAAATAATAATCCAGAATGCTAGGGTGAACAGGGAAAAATCAATTTAATCAATACCGCTTCCTTCGATGCTGGAAGTCATATCGGAACTCTAGAGGGAAAAGATCTCCGAGTATTCACTATAAAAGTTCTGTGAAAAAGTCGATCAGCCGGCGACTTCACCGGACTCTGGTCGGGAAACTCCAAGTACTGTGATGAATACAGAGAAAACCAGGTAATTACAGCCAGAAGAGAAACAGACCAGGAAGCAGCTTCAGAGAATTGTTGAAATGGATGGTTTCAAGGGAGGATCTAGGTCGGCTAGGTCACTTGTATCAACGAAGGAGATGATTGGACCCTGTGGAGAAACTTGTTTTGCACTCAATGAAGGTATTGGGATGGGGAAAGTGGGGATTGGCGTTATATAATTGGGACGTAGAGGTGGCAAATTAAAGCACGAGGAATATGTGACCATCGGAATCGAGCATGTTTTTTTTGCTTTCCTTTCCTTTTTATTCAGGTGATTCCACCACGTGATCTTTGCGTCGTTTTAACGGAAACTTCAAAAGCTGTCGTCCCCTTTCCTCTGTTTCTCCCCTGCTTTTATCCGATTGCCCTTCTATTATTGGATTTTAGGTAGGAAAATTCATATGGAGCCTAAATAACAAAGAAAAATCCAAAAAAAACATAAAAATTCTGAAAATCTTAGAAAAGGTCAGACCTTTTCTAGTATAAATTCATTAAAACGTGAATTGTTAATGGGGCTGATATAGTTGTTAACGGGTAGGTCATTAACAACTAAATCAAGATCATTAACAACAATATCCTAACAACTAAATCAAGATCGTTAACAACTATATCGATTGTAACAACTATATATCATTCCGTTAACAACTAACATTTTAATGAAATTATACCAAAAAAAGTTATGGGGTCTTTTCTGGGATTTGCAGAATCTTTAAGCCTTTTTGGGTTTTTCTTTATTCTTTAGGCCCCATATGAATTTTCCCTTTTAGGTACTTCTCCATAGATCTTGACAATTTTTATTTTTTAACTAATATTGATCGTTTTACTCCTTTTTTAATTATAAATTTGTTTTAAATGGATCGAAATATAAGTTAATATTCATCTTACTCCCTCTGGTTCTTATTATAAGGCACCAACTACAATTTCTCTTATACTAAAAAAGGGCAGTTAAGTCATTAAATTAGTGTTCAGTTGATAAATATTTTTACCTTTACCCCTACTTTATTGTGGGGAGAGAGAGAAACATGCTGAATGGATTGAAAATGCAATAGCCTATGAAAAATATTGGCCCAATAAATGAGGGCATAATGAAAAAAACCTAATAAATCAGTCAGTTAGAGATAGTTGATGCCTTATAATAATGACAAAAAATTGTTGACATTTGGTGCATTATAATAAAGACCAGAGGGAGTATTTAGTAACTACTATGAGTACTATTTATTTATTCATGAAAATAGCAACAATATTTTCGAATATATTGAAATTTAGATAATGTTAGGGAAAACCATTTTGCATGTATTATCTTTCTCCTCAATTTTTAATTTGGTAAATGTGTATTTTTTTTAAATTGAATACTTTAATTTTGTTCTATTATTATTTGCACCATTCACTCTGGTACAATATTTCCTCTCTGCTAGCACCATTCACTCTTATACAATAGTTAATAGTGTTATCAGCAAAATTAAAGTATAAATACCTATAAAATGATTTTTCTTTATTTATGTACTAGACATGCACCTTGTACATCATGATAGGGTCTTTGACATATGTATGCATGTATTTGCAATATTTAATTTTTGTTAGCATTTAGTGATATAGTCTACTCCTTACTAATCATTATATATAAAATGTGTATAATAAAAAGTATGATTTGTATAAAAAATATAAAGTACAAATCTCTTACTGGTCAAAAAATTAGTTCGGTCATTTATTCATAAAAAATGTGTTATTATTATTATTATTATTATTATTTTTAAAGAACTCATTTCGTTAGTTTATATTCAAAACTATTACAAGTTTCTTTACTATAATATAATGTTAATGATTTTTTTAAAAAAAATTATAAATTTGAAAGATTATATAAATTAAAGTCTTACACTTAAAAAATGAGGAAAAATGAATGGCGGTGGGTAGAGTAACGGCGGAAGAAGATCTTCTCATTTTCTCTCATTAGCTCATCTGGACCGTTGATTAGGAAAAGGAGAGAGATATTAAAATAATATTGTGATTGATTGGACGGATATGATTTAAAGATGATGAGGGATAATGAGAAAAAAATTATGAGAGAAACCCAACTCGGGTAACGGCGTCAGGGAGACGGAGTAGAAGCAAGAGCAAGGGGAACATAAAGCAATAGGAGAGAGACACGTGGCAAGTGGTGCGCCCCCGGTAACGTACTAAATGCGCACGTTGTAATTGTTTGATTTGTTTCTCTTCTTTAAACATGACACGGCAGAATATAAGTATCCAATGGATGGAGGAGGGAATTATGAGCGAAGGGGAGACAATAATATTCTTTTTTTATTTATTTTAAATGATATGATTATTCTTAGTGAGTCTATAAGAGATGGTATGGCGTTCTGCTTTGGGAGTGGAGGGGAACGAGACATTTCGACGGTAAAGACCCCGGTGGTTAAGAGTGTCGACCGGAGGCTGTTTCAATCTCGTTTAAGGAGAAGCTCCTTTCTCCTGGTGGGGCCGGGTTTTACGGTGAGTCACGAGGAGGCGAGATGATATTGTTAGTGGATGGAGGGGGTACTTTGCAAAGAAGAACGACGAGTTGGAGAGAACAGACAGGGAAAATGAAGCGCATAAGGATGAAGACGAGTGTAATGATTCATCAAGCCAGTATCCGGGGCCGGGGGCCGGCCGTAGGCCCAGGGAAATTACTATTCCAAATTTTAACTATTTTTCCTCCATTTAAAAAAAAATATAATTAGTAAATTATAACACGAATCATCCAATAAATAAGCACAATTATTAATTCATAATCAAAAGCAAACTATGTTCACAAATAACTCACATAAAACATAAAAAAACATATCATTAAGCGACATTAGTACGATGACTATTATTGTCGTCATCTTCGTCACTATCATCGATTTTAACGAAATTTGATTGTTCTTCACTTTGAGTAGTAGCCTCTGGCTCATGAGTAAGAATATCATGAAATTATTCTCCCGCATCGTGAACACATCCATAATCTTTATTTGCAACAAATAATAAATCAAATCATAAAATTAGAGTATAGTTATTATGTATTTGTAGTTAAATGGATAAATAACTCTATAACAAATATAAAATATATATAAATTAATAATTTTAAAAAGGAAAAGAAGAAAAAACTACAGTGAAAAGTAGGCATGTCCATGGACCAGACCAGACCGGGTTGGGGGTCAACCCGTGGTGCAGTCCGGGAGGACCTCGGACTAGACAATCCAGCCGAGGTCCGGTTTGGTCCAGCTCAAATTTGGACCAAACCGTCGGGATCTACTGGACAGTCCAGGTAGTTCACGACCAATTTTTTTTTTTAAATTTTTCTTTTCCCACTTCCAGAACAATAATTAAATCAATGAAACACCTGCGAGACAATAAATAAACATGCAAACATCTTAAATCCAATCCTAAACCCATAATAATCTCTAACAACATGTCATTGAACAAGAATACAATATAAAATAGAGGCATGCTTTTATAAAGCCAAGTAAATTTTATAAGCAAAACCACAAATCAATACTGGAGTGAAAGGGAGTAAAGTCACAAATTTGGCTAGGGTGCCCAATGAGAGATTGATGCAATTGATTTTTTTATATATATAAAAAAAACACTTTCGGGCCAGACCGGACCAGTCTATTGGATCTGAACCCCTGGACCAAAGTCCGGTCCGGCCCGACCAGACCAGTCTGGTCTGGTCTGGGTGAATGGTCGGACCGGGCCGGGTCGGGCCACCTGGACCACCGGATTTTTTGGACATCCCTAGTGAAAAGGGCCTGCAGGGCTACCCTGAGGCTCTCTAGGCCAGCCCGTTTAAGCCCGAGGCTCGTCAAGATCGGCCCTCCAGGGCTAATTTCAAATATCTCGTCCATTTTTCAAGCCCGGCTTAGCCCGTTTTGCCGACTCTAAAATATACTGAGATGCCAGATATACACAGCTATGGTTTTGTGGGGTTCTTATCATAAATATATATTACTATCTCTAATCTTAAATATAAAATGTAAATTCTGTTTTTAGATATAAAATACTTTTCTATCTTATTTTTAATATTTATTATTTTAAAAAAATTAATTTATCTAACTTGTAAATTAATGTAGTATAATCTATTGAAGCATATAAGTATTTCAAAAAAAAAAAAAAGGATTTGGAGGTGGTAAATGACAAAAAGACATTGGAACAATTTTTTTTTTTTTTTTGGGCAAGCATAGCTTGAAATAATCGTATTAAAAAGGACTACCTACGTGAGGAGAACCCCCTCCATAGCAACATACATGTCCGACCAAAACTTTGATTGACAACACTCTTGCACAAATACTATGATTAAATAATTTGTTTAATTTTATTAATCATCTGAAAAAAAGATAATGAGGTCTTGTATTTTAAGACCAGGTGCAGTGCATGATGGTCACCAGCAGATGATTGTAATGGTCTTTATTTAGATGTCAGGGCATTGAACTATGCACCTTGGTGAAGATATATAACTGTGTTGAAGGAACCATCTTGATGATGTTTTTTCCTTTTGTAAGGGTCAAAGGTGATAGTTCTACTTCGCCAGACCTCCATGAGATTTGTGTACTTGTGATTTAGGTTTGTGTCTGTTTGGTTAAGGGGTGGGAATTTAGATAAGCTTGATTAAACACAACAAAGTTTTTATGGATCCTAGTTGTCTTGTTTTGATAATTTTAAAAAAATTCTGATTAACCTCATGAATCGTAATCTCACCTCCTAATCACCCGTTGAGCATAACTGTATAAATGACAAGGGTCAGGGTTGTTTATTTACCACTCTGGTCCTATTTATAAGTCCATTTTGATTAAAAAAAATTATCCTATTTATAAGTTCAGTTTCATGTAATAAATGAGATTGTGACAATTTTACCCATATTAATTGCACCCATGAAGATAGAGAGAGAAGAAACAGTTGAAAAATACCTAATCATAGATGAGGGCAAAGTTGAAAATTTACACCATAATCATTGTGTCAACCAACTTTCCTCTTTATGTGAGATTTGGTCAAAATAGACCTATAAATAAGACCAAAATGATAATTAGAAAATCCCGATAAAACTATAGGAAAACGGAAGAGAACAAACATTTCGTTTTCTTAAATAAAGTTTGTAAATTTAACTTTTAAAACATTTTATTATATTCATTAAAAAAAAAAAACACAATATCAGTTTCCATACACCTATTAACAAATAAGTGTAGATTGGTAAATTAATTATTATTCTCCCTTCCCTCCCCAATCCCCATCTTAAACCAAACATTCGATCATTCAAAACCTCAGCCCCACCTTCCCCTCCAACCAAATCAAATAAGGCAATCTCTATTCTTTCCTTCCATCGCTTCATTTCCATCAAACTAAACAAAAATAAATATTTGTTTTATATATATATTTTAAATTTATTATATTTCTGACATATACCATGTTGCATCGTTTGCCTATCAGTGCTTTTCTCCATGCTTTAGTTGATAACTCGATCCTGCCAATTCACAAAACCATCATTGCGCATGTTTGGGAGAATTATTATAAATTCTAAAAGTATGACTTAATTAAATTGATATGACTTACTTGTTATTGAGACTTTATGATAGTTAAACCCCTTCTTTAAAACCTTAAAATAATTCTCCTAACGTATTTAACTGATTTTAGTACTAGCATGACATCTTTTTTTGACAATATTTGTCTGTTTGTATTAGCGGTAGAAACTGTTTTTTCAACGTGATTTACTGTTTATGAGGTAAGTGTGTAAGAAGAATTTTATCTCGATTTTGCATTTAACATAGTTTTCAAACGCCAATCGAAACAAAGCCACAACCAACAATTAAGTACTTTTTGACTAAACATTTTAAATCTAATTTAAAATCAATAAAATCATTCATAATGACACGGTTTTGAATATTTTTTTTTTTTTATTGATTACCTAGAATTTATACATATATTTTCATGAATTTAATGGAACACCTACCTTGTCATAAATAAAATTAATTAAGGAAAGTATTTATTGGTCTTATATAAGAAATAAATATAAATAAATTTCTTAAATTTTGTTTAATATTAATATATTTTAGTTTAATATGCGCACGACTCATTTATAAGTACAAAAATTAATGCCTACAAATCAAGTTTTTATATTTATAAATTGTGTCATTTACAGATTAAACTTAGGGAAAATCTCATTTAAATACCATATGAAATTTCAAAACTCTAAACGCGTCTATTAAAAAATTAAAAGGACACGAAGGTGATTGGGGGGAATCGAAGATTTTGAAATTGAAGTGTTTTTACTAAAATGCCCTCACATTCTTTCTCTCTCCTCACCTTCTAACTAAGGAGGAAAAAGTCATCGTCACTCCTCAGTCACGTTGGAAACTAAGGAGGGTGATCATCGTCTTTATTCTTTCTCATATTCTTTTTCTCTTTCTCTCTGCCATGGATTCTTCCTTTGCAACTCTTATTGCCCTGTGTTTCGATCCTTACGATGCTTTGCTCACCCACGGTGACCGCAATTGATGGACCGCAAGGAAGCTCCATGCCTCCAACCGTACTGTCAACCCCCACATTTCTTCACGTATGCCATCACGCCGCTCTCCAAAAGCGAGGAGTATAGGAAGGATTGGGAAGAGGGAGAGGAAGAGAGGGTGATGAGAGATAAAGGTTTGGGATGTGGTGGTTGTTGGGGTTGGACTCAATTGTTGGAGGGGGAAGGAAAGAGAGATGAACAAGAAGATGAATAGTAATATGACATATGAACAAAAGTTGTAATGGGATCAACAAGTTCTTTAATAGGAATAAAAAGTTATTTAATAAGAATAACAAGTGTATTTCTCAGGTTGTACATATGTCATTATGTTGAAACCAAAATCTAAAGACAATGAACAAAAGTTCAGTAATGAGAATAACAAGTGTATTCGCCAGGTTGTACACATGTCACTCTGATGAATGCCTTTGCTATTCCCATTATTGAATTTGTTAATACCATTAAATAATTTGTTACTCTCATTACAATATTTGTTAACAATGCTTAGAGTTTGGTTTCAGCAGTGACATTTGTTCTGCTTGACGAATACACTTGTTATTCCAATTACTGAACTTGTTATTCCCATTAAAGAACTTGTTGATCCCATTACAACTTTTGTTAAAAGTCCATATTTACTATTCACCTTATTCTTCCTCAAACTCATTTACTGTCCATTACTGGTTTGTTAGCCTCTTGAGCTCCTTTTATTGTTCACATTCTTCTTCATCTCTCTTTCCTTTCCCTTTCAACAATGGAGTCTAGCCCCAATAACCACCACATCCCAAACGATTAAAATTTTAGAAAATCAAACCAGAAACAATTTTTTTTAGGATTTTTGTGAAATCCATAAGCATAACCCAAAATCAAAGCAAAGTGTAATACCCCCAAATTTCTAACAATTATAATAACTTACACTGCGATAATATTTAAGATTGATTACTGAAAGTCAAAATAAACTACTTTGGGAGGTGTTACCGCCGCACTTGTACTAGGACAAGTACAAGGCTAACTTATTACATTAGCATAAATCCGAACTTAAATAAATGTGTTTTATTCAGAACAAAGAACATAAAAATAAAAACTAGCTAGAATCATTGAACGTTCTTCCTCACTTCTCACTGCTAGCCCCAAATCTTGACACCTGTTTCACTGAAATTCTGCTCCCCCGAAGGATCATCATAGCCCATGAACACAAACAAAAATCAGCAAAGCTGGTAATCCTAATAAAATACAATTTAAATGGCTCAATATATTAATCAAATGGTAATTGCATCAAACATTATTTATTATCTTTTTAAATTTATTTAGACCCGGGAAACCCTGTCAGTCACAATTAATCAAATTGGCCATAAAAAACTTCATCCTAGTGTGCACACCTCTTTCCAAAGTTGCTACTAGTGTCCTGGGAAACCCTGCCAGACACTACTTTGGGAAGAACGGATATCATCGGTTCACATCAAATAATATATTGGGGGCATAAAGTCTAAGGGTTGTGTTAATCACTTTGAATGTGTTTGGTTTGAGGGAAGGGAAGGAGTGGAAAGTAGGGAATTGACCAAATTGTCATTAATGAAGGGAATATTCTTTTTTGTTGAGACTATATTTTTGAAATATTGAAAAGTTTCTATGGGCATTTTGGTAAAGAGGAGGTAAAAGATTAGCCCCTCCCCCTCTCCCTCCCTCCCCATCCCTCAAACCTAGCCCTTTAGGAGGTACCATCTCAAAGCTATCCTCTCACTACTAGATTGTTTTAAAATACACACATAATAAAATTGCTAAATTATTTCTATGCACTATAGTGCCCAAATTGAATTTATTAATATTTTATACTTATTTAATTATCTTTCATACACTTTTCTATTATTTATTTAAATATAGGATAAAAGGATATTTTAACATAAAATCTATTCATATTCTATTTTATTGTGAGGAGATATTATATGAAGAAGGAAATAAAAAGGAATCAAATAATATAGCATTGCACAGGTGCACAGCTAGCATCTACGTTAATATAGTATATTATATTATCTATAATATATTGCCATTAATGAAAAGAAAGCCCAGACTCCACACGAAGCAATTGTCACGGATGTTAGTTATGGAAGAGGTGATAATGGAATATCTAATAAAAGAGGGACTAGTGCCGCAAGCTACACGCACAAGACGAAACAATTGCAATTAAGAGAATTGAAAGATGCAGTCAGACGCACAAAAAGATTGGTGACTTTGCAAAAAGCTACTCACGCAAAACGATAAAAGAAATATATGTTATTCAATTATCAAAGGCCAAAATACCAAAAACCAAAACGTACTGGGATATGTTTAATGGTATGTGACTTTTGCAAAAAGTTATTCACGCAAAACGAGAAAAAAAGCAATATATGTGTATTCAACAAGGTTATTAAAACCGGACGGGTCACTGAACCGGTTGAGGTACTGGGTTAAGGGTTAGTGGGTCAGACCGGAGTCAAATCGGTAGCTAAGTATGTAAGATTTATTATATAATATTAATTAGGTCTACAAATTAGAAAAAAGAAAGAAAATTGGCACGGCTTTTGATAAATGAAAGGACATGAGGTGTGTAAGTCTCTTCCATGGTTCCATCTAGAGCTAGCAATCAGGGCCGGCCCGGCCCTCCAGGGTCGGTTCGTGAAGGGCTAGGGTCGGCCCTCCAGGGCCCGAAGTAAGAAAAACACATGTTTTTCAAAGCCCGACCCGAGAGCAGCAGGGCCAGGGTCGACCTGCAGGGCCCGGAAATTACTATTCCAAATTTTAACTATTTTTCCTCCACTTTTTGTTTTTAAAAAATATAATTAGTAAATTACAACACGAATCATTCAATAAATAAACACAGTCACTAATTCATAATCAAAAGCAAACTATGTTCACAAATAACTCACATAAAACATAAAAAACATATCACTAAGCGACATTAGTACGATGACTATTATTGTTGTCATCTTCGTCACTATCATCGATTTTAACGACATTTGATTGTTCTTCACTTTGAGTAGTAGCCTCTGGCTCATGAGTAAGAATATCATGAAATTCTTCTCCCATATCATGAACACATCCATAATCTTTATTTGCAACAAATAATAAATCAAATCATAAAATTAGAGTATAGTTATTATGTATTTGTAGTTAAATGGATAAATAACTCTATACCAAATACAAAAAATATATAAATTAATAAATTTAAAAAGGAAAAAAAAAAAGAAAAAATTACAGTGAAAAGGGCCTGCAGGGCCGGCCCGTTTAAGCCGAGGTCCGTCAGGGTCAGCCCTCTAGGGCTAATTTCAAATATCTCGTCCTTTTTTCAAGCTCGGCCCTTAAAGGGCCAGAGCTTAAACGGGCCGGCCCGATGGGCCTGACCCGTTTTGCCGGCTATAGTTCCATCCATATGCTTCTCATTAAATGAGCACGTCCTTTTAGTTTGTCATTTATTAATTAATCACCAATTCACCGAGGCGCAGAGCAAGAGGCACATGAGCAATGGAGATTAAAAAAGGAGTAGGCGTATGAGCACCGGAAAAAAAAGGAGGAGGAGTCGCATAGCTACCGGAGGAAAAGAAAAAAGGAAGGAGGCACGACAGAGTTATCATCTTCCTTAAAACACATCTGAACCAGAGGGAGAGAGAGAGAATGCGAACAAGATACTTCATCGTCTTCATCGCACAAATATTGTTCATCGTCTTCATCGCACAAATACTGTTCTTCGTCTTCATTGCACAGGAACGTCAAATAGGGAGCTTCCGTCCATTCTCTCTCCCCATCTCTCTCTATAATAGTTGCTAGTTGAGATCGTCGTCGATTCCCTCCTTGAAAAAAAAAGATGACTCCGGTTTTTATGCCTAACTGGACCAGTTTCACGGCCGGTTCGCCGGTTTCCGGTCCTAATCGGCTGGTTCGGTTATGATAACCATGGTATTCAATTGTTAAAGACTGAAACACCCAAGGCCAAAACGCACATAATCAATAACTAAGGCTAGTCAAAATCAACCAGAATCATATCATAAGAAGAAAACAACTTTCTCATAGAGGAAGGCAAATGCAAGATTTATAATACCGAATGGAAATCACGAGAAAGAACGAGACGACAGTTTTGGGGATTTAAAAATAATTATGCCATGTAGCGATGTATTTATATTGTTCTAGGGATTAGGATTACTTGGTCTCCGTTTTGCTAACCTCCTAGAAGAATAATTGACGCAGAGTACAAAAAGAGAAAGTAGTAGAGAAGAAGAAAAAGTAGCAGAGAAGCAAAGTATTGAGCGTTCACTAGATTTAGGTGGCTAGACCTCAATTTATAATTAAAATTTAGGGTTTAGCTATGGGCCGGGTTCTTTAACTATTGCCAATTAATAAATTATAAACAATACAAACATTATTAATTTCTAGATTTTTATTATTACTATATATATATATATATATATATATATATATATATATTTATTTTATTATTATTATTAATCGACGTATTACACAAAGCCTTACCTCCGTTAGCTTTGTGTTTGTCAACAACATGGTTGCCGCCGTTAAGCTGAAGAACTTGGTTTCGCCAAATCAGAACCTTTCTTGGTTCTATCGCATTGAAATGTTGAGCTTGTTCAAAATCTTTCGTGGAGGTCGAGCTGGCTTTTGACGACAGCAACAAGGGAGGTGCGCGACGAAGGCGGTGGGGTGGGTTTCTTCTCCATGGTGACACAGCGGCTATGGAATTACAAGAAGAACGAATGATGGAGAGAGAGGATGAGAAAGAATTACAGGAAGCACGAAAGTGTGAAGGGCAGTTTGAACTTTTCTCAAAAATTTCCATATGCCTGATTGCCCCTTATCCCTTCTCTATCCTTTCACAAGTTCAATAGGCTTCTCTGGGTTTAGGAAATTCAGATGATATGTAAGTGTCATTTTCCGTTAAACTTATAAATATGAGCTGTGCATAAAATGAAAAATATTTATATTTTCGTTAACATTAGAAATATATTTATTTTTGTGAAAAATATAAGAAAATTTTATTTGAACTTCAAAATCTAAAACAAGTGATTTTTTACTAAAATGAATTGTTAATCGTTATACTCTTATTCGCCAACTGGACTAATTTAAGATTGTAAAATTTAATGTATTTTATCATCCTTTTCCCTTTATTTTTTATTTTTTGTCGCGTTTGTTCAATTCTCCTAGTTTTGCCGCGCAGGTCAAGGCATAACCGCGCAAACCCTTGTTCATCTCTTCACTATCCCCTGCAACAACTTCAAATCAAAGTTGCCCTCTTTACCTTTATCTATGGATCGTTTGAATTCGGTTTAATCTATAATTATAATCGAAGTCGATGGTTCAATTCCACGAGCACATAATCACAGACCTTCTTGATGATTCCAATGGCGGTCTTGTCATCCTCTCCTCTGGTCTCTCTCTACCCAAGCTCATTGCCTCTCTTCTCCTTCTCCACTCTTCTTCTCAGAGAACCCTCTTCATCCTCTCTCCCTCTTCATCTTCTCTCAAATCGAAAATCCTTTTCCACCTCAAAGCTCAGAATCCCCAATTCCAACAAATCCCCTCTGAAATCACCGCCGATCTTCCTGCTCACCACCGCCATTCTCTTTACTCTTCTGGATTAGCTTTTTTCATCACACCCAGAATTCTAATTGTGGATCTGTTAACGAACAAATTACCCACATCCAATGTTGCTGGGCTTATCATACTAAATGCCCATTCACTCTCTGAAACATCCACCGAAGCATTTATAGTTAGAATTATCCGGTCTCTTAATCGAGATGCATACATTCGAGCTTTTTCTGATAAGCCTCACGCGATGGTCTCTGGGTTTGCTAAGGTGGAGCGAACTATGAAGTGTCTGTACATTCGGAAGTTGCACTTGTGGCCGAGGTTTCAGGTGTATGTTTCACAGGAACTGGAGAAGGCACCCCCGGATGTGGTGGATATAAGGGTGCCAATGACTAAATATATGATGGGGATTCAGAAAGCCATCATCGAGGTTATGGATGCATGTCTAAAGGAGATGAGGAAGACTAATAAAGTTGACGTTGAGGATTTGAATGTGGAAAATGGGTTGTTCAAATCGTTCGATGAGATTGTGCGAAGGCAGTTGGATCCAATTTGGCATACTTTGGGGAAGAAGACAAAGCAGCTGGTGTCAGACCTCAAGACCTTGAGGAAATTGTTAGATTATCTTGTAAGGTACATGCATTACTTGAGCTTACAGTCTGAATACTTTATTAATAGTTCTTTTAGAGGTTTGTGCTATATTTTATAGTGTTGTTTTCATAAAGAAAAAAATCAGTGTACATGAAGCATTTTGTGATTCCTGTAATGCCTTCAGTGATCAATCATTAACAAACATGCGCGAACCCCTTAATCTTTTAGGGATATTGTAATTATAACAACTCATGGAATTCTTATTTGTTTACTCTTCTGAATAATATTTTATGAATAGGGAATGATTGAGTGACTTTCTCTGGACAGGTATGATGCAATAACTTTCTTGAGGTATTTGGACACACTCAGAGTGTCAGAAAGTTTTCGATCAGTTTGGATATTTGCAGAGGGGAGCTATAAGATATTTGACTATGCAAAGAGACGTGTTTATCGCCTGGAGAGATCAGATGGTGTGAAATTAAACGAGTCAAATAAGAGTGTGAAAAGCAAAAAGAGAAAATGCAAGGAGGATGGCAAGGACCGTGAAGAGGGTAGTTCGTCAAAGAGCTCACATATTGGGTTAGTTTTGGAGGAAGTTTTGGAAGAAGCGCCAAAGTGGAAAGTCTTACGTGTGAGTCAGTGAGTTCCAATTCTACAAGTCTCAATATTGTGATATTTTTCGGTGAAACAAGAAATTTTATTAGTGTACATGAGGAAGAATATGGTGAGGGAGGATAATAAGAATAACTTGTCCTTATAGGAAGGGAACTTAAAAAAAATCCAGCAAAGCTTTTTATTCTCTCTTCATGTTAGTTGGGAAACTTTCTTAAAAACCCTATTAAATTTACCAATAGGCCATAAATACCACCATATCCCATAACGTAAGGACAAAGAGCTTCTGTTCAAAATGTATGCATTTTGTGCAAACTGGCTAATAACATGAATGAAACATTGCCTTAATATCGTCCTTATTAGTTCCAAATCCTTTCAAACCTATTATAAGATCTGCTTGAAGGTTAAACGATAAGCTTTGTATTTACAAAAACAAAAAAGTTATTTTAGAAGAAAATAGCTTCCCTACAATACGGGAACATTTAGACACGTGTTCAACTGTTCATTTAAATCTTTTTGGTACAGAGGTTAGCTATGAATTTGTGGCATCACTTCAATTTTCTTCTTTCTCTTCCTTATATTTTTTGAGAATTTGGATGGCTTGACATGGTGAAGTTTTTTTGGATACAGCTGTTGATTATGGTAAGGTTATGACTGTTTGAGCTGAATTTGATATGCCCATTTCATATCAGGAGGTTCTTGAGGAGATAGAAGGGGAAAGACAAAAGCAAGGTGTGTCAGGGGAAGAGGTTTTGATTGAAGGTGAAGTAGCTGGTAATGGAATTGTACTAGTGGTGTGTAAAGATGAACGTTCGTGCTTGCAGCTTGAAGAATGCACCATCAACAGTCCAAAGAAGGTTTTTCTTACTTCTCTGCATTTGATCTCATAAAATTTATTCCAAGTGACATGTCCCCCTCATTTTCACGTCTTCACTTGGCTGAACATCAATTTTTAGGTATGTATTTTGTATGGCCTTTTGCCTCACTGGCTGTATCCCACTTTGCCAAACTTGGCCAGATTGATGCTGTTATAGAACACTCATGTGTAGAAAGGGTAGGAAGGAGAGATAAAGAGGGAGAATGAGACAGACCCTTTTTTTTTTTTTTTTTGGGGGGGGGGGGAGTAAATTCATTAATCTCATAAGCCTCCTTTTCCAAGCCACCTATTTAATTTTATAGCCCTTAGCTACTAATGCAATCTCTCCTGCTTGCCCCCAACTAACCTCTCTTATTTATTATATTTACATATCAAACACTTGCTTTTCCTATGAAGGATATCTTTTGGTAGTTTTGAATAGAGTTTGAGGAAAAGTTGAGTGATTCAGAATCATTTTGGTTCACATTGTCATCTACTGTCGATGAGTATTTCATTTTGAAAATTTGAAGCCTAAAACTGTTTAGTGAAGGCTTGTGATTAGTTATATATTTGTCTCTAGTCCTTTTGCGAGAGTCTCTGGGGCAAAGCTGCAAGCAGTTAATTAAGATGCTTATTCCTTGGAACATAATTTGTTAGTTGTGAAGAGCTGTTAGGATATGTGAGTCACTATTACATTTTGTTCGTCTGCACTGTGATTTCTTATTTGTTCTAATGATGATGCAATATTTGTCCTTGAATAATGTTGAAAATTAATTTTTTATTCTATTTGATTGTTGTATATAGCTTACTTCATGATTCCTTGTTAGTTGGTATGATGGAAGGTGGAGTGTGCAGATTGATTTTTGCAATGCCTTTTCCTTTGGCCCTTGTCATTGTTGGTCGGGACTCTGTAATGAATAAGACCGTAAGAAGGCTGAATTATGTGTCCTGTCTCTTGTGTTTGTGCGTGAAGGTCATGGCTGAAGAATGGAGGAAGTACTTGCTAAGCAAATTACAGCTACGGGATGTGGTGCGTCAGAAAAAGAAGCCTAAGGATCCCAAAGGTTTTGGTGTCCTTGATGGAGTTACTCCTATGGCACCTGTACAAAATGTTGAAGCCAGCATTAGCAGGCAGGAGCGTGATGCACTCTTGGCAGCAGCATCTGGGATAAAAGAAAAGGATTGTATGATTGAAAATCCTCCAGGACTTGATTCTGGTGCGCGGAAACGCCAAAAAGGAAAGGGTAAAGCAGGCAGTAAAAATGGCCCGGTCCCTGATGATGGCTCTGGAGTTCATAGCAGTAAAAAGGCATCAACAAGTGATAACTTAAGGATTTCTGACTCAAAGAATAATGGCCAAATGGAGGAAACTAATCCAGTTGATGCTGGTGGGACAGCTGTAGACAACTTCGTTCTTCAAAGGCATACTAATGTTGACGCTACAGGATCCATGAATGCAAAACCATTACCACCTGTTCATTTTTATGCCTCAGAAAGTGATCAGCCAATACTTGATGTATTACAGCCTTCAATAATTATTGTATACCATCCAGACATGACATTTGTTAGGGAAATTGAAGCCTACAAATCTGAAAACCCTTCAAAACGGTTGAAAGTCTATTTTCTTTTCTATGAAGATTCTACTGAGGTGCAGAAGTTTGAGGCGAGTATACGCCGGGAGAATGGCGCATTTGAATCTTTAATCAGGCAGAAATCTATGATGATGATTCCAGTTGACCAGGTTTTTTTTTCCGCTCTCATTAAAATGTTCTTTTTCTTCTCATGTTCATCATAATGATTTCATTCTTTTTTTTTTGGGTGCACTTTGCCTGCTGTTTATCAGGATGGTCATTGTCTGGGATTGAATTCTACTGTAGAGGGAGACTTAGCCAACTCCCAAAATTCAATAACAAGAAAAGCAGGTGGGAGAAAGGAGGCTGATAAAGAAACGCAGGTCTGTTGTTTTGTATTATTATCTTCTTTCATCCATTATATGTGAGTCATTTACTTGCCAGATAACTGGTATTCTGGGAATTTAACTCTTCAGGTCATAGTGGACATGAGAGAGTTCATGAGCAGCCTTCCTAATGTTCTTCATCAAAAGGGAATGCGCATTATTCCAGTGACCCTAGAAGTTGGTGACTATATTCTCTCACCATTAATTTGTGTGGAAAGAAAAAGTATCCAAGATCTCTTTATGAGCTTCACATCAGGACGTCTTTACCACCAGGTGGAGACAATGGTGCGATATTATAGGATACCTGTACTGTTAATTGAGTTCTCACAGGATAAGAGCTTCTCATTCCAGGTGTGCCGATCATAATTCAACTCTACCTAAGCTGCAATTTAGTGTCTTGTTACAGCACAGTTGCTGGCTAGTCCAAATAAGAAATCTGATGGCTGAGAATGCCTGGCCTTTAATCTATAGTCCAATGTAGCTGGTCTAGATGGAAAATGTTAGGTCATGTCGATTTCCTTGCAAGCCTAATTAAATATTATAAGTTTGACCTGGTTTGATTGAGTTGATGAGGAGTATATTTTGTTTGTTATCCTTCATCATTGTAAATGTCTAAATATGCATCTCCACAACGTATAGTACAGCTTTTTTGTCATGTTTAATTGTGGGTGACTTAAGGTTGTATTTATTTATTTTCCAGTCAGCAAGTGATATTGGTGATGATGTGACGCCAAATAGTATTATATCAAAGTTGTCTCTGCTTGCTTTACACTTTCCCCGGCTACGAATAATTTGGTCACGGAGTTTGCATGCCACTGCCGAAATATTCTCGTCACTGAAGGCTAATCAAGATGAACCAGATGAAACAAAAGCAATGAGAGTGGGCGTCCCTTCAGAAGAAGGAATTGTGGAAAATGATGTGAGGTAAGTGGTCTCTGGTCACTTCCTTTACTCTCCGTTTGGATGGTAAGAAAAGTTGAGAGGAAATACAAAGGAGAGAAGAGAAAACTAGAGAGAAAATGTTATCACCCCTCTTGTTTGGATGGAGTGATGGGCGAGAGAAAACATCTAGGAAAGAAAATGAGCAAATATATGAATGACTAAATAGGAATTATAGGAAATGCCGCACCGGCATAGTTTAGCTCTTGTAATCTTGTGTTAACACAATTTTGTTGCTTCCTTCCTGGGATAAAATGATTTTTGGTTCCTTCAATTTTGAAAGGTGTACAGGATCCCACTGAAGGGTCAAATGTTCCCAAAGATGATTTTTAGCAGTTTTAAATGTAGTCAATGAGTTTGTGTGGACTGGTTCATCTTATGGCTAGTATACAAAGTTAAGGGTTAATTACTGTGTGGCAGGGCTGAAAATTACAACACATCTGCTGTGGAGTTTCTGAGAAGACTTCCAGGTGTAACAGATTCAAACTACAGGACCATAATGGAAGGATGTAAGAGCTTGGCTGAGCTTGCTCTTCTTCCGGTGGAGAAGCTCGCCGAACTAATGGGCGGTCAAAAAGCTGCTCGCACTCTTAGAGACTTTTTGGATGCTAAATATCCAACCTTGTTGTGAGCTTTATAGATACTGTAATTCTTTTACGATGGGATTATTTATGAGGGCTTTTCCATTAGTCTTGCATTGTATCATTATATCATTGAATTTATCCGATTCATAGTATCATTTTTTGTTTTAGAAAAAATTTATAGGAGGACAAAAATTAGGTTCATTTACTTATTCCAGTTCTCCAATCAAATCTTGTTATTGTGTGATTTTAAAATTTTATCAATGTGAATTTTTATTAACAAAAGTCTATATATGATAAGATTTGATTAGAGAATTAGACCTAATGAATGTAAACAAATATACTTTGAGGTTTTGTCTTTTATAAAAAGTTTAAATTTAATTTTATTCCCCTTTTTTTAAAAAAAAAAAAAATTGAGGATTGGGGGAGGATGTACTTAATGTGGGCAAGTGTGTTTGGATTGATGGTGACAAAAGTGATTTTTTTGTAATATAAATTTTGCAAACTTAATATTGTGTAAAAGTCAGATTGTGTAAAGTGATTTATGTTTGGATTGTCGGTAACATGAGAAACTTTTCTAAAACAAAAACAAAAACTTATTTGAACTGCAAGTTTAGATATAAAAAAAAAAAGACAAAAAATGATATAAATCTTATTAAATAATGGAAGGTATATGTTATAGGTATATATTTTGATAATTTTAAGAGAAATATTAAAATTAAAAATTAAAAAAAAAAGTTAATTTTCAAAAAAGTAACAATTATATTTTAGAAAAAAAGTAAAGGTTAAGGTGCAGACGGGCCAAGGAATTATTACCCGAGAAAGATCTCAAGACAAACATTAATTGAGGTGCTTTAATTATTAATCAACAATTAAAAAGTGAAAAAAAAAACACACAAAAGAAAAAAACACAATGTCGTTAAACTACCTCGTCACTGTCTTGGTGTCTTCGTCTTCCATTGACTGTCACAGTGTCGGCGACGTCGGTGTCTCCAAAGCTTCCATTGTTGCTGGGTGTTCAATTCACCCCCTTGAACTCATCAAGGTCCTATGCAGGGCAAGAATCACGCACCGAAACCAAATCTAGCAATCCACAAGCATCCGACCGGCACGCACCTTGCACCCTGGTTCCGTCCCTCCAATGCCACAAACAACAGCCGCCTCAACCATAGCGCCTGCTCGCATGGGTCCCATCTCTGTTGGTGTTTGCCTTATCCAACAAGAAGGCATAATTACTCTTTTGTCCAGTGTCTCCGCCGCCAATGCCTCATATTTTAACATAATTGTGATAGTTATGTTTTTTAATTGCTATTTGGTACTTTTTTTCACTTTTTAATTGTTGATTGATAATTAAGGTAGGAATTTTGACCAATTTACCCCTTATTAATTAACTAATTATCATTTTACTCCTATTTGAAAACTATACATCAATCTGCCCCTGTTTAGTCGATTACATGGGTTTTTTAGTCGATTACATGATGTATTCGACTATGATTCTTTTTTTTTTGATTCCACATAACTTTTTAAGATCTATGATCGACATAAAAATTAACTTCCAGATTTAATGAAGAGAAAGGAAGAAGAAACGATTAGCTTTTGAATACCATTTGTAGTAACGTGAGAGATCGAAGGTTGCGCCTCGGATAGAACAACCTGGGTTCGTCGAATCCGTTTATACGCGCTCTCCGTTCGCGTCTCGTCTTCCTCTCGAATGGAGAGCAATAAACGGATTCTCGACAAAGAACCAAGGTTGTTCTATCTCGAGACGCAACCTTCAGTCTCTCACGTTATAACAGTTGGCTGAAAAGCTAATCTGTGTTCTTCTTCCTTTCTCTTCATTAAATCTGGAAGTTAATTTTTATGTCAGTGCATAGATCTCAAAAAGTTATGTGGAATCAAAAAAAGAATCACTTGATTGGACTTCGAAATCGAAGTTACGCGCTTCCCAAGTTTTAACCTAATTTTTTTTTTTATGATTAATTGATTACATGGTTTTTTTAGTCATTACATTATGTAATTGACTAAAAAACCCATGTAATCGACTAAACAAGGCAGATTGGTGTATAGTTTTTAAATAAGAGTAAAATGATAATTAGTTAATTAATAAGGGGTAAATTGGTCAAAATACCAATTAAGGTACCTCAATGTTTGTGTCACATACTCTTCGGGATAATAGTTCGTTAGTCAATCTACACCATCTCTCTTGACTTCCTCCGTCATCTCCCACACACCCCTTTCTTCTCTCTCCCATCCTCCCTCAACCACCCAAACCTTTCAGCCAGCGGCAGTAATAGAAGAATTACAAAAACACTGGATATCGCCTCATCAATGTTGACCGCTCTGCTCGCAAGAACAAGTTGCGGGTATATGTATCTCTCTACCCCATTGCAACTTCTATTCTTACAGTTCTAATCTTGGGTTTCGATTTCTTATTTGCCTTTTCTGTTATGACAGCTTGATAATAAGGTATTGTGCCGGATTTACAACAAGAAAGCTTTGATTGAGAAATACAACACCCGGATCAGAAATCGAGCCAACGAACTTGGCAATAGAGTAAGGAAGAAGCGGCGATGAAGGCGCCGGCGAGATGTGAGAGGGAAGAGAGAGGAGGGGCAATTTGGGGTTGATAAAAATTGAAATGACAGCACCAACTCCAATCATAGCCAGAAGCAGAAATTCGTGGCTTATGACTTACTCCCTCCTAATTATAAGAGTTAATTGACTTTTTTGGAGAGATTAAGGAAGCGAATTAAATTAAGCTTGGATATTTTTATTTTAATTTTTTTTCTTCAAACTAAATAATCTGAATAATAAACTAATATATAATCTAAGAAAATGCAACATATGAAATGATTAAGTAACTTATTTAGCTTCTTAATCTCTCCAAAAAAAATCAACTAGGTTTTATAATTAGGATCGGAGGTAGTAACATTGATAGGATCGGAGGTAGTGGGCCTGTTTGGGTTGGCGGTAGGAATGGTGGCTTAAAAGCTATCTGACTTTAAAAAAAGTTCGGTGGGAAAAAAGTCAAGTTATAGATAATGATTTGTGTTTGGATTGATAGTGGTAGAAGTGGCGGGGACCCACGTCAAAAGTTCTCGCGAAGAGCGTTATGGAAAAAGTTGGGTTCGGAGTTTTTTCCTTAACTAACGCTTTTTGAGTTTTTTTTTTTTTTTTTTTTTTTTTTTTTATGTTAAAAGTGAACTTAACGCAACCCAAACACACCACGTTGAGTTTTTTCTCCAACGTCCATTAACTCTACCGCTAACGCTCCTAACGCTCTCCTAACGTTGATTCCAAACAGGTACAGTAACATTGATTCCGACATTGGATTTAGTCCACTTCCGCCTCACACACACATCTTTTACACACATATATATATACACAAAATTTTATTTTTCACTGGTTTTAGGATATTTTTTGAAACTTTCTCTGAACATTAGAATAGTTATGGCTACCCGGGCTGGGCTTATTTTATAAAATTTGTTAATATATATATGTATTTATTATATGATATTTTATTTTGATTAATAATCTACCCAAAGCCTAATCTTTTATCTTTCTTATAAAAACAATGTTTGGTTCATTACTATTGGGTTATGAGGGGAAAATAAAATTCTTGTTTGAGATACCTATTAAAACTGTTAGTATCATCTTATAGCTTGTTTTAATTTATAATTGTCAGTTATTATTTATTTATATTTTTAATATTATGTGATACTATTTAGTAAATAGTTCAATATATTTATTTTTTGGTTCGGGCTAAATTTTTTTTTTGGTTCCACTACTGGTTAAAATTATCTTACATGAAGTAAAAAAGCAAAGATTCCTTTTAACTATACTTGCTTCATAAATGCTGGATTTGAGCATCACTTATCGAAGGGATGATAGTTCTTTCTTTTTTAAATTAAATATATATTTAAACATAAAAAGTAAGTAAGGGTGCATATAAAAATAAGTACTTCCTCCGGTGTTAAATATAAAGCAAAGTTAATTTTTTTAGAAAGATTAAAGAAGTTAATTAAATTATTTTAAAATATTTATATTTGTCATTTATTCTCCAAACCATTTTGTTTAACTTATAAACTGATACTACTATATCATCTAAGGATACACAACATAAAATATGATTAAGTAATTTACTTAACTTTTTTATTTTATTTTTAAAAATCAACTTATCTTACATTTAAGACTAGAGGGAATAACACACTCAACCACAAACAAAACAACAGAGAACACACAATATAGGTAAGACAATGTAAATCAATTCCTGCCTTAAACCAACAACACACCATAAAACCTCCACAATATAACATTTTTCTTTACAGACTACTACCTCTGGTCCTAATTATAAGAACACTTTTGTAGTGTAAATTACACTATAAAAGTGTTCCTATATTTGTACTACAAAAGTGTTCCTATAATTAGGACCGGAGGGAGGAAAACACACAAAAGATGAGGGGCCTTTCAATTAATATTTTTGTTAAAATACTTTTTACATCACATACTAGTATACTACTTACATGATATGCGGGTTTTTTGTTACTCCCTCCGGTCCTAATTATAAGAGTTAGTTGACTTTTTTTGGAGAGATTAAGGAAAGTTTAATTAAATTACTTTAAAGTATTTTTATTTTTTTCTTCAAACTTATTAGTTTGGTAATAAACTAACATATAATCTAAGAATACATAATATATGAAATGACTAAGTAACTTATTTAGCTTCCTTAATCTTTCCAAAAAAAGTCAACTAACTCTTATAATTAGGACCGGAGGTAGTATAAAATTTTACTTTTTTCAGTACATATTTCTTGAAATTAATATCAATGAAAAAAACATAAGCAGTACTTATTGTAATGTTTTCCAGTCCCCATCATATTTTTCATCTTGCCTTGCTCATTTCTTCAACCTACTTTTCCCACCCACAAATATATAATTTCTTAGAGACAATGATAAACCCACTTTCGCCATTTCATTTTCACATCAAAAACTCAAAAATTTGTCCCTATCATTGCTTTCCTCATCCCAATTTAACGTCAATCATCTTCCCCACTACTTTAAATTAATTCTTGAGTTTTCCTCGTCGTATGATAGCGATACAACTATAAGCCATATAAAAATCCATTCTTTTTCTTACCTTTTGCTTTATGTCAAACTAATTTACATACACTAATGTTTTTTTTACTTCAGCTAAAGCACTTGCAATTCTACCTTTGATTGTAAACTGTTTGTGCCTGGTTCATTAACACCCATCTCAGTCTTTTCTGCTTGATAAGTAGAGTGAACCCCGTAGAGCACATAGAAGATTGTGATGAGGCAAGACCATATAGCAAACCTTTGGAAAGAGAGGAGTTTCAGAGTTGTCATGAGGAAAATATTGAGGAAGATGGATATAGCAGCAGGCCAAGGCATGAATGGAACAGACCATAAGTCAGGTTGGGGAAGATAAGGCACTGTGTATTGGAAGAAGCCTGTGATGGTAATCATGAAGCCACCAAACAGAGGAAGACCCCACCATTGTTGCTTTAACTTCCACGAAATGGAGAACCCAAGTGAAGTTGCAGAGAGAAGGAAGAGGAACAAGAGAGTTGTAAATGGTGGGGCATGGCTAGTGATTACATATCTGCGATATATAAGAGCATTGGCCACCAAGTAGAACACTAGCAGTGTTCCTATGCTCACCATGTCAACTATTATGTCCAGCTCCGTGAACAGTGCTATAGATGCTGTGCATAGTCCTACAGACAATAATAATCACAGTGCAAAAATGAGGTTTCAAAATAGCAAATGAATGAACTTTAGTATAATGGGTTAATTGCACTCAGGTCCCAAGTAAGAAAATTTACCAAGGTCCCCTTGAAATCACCGAATTACTAGGAAATCCCTAGGGACTTGAGGATAAGAGATTCTAATTGTTAAAAGACACATTTATCCCTTCACTCATTCGGTTGTCATCGTCATTGTCAATTATGCTTCCTCACTTGTTAATTCATGCTCTTTCATTTGTCAATTGACAAGTGAGGGCAATTTTGTTTTAGTTGACAAGTGAAAGATCATGAATTGACTAGTGAGAGAGTATGACTGATAATGACAATTGAATGAGGGCAAGGGCAAGGGTTTCTTATTACAATTGGAATGTCTTACCCTCAGGTCTCTAGGGATTTCCCAGTAATTTTGTGATTTTAAATAATCTAGTTACAATAAATTGCGTTGTTTGGGACTTGAGTGCAATTTTCCCTTGATTTTTTCTTTTGGTAGATTTTTTGCTTACCGAGAAAGAGTGTGGCATTCAGTGGAGTGCCAGTTGAAGGGTGTACTTTAGCCAACCAGGATGGGACCAGTCTAGCCCTTCCAAGAACACAAAGGTATCTGGCTTGACCTAACATGGCCACCAGTAGAGAAGCCACTATTCCCAAACTAGCACCTCCTCCTACAATGTTGCTTGCCCACTTCCAACCAATCTTAAGAAAAGCTACAGAAAATGATGCTTTCTCTGAAATCTGTCAGATCATAGAAACAAAATTGCTTTATCAGCTGCTGAATCCACATCATGCTTAATAGGTATAACTTATGAATTGCGGTTATATATATACACACCTGGTTGTAAGGAACCATGACACATAGTGATAAAGCCATTAGGCAATAAATCACTGTTGTTATAAGAACTGAGCCAATAATGCCAACTGGAAGGCTCTTTGAGGGATTTTTTATCTCTTCAGCCATGGTGGAGGCTGAGTCATAGCCTATGTAGCTGAAGTAGACTATGGCTGCTCCATCAAGAACACCTCGAACACCAAAAGGAGCTAGTCCTTTTGGACTTACCAAGTTCTTTGCACTTCCCTTGTAGAAACCAGAGACTATGATGAATCCAAAGAAAATCACATGGAAGACTGTCATAATGAGGTTCAATATGGAGCTTTCTTTGGTGCTGCAGCCATCAAAAAAAGGGGAAAAACTGTCATTTTCAAAATCCATAGATTCCAGTTTAGGGCAAATTGTCAGTAACATCATCAATATCTCAGCTTTCCATGATCAGAAATGGAGAAGGAAAAAAAAAACCAACAAACACAAAAAAGGATAATATTTAAACTTGAATTCTTTATACAAAAAGATCAAACCTATGACACAAGCATAGAGTGAGAAGAAGAACAATTGCCACAGCTGGAAAATCCAGCATGTTATAGGCCTTTGGCAATCCATGAAGTTCCACTCTCCACACATTTGGATCATTTTTCCCAAATGCATAGCTCAAATACTCTGTAAAATTCCTCGCCACCGCGGCGTTGGACAATACATACTCCATCAGTATATTTGCCCCAGCAAAATACCCCACAAATTCTCCTGCATTATCATCATCCAATCAAAGATTTTATCATAAGAATGAAGTTAAATTAACAAGAAAAAAAATCCTCAAGAAAGTTTCATTACCAAATGTTAATCTTAAATAACTGAAAGCTCCTCCTGCAACTGGGACTTGAACAGAAAACTCGGTATAGCAAAAAGAGGAGAGAAGGGCTGATATTCCGGCTACGATGTATGATATGAAGACAGAGGCACCAGAGTGATGAAGAGCCACAGAACCAGTTGTAACAAAAACTCCAACACCAAGCATGCCTCCTACACCAAGAGCCATAAGATCATACCACTTAAGCTTCCTTCTCATGTCTGAACCAGACCTGAGCCTAACTTGGTTGAGTTCTTGGTCTGGAGTCCAAGTGGCAAGCATTCTTTTTCTGAGCCTGTGAGGAGTTTGTGAGAGGGAATGGAAATAGCTTGATAAGATTCTCATGCTGCTGCTGTTGTTTGCAGTGTGGATATCATCCATTTTTTCCCCGTCTTATGTGTCTAAGCACTGATGAGTTTCTTGTCTTGAATAAGCAATGCATTGGAGGTTTTTAAATACCAAATTTGAGAGAGAGGGAATATTGTTCTATTCCTTTCCGAGGAGTTGATTGGTTAGCCTAGCTAATGTCCCAAATCTCCCTAGCCTTTTCGAAAATACCTGCATGTCCTTTTTTGTTGTTGTGTATATTACTATCTCTGGTGAGAAATTAAAGAAGCTAACTAGATTACTTTAAAGATTTATATATTTTTTTTTTCCCTCTAAACTAATTGTCTAACTTATAAACTAATATATAATCTAATGATATAGAGTATATGATATGATTAAATAACTTATTTAGTTTCCTTAATTTCTGCAGAAAAAGCTAATTGGGTCTTATATTTAAGAGGGTAGTAACAGTCAAGTACCCCTCCTTCTCCTCTCATTCAGTCAAAAGCACAGAGCTTTGGAGAGCCCAACACCTTTTTCTTGTTACAAAAAGAAAGAGAGCAAGAATAATTGCAATGACTTATGGCATGACAGAGAACTACATATTTTCTTTAAAAAAAAAATTAGCATTGTAAGAGGAATCAGGTTTGGGAGAGGGACTTTGACATAATATTTTGGAAATTTCCCTAATATGAAACTCTGAAAAGATGTCACAAGCATCTAGAAAAGCACCAAAAAGATTACTTCACTAGGACTCAGGAATAGTTGGACTTGATTCTTGGGCAGAACATAATATTGTGAATGTACAGTTGCCATTAAACAGTTGAAAGTTCATGTTACATATTATATCAATTAGAGAAAGGAATCTGGTGTGAGTTCTTTAATGACATGGAACTATTCTATTTGAATTACTTGTCAGTCCAAGGATTTTATTTGTTATTCAATATGGTTCAAGTCTTCTCTCACCTTTTTCTCTGGGAAGGTAAGATAAATTATAAGATTGGCAAATATATATCCTTCAGTAAATTTTCTTTGAACGCAAAAAATTTCAGAATTCTGGCTTTTGAGAGTATTATATTATTTTAATAATGACATGAGTTTATGTGAACTGAAATAATAACTATTTGGAAATTAACATGTAGACAAGTATATGTGCCTCCTCACTGTAAATGGCACAGTACTTTTGCTGTTCTGGAGCTTTTGAAAGCATTTATAACTTTAATTTGACATCACGTACTTGTCAATCACTGTCTAATTCCCATACTTAGTCCCTTAACCTTATGTTCAGTGTGATTTGATCTTCATCCATAATTAATGAAGACAAAAGGATCATCGTTGATTATTTTCTCTGGCCAGTGTAACTCCTAGCTAGCTTCTTTTACCTGCTGTTCCTTTCTCCTTCAACATATGTAAGCATGATGAAATTTGTGATCTAATCATACTTCTCATAATCATCATAGATATTCATTTACTACTTAGGCCTTTAATTATGACATATGACACTGACATTGTGCATATACTGATGGTCCATTTTTTCCATATGACAGACTACAGAAGCCCATAATTCTAAAAAGGAACATTTGTTCTTGTTCTTGTTGTATACTGATAATTCTAGCATCTGGAATCTACTGCCTACTAGTATAAATTTATGGATTAATAGGGTATAAACCTAAGTTATTTACCTGTTACGTGTTACATTCTGAGATAACTCTCAGATTTGAATGAGCTTACCTATGGAAATTACAGCATAAAATTAAAGAATGATGCTACTCTTGAAGTTGGGTCAATTCAACCAGGAATCTATCCCATATAGATTGGAAATACTTTATGTAACTTTCGGTGAAAAAAGAAGAAGAATTCAATGGGGATATCCGTTATGGCAGTTAGCAGTTAGGCAAAAGTAGAATTTGTTAACTTTTTTTACATACAAGCCAAACAATTTTATCTTGTGCCTTTTTCTTTTTAAATTTTCTTTTAATTTTAAACTACAACTTGAATATGTGGATCAAACTTGGCCATTTCATTGTTTCAAAATGAAATTATGAGGGTCACAAGGTGCCTTTCGTATGCTGTAATAATACAAAGTTAATGGATAAAACCAACCTTAATTATTGCTATCAAAACATTTAACAATTTGAAATCACACATGACCTCATCGAAACCAGTAGACTACAGCTATCATTTTCTTCTACTGTTCTCTCTTGGTTGGTTGCTAATGGAAGATGACCTCGAAGACTAAAATTTCCACATCCCAAGAAATCATATATCTCTGAATATATTGAAAAAAAAAGAAGAGAAACTTTCAACAGTATTGTACTTGATAGCTGAGATAATAACTTGAAAAACAGTATTATCCAATTCCTAAACTTATCTCCGACATAATCTGCTCTCATAATGTTTATTGGCCGAGAAAAATGGTTATTAAGTTCACAAAAATATATATATAATTCCATGTCATGCTTGTGATTCCATGAGCTTAGCTAATTAATTATCCTGTAAAACAAATGGATTGAGTCGACTTGATTTCACCCATACATATATAAACGTCGGCAATAATGAAAGATTAATAGTATAATCATGATGAGCATATCGAAATATGTGCTTGTGTGTGTGTGTGTATCGTTGACTTATTACACTTGGAATTCTGCAACTTGCTGCAATGTATGATAATCATTTGACTCTTACTCATGCTTGGCTCCATTTAATTTTCCAAAAAGTCTACGTAACAGTTAAACTATTAGCTTCAAACAGAAGCACACTTAGGCTTTTAGGCCCATGCACATATATATAATTGTGATATACAAAACGTTCTACATGAGAGCAAGTGTCAAGCATAATATCACAAGATTAATTATATTTTAAGTAATACTATATATTCAACAGCACTAAGACAGTGGAACTTCTGTTGTCTTGTGTAATATGATTGGTAGTGACAAGGTTGGCACTCTTCATTGGAAGCCTTTGCTTTTTTTAAAAAAAATAAAAAAAAAAAAAAAAATAATAATATAATTTTCCAAAGTGGGTCATCCAAATTTGCTTTGACCTCATTCCTCACCTCTCACTCTAGCTAGTGGTTGTGTTGGCGGCACCGCCACCTTATATATATAATATTGGGTCAAAGTGTATCAAACAGTTTGAGGTATTTTCTTAAGTGAATTCAATATTTTAAAATATTTTGTGATGCATCCAATGCTTTGAAATATTTTTTTAGGTACCTTCAGTACCATAAAATATTTTGTGTGTGCCTCCAACACATTGAAGTATTGTTTTTTGGTTTGGTGCACCCAACGCTAAGGCACAAAAATACTTTAGTATGCTGAATGCATCTAAGAAAATATTTCAGTGTATTAAATACATCACAAAACACTTTAGGATACTGGATGCATATAAGAAAATACTTCACGGTGTGCTGGATGCACCATAACACTGTACTACACATAATACGAGTATTATATGAAAAGCCTTCTTTTGTAAAAGAACTTAATTTCATTCGGTCGTATAGAGTGACGAAAGGTGTTTATTAGTTCTTTATTTATATATATATATATATATATATATTATGTGTGTGTGTATGAGTAAACACAGGGGGACAAGAGATATACATAATAATTGAAACAAGCTAAGAGACAGATAACAGTGAGAGAGAATCACAAACCTCAAGAAAAAAGGAATAAACAAGAATTATATATAAAAACACCAGGAATCAATCAGCATGCCATGAAAAAAAATTCTGCCTTTTGGTTTCTCCAAAGAGCAACTTTTCCAAAAATGAATTTTTCGTGGATGGTAGTAGGCTTGAATTGTGAGTATTTTTTTTTTCTAGTCGTTAAACATGTTTGTTTCTTAGACCAAAAAAAAAAAAGATCTTTGTTTTCATTAGTCCTACATAAGAACATGCATGAATAAATGGACAACATAGACGTTATGCTATCATCAGTTCACAGCCATACGTTGTCCTCATTTTCTCAGTAAGGTTGTTCGTATTATAACTTATTTTAAGTGATTTTTTGTTGTATAAGATAAGTATATAAAATGAGTTTTTTTTTTCCCGAATTAGGTAAAAACACTTTTTTTTCTTAATAATATGGCCCTTTTGGATATAAGGGAGTAATAACTATAATAATGAAGCATCCATAAGGTTACGATTATAATAACTACAAGAGGAAAGGCTAGCTTGCACGTCTCTTCAGATTCAGAACGTGCAAATCTGAAACAGTCATTTAACTGAGTAAGATTGATTTAAGGATTTGGACAAATTTATGAATATATTTCCACTCCTAATCATTAGGTTCAAATCACCAAACAAAGCATGGAATAAGCACACTCTTTATTTATATATCAAATCTATCATATGTAAAGATTTTGTGAGATTCCTTCAGCAAAACCCATTGACTGCAATGGTTTCCAGCTCTATATGGCCCTCTCAATATCTAAGGAGAATATATATATATATATATATATATATATGATGTCCTTCGCACGACAATCACAATATGATATTATATAAGGAAAATTGCAGTGAGGTTGATATGACAAAAAAATCTCTTAAAATCTTAAATTTGCTATAATGTCTCGTGGAACTTTTGGATAATAAATTCGAAATTCAAAATGACTTAAGTACCTCAGCGAATTAGAGAAAAAGGTGGACATAGTGAGAATCCCCAATTCTTCTTCCTCTCTCCCTAATGGCCCCTAAATTCATCGACCCACAAAGCTCATCGTCGCCATGGGTTGTGTTTGTTCGTCGCCATCAATTAAAGTGGTCATCATCTGAGTAGGGAAGATCGAGTGAGCAGACACGACCTCCATCAATTTATTAGCTCATTGTATTTACAAATGTTGTTACAATAATAACCATTTAGATACAATTTTTTTGGATAATCTTAATTTACCATTGATATCATGTAAATACAATGAGCCACTAAGTTGATCATAAATTGAGTTACAAAATACATTTCATGAATATCTATAACTAATCCAGGTTACAATCAAACTTGTTTGCCTATTTTCTCTCTCTTCCTTTGAGTGTTCTCTTGTATCAAAGACAACACTTTATCACCATGTATTTTGTTCGGATGAGTCACAAGCCACCACAAGCACCAAACCTTCAATTCATGGAAATCTTGCGTTGAGTAGTAAAACATAGTATAACCGTCATCACTTGCTCAGTTCCGTTCCACATGTAATTAGGACATAAAGTGAAATAATTCATTGTGTGTGAGAGAATTCAGTTAGAAAATTGCAAACAAAAACGAACCAAGTGAAACAATTAAATATACAAAGATAACATTATTGTGCGTGAAAATAAGAAGGCTATGAATTATGGCCAAAAGTCACCATACCCCTGCATATGTTATATCATCTGCTCCACTAATTACAAATCCTCCCCTATATGAAGGGAACATAGTAAATTCTTTCCATATGCACTAGCCATATATATATCACCATTGTTAACCTACACAATATAGTTGTCTTTATCACCTACATTAACAATTATTGCTGCTCTTATTAACAACACATTCTGACTTCATATACCAGTAGTTTCAACCACACAAATTTCACCCTATGTTCATTAGCTTCCACTCTTATAACAAACGGATAAAAATATATAAAAAAATATAGGAAACATTTGAAACCTTACCTAAATACAATGAAACCACAACTAAAATGATTAAAACGACATATGACTTGCAGTTGTCATTAACAAGTTCATCACCCATATTAACAACTATCACTGCAGCTATTAAAAACAATTTTTTTCTTCACACACCAGGTGTTGTGATCACAAAAATTTCACCCCATGTTGATTCATTTCCACTAATCATAATGCAGAAACAGAGCACACTCAACCGAAAAACAGAACACAAACTCTAAAACCCTACCCAAACATGAGACATAAAGCAATTTTCCTACCATGGCTGCGGAACAATGAGGTCGAACGTTGACGGTGGGAGTGGAGGCCGCATCTTCGCTTCAACTAGTTTCTCCTACTTTGTGTGCACCTACTCAACCTAGAAGCTCTCTGCTAGTGTTTTCTCCTTCTAGTGCTCTTGCTGGTCAAATTTGTAAATGAGGTAGGGTAACACCGCCAAATTTTTTGAAAATTTATAATAACATAAAATTTCAAAAATCATAAATAACTGTAAAATTTAAATAAACCAAATTAAGGGAATGTTACTATCGCACCGTACTAAGACAAGCGCAAGGCTAATTACATTAAAATAAAACTAAAGGCTAAGGTTCAACTAAAGGAAATATGTCTAATGCATTTTATTGAATTCATAAAAATTCTGTAAAGTCTAGAATTAGCTAAAAATCTCTGAATCGTTATCCTTACAACCCACTGCTAACCCCATCCCTTGCACCCTGTTTCACTAAAAATTTGCTTTGTCGAAGGATCATTGCAGTCACACAAACATAAAAGTCAGCAAAGCTGGTAATCCTAATCAAAACAAAGATAATATAGAGAAAATAAAATATTTACATAATAATAATAATAATAATAATAATAATAATAATCATCATCATAATCATTCATATATAACCAAAAAAATGTCAATTTCGTTATTCTTTATTAAGTTTAATTAGTGGGAAGGGAACCATGGTAGACCCGGGAAACCCTGCCAGTCTACCCTGTGACCCAGGAAACCCTGCCATTCACAAATAATCAAATTGGCCATAAAACATCTCTTCCTAGTATGCACACATTTTTCCAAAGTTTCTACTAGTGTCCCAGGAAACCTTGCCAGACACCACTTTGGGAAGAACGAACAATATCTGTTCACATCATATAATATATCGATGGCATAAAGCCTAAGGGTTGTGTTCAATCATCACTTTAGGAGGTACCAACCCAAAGCTATCCTCCCACAATTAAATCATTTTAATCACACACAAAATGGATTTCTCAAATTTACAGAAACCAAACCGAATATATATGCTGCTATTTGTCAATTACGAAAACCAAGGCAAAACAATTTAAAAAGAGTACATGTATATATTTTAATATAGGTGTAGATCGAACAAATCAAAAAGGATATATATATATATATATATATATATATATTAATGAAAGGCACATATATATGTTTGAATCACAAAACCGAGAGAAACAATTGGAAGGTGCATATTGGATACATCATGAAATACTGAGGCAAGATTATTGATAAATCCCAATTTTTATATATCTTATCCCACCTTAATCATTTATTTTGGGGATTATTTTAGGCTATTTTGGATATATTAGATAATATTTGGATGATTAGCCAATTTTAGGAAATAATATAAATCAGAATTAATTATAAGATTATTGGGCCTAAATATTGATATTCTGATTAATATTTTGTGATTAAATAATATTTCTTAAGATATGATAGATTACGATTTTATCATATTAGAGATCTTATAGTGCAGAATTTTTCAGAGAAGCGAAAAAGGAATCCAATGATGAAATTATATTGGGCTTCTTAAATTTTGATGGGTTCAAGTTGTTATCCAAAAATCTATCTCTTTCTTCCTATTAATTAACCTAACCGCTAGATTGAGATTTTATGCAGCGACGCATGCTCTCTTTGAGAGCCGAACATTCACGATGAGAGCGAGAGACGCACGCGAAAGAAGATGCTGTGGCTGCAGGCATACAATTGAATTTGCTGTCATTCTTGATTCATCTTCAATTCCCTTTCTCCAACCACGGGCCCACCTTCACTTACCCATTAAATACCTCAGCTCACAACCAGGGCATGCGTAGCTTTTGGGAGGCAATTGATTTAATCAATTCTTCTAATTCTTTCCTCATGGTTGTGACGGACTGCATGGAGTTTGGAGGGAGGACAATTTCTATGGCAGCTTAAGTCTTTTTGGAGACAATTTGGGAGTAGCGTGGAGGAAACTAGAGCCTAAGAATTTACACTTAAACATCATACGGAAGTGTTGTTCTTTTTATCTTTTTAATTCAAACTTGAGATTATTTAGTTTTAAAGGATTTCGAATTGTATTAATTGAGGACAATCTAGTTTTATATTATAAACTTATTTCTTTTTTATTAGATTGATAATTCGAACTTTTTATTCTTATTGTTGGATTCTTGTTTGTAACATTTGAATTGTCAATTGAATTAATAATTGAGTTTTCGTTATTAATTTAATTTTCAATTGGGTTTATCGATTTAATTGTTAATTGAGTTGATAAATTGTCTAGTTGTTTAATTGGATAATTGTAAACAAGATTCAAATTATTTAGAAATTAATTGTGATTGGGTTTTAATGAGTTTAATTAACTAGCACTCATTCCATTATGAGTTTTCTAGTGGATTAACTGTTATTGATCTTGAGGGTTTCTCATGTTTCAATTAGTTAATTAAATTCATTAATTCTAATCTTTCACTAATCTCCCTTTGATCTAATTAATTAGTTAGTAAACCTTTTGTGTCTTTTCTTAATTGATTTTCTTATTTGTTAGTAATTTCTTTTCTTAGGATTTTAGTTCTCTTTTCATAAAAACTTCCCAGAATTGCATTTGCATCTAGATTAGTTCCATCATATAGGTTTTAGAGTCACTTGCATCTAGTTAGTTTAGTTTCATTTTATTGCATTTTTCATCACCTAAATTCAACCTAAAGAAAAACCCACAGATCGCTTCATTGGGAGAATACCTGCAGGTTGATTCTATATCGCATAATTAATTGGCCCCAGTTTAATTGATTGTTTTAATACAAAAAGGAAGCGCATCAATTTTGGGACTATTAAAAAGTACATGCATATATATTAGACACAAGGCAGATCGGTCAACTTGCACAAAAACCGAGGTAACCAAAGCAAACTATGTATAGGTATATTCACGAACCATGAAAATGATAAATGGTTTTGAAAAATTTAATCACACAAATCAAGAAAGAGAAATATATATGTGTATACAAGAAGGTACAACATTTTGTTTTCATGAAGTAATTCACGATAACCGAAGAGGAAAAACATAGATATAAATATACAAATGCAGCGACACATTTAAGGGTTTTTTCACAAAAAATCAAGAGTTCTAGGGATTAGGATTACTTGGTCTCCGTTTTTGCTAATCTCCTAGAAGAATAATTTGATGCAGAGTAAGAATAGAGAAAGTAGTAGAAGAGATGAGGAGTATTGAGAGTTAGCTAGAGTTAGACTAGGTCTCTATTTATAATTTAAAATTAGGTTTAGCTATGGACTGAGCTTTTTAACTATTGCCAACTCATTAATAGATTATATAACAATGCCAACATTATTAAAGTTCTAAATTTTATTAGTACTATATTATTGTTGTTGTTATTATTATTATTATTAATTTGGGGTATTACAGGTAGAGAATTGTGAGCATGAAGAGAAGAAAAAGGCAAGGTAGGAAATCTTAAAAAAAAAAGGCCAAGAGAACAAATCATACGACATTAACGATGGGAGGGGAGGTCGCGTTGCTCTCTCGATGAGTAGACGACAATCACTTTAATCAACAGAGATGGACAAACACAACCCACAACAACGATGAGCTTCCTAGGTCGACGAATTTGGTGGCTATCAAGGAGAGAGGAAGAAGAATTGGGGATTTTCAATCTATCCACCTTTTTCTCTAATTCACTAGGGGTACTTAGGTCTTTTCCCATTTCAAATTTATTACCCAAAAGTTCCATGGGACATTATTGAAAATTTGAGATTTTAAGGGACATTTTTGTCGTATTTTCTCTTACTTGGGACCTCACTGCAATTTTCCCTTATATATGCAGTGAAAATGAAAAGCAATATTTATTTCTCAGAAATGATTATGATTTCATAACCACTCAACATACATATTATAAAGAAAAGCCAAAGTTCAAGGATGAGGAATTGATGAGAAGAAGAATAGGGAGAGACCTATCAGAAAGCCAATTTTGCAGGGCCCTTAAATTCTGTTGTTCCTCTTCATTAAAAAAGAATGGTATAGTCAGTAGTGGTTCCATTTATATATCAAACTAAACATCATGGCTTGAATAATCTTGCGGATTATAATAATGACATTATAGAGAGGTTTTGATGTGAGAAGATAGAATTAGAATTGGTTCTCAAACTGGCCCTCCTCTCCATCAAGAAAAATACTACTATTGTTTGGGAAAATCTCTGATCCGAATAGAGGAAGATTTACTTCATATATAGAAGCAGTTAACATCTTTTATATATATATATATAATAAAAAATAATAATTGATGTGTGAGAGTGGTTTGATTTGCAACGTGGAACTCGTAGGCCATTGCAGGAGGTATCCTTCTATAATTTTGGGTTCATACTTCTACAATACGCACACAGTTTGTCCCTTTACATATATTCTTTACCATACTCTCCTAAGACTGATGTCAAAATCTAGCTAAGAGCCTTAGATTAGTTCTTTCCTTCCTTTTTTTTTTCCTTTAAATAATTACAATCACAATCAATATCAAGTATAAAACCTCCCTTAAGTTCTTTTTAACTGCCAGATAGTGAGCTCGATCTTAACTTGTGGATGTGATGAATGCGTGAGTTCCTTTCATTAGATGAAGAAGAAGATAAACTCGATCTACCCTATCTAGTACTCTTCTAATCCTAAATATAAAACATAGTTTAAAACTTCTCTCGCTCCATCCCTGCAGGGGCAGAGAACACATCGCTGTCTTGGCTGTTCTACCGAAGGTTCTAGGAAAGTCGGAATAGAAGAGTTGTACAATAAACCATGTCCTACATTTAGGATTGGAAGTAATATTACATTTACATGAGATACTAGTAGTTTTCGTTAAAAAAATGCGAAATTAATTTGTACATGCCATCATAGGATTAAGAATCTTGTCGTTGTTTCAACTTGGCGAAAAAAGAGGAACAAGTTCATCCTTATCGATTTACAATAATGGCGTTGTCAATATCCACGTGTGCCACTAAACTTGATGGGATCTCACTCTTAGTATCTCAAATTCTCGATTAATTGGTTTGACTTTGAGTACAAAAAATCCAATGCTTTCACATTTATAAAACCCCTTTTTGTAAGCTCTCTAGATCACGAAAGATTTTTTACCCAAGACATCGTTGTCGCTTTTGTTTCATAAATTCTCAATCTGTTTGGCAGAGAATGACACAGATTTCTTGATGGATAAGAAAGCTGGGTTCGCTTATCAATAATGCTGAAGTGAATGAACTAGTTTGTTTAAGTTGCATCAAGGTTCAATCAAAATTCTATATCACTGATGTGTTTAATTATCCGTGAAGGTGTCCCTCTCAAAGAAGATTTGGTTCTATATTCACTGTTAGTGATAAGCTACACAAAACTAACCACAAAAGTGGGTTTGGAGTGTAATTAGGGCCATTTATAGTGACTTAAGAAAAGGAACACTGAAAAAAGTTGGAGCCAATTAATTGTTAGTGTTGGCATCTCTATCAACAATAATGACTGCTTCCGCAACACAATAATTGACATTACATATCACTCTTCTGTACTCTTTCGTATATACTCTTTTTATCCTTAAAATAAGATATATTTAGGGAGTTAATCTTAATCTTAAATATAAGGTATACTTTCATATTTGTGAATCATTTTTTAATTTATCCCTATTGATGCTCTCTACAATAATTAAGAATGAGAGAAAATGAAGGAATTAAGGAAGATAACTAGAGTGTTTTAGAAAATGCATGTCATGTTAACTAACTTCATTAATCTAAATAAATTAGGTAAACACGTACTAAATTAGAATAGGTCAAGTGATACAATTTAATATATCAATATATATTTATATATATATATATATATATATATGATTTTATACAAGATATGAAATTATATAATAAACTGTTTTATTTTTAAAAAACAATTAATAAAATATTTAAGTCAAAATTCATGAATACTTTTGGTCCTTAATGTAAGGTTTAATTAACTAATTTGATTAGGTTAAAGAAGTTAGTTAAGTTAATTAATATGACACGTTTTTTTAAAACATCCTAATCATTTTTCTTAATTCCTTATATCCATCTCCTACTTAATTATTGTGTAGGGAATATTAATAAGGCTACTATATCAACTTCCAAATTAAGTCTTACATTAAGGACTGGAGGAATTTCACATAAAGAATTCCATCTTCTTCTTCTAATTCTTAAATTTAGAGGGGTACACACTAACAACTTGAGATTGCAAGCTGATCAAACCGGAACCTCCTACTCATAGAGTAGCTTCCTTATCATTAGATAGGGCAATTGACTCACACAAAAATTCTACATGCAATGAGGCAGCCGCCCTTGATCAAAGGTTCAATTTTATGATGATGGCTAGAGTCTATTATATATAGGCAACTTGTATTTAGGGTCTACTAGTGTTTAGAATACATATTAAACATTCTGTTAAAAACAAGCTTCAGAAAATCAGAGATATTAAAGAAAGGAAGGGCATATAACTTGAGACAATAAAAGAGAAAAAGCAATGGTCATCGGGAAGAGAATCAATGAGCAGGAATTCAGTGGAACCGAATTTTAGTGACAATAAAGAACCAAAATGGAATGAAATTATAATATTAATTAAAACCCATAGAAGATAACTTCAGAACTTAGTGCAAGTCATTCACAGAAGAAGAGCGAACCAAAAGCTGAACAACTTTTCTGGCACCAAAGTACTACTACTAGTAGTCAGTAGATAATGTTTATCCCAATATACCCATTTGAGTAGGCTAGGCATATCTCTCCAAATAGATTCGCAATTTGGAAGTAGTGAAGAGAATTGGTCATTTGAGTCTCTTTCTATATCTTTTCTTTTTCTCTCCACACTCAAAATTATAGGAGGGACCAACTTAGATTCATTCATTCACATGATTTTTTATTTTTTTTTGGGTGAGCCACGCGTAAGTTCTTGAACCATATGTTTTGTAGTCTATATTCTAGTGGTTTTGTTTGGCTGCCTTTTTTTGCTGGCTATAGGGAGATTAGCATTCTTCAGAGGATAATTTTGATTATCATCAACTCAAAAATATATGGTTAAAGGGATTCCATATTCTGTGTTGAAGAAGCCAAAGAGCAATTATCTGCAAGATTATTGGGTCTTTTGGAGTCTATAGTCTACACCATAGGATCCTAAATTATAATGAGCAATATCCATAAGAGCTTTTGACAAGGAACAACCTCTGCTTTTCCTGACAACCAATGTTTCCCTGACCTTTAACTTGAAACTTAGAAATTTTCACCGAATATGCTTCTTCATTTTCTATCACAGGATATGAGAATACCAACTATTTATTTTAAGCAAAAAAAATCATTTTTGACATATTTTAATGTAAAATTAACAGACTTTTGATCGAATAAGCAAGTTATTGTCAATTTTTTTTTTCCTGAATCGGTTTTAAAAGTAAAATGAAGTTGGTGCCTGTCTGCTTGAGATGACTTTGAAAAAACACCTTTTGGCCATAAGCAAGATTTCAGAAGTAAAGTAGCCAAACATCCACCTAAAACATGAGATTTTAACCCCATGATTTTGAATTAGAAGAGGAAACTAAAGAAATAGTCATACGTTTTAAAATATCTGTCGTTAAAGATTATGCATATAGATTAAGTAAACTGATAAGTAGTTTATATTCTATCAAAATCTCATGGTACCTATCCTTGTTTGTTTTGTTTTGTTTTTCAGGCAAAAACAGGTTCCGCTTACTTCAAATTTTATCAATGAAGGACGAAATAGCCCAAAAATAGTGAATGCTTCATTGAAATTCTAAAACGAAATATATTTTGAACAAGTTCAAAACTACAATGCGACAGATATTTAAAACAGATTGAGTAATCTAGAAGAACATGTTTATGATGAATATCTAGGCATAGGCATAAACGCTTCAATGTAAAAGTAACTGTTTTTCAGCAGAGAATCCGGCCCTTCTGGACTACAAAAGAATAGTAGTAACAAAATCAAAACTACAATATGACAGATATTTAAAACAAATTTGATTAATCTAGGAGACCAAGTTTATGATGAAAATCTAGGCATAGGCATAAACTCTTCATGTAAAAGTAACAATTTTTCAGCAGAGAATCCAACACTTCAGGACCACAAAAGAATAGTCACAAATAGCCAGAGTCTTTTATTTGATTCAACAAGATCATAATATTTTAATAATCATGAGCGGTACCAGAGAACTCCGAGTATACATATAGCATGGCATTTTTAAGCAGGTAGCTAGTATGACACATCTGACATTCATCAGCCTAATTTACAATGGGTTTCTGTTCACGTCCTTGTACAGAAGGTACCGTGTCCTAGTTTTTCCAAGGGCAGCATACCTGAATAGAGTGCCAAATGCATCATTAATTACTTGAATTGTGAATATACACATCTCATGTAATATACAGTGAAGCAAGTTGGTGTATGTTCAGATATAAAAGAAAGCGTAGTTAAGTAATGTAAATACCATTGTGGCACAAATGGGGCCATCCAAATGACATCACCCGCTTGAACTGGGTACCTGTTTACGGGAAAGATGAACAGTAAATAAGATGGCAGGTAATTATTTCACTAAGAACATAACATGAAAAACACTGACTTTCAACAAATGAAATAATAACTCTTGATAGGCCATAGATAAGATATTCCATTGTAAGGTCCAAAAAAAGAGAAAAACCTTGAATCAATCTAAAAAGAAAGGTCTTTGGGAGGGTGGGCCTCAGAACAATGGTAAGGTTGCTACCATGTGACTTAGAGGTCACAGATTCAAATCCTGGAAATAGCCTCTTCGCTTGTGGGGGTAAGGTTGTGTATATTTATCCCCCCACCTGGTGGAAGCCTTGTACACTGGGCTGCCATTTTTTAACCTAAAAATTCAGTATATACATTGCCTATATGTACTTGTCGTGGAACTTATTAACTCTCTCCACAAAGGAACAATATTTGTAATGCCATCACAACAGAGGATCAAGATCCCAAATTCCGCCCCAATGGAACCATAGGTTCAATAGACACAGCCTAGACTTTGCATACCAGTCACAGACTAACCTATGAAGTTCATGGAACCAAGGCTTTTTTTTTCTAGGATTTTTCACATAACATATAGGCTAATTCTTGGGATATCTGTTCTATTTTCTTACCAATTATCACCCAAACGATAAATGCCTTGCCCTTCTAATAGCAGCAAACCATGCTGGTTATAATGCACCTCCTGCAAAAGCCAACAATATGGTAACATAAGAAGTCCTACAATTTGACATCACAGAGACACAGAATACAAACAGAATTTTGATTCAAAAATAAAAAATTTGATACTTGAGATGCTAATTAAAGAAGTTTGAAGTGATCCCTGAGGGAGTCACATGCAATATACTATTTCTGTTCAGTTGAGATAACCTTTCGTCCATTAAGATATGAATTACTATTTAAGCAAAATATCAATCATGCAAATCAACTACATCTTGGATGCATGTCTAATCCTTGTTGCCTAGATTATCAATACAATAAGACATTGAAGATTTAATATATATAACAGAGATTTCTTAGTTATAAAAATATAGAATGCTGCCCATATCTTGGATGCACCATCAAGGGTGTTCACTGATAACACCATAGACATAAATAATTTTCTCAGAAATTCAATATGTGAATATGGAAATGTAACTTAGCAGCATATTACTACCATAAGATGTCCCGCATTGCTAATGCAGTGGTATGGCATAAACAGAAATTATCCATATCAGTGCTTCATGGATTGAGAGAAGTAGAATAATCACCTTCACATTGAGGAATTCTCCGGGTTGAAAATCCATAATCTACAGGCATACATGAATTATTTATGTTTAGCTTTCCATGACAAAAATCTTTTGATGACAAGAAAATTATATTTTCAATAAGAATAACAGGCTTAAACAAAAGACAATCTAGAATTTGAACCTAAATGTACAACAGAGTATGGAAGAGATAGATTAGAGCTTACATGGATATTGAAGTCATATGCCAAAGATGTTGGAAGAAGCTTTCGCAGTTCAAAAACCTGGTAACAGGCGCAGAAAAGAAGGGGAGGGCAAGGATGGATCATAATGGGAAGTAGAGGGAATGGATGAGGGGAAATAGGGGAGTATCTCTCCACTGTCCAACTCCATATGTTTCAACAAAGGGAGATTCAGTCATCAACTTACCTCACCTGGAGTTTCAAGGAGTGGCTGCAAATCTGTTGAATTAACAATCAGCTCTGGGACATGGTTTTCCAGATGAGCAAACCTAACATGTACACAATTTTGGTAATTGCAGTCATTTCTTATTAGAGTGTCATCATGGCTGCTAGCATTTGAATGCAAGAAGTGGAAATAAGCATGTGATTTTAAGAAAACAGGACCACTCATATTTGACCATTTAAAGTCACATGTGGAAGAACCCTGACAGATAAATTGGGCTCTTGAATCCAGCTCCAGGAATTGGTTGCTCTCTTTCTCGTGTTTCCACAAGGATATAAATATTTGTTCAAGACAACTGAAAAGAAATCAGATTAAATGGGTGAAGTACAAAGAACAAACCTTCTCTCAAATACCACAATAGTTGCAGAAGCATCACATTCAATGATATGATTGTAATTTGGTGGTAAATAGGCATATGTATCCACCTGAAATTTAAAATAGGGCATCAAACAGTTTATAGCTTAGAATAGATAAACAATACCATGATTATCAAATTCTTCATCATAGGTGACAGATTAACCATAGGCCAGAAGAGGAATGAGACACAAGAACCATCATGTTTGTGATATACTTTCACTAAATCTATAGTTATTTGTGAGACATCTTTCACAGATGTACAAGGGCTCATTGTGCCATGGAGCATTGTGCAATGCCTTACACAGATTAAAGCATGGCATACATTCTATTAATATTTAAAATCATAAGTAACAATAAAATACAAATGGAGCAAGTAATATTTATGAACAATAACACAAACATAACTCAATCAATAGTCCAGATTCCAGAACCCAAATGTACCAAACATGGAAATCCTATATTCATGATGTGTTCATAGCACGTTCTTCAGTGGCATGAAACAGCTTAATAATAGCATAAATGTGGGAAAAATGAGGCTGGGCAACTAAATAAAGAAGAGTATGTGGTAAAGCTTTTCTGGAAACAAAAACTGTAACAACACTGTGCAAGTAACTAAATTTCTCAATCTACATTAGCCATTATAGTTTCTTAAAAAACACCCAAGGGTAATTTTTATCCTAAATTGAAGCCAAATTAAAACATAACTTTAGATTTTACTAGTTTACAAATGTACTACCTGCAATATTGATTGCCTGATTGAGGCAAATAATGCCCTAGATCCCAAAACAGCCACCAAAACTAGTAAGCTTAAAAGGGTGAACATGTGTGTATTACTGACACCAATAAAAACAGGTCACTCATTCTGCAATTACAAGTGCACAACAAATAGCTAGCATATATGATACATGAATGATTGCAGATAGTTAAATTAACCGACCACAACTAAAATAGATATATACTAACATTAATTATCTCAGTTTTATTGAAGCTAGTGAACATAAGTACAGAATTGCTTAATCTACATGACAATTAAAAACCTGACCTTCAGTGTATGGCGATTGCAAGTATCAGTAGTGAGTGTGACTGCACCCCGGAGCACAAAAATGAATCTAGCAGGATAAAACGCATAAGATTCTCATAAATAAATCAGACACTTAAACTTCTCTGGATAAAACAAGTAACAACTGTCAATTGGGTCAACTATGTCGTGGGTAGGTTACAGTTTAAAACTAAAATAAGGGGCAAAAACACCTTTCCACATCATGCGGGGGTAATCCAGATTTTGACTTCTCTGAAAAAGGGTAAGGCATAAATCAGCATAAGAACAAGCACATATCTAAGTTACATATAAAGAGCGCAGGGAAATCTGATGTAATCGAACCTTGCAACTTTGCTAAGTACATTACAAAGTGTGAGCCCATTTGTGGTGCAATTAAATATGCCCCAGATGTATTGATCCTGTCAAAGCAATTGTTGGGCATGAAGACCAGGCTCAATATTTTAAACAAAACAAATGGGCAAAGTCATGTGAATACCAATCAGGTAATGGGCCATATACGTGACTTTCTGGTGATATTAAAGCATGATCTCTTCTATAAATGCTGCGAGTGAAACCAGGCAAATCTGGCAAATGATGGAACATTTTAAAGTCAATCCACTTTTTCTATGTTTCTTCTTTATATTTTTTTCTAAGAAATACTTGAGAAATTTGGGCATTGTAGAAAGCTAAAGATCTAAACAATTTTTTGAGATGGACTGTTAATTTGGGGGAGGGGGGATTTAAGTACAGCAATAGAGTCAAGCCTCAAAGCTGAGTGTCAGTCACATTTCAGTATTTAAGCAACCTTTTAGAACCAAAAATAATTTAGTCTCTCTTCATAATTATCTAGGATATGAACAACATTGGCATAAGGAAGCAGGGATAATCGGTAAAGCAAAGCCAACTTAAGATGGGTTTTAGAAAGAACATCCAGTGCTTGACCGAACAGGCCTGAAAAACTACATGTTAGTGTTTTTAATCTACTTACTTATATATTTGAATTTACGTAACTTGTTTGCAACCATATATACATTTAAAAATATCCAAATTTCTTTCTCTTATATCATTTAAGAAATAACAAATAAGCTAGTACGTAAAGATTGTAAGTAAACTAGCAAATAACTTTTAGACGCTTGATCAACAGATGTAAGTCATCATAACAGGAATCTCTTCATATCTGACGGAAGTACAATTTGTACGACAAATTTTAGTTTGCTGACCTTTAAGATGCATAGGAGAGAGAGTGGGATTATCAACTTTCAAATACAGAGGGTTCGAGTTTGATTCTAGGCCAACAACCGAGGGAGCAGAGCAAAATCCTCCTTCAGTCACTACATATTTAAACAAGCCTGAAAAGTAACAAACCAAAACTAAGCAATTCGGGATAAATAACAAGAAATTACTTTTCATCAATCAGGAAAAGGAAAAGAAGAAAAGAAAACTTCTCGTCCATCTAGCTGCGCTAACAGTAAAAGAGAAACAGAAAGCAGAGGAATTTTCAATGCAACGTGAACTCTATCAAGGAGACATTCTGGTCCTTCGCACTCATTATAGGCAGCTAAATGGGACATATAACAAAGTACAGAGGAGGAGGAGTAATCACTACCCAGGAAAAGGAGATAGACCAATGCACTACGCATCTTCAGAAGATGGATTCGAAAATCGAGGACGAGACAGTCAGAATGGTAACGGTAGCGACTAGGGACTGAAACAGTGAAACAGCGAGTACTCGATGCTGCGAGAGCAAGAGTGGCCACTGTCCACTGGAGGCTAGAGTGTGGATCCCACCACACCACCAAAGAACTAAAAAGGGGACAATTTCAATGAAGGACCGAGATACTAGAATATTTAGCTTAAAATCCCCTTAAAAATTGAAATCATTATGAAGGATGAGCGAAAGATGCCTAACACCTCCCCTCTTGACGTGTTTTAAAGCCGTGAGGGGATGATTGGCGGACAATATCGAAAAATGGCGAGACGTGATTATAGATGAAATGGTGAAAATGATAGTTATTGTCTTTCATATATTACTTAGTGGTAAGGCTTTTTACGCTTTGTGTGAGTTCTTTGTGGGTAATAGTTTATTTACTTGATTATGAATTAGTGATTGCGTTTATTTATTACATTAAGCGTGTTGGGTAGACATTAATGTTGATAATATTTATTTGATAAATTAAAACTTTAATTGTTGTATTTTACTAATTATATTTCTTTTGGAAAAACACGTAGGAAAATAGTTTTAATTCATGAAAATGTCTCTGACCTTGACTTGCATGCTCTTGGGTTGGGCCTTGAAAAATAGATGTTTTTCTTGCCTCGGGTCTAAAAGGTTAAGCCCTTTTAGGCTTTAGCCGCATCCACCATGGCTAGAGTTCGATTTGAGCAGTGGAGCGTTTTCTCGCCCTCCTCTTTTTTGCCGCCATAGGAATGCTTGTCATAATGAACAACATCCGGTTGTTGGAATCACCACAACAACTAGCGGAGCACCACTTCTCGCTTTTAAGCTCTCCTCCGGCCTCCTCTTCTCAGTCGTCATGAGAATGCTTGTCAAAATGAACAAGATCCAGCCGTTGCCGCTGGCAGAGGAGCAATGCAACGCCATGAGGCTGTTCCGGTAGCTCCTGAATAAGATTGAGACCAAGCTCGCCATTGGAAAAGTCACCAAAGAAGATATTAAGAACATAATGGCAAAGTTCTGGCTCTCGATAAAGCTTACCCACTTCCTCAATTAGTAGCAATGATTGCTCCATTGACTAAAAGAGTAATAGTTTTGATAAAATCCGTAAGTACTTATAATATGTGTAAAATGATTGATAAAAAGTTTTAGGTTGTGGCCAATTGAGTAATGGATTTAACAAAAATCGTAATAGTTTTGATAAAATATGTAAGTACTGACAATATGTTGCAGGTCCGCCGAAGCTATGGCGGCTAGAGTTCAGGATGCCGGCTATTGCACATTGGCTGGCGGCCGACTGGCAGTGGTATTCTAGTAAGGCACATTTTTTTTTTTATTTAAAATAATTAGGAAATAATGAGCAAATTTATCAACATTTTAAAACCTCAATTTGATCATTTTCACTTTTATATCTTTTCAAATGTTAACAGATCTTCATATGGTAATTAAATGAAATTCTCCCATGAAAGTATGAAAACATATTCAAGATGACGCATATATCCTCATTATCGCATGGTCATGTCCCTGTCAACTTGTGCGGTTAGTTCTTGCTGACCTCCCAGTGCAAAAATAGAGATCTTTACTTTGAGATTCTGTCCTGATCAGTAGTTATAATTGAACAAAACAACTTTTTCCATCGTGGTTTTGATATTGGGAGAATGATATTCAGGTAAAATAATTTATTAACAAGTTCCATAATTTATTAATGGAAATTGTTGCACTTATTAATCTCTTGTTCACTTGTTAATAGGGATTTTTTTGACATTATTTTCTGGGACCCAAAACCATTCTCCCTAATGATGTTCAAATTTTCTTGTACTTATTTTTATTTTTATTTTGCCAACAAAAAAAAGTCAAACTTAACTAGGGGATTTTTGTGATTCACATTATTTTCTGGGACCCAAAACCATTCTCCCTAATGATAAATGTTCAAATTTTCATGTACTTATTTTTATTTTCAAACACCATAAATATTTGATATTATTACTATACTCTCCCGGGCAATGGGAAAATTGTAAAAAAAATTCCTACCTCCATATTAAAAGAGGGCGCGAAGGGAGTAGTAAAAAAAATGGTAGACTATCCCTTATTATTATACTCTCCCGGCAATGAGAAAAATGTAAAAAAATTCCTACCTCCATATTACAAGAGGGCGCGAAGGGAGGCGGGAACGTTGTGGCCGACTTGGACGAGCTGACAGGTCGACTAGGGTTGTTTTTCTTTTTTCTGCTATAAGTCTGAACAAAGCTCTGAACTTGAACAGAACAGTTCGTGGTTCCTGCCATGCCATGACACTGATAATAACTCTGAAAGACTTTTGCTTCTTGCCCTGAAACACACAGAGTAAAAGGAAGTCGTCAGTGAAATCTTATAAGTGTTGATATCTGCAGTTAATGATATAATGTCTAGACTAGAAGCAGATTCTATGGCAACTCTCGTTGATTCGTTATCAAAAAGCCTCATTCAAGTACCCCAGTCGGCCATACCTGCAATGTTGGATTGTATACTGTTGTCTACTGGGTTGTCCCCATCACTGCTCTTAGCTTCTCTTTCCGATGACTTCCCTCGTCTGCTCAAGGTATGTATGGTCTACATATCGCTTACTCTTTAAAACTTTATCGTTCTGCACCTGTCCCCAAGTAATTGCATGTTTTACCATTTCTTATTATTTATAGAACATTCATTGGCGTAAGAAATTCTTTTTTCTTGTAAAAAGGCTATAAATATGATTCATCTCCAAGAGTTCAAGCGAGAAATTATTATTCATATATGTTTGTTGGCCTGATATCAATGTTGTTGATCTTACATTTGGTTATCTTTGATAAATTGACCAGGATATTATCAAGGAGGATGAGAAGTTGGATTCTGATAATTGCCTTCATCTTACGTCGTTAATAGGTGCATTTTGTCACCTTATAAAGAAAATAGGTGAGTGACTTTTCCGTGTTTGGCACTATTCTAACTTTTTTTGGGGACATTCAATAAGGATTTTGTAAGCTATATACCTTTTGGTGGTGTGATTTGAATATAAACTGTGGTGCAGTGCCATATTGTTATGAAATTGTCAAAGGAAAACAAAGATAGAAATGGGGCGCTGAGTGTTTACATCTGTCATATTATCCCATCGTTTCGTTGGAATGCTTCCATATTTTTATGAATTGCTTAAGTTATGATGATTCCAAAAATAGTTGTATCATGTGTGGGATGCACATCCACATAACAGGTAATGTGTTTTGATCTTACTGATCCTCACCTTGGCAGCATAGGATGCATGAGTGAGATTATAAGTTTGGAGGCGTTATCTTCCTCATTGGTTGGTCTTTTGGGAGAAGATCTCCTCCAGGGTTGTTACACAATGATTGATCAACATACTGATGATGAAAAATGGGATAACATTTCTTTGCAGGGGCTAATCATGATGCTATACAGTCATTTACATTGAGATGCTTTCTTCCCCTAGTTAAGGTGCTCCAAGCATCTCAGCGTAATGTGCTTAATCAGGTATAATGTATGTTAAATACGCAGCCTACTATTATTTATGGTAACTATTGAATTACTTTTTAACATCTAATTGTTTCTTTCATGTCTGTGGTTGGGATACGCATCATAACTTGATGTCAGATCATGGAACTTTTCATTGCTGTGGTGATGGAAACTCACACCTGGGTAGTTCTTGAGGAAACTTTGGTGCCTATGGTTTTGAGATCAGTTTATCTCTCCATGGACGTGTGTCACAATGAAGACTCTGTTTTCTATGACTGGAGTAGTGGATCGGGTCCTCAGGTCTCATATGATCTTTTAACTGATTCTCCAGTGGACAAGGAACTCTTATTATCTTCCTCAAGCTGTTTTACATTGCCGACATCATGCCAACTTTTTTCTGCAATTCTGGAAGCTGCTATTCAGTTTCAACAAACAGTTACAGCCTCTGAACCAGTTGAAGAAAATGGGTGTTTTGCAGTTAACTCTGTTGCTAGGTTAATATGGGAACTATGTAACATGACTGAAAGAATGCTATTATACAGCCCAGAGCATAGATCTTGTGCAGTTGGCTTTCTTCTTCCTATTGTTGGCAAAGCATTGTCTTCCAATTCCACATTCAGAGTTACCATCTCTGGGCAGGAACAAGCTATTTCATGGTAAATCAGTTAACTTCATTATTTCTGACCACACACGCACGCACACATATTTTCTATTCATAAATTCACTAATATTTGTAATATATTTTTGGTTTTCAGGGAGCATTTCTTTGTTAAATTGTGGAACTGCTGCCGAACACTGTTTTCCATGGGAATTTTAGAAAGAAGAGAAGCATATAATGTTCTCTCTTTGTATTTCTCTTTTATCCCTTATATAGAAGAACATGAAGATGCTGACACAATCAGTAGAATGGAACAATTTGGCATAATAGCAGAAAAAGAATTCTGGGATGAAATCAAGAGGGGCCTGGTACTTGAACTTGTTTATGGTTTACTGTCATCCTGCTAGGTTGTTGATTTGTTCCTTCATTGCTTACTTCAGAATCGGACCCAACCTTTTCAGGTGAGCAAGGAGAGTTTAGTGAGGAAGCAGAGTTTACAAATATTTAAGACATTGCTAAGCATACATAGCAGAACCAATTCTACTTCTAATGTTTCAAAAAGGAACTCAAGTGGAAAGCATTCCATGCCTCGTTGTGTGACAAAGAGGGAACTGTGGGCTTACAAGGAGGCCAAATCACTTGGTGTTGGCAACTTTTTGGCTTTAGAGGACCTGATTTTCAATGGCAAGCAATATTGGGAAGCATTTTTACTCCTATATGAAATGCTTGAAGAGTATGGCACTCATTTAGTTGAAGCAGCTTGGAATCATCAGGTGTATAATCATGCCTTCACTTTTTCATCTGATCTATCTTTGAGTATCAATATTGTATACTTTAATCTTGAGATTTTGGATTGATAAAGAGTTTAATCATTTTTTTGGCAACCACTGTTGTGAAAAAAAGGTTGAGAAGGACTAAGAGGTAATGATTATTAGTTAATCCTTTTTGGTAAGTGTTGAAATTGAAGGATCACATTGAAGCACAAGAGAAATACTTATATTATTGATCTTAAGAATAAAAGAGAATACAAAGAAGCCTTTATATAGGTAAATTTAATAGGCTAACCCTAACCCTAAAATATATCATAATCTAACCTAATCAAATCATAATATCATAAAGATATATTCCTAAAATATAATATTCATATCTAATCCCAATAAATACTAAACGATATCCCTAATAATAATAATACTTAATTAATATTTCTAAACTTGATATTCTCAAGTCTCAACACTCCCCCTCAAGCCAAAAGCAGCTTGAATGTGAGCAGCAACTAATCACCAATAATTTGCTTCTTCATGATATCTTGAATCAAGCAGCAAGTTTGAGCACATCCAAGAATAGTTCAACCAAATTTCACACCGAGGACATCCAAAAGTAAAATTCCAACAGCTTCATCAGGAGCTCAAACAACAAAGTATACCAAACCTGGCAAACCAAAGTAGAAAACGCAACAAATGGTCTCACAAGGGACCAAAGCAACATCAAATGTCTCATCGAGGACCAACACCACTAGGGACCAAACAATACTTCAAATGTCTCACCAGAGACAAACACCAAACGAAACACCTCACTAGAGGCAAAGAATGAATAGGTCACATAAGGACCCCTATACAACAAATAATTGCTAAACACCTCATTGGAGGCAAAGAACGAACATATCACAAAACACACCAAAGATCTCAAACCAGAGAGTAAACTTTGTCTCCCGGGACAAAGCACTTCTGAACCCATAAAACAGATATGAAATCATGACCCCAGCTGCCAAAATTGAAGAAAATCAAATCAAACCTCTCACCGGGGGCGAACGACAGCCACGAGTCAAGGTAAGAAATGAACCCTAATGCTCTAATACCATGTTGAAATTGATAGGTCACATTGAAGCACAGAAGAAATATTAATATTATTGATCCTTAAGAATAAAAGAAAATACAAAGAGGCCTTTATATAGGTAAATTAATAAGCTAACGCAACTCTAAAATCTATCATAATCTAATCTAATCTAATCATAAAGATATATTCTAAAATATAATAATATCTAATAAAGATATATCCCTAAAATAATATAATTAATATAAACTAATTCTAATAAATACGATTTGGAAAACGCAATGGTTATCCTTTCATAACTTAATAATACTTTTAGATGAATTAATATTTCTAAACTTGATATTCATTTTCTTGACACTTTGGTTTGGTTCTTCATTCTCAATCCTTTTAGAACGATTTGGAAGAACAAGAGGCGCAATGGTTGTCCTTTCATAACTTATATACCCATTATTTTGCTTATCACTTTTAGTTGAGACTTCTTTCATAGCTTATCTCCAACACTTCCTTTCAAGTATAGTTGAACTGGGTTCACCCTTTTCAGTCCTGCTATTATTTTCCTTAACACTCTGGTTTGGTTCTTCATTCTCAATCCTTTTTCGTATCTGGGAATTTAATTGATGAGCCCATCATTTTTTTGGTGGGTCTAGCCTTCATATGTCCAGCTCAATTCTGTTTGTTTGGTTTTGTTTTCTGAGTAGAGGCCTTGGACGCAAGAATTCTTTAAGGTCTCGGATCTTAAAGAAGTTAGTTCTTATGCTCCGATACAATGTTAATTTTCTTATTTTGGTATGGCCCAATTTGTCACGAGCTTCTATACCCTTCATTTTCTTACCACTTTTAGGGGTAGTATTTCTTTCTAGGCTTATCTCCAATACTCTTCCTTGTCTAAAATAATATCGATGAAGGCAATAGGAAATAAGGCGGAAAAAAAACTCTCTCTCCGCCCATCTCTACGTCTCCTCTTGGCTTCACTTTTCTTCCTCTGTTGGTTTTACATTTCAACACTATGCACATAAATTTTGATCCTTAGTTAGACCCTTTTTAATGTAAGTTTCGCTAATAGAAACAGTTAATTCCCTGAAATCTTCTTATTGGTTTTTGACTTTTACTTTTCTCAATTTTACAAGCCTAATCTTCTAAAGTAATTGTTAATACAGGTATCATTGTTGCTTCAGTTCTCTTTGTCATATCTAAAGTCAGAAAGCAATACCAGTGAAGTTCATCAAACTCAAATTGAAAACTGTGGTGAAATATTTGATTGGTTATCAATTTTGTGGGAACGAGGCCTTCATCATGATAATCCTCAAGGTTAGTGGAGTTGTCATTATGAACAATTGGGGAACTGTTTAACTTGTTACTGGAAAAAATTTAAAGTCAGCGTGCCATTACCCAAATTGTACAGTTTCCAGCAAATCAAATTAGCTCTTCCATTGTTACTCATTACTTCTTTTCTGTGTCTCCCAAATAATGCAGTGAGGTGCTTGATCATGCAGTCTTTTTTGGATATCAATTGGGAGAATTATGGGAACTATCTGAGATCAGTGCCTGAAGCTTTTATCCTTGGTCCATTCATGCAAGGATTGAATGACCCTATACAACACAAAGAGTTTGGTAAGTCCATAGTTCTTTTAGACCCTTGCAAGCACTTGACATGTTTTCCATTCATATTTGATATATTATGTGCTCATGCTCTTGGTCAATTCATGCATATTAATTATGCTTAACGTATTGCTTAGTCCAAATTGAATGTTGTTTTATTCGTGTGATAAACAGCTTCTACCTCATCTGCATATGTGAGAGGATCCAAGATAGGTAGAGAGAAACAAGGAATGAAAGTCTTTATTAAAATATGAAATCAGAATCTAGCTTCATAAATTAATATAGATGAAGGAAAATCTTTATTAGAGTATGAGTAAGAATCTTAAACTCATACAACTTGTAAAGCCTATGGAGAATCTCCAAGGATAAGAACAGATACTGATTTAATTTTGATATGATTTCTACATGTTGTGAGCCTCAATATTTATTGACAGAAAAATAACTCATGGCTCCCTAAAATTCAGGCCCACTAACTCATGACCTAAGTAAAGGGAAAATAACAGACCAGAACATGTGCAGAAAACAAATTACTTGACTCAGTAAATATTCATAACAAACTCCTCTTTCTTCTATACTTATGCTGCCCCCAATTTACTGTGCACGTGACCTTTTTTATTTATTGGTACTCCATCAATATGTTACTGGAAAATGAGACATTGTGGAAACTTTTATTCAACCTTGATTTTATTCTTGTTTGACTTTATATTTTAGGGATAAAAGGAGTTTACATGTCGAGGACAATTGAAGGTGCAGCTCAGTTTCTGCATCAATACACAAGTTGTCTGGCTCTGAGGTATGCTTTGAAACCGGCTGGTTAGAAATTTTAGGTCTTGGTTTCAGATGATAGATATCCATATCTAGTATCCCCCTCCTTGTAGTTTTCAGGACAGCTGGAGATCCTAACAAGTTTTTTGAGATGCTTGTGTAACTTCATGTGTTTTCATCTTTGTGAAGTTTGATTATAAAGGTGTATATTCAGGTTTGCAGATTGCTTATTCTGTGGCTTTGAGACCATCTTACTGAATTGTAACTTTTAACACATTTGTAATACGTTGGCTTTGCTTTATTTATTGTCTAAAAAGTTAGTTTCAGGAAATGCATTGGATTTTTATGCAATCTAGCATCTACTGCTAAGCATCAATCTTTTGGGCGAGCTGGACTGATAGGCCTTGCTGAATGCATTACCTTAGCTGCTAATGGCATCAAAACACTGCTTTATTCAAGGAAAGAATCAATTAGAGGGACTTCTCTTATGGAATGGGCTTCTGAAACGGCAAATGAAAATGATAAAACACAATTACTGAATGCTTTTCGATATGTTATTGAGAGCAGCAAACAGCATTTCAATCCCAACTACCGTTTCCAAGGTTTTTAATTTAATATGATTAGATTTTGTTATACTCAATTTATATTTAGATTATTTGCACATTTAATAGCCATAGCAAAATATGACTTACACCTATATTATGGTTACCAGTTTGTCAAAAAATCATGGAGGCTGCTGTTTCTGTGGTGTGTGTATTTGATGTTCCCCTTGAGATTCTGTTGATTTTTGTATCAACATTGCCACGAGAATTTACTGATTTTGGCGGTAAGTGAAATATCTAAGATTTAGTGCTTCTACCCTTGCATGCTCCCTCTAGTCTAGGTCTTTTTCCTTTTTCTTTGTGGGGGTGGGGTTGGGTTGGGGAGGGAAGGAATTGAAGGACTGAAAGCCCAAAATGCCCTAAACTCATTATATTTTCTTTATTATTCAAAGAAACTATAAATGAAGCATGCATATTGATTTATTTAGATGCATGAATTACCTTGGTGTGAACGTTAATGTTTAAGCATTACAACTTCTAGAATTATCACTCACCAACAGAAGTGTGCACAAAAACCTATCCAAGTTTCTGTCAAAAAAAAAAAGAAGAAGAAGAAGAAAAAACCGAAGCTTCACCTAGTAAGAGAATTCTGAGGAATGATTTTGATGTGTGTGCATATTCTCTTGCAAAATCCTTTTGGATGGACTTATACATTACATCCTGTTTGGTTGTGTTGGAAAAATTTGTACTTTCTTGGTTTTTTGAATAACTTGTTCAAATGTATTTCATCAAAGCAATGCGGTGTTTGGCCAAATTTTTCAACAAGTTCCTAAAGCAATGTTATCACAATGTTTTGGATAATGCTAATACATAAATAAATACGTACATATATAAATTTAGAGTGAGGGTTGGAGAAGTTTAGATTTCATGCCTTTCCCTTATGGAATAAGTTATGCTTCATTTCAAAATTAGTTTTTTGTGTTGGCAATCACACAGAGAAAGGTGCTTTTATTGTCACAAGCAAAGCTACTTTTTTTTTTTTTCCCCATTTCCATAGAAAATTCAGACATATAGTAAATATACAAATAGAATACTGAACTGAACCTAACTCAGAATTTCTTGGTGGTGACTAAATGAAGATTTGCTCTTTACTTTGTCGTGTAGCATTTATATTGAGTAATTTAGATATATTGGGTTTGATAGATTATGCTTTGTTTTATGGCAATGAAAATAACTCCAGATAAACTTGTAAGACTCATAGCCGACAAGCATCTTTCATTTTCTAATCATGTATTTTTTGCAATTTTTCTCTATGATTTTAACATAAAATATTGAGTTCTATTCGGTTTTCATTTGGTAAGTTTTGACACTGTCTTGCTCTCCACACCAGGTCCATTAAGAGCAACTGTGCAAAAATGGCTTTCGGGTTGTGGTCACTTGGGTTATTGTGCTAATTGTTGCAGTAATGTGGGGAAGCGTTGGAAAAGTCTATATGACTTTCCTCAGAGCTTTGTGAGTCACCAACTTGTCAGTGATGCTTCTCTTAATTACGATGATGAAGAATTGAGTGCATGGGAGGTTGAAGCAAATAGATGGGCAAGAGTGCTTTTCCTTGCACTTCAGGAGGAACATCTTTTGGGACCAATTTTAATGGTTTGGTTTTGTCTTTAACTGTATATTTTTTTTGGTGATAAATTATAATTGTATATTTACAAACTGTGAATTTGTGGCAATTGATTTCTGCTGGAGAGGAATGAGAATATCAAGATTGAGTTTTTTAAGGATTGATACTGCTGCACTGGTTACCTTTTATTTGTTCTCTGACATAAAGCCTAATACCTAAAACTTTATATTGCAGTTCATTCAAAGCACGGGTGTTACTATTTTGAAACAGAACCATGATACAAAATACGTGCCAGTCAAATTCCTGATTCTTGCCATGAGCTTAGTTTTGGAGCTTCAAAGAACAAAGGAAAGAGCAGCTGAAAATGGCACTACAGCCAGAACAGATGATTTTAGACTTATAAAAGGCATCTATGAGAAGTTTGTTGACAGATTTCTATTAATATTGGTATCACTTGTTATGTAAAACTCGTACCTTTTTCTTCATGGATTGTGGCTTCTTTGATATTTTTGTGATCTTTTAATGTTAGCGAAGAGTTATTGGCATGCAGGAGGATATGGTTCAGTTTGCAGACCAATCTTGCTCCATTTTCTGGTCTGGCTTTGTTGTGGAGGACAAAACACTCCCTGGTTCAGTGAAAGGAAAGCTTGGGGGCCCTAGTCAACGACGGCTATCCATTTCTACCACAACATTTGTATTGCAGGCTGTAGGTTTTTCTGCACTTTAGTTATCATTGGCTGACTGACTTTTCTACTACAAAATATCTTCTGTAAAATATCTTGTTGAAGATGGTATTTAATCTGGTTAATACAAAATTTGGTCCCTCAAGTTTACCCTCATTTTGGTTTTGGTCCCTCAAGTTTCATTCTATTTAAAACATTGGTTCCTATAACTTAAAAAAAATCTGGACCATTTTGCCCCTTGAGGGATCAAAACCAAAATGAGGGTAAACTTGAGGGACCAAAGATTGTCTTAACCCTATTTAATCCGTGATTGACTAGATTTAAAATGCACATGTGTTCTGGATTTATGCTGGAAAGTGATTTATTGTTTATGCTGCCATTTTATTAATCTTGAAGGTCCTTCTCTGATAGCTGTGGCTTTTTACCTTTTCAATTTCTGCAATCAGTTTAACAAAATTCAATGAATGGCTAAGGCTCTTATATTCTATTTAAAAAATTATCTTAGATGGAGCATGCCAAGGTACCTTGTATTTTAATAGCTTTATTTTGAAGTTCTGAACCAGAAATTTTGTACTGTAACATGTCTCCTGATGTGAACCTTTTGGGGTAAAATGTGGACAAAGCAAATGCCCAACACTATTATTGTGAAATCTATGTGCACCCATTTCAGTATTAAGGCCCAGACTTTGATTTTAATTCTGTTAATGCCTATTTTCCTTTAGTGGGAAATCTTGGAATTTCCAAAAGTACTGATTTGTTCTTTGTTTTAGGCATGAATGCTTCTACAAGTTTTATGCTATTTATAGCTAATTAGTTCTTTCTTGTTCCTTTTAAAGTTATATGATATATTTTGATAAAGGTACTACTTTGTCTTGAAACGTCTTCCACATGACTAAGCAGATAATGTCAGTGAAGGCATTATCGTTGATCTTGGCCTGGAGTATACAAATTAAAAGTGATGCTTCTCTTGGCTATTCTTTCACTTTTATATGGCAATTCTTCTGGAGGACTACTAAATTTCCACCTCCATGTTCAGAGGTATCTGCTCGAATCGCTTTATCAACTATAAATATAATGCATGTTTTGTGATAATTGAAGTTTATGGTGGTGTAGTTTTGATTATTGACATGTATATTGTTAAGCAGATTGGAGCAGAAATTTTTCTGGCAGCATATGAAGCATTAGTATTTGTTCTGAGAGTACTAGCATCCACATATTTTTCCCAATCTTTGTTTCTCATCATGGGAAATGAGAAATTGTTTTTGGAGGCTGAAGGCAGACCTCAATTAGATTTTATGCTTTTGTCTTTTGTTCAAAATATTAACAATCTCCTTGAAGTAGGATTTTTGGCAAGAACTCGGAGAGCTGTTTTGTTGGATTTGAAGGTACCATTGTCTCTCTTTATCTTTAGTAACAGTTCTGCTTAGGCCTAATTCACTTAAATGGGACCGTGTCTTTTCGGTTCATTTCCCTTTTTAGTTTCCCTGGTTTAATCCTTCTGGTCAGTCATTACTCCTGTTATCAGTCATGTTCATAATGATCATTTCCAATTTTGATTTTTTTTTCTGTTCTAATTAATGCATCATATGATTTTGCTTGTCAAGTGATAAACTGAAATATTGTAACAAATTTGTTGCTGAAACAGTGGATGTGCATAGAATCTTTGTTATCAATTCCTTCCCATGCTCTCAAGAATGGGATATGTACGGAGGAAAGCCTCACATTTTTCTCGGATGGTACTCTCAGATGCATTTTCAGTGATCTCATTGAGAGGTAGGGAACAAAGTAAAGTGATTTGGTTATTGTGGACTTTGAGAGAGAAATATTATTCTTAATCTCTTAATCAGAAAGAGTACATTTAGGCCTTTATATAGGCAAACCTAGAGCTAACCTTAGAATCTCATAAAATCTAATCAAATCAAAATCAATCAAACTGATTGAGATATAATAGGAAATATCCTAAGATATAATATACCTATATCTAATCCTAAGATATGATATAATATATCTATATCTAATATAGTAATAAGATAATAACTACTCTTAATAATCCATAATAAATGCACAATATTCCCACAGTTATATTTGGGGCCATGAGGGTTGCTGAATATTTAGAATTGGTGCGTTCCTAGTGAATAAAGGCTGGTCGAGTTGGCAAAGTGATTGGAAACATAAATAGGATAAGTTTATTATCTTCATAAGGTGCTTTGGATTCAGAGTTTAATTTAAATTAGGATATTTTGTTAGAGATCTAGAAAATGTTAGATTTAATTTAATAAACTTGGATTTATCAGTTTATCTTAACTTTAGGATTATAGTAAGTAGGAGTAGGAGTAGGTTTCTATAAATAAGTCCCAGGTCTATTTGTTTGTATAGACTTTCGCCATTGAATAAAATCCAGAGTATTTGCAGTAACTATGTCCCAGGATTATAGTAAGTAGGACTAGGAATAGGTTTTCCCCTCTTTCCTCTCAAATTCTTCCTCCTTTGTCCTTCTCTTTTCCCCTTCCCTCACTATTGCATCAACTTTAGCTGATAACCCACAAGGGTATGGATTCAAATTCCAATACCAATGTGAGAGTTTGGTTGGTGAGTAATTTGTAAGTACTTTTATAAATGCTATGAGTCATGAAGCTTGATCCTTGTGAGTCTTCGTAACCCAACTCATCTAACCTTATAAAAGAAAGATGATAATTTTCTGGCTTTAGTCTAAGATGGCAAGAGTTTGAATGGACCTGTGTCTTTTTTCTCCCCTGGTGTCTTGTAATGTTAGTTAACTGATCCAAGGTTGTGTTTTGCAGCCTAGAAAATGCTGGGGAAGGTTCTGTTGTAACCATGCTGAGATCAGTGAGAATGGTGTTAGAGCTAGTTGCCAAAGGGAAGTCAACTGCTGGTGTTTTCTCTGACGTGATTGACACACAGGTTCAGTTAATAGCTTTCTGTTAAGATTGTGCCCTTTCTCATGTTTAATTTTGTAAGATGCTGTATATTAAATGAATTTTCCATGAGCATTCTTTGTGTGCCCCTGTGGCAAACTTTGGACGTGATTTTTGGGTGATGAATCAGCATTATGCCCTGGTTGATAGGTTTGGCAGGTTTGCTGACTGCTGACTGCTGATTGCATGAATTTCCTTGTTGGTTGATTTCATAAACCCATGAAATTTTAAGCAATATTTGGGTGTATTTTGCTTCTTTTGTGAGCCTTTCTGATTAATGTACTTTCTTCAACACTTGAAATGGCTTGGTAATGTGCTGATCTTATAACTTGCAATAATTTTGCAGAAGATGTGGCATTTGGTCCATTCCTCTTGGATATTGCATGTGAACTGCAACAAGCGCAGAGTTGCTTCGATCGCTGCTCTTCTGTCATCTGTTTTGCACCCTTCTGTTTTTAATGATGAGAGGATGCATGAAACAGACAACGCACCTGGACCCTTGAAATGGGTATTTTTTCTTCTTCCCCCCATGGCCCAACCTTTCTGCTTTCTTGTGTATTTTCTCTGCTGATATCTTGCAAATATTTACAGTTTTGAATATCTTGGTTTCAGTTTGTTGCAAATCTTCTTGAGGAAGGTACAAAGAGTCCTCGAACAATTCGTCTTGCGGCCTTGCACTTAACAGGGTTATTGCTCTCAAATCCCAGGATTATAAAATTCTACATAAAGGAACTGAAACTACTAACTCTCTATGGTTCAGGTAGCAAACATGTTTATCCTTAGTTTGCATATAACTCTTATTGCTGTCAGTTTCTTTACTATGTAAATAGTGTTATGGATCTGGGATTGTTTGTTTCAGTTGCATTTGATGAGGATTTTGAAGCTGAACTGGCTGAAAATATTGATGCGAGGGTGGAAGTCTCCTTATTGGCCAGAAGCCCTGATCCTGAGCTGACTGAAGTGAGCTACCTAACATCTTGAATGATTTGGTTAAATTTCTATTGAAAATATTGTTTTGAGGGACAGTTTCAGTATTTTGAGCTATGTGCCCCATCGAGAAGCTATGACACTAATGAATGAACCCCCTCGAACGGATGTCCACCATCTTCTAATCAAGCCGAACCATCCTACCTGGGGTTCTCCGGCATTAGTGGTTTAGGAATCGATATAGCTGCTTCTCCTAGAGATAGGTTGATAGAACTTAAGGAAATTTAAAGAGAAAAAGGGAAACTAGAGCCATAATCTGAAACTCTAGTAGTATATTCAAGAACCAGAATCTGAGTCCTTGACTGAAAGGACTTTGTTCCTGGGCAAAACATATACGAGGAAATCTAGGAAACCACACCCACCACAGCAATAAGGAAAGAGGGCCTTTTAAGGTTTCAGGTTTGACTTTACTATTTTGATGTATTCCTAGGATACTTAGCCACTGTATAAAGTGGCTCTGGTTATTTAGTATTGTAACACTCAGCACACTTTTTGGGCACTGTGCAGGGTGCTTTTTGCATGTAATAGCCGTAGGAGGGAGAGGGTGAGGGTTATGTTGTATTTTGGTTTTGAGAGTAATAGGAGAGGGGAGTCCAGATTCTGTATTCCAGAATAGTCTCCGTCTTGGCTGTGAGAGCGTGAAGCTTTCCACAGATTGTTGTACTCAGCAGCTTTTCAGCTGTATTCTTGAATTACTAAGTATTTCAGATTCTAATTTGTTAGTTCCTAACAAATTGGTATCGAAACGAACGATCCGAGGAGATGGCGGACGAAGTAGGGAATTTAAGGGAGGCGGTGACGAGCCTAGCCCGGAAGGTGGATGAACTCTCCGGTATGTCGAAGCAGGTGAGTGAGCTTACGGAGGGGATGAATATAATGAGAGAGTTATTACGAATGGAGACAAACTCGAAAAAGAAGAAGCAAAACACGGAAGAGCCACATTCAGATTCGAGACGAGAAAGCAATAAGGAAGTTGAAAAAGAAGCAACCAAGTTTCGAAAGTTGGAGTTACCGGTGTTTGATGGGGATGATCCCATCGGGTGGTTTTGCAGGGTTGAGCGATATTTCCATGTCAACAGAGTGCCGGAGGCCGAAAAATTAGAAGCAGTGGTGGTATGCCTGGAAGGACGGGCTCTACATTGGCACCAATGGAAGGAGACCCGGAGCGCTCTCAAAGACTGGCCAGAGTTTAAATTGAAAGTATTGGAGCGTTTTCATACTTTTCAGCGTGGAGGAGAATACAAGATTTTGTTCTCAAACAAACAGGAGGGTACAGTGCTGGAGTACGTCGAATCGTTTGAGCGGCTCTCTTTTCCGCTGGCGGACGCGACAGAAGAGTGTTTGATGGGGGCCTTTTTGTATGGCCTGAAGACGGAGGTACAAGCAGAGCTAGAGATCACCGATGCCAAGGATCTGGAGGAGTTGATTAAAATGGCAATACGTGTCGATGGCCGGAATCGACTGCTGGAGACGGAGAAGGGGAACAAGGCGTACGGGCGTGTCGAATACGGGGCCCGAGGAAATACCCGACCCAGCCGGTATATTCTAGGGTCACCCATTACACAGAACCCGACCCGAGAACCGGATGCACACCCAACTCAAATAACCCGACCCAAGCCCCCAAACCCGACTCAAAAACTCAAGAAACGAAGACAGGAAGCTCCTCGTCCCTGGTATCTACGACGCGCAAGACGGGGTGGAGTCGACGGCTCTCCGATTCGAAATGGCACGCCGACGAGAATTGGGGCTGTTTTAAGTGTGGAGATAAGTATAGTCCTTCTCATACTTGCAAGGACAAACGTCTACGAGATGTTCACGATTGATGTGGACGCCGATAACAGCGACGAGACCCGGTCGAAACGAGGGGAAGGAGGGGACGATTACTTTGATGCCGAAGATGAGACTACTCGAATGGAATTATCCTTAAATTCCTTTGCGGGCTTTGAGAGCAATCACACGATGAAGGTTAGGGGGGAACTCGCTGGAGAAGCCGTCATTGTTCTGATTGACAGCGGAGCGACTCACAATTTTATCTCTGAAAATTTGATCAATCGGCCTGGAATTAAGACAGATGAAGTGGCAGATTACACAATCACTGTGGGAGATGGTCATTCGGTCCGACGAAGACAACGGTGTCGGGACGTGTGTCTGAATTTACAAGGCATCTGCATTGTTCAAACCTTCTATCCGTTTCCACTCGGGGAATAGATTTGTCCTAGGTGTGGAATGGCTGAAAACACTAGGAGACGTCAAGGTGAATTGGAAGTTGATGACAATGACGATAGGGGAAGAAGCGCCGTGTGTGTTTGAAAGGGGACCCGGCATTAACGAGAACGCAGACCTCACTGCAAGCCATCATGCGCACGGTCAGGAAGAAAGGGGAAGGATTTTTAATTGAGTGCCAGAGTCTAGAGAAGAAGGCTGAGGTCCTTCAAGCCATCCAACCGGAAATTCAGAAGCTCTTACCGGAGCAATTTCAGCGGTATGCCAAGCAGCTGAAACACTCCCACCATGACGCACCAAGGATCATGCCATAGTGATCAAACACGGGAACAACCCTCTAACACCCGACCCTATAGATACCCCCATTCGCAAAAAAAAGAAATAGAGGATATGATCAAAGACATGCTTCAGGCTGGCATCATTCGACCCAGCATCAGCCCCTATTCTAGTCCGGTCCTACTTGTAAGGAAGAAGGATGGTAGTTGGCGATTCTGCGTGGATTATCGAGCACTCAATAAGATCACGGTTCCTGACAAGTTTCCTATACCCGCCATAGATGAGTTCTTGGATGAAGCGAAGGGAGCCACGGTGTTCTCGAAACTGGATTTAAAATCTGGTTACCATCAGATTCGGATCAAAGCTGGCGATGAGCATAAAACCGCTTTCCGGACTCATGAGGGACATTACGAATTCAAGGTGATGCCCTTTGGGCTTACTAACGCTCCCTCTACTTTTCAGGCACTAATGAATGAAATATTTAGGGGCTGTTTGAGAAAATTTGTATTGGTATTTTTTGATGATATCTTAATTTATAGCCATACCATCAGTGCTCACCTGGAACACCTAGAAAAGGTGCTGAATATCTTGCAGGACAATCAATTAGTTATCAACCTCAAAAAGTGTAGCTTTGTGCAACCAAAGATAGAGTATCTTGGTCATATAATTTCTGAGCAAGGGGTCCAGGCCGATCCAACTAAGGTGGAGAGCATGTTATCTTGGCCTCAACCAAAGAATGTGAGATCATTACGAGGGTTCTTGGGGCTAACCGGATACTATCGAAGGTTTGTCAAGGGGTATGGAAAGATAGCTAGCCCATTGACCGACCTCCTCAAGAAAGAAGCTTTTCAATGGTCTTCCATGGCAACCCAAGCTTTTGAAACTCTCAAAACAGCCATGATAGCCCTTCCGGTTCTCGCCATGCCAGATTTCTCGCTTCCCTTTGAGTTGGAGGGCGACGCTTCGGGGGACTGGAATAGGGGCTGTGCTAATGCGAAGGGGCGCCCTATAGCCTATTTCGTCACAAATTGTCAAAACGGGCTCAACAATGCTCGGTTTACGAGAGAGAATTAATGGCGATCGTGCTAGCCGTTAAGAAGTGGCGACATTACTTGTGGGGGCAGAATTTTGTTATCCGAACTGATCAAAGGGCCCTAAAATATTTGCTGGAACAAAGGATATTAGAAGAAAATCAGCAGAAATGGGTGTCAAAATTAATGGGGTACAAGTTTGAAATACTCTACAAACCAGGCAAGGAAAAGCGGCTGATGCTCTATCACGGCTAGAGGAACCTATGAGTCGAAGGCATTTTCCCGTGGCAGAACAATGATTTAGAAATTTGGGAGACCGAAGTGCAAGCAGACCTTAAGCTGAAGGAAATTTTGCAGCAACTCCTCACTAACCAAGACGCCCCGAGAGAAGGATACTCGTTGTTCAAAGGCTGCTTACACTACAAGGGAAGGTTAGTTTTACCTAAGAGCTCCACAAGAATCCCTTTGCTGATTCGAGACTACCATAATTCCCTGTCGGTGGTCATTCGGGATACTTAAGAACCTACAAAAGATTGTCTAATGTAGTGTATTGGGAAGGAATGAAGCGAGAGATTCAAAAGTACGTGGCTGAATGTGAAATTTGCCAAAGAAATAAGCACCAAGCACTCTCTCCGGCGGGGTTATTACAGCCCCTACCTATTCCACACGCCGTGTGGGAGGACATAAGCATGGATTTTATTACCGGGCTACCGAAGTCTCAACGGCAAGACACAATACTTGTGATAGTGGATAGACTCACTAAATATGCTCATTTCCTTTCTTTACATCATCCTTTCAGTGCAAAGGACGTGGCGGAATTGTTCATTAAGGAAATAGTCAGGTTGCATGGTTTTCCGAAATCCATTGTTTCGGATAGAGATAGAGTGTTTGTGAGTCATTTCTGGAAGGAATTATTCAAGCAAGCTGGCACCCGCTTGTGTTTGAGTTCAGCATATCATCCGGAGACCGATGGGCAAACCGAGGTGTTAAACAAAGGGTTGGAAACTTATTTAAGGTGCTTCACAAGTGAGAGACCGAATCAATGGGTTCAATGGTTGCCATGGGCCGAATATTGGTACAATACAACCCACCAAGGGTCAGCCAATATGACCCCTTTCGAGCCGTCTATGGAAGAGATCCTCCCACCTTCCTCAAACTCACAAATGAGCCTTCGGTGGTGGAAGAAGTGGACGAGCAGATAAGAGCTAGGAATGTGATCATTGCAACATTGAAAGAGAACCTGATCAAGGCGCAAGAGGAAATGAGGAGACAAGCCAACAAGCGAAGAAGGGACGTCCGTATGAAGTAGGGGAGCTGGTATATGTCAAAATTCAACCATATAGGTTGAGGACTTTGGCAAAGCGTAGCAATGAGAAGCTGAGTCCTCGGTTTTATGGGCCTTTCAAGATTGTGGAAAGGATAGGTGACGTGGCTTACCGCTTGGACCTTCCCCTACAGCACGAGTTCATCCAGTTTTCCACATTTCTGTCCTTAAAAAGTCAGTTCAATCAGGGCTGGTGACTCCAAGTCTTCCTCCTGCCTTATCGGAACAAATGGAGTTAAGAGTTCAACCGAAGCCATCTGCAAAGTTCGAAAACTTATGAATGGGCAGACTGAAGTACTGGTTAAGTGGAAGGACATGCCGGATTATGAAAATTCTTGGGAGGATGTGGCTGCTTTAGCTACCCAATTTCCTTCCTTTCACCTTGAGGACAAGGTGAGACTTTTAGGGGAAGGTAATGAAAGGACTTTGTTCCTGGGCAAAACATATACGAGGAAATCTAGGAAACCACACCCACCACAGCAATAAGGAAAGAGGGCCTTTTAAGGTTTCAGGTTTGACTTTACTATTTTGATGTATTCCTAGGATACTTAGCCACTTGTATAAAGTGGCTCTGGTTATTTAGTATTGTAACACTCAGCACACTTTTTGGGCACTTTGTGCAGGGTGCTTTTTGCATGTAATAGCCGTAGGAGGGAGAGGGTGAGGGTTATGTTGTATTTTGGTTTTGAGAGTAATAGGAGAGGGGAGTCCAGATTCTGTATTCCAGAATAGTCTCCGTCTTGGCTGTGAGAGCGTGAAGCTTTCCACAGATTGTTGTACTCAGCAGCTTTTCAGCTGTATTCTTGAATTACTAAGTATTTCAGATTCTAATTTGTTAGTTCCTAACATTGACCAAGATATATAAACATTCATATATTCATTCATCCATATTTTTGGTATAACACATCTATGATATTTATAGGCTAACACATAAACTGAAAATAACTACTTTATCCATAACTGAAAATAACTACCTTATCTTATCCATATAAAACTGACAATAACCAACACTAGAGACTTGTAACATTTAACATAAAACACATAATAAAACATAATAAAATACAAATAATGGCTGGTTCCTATCAATATCCACCCCTAGGAGAACAGCCTTGTCCTCAAGGCGATAGGAAGGAAGGGGGTAGTTTTGCATTGATGACTAGTACGTCTGAAACACAACCCTTTGCTTTGTGTAACTGCTTGGGTTGGTCCGATCGACATCATTAACTTGCCTTTGAAAATTATCTTTATTTCCCATAGAACTATGGTTCTTGCGCATCGCAACACGTGGCCACATATTCGTCGTGTAAAATGTCTAGAAGAAGGCTGCACATTCTTCTTCTTCAGTTCTGTCATATCAGCATCCAAACAACCTGACTTAAATATGATGGCAGATAACTGTTGTGAAAGTTGTTTAGTAGAAAAGGAATTAACGTGGACAATTATTGGGTGTAGGAGAATTATGGTAAGATTTTGGGTTGGGGTTTGGGAGAAGGAGATCTTTATCATAAGTAGTGTTGAAAAGTGGTAACCCTTGTACCCAACAGGTTTGGAAAGAACCGCTCTGATGCCAAAATGATAGAACTTAAGGAAATTAAGAGAGAAAAAGGGAAACTAAAGCCAGAATCTGAAACTCTAGTAGTATATTCAAGAACCAGAATCGAGTCCTTGACCAAAATACATAAACATTCTTATATTCATTCATCCATATTTTTGGTATAACACATCTATGACCGCTCTGATGCTAAAATGATAGAACTTAAGGAAATTAAGAGAGAAAAAGGGAAACTAAAGCCAGAATCTGAAACTCTAGTAGTATATTCAAGAACCAGAATCTGAGTCCTTGACCAAAATACATAAACATTCTTATATTCATTCATCCATATTTTTGGTATAACACATCTATGATATTTATAGGCTAACATATAAACTGAAAATAACTACCTTATCCATATAAAACTGACAATAACCAATACTAGACACTTGTAACATTTAACATAAGACACATAATAAAATACAAATAATGGCTGGTTCCTATCATAGAGATGCGGCATAACCGTATGAACCGTACTCGTCTGCTTCTTCTTGGCATAAAGCCAGCCCTTATTCCTTGCATCAACAGGCAATCCCGCATAAAGCCTTGTACTAGGGAGAAAAGATTGGACTCATATTCAGACTGGTTTTCTCCTTTAGCAGCATATCCATTGCTTGGACTTCCTATTTGGAGGCTTTCCATGCATCTTCTTACTATTATCCGTTGTGTGACCCACTTCTTGATAGTGCTCACACCAACCCTTGCTATTGTTCTTGCTGCCATAGTTGGCTAACATCTTTCGATTATTGCTGCCACTTGCCATGACCGAAGCAGCATTGTTAGGACACACACTGCAACACCCCCAAAATTTCTAACAATTATAATAACATAAAATTGCAATGATTTTTATGAATAATCACTAAAATTCAAAATAACCATATTTGGGAAGTGTTACCGCCGCACTTGTACTGGGACAAGTGCAAGGCTACCTTATTACATTAACATAAATTTAAACTTAACTAAAAATGTTTTATTCAAGGCATAAAATAAAACTAGCTAGAATTAGCTAACGGGTCTTCCTCACTTCTCACTGCTAGCCCCAACCTTGGAACTTGTATCACTGAAATTCTGCTCCCCCGAAGGATCATCGCAGCCTATGAACACAAACATCAGCAAAGCTGGTAATCCTAATAAAACAAAGATAATATAGAGAAAAAGAAAAAGAAATTATTTACAGATGATAAAAATATCATATACATATGTATAATAAAAAAATGTCAGTTTCGATGTTCTTTATGAAGTTTAATTAGTCACAAATCATCAAATTGGCCATAAAACATGTCTTCCTAATGTGCACAACTCTTCCCAAAATTGCTACTAGTGTCCCGGAAACCTGCCAGACACCACTTTGGGAAGAACGGATATAATCGGTTCACATCAAATAATATATCGGAGGCATAAAGCCTAAGGGTTGTGTTCATCACTTTAGGAGGTACCATCCTAAAACTATCCTCCCAATGTTAAATTATTTCCATTACACAAAGAATTTCTCAAATTTACGAAAACCAAACCAATATATATATACTTGATATGTAAGTTGTAAATAAAGAGTTAGTTAGTTAGATAGATAGGTTGTAGAAGATTAGAGGAATTGGGAAAAGAAGGTGAGAGACGAGAGGAAACAGAGGGAGTGAGAAGAGAAATCAGGATGCCCATTCATTCAATTCATCATAACAAGCATAGAATAGGATACAATTAGCCTGGGTATATATATAGCCTTAGGCAATAGGTAACTCCCCAACTAACTAATGAACCAACTTCGGTTAGTAACTAACTCCTAACTAACTAACTAAGCTAACTAACTAACTAACTCTTTATTTACAACTTACATATCAATACTACTATTTGTCAATTACGAAAACCAAGGCAAAACTTTGACACCATGCATATTGAATAAATTGAAAGGGTTATATATATATATAGATATTTATTAATGAAGGCACATGTATTTATTTTAATAAAAAAAAAAAAAAATCCTACGCAACACCCAAAGCAAAAGAGGCACATGTATTATATATATTAAATGAAAGGGTAGCAGAGAGATCAATCATGGAAAAGCCCAAATACAATGATCCCAACAACCACGTTAATATCCGTGATTCTTGAAAAAAGTCTAGGCATGGGAATGTCATATCATGCAGTGAAGTTTGATAAGGTTTCCTCAAATATCAAAATAATAGGAGAAGAGAAGAAGAGTATTTAGGGTTAGGCTAGACCTCTATTTATAACTTAAAATTAGGGTTTAGCTTTGGGCTCTTTTACTATTGCCAACTCATTAATGGGTTATATTAAATTCAATCAATCAATCATGGTGTGAATTTAATGTGACTTGGTGGACAAGTAGTGGACTTATCACCTAAAATTAAACCTCTTTCTTAGAGCATAAGCTGAAAATTCCTAAGGCAATTAGGACTAAGATTATTCGGCCCACCAAGGCTATAAAAAAAAAGGGTTATTACTATCAATAATAATTATTACTATTAATAATAATCTAGGGTATTACACCCCCCCTTCTCACGGGCGGGGGCGGGTGTCCCCGAAAAAAAAAATTTCTTCCCTCCTAACTTTAGGAAAGAAATAGTTTTTAGTTGAAGTGAAGGTTTAATGTATAGTGTAGAAATTAAGGAGAGAAAGATAGAGAAAATATAATCTCAAATGGATGTGTTTATTCATATGCTCAATAGGGTATTCATACATAAGAGAGAAGACAAGAGAGTAAGGACTCGTTATGATGATTGATTCCCTAATCACTCATAATTCCTATAATCCCCGATTATATGCGACACTAATTAATTATAATATATTTAAACTGATTTATTTCCTAACACTCCCTCTCAAGTTGAAGTATAGATGTTAATCATGCTCAACTTGTACAAAGAAAAACATAATATAAATAAATCTTGACAAACTAATTTTCTTAACATTATCCCTTAACATTCTCAACACTCCCCCTCAAGCTTGCAAATAATTGTCAAACACCTCACCGGAGGCAAAGCAACGAACGGGTCACACATGGACCACCAAACTCCTCACCGAGAAGACGCAAAGCACGGCGGATGCCAATGAAATTACCCAACCACAAGCACGGCATTCAAAACAAAAGAACACTTCACGAACGTGCTGGAAAACGTAACAAACAAAGAACCCAGCCACTAGAAACAAGTGAACGTGCACGAAACAAAATGCCGATTGTGCTGAAATAGTAGAAACAACTGAACTCGGTCTCACAACGCAACCTTTGAAGCAAAGAACCGGCCTACACACACCGGGAATGAAGGCTTGACGTCGGAGAACGAAGCACAACCAGAATATAAGGGCAGCAACCAAACAACATCTTGAACCAAAGAGAACAGCAGCCAACCCAATACCTCATATTGGACTAAACAACTCAGAAGAAGCCATACCAAAAAATACCAAGCCTCTCACTGGGGGCGAACGAGAACCACGAGTCAACAAAGCTAGTTGGAGACAGCAAAGCCGAAGCACAAATGTAAGAAGGGGTAACCAAACAGCACCAAAAACAGAAGCAAACGACGCTGAAGGTCGCCTGGAAATTCACAACTCCACCAGAAAATTCAGAGTTTCACCGAAATCTGGAAATTCACAACTTTGCTGGAAAATGCAGTGCACTCACCAGAATCGAAAATTAAAGAATCTCGCCGGACAACCACCAAACAACTTCCGACAGCCATCGAGGTTACCAGAGACAACTGAACCACCAAAGGACAACCAGAAAAGCGACAAAAACTGAAATGACACGGTCACTGTTCACGTGACAATACTGTTCACGCTACAGTGACAGCGGCCACCAGAAAACTCAAATTGGTCAAGAATTAACCAAGCTCTGATACCATGTAGAAATTAAGGAGAGAAAGATAGAGAAAATATAATCTCAAATGGATGTGTTTATTCATATGCTCAATAGGGTATTCATACATAAGAGAGAACAAGAGAGTAATGACTCATTATGATGATTGATTCCCTAATCACTCATAATTTCTATAATCCCCGATTATATGCGATACTAATTAATTATAATATATTTAAACTGATTTATTTCCTAACATATAGGATTCTTTCCTGTACATCGTCTAGATTAATGAGAAGATCTATTCAGAATCTGTATATGCGCCTTTTTTCAACCTTGCAACTTTCTGCATCTTCAGTGCAGTTCCAGGAATGCTGCTGCTTTTGGTCTGGCTGCAGCCAATATTTGGAGAGTTTATTGAAGTAGTGATCAAGGGCCTTTCACCTTGTTTAACTTCATTTTGTGCGCGCTCAATTTGAAAGATTTCTATTGCACCTTCTTGAGTGGATAAAGCTTATTGGGCTGCCTCTCAAGTCACGACTGCAGTCTCATAGAACATACATGTTTCACTAATTCTCATTTCCGTTGAATTAGTGAGCCAAGCCATTACCTGGTTACTTTTCAAGGCTGGCATGCGTCATGCCAGTCTCTCCATTGAAGTACCCTTCCTTTCCTTTGCCACCCACAAATACTGTTGCAGATCTACTCCAAAATGGGCAATTGTACCTGTTGAGTTTCTGGCCAGATTCATTTGTCTCTTGATTCAGTTGGCTCTCCATCATGGGTTAGGTGTGGGGTTGGCTTCAATGGTGCTTGGTCTTGGGGTAGTTTGGAAGCATATCTTGGCATGGTAGAAATTTGAGATTCACAGCTTTGATACCATGAAATTGAACAGAGCTGAGAGAGTGCAGAGCTATAAGTTTTATTGATAATTCAACTTGTGCTCAAGAGAGACTAGAAGATAGAATAAATAGGGGTGAAGGAGTGCTGGTCAGCAGCTTTTTTTTTTTGAGGGGGGGGGGGGTGATTGAAATACATTTAATATACTCTAATCTTGGGCTTTAAGTGCCTAATGGCGAGGAAATAAATGAGATGACTGTTGCTGAAGTATAGGAACTCAAGGACAGCCAAATCTTGATTATTCTTCGCTAAGTTCACACCATCGAGATCTGGTTGTTTTATAATGCTTTATTTTTGACATGTTCTTATTTCCATTTTCTACCCAACTTGAAGTTTAGGTTTTATATTGGGAACATGATATGCTGATTGCCAATTATTGCAGATGTTTTATTGTGCAGTTTGTTTACTTCCCGGAAACCACTAACTTTTGTGTCTGTTTGCTACTTCCTTATCAGGAATATATCAATACAGAATTGTATGCTCGGGTTTCTGTTGCTGTTCTGTTTCACAAGTTGGCTAGTATGGTGGACTCATCAACGCTAAATCCAGATTGCATTGCAGCTCTAGCATCTGGCAAATTTTTTCTTCTAGAGCTCCTTGACTCTGCGGTAGTAGATTACTGCATTAGATGATAAGAAATATTTTAGGTTAAAGATGAAATGCTTTCTACTATCATAGCTATGAGATTGCTAATATCCTTTTAGTGTATTGCATAATATATTTGTGCTGTTGTGAGATTCTTTTCTTGCTGATTATGAACCAGATTTACTTTTTTTCATTGCCTCTACAAATTTTGTGGTTTGAAATGTTGAATAATTTGATAGGTTTAGAATGAAATTAGGATAAGAAAAGGGAAAAAAGAAACAATTTAGAGCAGAATCTGAACTCTAGCCAACACAATAATTCTGGAATATTATATCTTTCATTCATAATCTTCTAGAAAGAGAATACAATATATTTATAGAGTCTTTCCTTTGCCTAACTATAACTTCCTATCATAACTTCCCTAAACAGATTATAAAAAACAGATTCCCTAAACAGATAATAACTAAGAACTACTCCTAACTTCTCCTAACATGTGTCTTTCTTCAAAAGAGGACACCTGGAACCCTAACATAATTGCTTTGGCCTCATTTGAAGTAATAACAAGGTTTACAGATGGTTGTACGTTGGCCTCAGGCTTTGGGAAATATTTATTTTTCATAAGAATGAAAAACATGCTCCTCTAATTTCACGCAAGAAACTGATTTGGGAAATGAAGAAATGTGTCAAGGATTTGTAAATAATCGGCAATAGGATCTAATCCTCATTGATCTTCTTATTGTATTGCTATTGTCCTCCTTGTGCTGGTTTGCTGTGTTTTCCCCTCTTTTGTTCTTATATATGACGTCATTCTTTTGAAAATGTTTGTTATCTATAATGCACCCAGATCACAATGTGAAGTAACCTATCTGCAAGACTGATTCTCCATCTTTGTGCTGCCCATCTCTGGTTAATTGCACAACCAACATTTAAACCTTGTGTCTTTTTTTTCCCCCCTTTCCCCCGCCATGTTGGTTATTCAGCATTGGTAGTCTGATACCTTAGTTTTAGGATTGTTGTACTTTTGTCTTTCTTAATTGTTGTTCTTCATTGGTTGGGGTACAAGGTAAACCTTAACTTAGATAGCATGAGGAGTTACATGGTCAATGATGAAGACTGCTTCTGTCAAGTTTTGTTAAATAATGATTATGACTGAGGAGATAAATGCTTTAGAGAAATGCCATCATTTCTTTAGGATAAGTACGCACTTGTATAATTATGACTTGATTTAGGGTTTATAAAGGTTGGATATACAGATTAAAATACCTTGAAGACATGAGTACCCTCTCTTAGATAGCTGTTACTTGTTATTCGTTACTCAACAGTGACTCTAGAATGCTTTCTGATTCAAATTCAGGGATCATGTTGACTCTAGATTTGAGATAGGAATACAAGTTGCCATTAGATTTATTACTGGCATCTGGTCACAGTGCAACATTTGGAGTTTTAATTTTTGAATTGTTTTTAGCCACATCCGATTTCTTTCTGTGCAAATATTTTATCTCAACTCACAAATTTCATGTCGTCATATTGGGATGGTTATGCTGCTTATGATATACCTTGGATGTAGGTGAATGATAAAGATCTTGCAAAGGAGTTGTACAAAAAATACAGTGCTGTAAGTTTCTCTCATTCCCTGTCTTCTTTAAAATAGCTAAAGTACCCTGGCTTCTTCTCTGGATGATGGTGAAATAAACAGAATTTTTTGTGAGAAAATTCTAGTTTTTCTTATGCACTGCTCACTGTATATTTTTTTCACGCTCCCATTCCTCTACCAAATTGCATCAAGGTGCCAGGGGATCCTGGAACCAAGTTGTGCAGATTCACCTTGCATCTGTATGTACCATGAATAATTATGTATTGCATTAGATTGAACTGTTTGGTATCGTAGTAATTGATTTGACTTTTTTGTATAAAAAATAATTTTATTCAATTCTTTCTACCTTTCTGATTCAGATTTCATGAATGTTATGAGTCACGTTCATGACTGGTCATGGAACTTTGGTCACGTTCTTGTAATCAAACAATGAAAATATGAGTTGCATGGATCATGCCCATATGTATTATAACTTCCTAAGATGAAGCAAACACTTTCTTGTCCAATAGGAACAAATTCTTAAATAGTTTACTCACACAAGAGGTTTATTTATGACTGTAAAATGTAGAAAGAAGAAGAAATTATTTTTGGTTGTAATGATTGTCAGTGAGCTTTGACTTACATGAGGATTCTCATTTATAGGGATGATACAAGACGAGGCCTTAAAGGCTCATAAGTATATATATAACTACACAATATTAGTTACGTAACTTATTAAAGAACAAGTCAAACTATTTTCAGACAACCTATTAACACTCCAACAATGACTTAATATACACTCTGACAAGTCTGGCATTTTCACTCAGATCAGTCTCTTATAACTTCATTGTTCTCATTTTGTTATGTTGATAATACAGATTCATAGGCGCAAAATACGTGTTTGGCAAACAATTTGTGTCTTGTCACCATTTGTTGAGCAAGATATAGTTGGGAAAGTTGCCGATTACTTGTGCTTATCACTTAATGTAAGTAGATTGTGTTGCATATTGCTTTATTTTTTTTTTCAGTCTCTTAAACGTGATTCTTGTTGGTTATTTACTGAGTTTTATACCGACCCATCAAGGTCAATCTAGGCAATGAGATTTAAAACAATTATGAATGAAGATTATGTACTTTTCGTCTCTTCTAGTAAGTGTGAGGCCTTGTTACATTTTATGTTTGACTTAATTTGCAAATCCACGTCCATTTTTTTCCTTGTTGAAGCAAAATTTCTCAAACATGTGAGCCATACCCTGCAACCACTTTATATTATTTCAGTTTCTCTGTTTAGAAAGTGTGGTTCTTTGCAATGGCTTTAATGTGAATCCTTTTTGTTATTTCCAACTTAGATTGATTATCTTTCTAGAACTAAGTAAAGGTTTTATTTTTTTGGCAGAGAAATAACTTACCTGCTGTTCGTCAATATTTAGAGACATTTGCAATCAACATTTACTTGAAGTTTTCCTCACTTGTAAGACCTTCTTTTACCCTTTTTTCTCACTTCTATTGCTCCCAAAATTTACTTTCGTTGTAAATTGTTTTCTTAAAATATATAATTGGCTGGATTGGAAATGAAATTGTTAATGAAGGCTTAAAAGTGGCTTTCCTCCTATGTAAAAGCATGCTAAGGATTTGTTTTATGTTTACTCTGTATGATATGCTACCTTCTGAGACAAACCCAAGTATTGATAATTTATTTCTTGCGGCTAGAATTGTATAAACTTATTTTACTTTTAATTTCATTGTAGGCCAAGAAAATCTAATTATTCCACAGTATGGTATTATGATTATTAGCTTGGTTACTGATAGGTAGTTTGCTTGGACTTATTACCCTACAAACAGGAATTCTGGCTCAGTTCTTGCTTCTTGTTAGAATTCATACTTTAGTCAGAGACCGGAAAAGTTACTTCTTTTTAGTTTTTACAAGTAAATTGTTATCATCAGATGTTAATTAGTTGTTGATAGGCTTAATATTTTGAAAATGTATTACATGTGCAGATTCAATGTGCAACTTACAATGCAAATCAAGATCATTGTAAAACATGATATATATATATATATATAGCAAGTCATACAATCATAAGTTATGAATGGTGCGGTTCATTCCTCATACTCTATGCATTGCTCAGGAATGTGTCCAGTTTTTCTTTAATCTGATACCTAACTAACCTTTTCAAGACACTTCTCCTAATACTTACACTTCCAGGTTAGAGATCATTTGGTTCCTATATTGCGGAATTATGACACAAGGCCTCAGGTAAAGAATGTCCTCTATTGATTATTTGCTTTTCCATTTGTTTTGTATAAGTTTTTCCATGTTTTATTCATGGTTAGTTGCTGCACACTGCATTATGTGGGCAAATTTATTTTGTAAACAAAGAAACTAAAGCTATGAGACATGAATAATATCTTTGATGCAATTTAAATGTGTTGAGAGGCCGATTTTTGTATATTGAAATTATGTCAATCACAGTCTCTAAACAAGGTATGGCGTGCTGAAACTAACATGGTTAAGTCATGGCTCATCAACTCAATGAACCCAGAGATTGGCCAAACCTTCCTACTCTTTTCTAATTCTAAAGGAGTCTGGGATGCAGTCTGGAAAACCTATTCTGTCCATAACACAGCTGCTATTTTATCTGAAATTTGGGGGGGAAAAATCTGTCAAGTCCATCCTAGGTTGAGTCTGTTATCTGTATATTTGATTTTGAGTTTTACTCTGAACTCCTGTTTATGTATGCCAGCCTTATTTTTGAACTTGCTGTAATGGAGGAAGATGAAAACATGAAATAGCGATAACTATAATAAATTAGATCAGTAAAAGTACTTGAGTGAAATTAAAAGACTGTGGGAATATTATGTAATATTATTATATTATATTATTCTCCCTAGGTTGTTGTAACCTCTCCTCTATTCTCTCCTAGATTTTCTCCATAAGTTACTCCATTATTTTCTCCTTAATTTGTTTAGTTTTATCTCTCTACTTATTATATAAGTAGGTATTGTTTCACAATATTTATCAATGCAATTAGAATACAATTTTTCTCTCATAAATTCCACATGGTATCAGAGCCTTGAAGAAAACTAACAGTAGAGTTTTGGTTTTCCGGCGCTGTGACCACATGCACAGCGCCGGGAAACACACATTTTCACTGGTAGAACCAGAGCACACAAAAAAGGAACCAGAAGCAGCTGAGGACCAGAGAGAACGTGAGAGAGAACAGGAGCAGCTACCGGTGTCAACTGAAAAGAGGAGGGCGGCTACCGTTTAGGCCTTCACTGTTCATTGTCACTGTTCAGTCGACAATCTCGACCTCCGTTCGTCGTCTTCGACAGGTCCTTCTTGGCGTCTTCTGGTTCTCGCCCTATGTCCGAAGCTGAGCACGGCTTCGTCGTTGTTAAACCATCGTCCTTCCGCTGCAATCTCCGGCGTCCAGTCCCGACGCCCTCTAATCGTCCGACGGTCACAACCCTGTCATCGTCGATCACACCGAACTCATACGTGGTCCTCATCTTGGCACTCCCTGGGATTTTCTGCTAGACCCAGTGTTAGTAGCCTCTATATTTGTCTCCGATCGGCCTATCCCTGTCTCCGTTCGGATCTTCATCTCCACCTCTCTCCGAAGAGAAAACCAGAGGAAAGAGAAATCGATAGTTTGGCCATCTCACGTTCGAGCTTCACCAGAGCAGATCGAGCTTCACCAGTGCTCCACCTTTGTTCGGCGGTCGCGAGTTCTATCTCCTTCACACCACAGCGCCGTGGAACCATCGACACCGTCTCTTCCTTTTCACCGCGAACCAGCACCTTCTTCTTCGTGCTCCACCGTCCCTTACTTGCCATTGTCGCAGATCGAAGGAGAACGAGAAGGAGAGAAGAGAAAGAAAGAGAAGGTGAAGAAGTAAGGTCCAGTTAGTTGTCAGCCCGCGGCGCAAGAAGAATCAGACCTAAAATTGCTATTAAAAAAAAAAAAAAAAACTGCTGCTTTGATCAAAACGTTGTAGCATTGATTAGGGACCTATTTTTAAATGTTTGTGGTAGGATCAATCTGTCATTTATCAAATTGAGGGACCAAATTGTCATTTCAGAAATTCGTAGGCCTCTGAGACTCAAAAAAGAGTACAAGTCCAGACAAAATAAATGGACCTCTGAGACTCAAGAAGTACAAGCCTAATGTTTTTGAAGATTCAAGCAGTTATGGGACCTTCATCGTCGATCTTGTCGCAGCCGCTGCCCGTCGATCTTGTCGCATCGTGTATCTGCTGCCCTTTCATCTTGTCGCAGCAGTAACTCCCAATATCGTCGAGACTCCAATAAGTTGCATAAGCAAGTTGGACATGATTCACATCTATGGTCCAACTTGAGGGGGAGTGTGGGAATATTATGTAATATTATTATATTATATTATTCTCCCTAGGTTGTTGTAACCTCTCCTCTATTCTCTCCTAGATTTTCTCCGTAAGTTACTCCATTATTTTCTCCTTAATTTGTTTAGTTTTATCTCTCTACTTATTATATAAGTAGGTATTGTATCACAATATTTATCAATGCAATTAGAATACAATTTTTCTCTCATAAATTCCACAAAGATGTTAGTCTTTTCTATTGGCATTTCATTCTTTGCAATATTACTATAGCTGGCAAATACTCATTCGGATTCAGTTTGACATGCAAACAACTAAATACATGTTATACAGTTTGCTTTTTTGGTTGAATATATCTGGTGATGTCAACATTTCTATATAACCTGTCTTTTATTGCATGATATGTGGATTTTACCAAGTGCACTGGAAATATTAGCTGTTAATGCTGCTGTCTGCTAAAACATAAAAACATATTATTTAATTTGTTTGGCTGTGTATGCAGGCACTCTCTTCTTATGTATTTATAGCAGCTAATGTCATTCTTCATTCATCTAAAGATGTTCAGTCTAGGCACTTGGATGAATTATTTCCTCCTTTAGTTCCATTATTAACCTCGCATCATCACAGCTTACGTGGTTTTACTCAGGTTAGTTTGGGCAATGCTTGTCTTTAATCCTTTTGAATGATCAGACCATGACATGCTTTACTGTTTTGCAGTTACTGCTGTACCAAATTCTGCATAAACTGTTTCCATTTTTAAATGCTGGCTCCTCTGAGGTTTTTCCTTTAGAGAAGAGGTGCTTTGTGGATTTGAAAACATACCTCGCAAAGAACTCTGATTGTGCACGGTAAAATCTGATTTTATCTCTTATATATTGGTGATTGTTCTTGGATTCCGTTTTCATGTATAATTAGTTTAACCTTTTCTATTTTCTTGAACTGTATGACATTGTTGTAAGCTACTTTCAGATTTGCTTCTTGCTGCTCTGGGATGCCAATAATTTTCTTTCTTTTTCTTGTTTATGAAGAAATAACTCATTATAAATTTGTATTCCTCATACAAAATATATTGTACTGGATGGAAGGATCTGTGTTATTGGAATATATGTGATGCATGAGCTTTTTAGTATATCATGAATTTTTCTTGTAGGCCTCTGTCTTTGATATTCCCATTCTGAAGAGGGGGAAACTGATACTGCCATAACAACTGTATGCAATATTTTACTTGCTTTTGTGCTTGTCAAGGTGTGGAGATTTTAGCATAGGAGTGACTGTTGAAAGAATGAATTCTTTCTAACATCACAGTGCCATCTAGATGGCCATTGTTATTCTCATTCTCTAAATTTCAACTTAAGAGTAAGGATCATTAATTTTCTTGGTAGTGTCTATGTAGTATATCTTTTGAATTCGTAGAATATAGATCATGTATGTTGCGATGTTCTTTTCTCCTTGTTCTTTCTTGATTTCTACTATGGGAAGCTTGTTCTAAGTGAATTGTTTCGACTTAAGGACAGAAACTTCTATATTTGCTTTTCATTAGAGTTTTGCTTCACTGTGCATTTCCTGCTTTTGTGTGCGCCCCTCACCAGTGCTATTCTCTTGGGACTTACAAAAGAAGCTTCAAGAACACCAACACTGAATAATATCACCAATGAGCCTTTACATTACCCTAGTGTTATGTCTGACTCTGATGAATTAAGTTTCCAGATGATGTAATGTCACATTTTGCTGCAGTGTATCGAATGAAAATTACACTGACATGCATAACTTGTTTCACTATATTTGAGCAGATTGAACATGTTTAATTATATTCTATCTCTTGCAGCTTACGGGCATCAATGGAAGGATATCTTGATGCTTATAACCCAATTAACTCTGCCACTCCTGCTGGGATTTTCATCAATCGAGTTGAGGTGAGGGCCTCAGTGGTATTGATTGGTCTCCTTTCTGAGGCAATTAAAGTCTATTTATATTATTCAGAAGCCATATCAAATCATCAAGAACTTCAACTGGTTGAGAACTTGTGATTATTTTCTTCAAATTTGTTATGAATTTCAGAAGTAGTATTGCTCATGTATTCTTTTCTTTGAAAAAAGTATTGCTAAGGATTTTAATTTGTATCTGGATTCTGTCTTTGATGTGCCTGCTTGAACCTCCAACTCCATCCTAACATTTTAAAATAATTAAGCTTGTAACTGATGGTTTGCTAATTCCTTTTTCTTCTTTTGTGCATAAAGGAAGTGGAATTTGAATGTGTTCCAACATCTTTAATGGACCAAGTTATCACATTTTTAAATGTAAGTACTTGTTATACTTCTCTATTCAGACAGGAGGCCATATTTACTATTTCTCAGCGTAAATTTATTATATCATATTTACAGTTTCATTGTGTGACTTCATCTTGTTTTTCCCCCATTCAGGATGTTAGAGAAGATCTACGGTATTCAATGGCAAAGGATGTGGTCACTATCAGAAATGAGAGTTTAAGAATAGATGGAGATATAAATGGCATGGAAAATATGTCTATTGGCGAAGGAACCCAGGTTAAAGATATGTCATCTGATTTCCAGAAAAAGATTACTCTGGCCAAACATGATGTGGGAGACGTAGATGTTGGTTCCTTTTATGGGAATGGAAAAGCCTACAAAAAAATTGCTGGTATGTTCAAATTTGTTTGGCATTTAAAGTGAATAAAACATTACAGATAAATGGGAACGTATTAAATTGAAATAGCAGCCTTAGAAGTTTAGCAGACATAGAAGTGCTATGTATGCTTTTTATTTCTACATTTTATGTACTTCTGGTAGAAGCTAAATAATATGAGATAGTTACTTTTGAAATTGGGAGGGACGAACTTGGGATTAAAAATCCTGGCTCTATGCTCCACCTGTAACCGCAACCCAGCAAAAATAGAACTAGGCCATTGCTCTACTTCCTGCTGTAGACTTGAAAATGAGTAAAATGATCCAAGTGATAATGAATCATGACATGCATGCTCCTCATGAGGCCGACAAGCTAATTACTAAAAAATGTGACTACTTGTCTTTGAAGTTTGAAAACATAGCTTTTAAGACATCATCATCTCCACTCTCTTGTCTATTAATTCATGAAGGGGCGTTGGTGTGCTATTAGCCTTAACCTTTATTTGTTTAATCAGACACTAACAACCAAGGGATATGATGGAGCTGAAGATTCACAGAAGATTTACAAATCTTTCCAAGCACCTATATCATATTTAGTCAGAGGGGAAATGGTATAGGAAAGAGTAACACTAGGGTTCAATAGACTTATCCCTGGGTTTTTAGCCGTAAGCATAAACAGGTCTTGCTGATAGAAAAGTAAGGTAGGTGCAGCCAGAGGTAGGGGTAATGACTACTTTTTCGGTATGGGAGCATCCTCTCTACGTAATGGAAGGGGAAGTTCAGAGTTTTGGAAGTGAAGTAGGAGAGGGCTGGCCCCCCGAAAGCCAGTTTTGATTCTATGTTTTTGTATGGTCTGTAATGTGTTCATGTGTATTTTGTTCTGTTTCTTGTATTTCTGTACTTTGGGGGTATGAGGGATTTGGGTTTGTTTGAATCATTATTTCCCTTGTAATATAGACTTTATTATCCAGTACTAATAGTATCATTCCCACATTCATTGTCTACTTTTGGTTTTTGTTTGTTATAGGCTTATTAGAGTAGAGGGTTTTATCAGGATGCCAATAAGATACTTGTATTTATGAGGAGACCTTGGTGTACTGCTGCTGTATCACTTTCAAACTGCTGTTTTGTGTGCTTAAAGAGCTGGATGATTATATTTACCTGAAATTCAAGAGTTTGTGCCCACTTTAATTTAATCTGATATTAATTGACAGAAATGGAAGAGGATGATCTTCTTCTCGATCAGTTATTGCAGTCAAGAAGATTATCTCTGGAACGTGTAAAGGCGAGTTCTCAAAATTTCATCCTTGTAGCATCGCTACTTGACCGCATACCTAATCTTGCAGGTTTGGCACGCACGTGTGAGGTTAGTTATTTGTTCTGCTGCATTCTGCGCCTTTTCTAAATCTTATCTAGCCATCATTGTATATTATTTTCTGATTTTCAGATAATTACTTCACTTTATTTACTCTAACTGTTGCCTGGAGCAGGTATTCAGAGCATCAGGGCTGACCATTGCTGACAAAAGCATCTTAAAGGACAAACAGTTTCAACTTATCAGGTTTTGATAATAGTTGAATTTTGTTGTTTCTTTATGAACATGAACATGATTCCTCTAGCACTAAGTCACTTGGACTTTCCTTAAATCTCTAGATGAATTATTGAATATATCGTAATTGAATGACAAACTATATCATTTTGAAGATTTGTCTGCTGGCTATTCCTTTTCTGTACTACTTGAATATTGTTATTTCTTGGCACATGTTTCTCGATATGGTTATTACGGGGCACATTTTTCTATTCAAGGGAGAAGTAATACCTCACTTTATAGTTTTTAGTTTCGTTCAATTAGATAATGCCTTAATTAGTTTCTTAATATGCAGGTTTAATATCCCCTGTCAATTGCCCATTTAAAAAAACATGGAGTATCTGAGCTATTCATACTAGTATCAATTTTTGTGAATTTTTTTAAACATAAAGAATTTTTGTTCTGTTGTATTTTATCAGTAATTCACAAGAATTGCTATTTGCAGTGTGACAGCTGAAAAGTGGGTTCCTATAGTTGAAGTCCCTGTCGACAGTGTAAAGTTATATCTGGAGAAAAAGAAGAGAGAAGGATTCTCCATCCTAGGATTGGAACAAACAGCAAATAGCGTACCCCTTGATCAGTTTATGTTTCCTAAGAAGACGGTAAGTTATCTTTAGGATTCTGGCCTTCCAGTCTTTTAATGTTGTTCGCATGATTGAGCAATATCTGGAGATGCAGCATAAGTAACAGTGAAATTCACTTTTTTACCCACTCGTTCTTCGTAACACGTTTATTATGCTCCAGAGGGTCCTCTTCCCTTCTTTTACAATGTATTTTACACACTTGTGCATTTGCATATAACGTTTGATTGAAATACCTGTCCATTAGTCACCTGGCCATAATTGAGCCTTTTGTCTAGATTGGCCGGCCTACCCTGTTTAGTGCTCTTCAGGATGGCTTTTCGGAAAAGATACTCCATTTGATCCTTAATATAAGACATATTTACCTAATTTGATTAGATTAAGGAAGTTGTTAAATTAGTTAATGTAACATGTATTTTTTAGAACATCCCAGTAATCTTCCTTAATTCCTTCCTTTCCTCTCCTTGATTATTGTTGAGGGAGCAACAATACTAGTAAATTAGGAAAAGATTTTTTTTTTTCAAAATTAGGAAAAAATTGACAAATATGAAAAATATGTCTTACATTTAGAACCAGCATCAACTTCCCAAATATGTCCTATATTAAGGATTGAAGGGAGTATTTCATTTTGGATCGAATTTCTTTTTGCATGCTTGTGGGTTGCACTCTTAGTCGCTTCTCTAGTTGGGATCAAATTGTGGCTTCTTGAGTAAAATCTTCTTGTGTAAAGAATATGTAAAGCAGCTGACAGAGTTTTCATCCCCCCACCCTCTTCTCGTTTAGTGATTCAGAAGAATAATTGAAAGTAAAATATATAAGTTAACCAAACATTCTACATGTTACTTCAAAATCAAATATTTGAATAAGCAAGGTGGAAAATAAAACAGATTGGGGTAACTTCTTTTAACTTGTCTTGTGGGTAGGGGGAGGGAAGTGGGAAGAAAATCCGATTTTCTTTCATAGTAGGATGCTTTTTTTGTGGGTTTTGTGTTGTTTTCTTTTTTTAATTTGCAATCTCTTCTATTGATTGGATTCGTTAGTAGTTTGATGCACAAATCCATGACCTTTCCTTTATATACATGAAACCTTATTTGGGTGTTTACTCAGGTACTGGTTCTTGGGCGAGAGAAAGAAGGCATACCCGTTGATATAATTCATATTCTGGATGCATGCATTGAGATTCCCCAATTGGGTGTGGTTAGATCCCTTAACGTTCATGTCAGTGGCGCTATTGCTATGTGGGAGTATACTCGACAACAGAGATCTCAGTAGTTCCTGGTTTCACACTTGTTAGCTCTACCAAGTCAATTATATATATATATATACATATAGAATGGCAAGAGGTGTTATAGTTAGCAGCAGAATTTAAGACCTTCATCACGTAGCTTCCTGACAAAAAACAAAAACCGCGAGTATAAAATTTTTGGCGGATTCCACAATAGGATATGTAATGTAGTCTCCACTCTCCAGAGTTTACACTAGACGGCCATGTACTGATATTGTCGTCACTTTCAATGTCACATGTGAATCCTATATTTTTGTTTTGTTGATGTGGTTGTTTAAACCGATGACAGATTGTTTGATTGTTTGGCATGACTGTGAGTGCTAAATTAAGTACATCAAAAGCACAGTCACTGTAGAAACAAAAAATATGGGTGTTTGGATGAGCTAATTTTTTGATGTGCTTAAAAAATGATGCTGTCTTTTTTTGAAGCAACATATGGTTGCTTCTGATAGCATCACAAGCTTTTTGTGCCTGTCATATTTTCTCTCCTTAAACTCCTTTTGGTCTGTTGTACCTCGATTCCTCCTTCTGCCACGTTCGATTTTGTTTTGTTTTCCCCTCTGCTTTACACTAATAGTATTTCTTATAAAATAAATTTTTTTTGGGCCAATGGTTTAGGCATCTTTATCTCTAATGTCTCTATTTAAAATAAATAAACTAATAATATTTCTTATAAAATAAATTTTAAATTGTTTATCAAATCTAACTTGTAATTTATATTTATTTTAAATTTTTTTATCCCAAATTATCACATTTTATACAATATATATGATATATATACGATTTTCACGTCATTTTCCATCCATCTCATGATAACTTTTTAAAAGCTATGTCAAACAAGTCTTCATCAAGAAAAAAGTTACTTCAACTACCATTATCCCAAATATAAATCACATCAGAAAAAAAGTCCAGCAAGAAAAGCACATAAAAAAAAAAGCCACTTCTACCGCCGCTATTTCAAACGGGCACTATGTAACTTCGATATAAAGTTATACAATATTGTACTATTCAAAAGTCATATGAATAGTTTTTGTTTCATTTTTCATATTCAGTACAAAACATGGGATCTACTTTACTACTAATCTAATTATTTAACTAATGGATACTGCCGAAACCAAAACCCCATATGTAACAAGGTTATTTTTCTCTGTATGAAGAGGGTGAAGGTTTTTTTTTTTTTTTTTTTGTAAGTTCATTCAAGTTGTAAAGTATTAACATGTACCCAGCAAAAAAAATAAAAATAGAAGAATGCAGTAACAACCGTTAATGACAGTAAAAAGGGGTCCGATTTATGATCGTAACATATCAACTTGGGAAGAAAACGGCTTCAAAACCGAACATCAACAATATTGCTTGCGTGTTGATGAAAACATTCTAGGAAAGAAACCTTTTCTTCTTTTCACCTGCGAGTGAAAGTATCAAACATAAATGATATTGGGACATGCTAAACATTTTGCCTTGCTGTAATGACAATATTATATCGTAAAATTTTGCCTACCCTTGACATTTTCATCACGTTTGCTATCTGACTGTGAGACGATCCTTTTTGCATCTCTTTTTTCTTCTTTCTGTTCTTAGATTTAGCATTTGATCTCAAGAAACTCGGAATCAATAGTTTCCAATTGCCAAAGCAACCGTACAAGTTTCCTTCATGCATTTGCTTTCTTTTGGAAGAGACAACCTTCAAAACGAGAAAAAACAAAAACAAAAACTTGAGGATATCTCTATAAATGAATCTCATAATTTTGTAAGATCATCCATCAAACAAACAATCAAATAGTGAGACATAGATATAAAGTTATATCTACACTACAATCTTACCCGGGTCGAAGGTTTCCCATTAACGTTGTCTGAAATCTGCTTGGAGGGTAATAAGGTGGTGGAAGGTTCTTTTCGTACAGAGTTCCGCAGGAACTGTGAGTACCTGAGAAGTTCTGCTTTCCTATCATATCCTTGCCGGAGAGAGCCGTTATGGTGAAATACATGATGGTGGTGGTGGTGGTGGTGGTGGTGAAGAACATGATTCGACGGCACCATCGTCTTCCTTGGCTTTTCCACATAGACCCTCACGAGCACTGCCTTTCCTTTCCGGCATATCACCTACAAATAGGACCATGTCAAAACCCAGTACAGTTCACAGTAAAACACACACACATAGAGAGAGAAGAGAACACAAGTAATTAGTTAACCTGTTGGGTTGGCATTTTGGGATAAGCAAGTTAAGGATTTGTGAGAATTCAGTTGTTATATGCTTGATTCTGCGTTGGTTTGTGTACTGTGTGTGATAGCATCATGCAGGCCAATGAGGCTTGAGTGTAATGTGGAAAGAGTCTAATCGAGACAGAGAAAGAGTCAATTCATACTCTTTGGGTGGAACGAAACAGATCGTATATACTTTGAGTTCAAGAAATACTCCCTCCAGTCATAAAATAAGACAAAGTTGTCTTCTTTTTTTTAAAAAAAAAAAAGATAAATAAATTACTTAATCATATTATATATTGTATATCATTACATTATACACCCATTTATAAACCATATCATCATCTGTAACCTTGTGCGCTCTGTATGGTGCCTCGACGCTATCATCAGTACCTCAGTTTCTTTCTTTATTTCTCTTTTTTTTTATTCTCAAATGGCTTTGTTACTGTGACTCTCTTGCCTCAATGCCTACCTAACTGAATGTAGTTACACGTTACTTGGTTGGTTCATTTGTTCCATATACTTAACTTTACTGTTAGAATATTATTATGTAGTAGCAACTACAAATCTACAATGCATACTCTTGATCGTTTTGTAAATATACAAATATTATTCTGAATGTATGTTATTTGTGCACGCCCTACAACAAATAACCTTGTAGCTTAATGACATAAAAACTTTCTTATAAATGGAAAGCCACATGATCAATCGGGAAGGTGCTAACATTTAATGTAATACAATATTTCGAATAAAATTGTCTTCAAATAAAAGAATACAAATACATGTATTTTTTTTTTTAAAAAAAAAAATCTCTTATAACCTCAAGCTATATTAGTACTTGATCATTTAATTAAAAAAAAGATATATGGTGCATCAATATTTTCTCCTTGGGATGGAGACACACACATTTTTTTGGACAAAAAAAATACACATACACGTGTGTTTTATTGTTTCTCTAACAAAAGAATCCATTGTTTCACAAAAAAAAAAAAAAAAAAAAATCTATTGATATTTAATTTGTTTTTCCAATGAAATAATCCTATATCCAAAAATTACATATATAGGTTGAATTGAGTAAGATGATAAGGATAGAAAATCTCTCCCATCCACATTTTATTTAATTGTATATATGAAACGAATGCAGTGAAACTCTCGAATTGTATTCAATTTATTTATGATGACGGATTAAATCGGTTATTTGCTATCCATTAAAATTATAAGCAAATGATGGTATTATTCTTATAAAAAACGTATACTCACAACTTCAAATATAAGCTCCCCATCAATATTTAGAAATTATTAACATAAACACAGCAAAAACCAAAGAAGGGAAATATTTACTACTTTATTTTTTTTTATTTATATATATATTACTGAAATTTAGTGGTTGGTGTTGATTAATTGGGCACATGAACTTATTAGATTAGAAAAATTAATTATTTAATCCTTAAAGTATAATGGAGTTTGCAAGTAACGAAGGGTTAATGACTTCTTGTTTTAATTAAGCTAATATAAATTAATCATAGCATAAACTAGTAATATATCATATAATCATCTCATCATATTATACATCAAATTTATTTCCTATTCACAATAATATATAACTTAATCAAATCTCAAGAGGTATTATTGGGCATTTTTAGATTTTGATGTATAATTTTATATCAACACCTTTGCTCGCCCGTTGTCATAATAGAAGCATGGAATCTTTTTGGAGCACTCTCATATCATCCATTATCTCATTGGGAAGTGACGACAGAGAAAGAAAGAATGACAGCGAGGACCACCCAGCAAAATTTAAGGATTTTGTGTGTGTGGCTATAATATAATTTCTTGAACACCCCAAGACGGAAGGAAGGAGATCCTTTCATCATCTCATTTTCTCATTATCCTTCATAAACTCATTTGGATCTATTGATTGGGAAGAAGAGAAAACTTGAAGGAATGATAACTTGATGACATGGCTCATTGTGACCGTTCAGATTGATTGGACGAACACGATTTAAAGATTATAAAGGATGATGAGATAAACCGACCCAAAAGACTTGCTAGTTTCCATCTAAGTGTTACATTCACCCAATTGCAATCACTGGCTCACTCCCTGAATTAACTGAACTTTCAGTAATATTACCATCTACTAAAGAAAAAAATGGTTTAGGATGGTTTGAACACGTAAAGATAAGACCATTAATGCACAAATGAGAAAGGTAGATCAAACAATTTGAAGTCCTGTGAAAATGGGTAGAGGAAGACCGAAAAGAATATTTAATAAAATTATTAAGCGGAACCTTTTAATTAACAATATATCCAAATATTTGATTGTTAATAGAACTCAATGGTAGTGTGATCCATATAGCTGACCTCAACTAGTAGAATATGGCCTGTTGTCGAGAGCGATATTTCCACCAATCCTCATGTGAACCAGTACAATTGTTCGTCCAAAGAACTTGAAAGTGATCCTTAATGCAACTGCATCAGGACTAGTTAAAAACAAATCAAACAAGCAGCTTTCAGAGATTCACACAGACACGCGCGTCATTGAAACCATATACAAACTATCTGAATGAGGATTTGGAATCATTCATCTGCACTAAAATGACAGAAAGAAATGAGATACAGTGTCCAATTCATATTCTAAAGATAAATAGACTTGCTACTTTAAAAGACAGAAGGGGGGAGAGGGAACTATAAAACAGCAATTCCACTAGTCGATCTTGGAACTGCTTGAGTTCTCATCCTGCCAGGTTGCTTGCCATTGTTTGTCATAAAATGTTGTCTCTTCCAATAGCTTCTTCAGATTATCCAAGTCTTCATTCTTTCGGATCAGAAGAACTCCACCCACTGCTATGAACAGAAGAGTTTTGCAAAAGAAATTGCTCATTTGGTCAACTAGACCTACTCCTGTCAAGCCATCCACCAGATATGCCATAAAGAATCCTATCATTGCGGCACGCCCTGATCGATACCCGAGGGGCCAAAAAAAGGTACAGATGAATCAGCAACTGAGATTTCTTTTTCTTACTGGTGTAAAATCCTTTACTTTCTAATTTCCTATGAGAATTCAAGTTAGTACAAACCATTCAGCAGTTCAGCTTCAGGGAGATGGAATCTTTTCATCCATGCCCACCAAGGTATCATGGAGGTGTCAAAGACTACAGGGCTTTCATTACTGGATGATTCGGGGTTACCCTCGAGCCATTTCCTCCTTCTAACCTCTGGTGGGGAAAAAAAATGAACCATTTTTTTTAAGAATTTGGAAACTACAAAGCATCTAGATAAAACTAGAAATATATTTAATGAAAGAAACTCAGTTCGGGATCAAATCTTACTCCAATAATTCATGCACTTCTCCCTCTCTCAAGAAATAAACCAGAAAATGAAAACATCCATAAGACTATCAAACAGAAAGTAAAGCACCTTTTAACGGAAGTCCCAGAAGAAAAAAGACCATTATATTGTATCTTAACCATATTTATGAATTAAAGAACTTAATCTTGCATAACTTTGATAGACTTGCTACATTTCTGCAAGATCTTTGTCAACATCATTTGAGCTGATCTTCTTCGTCACAAATCCCTATGTTTCAGACTAATGATCTACTACGCCTTGAGAAGGAAGAATGTATTGTTCAAAGAAAAAAAATAGAGGCCAACATATGTGATAATAATCATAAATTATCGATTTTAAAACCCAAAATCTTGATTTTCTTCGGGCCAACAAATGCAGTAGATGAATATAAAACCCTATATCACAAGAGATAAGAAACGAACACCTGAGTTAGAATACTATTCAAACCAAACCAGAAAGATGGTGCTATATGTGACTAAATTAATTGGATTTGTAGCGCTAAGCCTGCTTTGTTTATCATGAAAATGCCACAGAGGATACCAAATCCTATCCTTTGCCAGCTAAGGATACGAAATCCTGCTATTATACTTCCATCACTAGACAATGTAAACATAAACAGTAGCTGAGAAAACAGAGCACTAAGAAGAACGAAACAACAGAAATTTCACACTTTACAACTTCAAACTTGAGCAGAAATCCAGGGTCCATTGTGTCAAATTATTTCACAAGGCATACTTAATGACACAGCGCGTTTAGCAACTAGAACAAATTTATAAACTCACCAGCATCAATAACAGCATCCCAATCGGTCTCGCCATTTTTCTGAAATTGCTTCAAGTCCCATGTCCCTCCAACCCATCTTGGGTCCTCAAAATTACTGACCACCGTCACTCCCTCGGCCACTGCAGCAACGGACCCGTTATTTCCAGCAGCGCTATCATTCTTCTCCGGCACCGGTGGGGGAGGCTCCGGGGCCGACGGCTCTACTTGGGGTTCCACTTCCACGGCAGCTGCAGCTGAACCTGAAGTTCCGATGCCATTTTCTGATGCAGAAGCCTTTAAGGTAGAGAGAAGAAATAAACGGTTGTTGGGGCTGAGGGAAATGAAGGGTTTGTGGCTGAGGTGAAGTTTACTGTGCAATGAAGGAGTAGTTGAGAATCGAGTCGGAGGAGAAAACGATGCCATGGAAATCGACATTGCTCAATTGCACAAGTATGGTTATCAATCAGAACATGGCACTGTTTTACAGGCTGGGTTTCTGGGACTATCCTCAGCCTTAGAATGAGCCAACAAAGGTACAAGCGAGCTCAGGCTTTTTTTTTTTTTTTTTTTTTTTTTTTTTTTTTGTTTAATGAAAATCAAATGCATTAATAATTGAAAAGCTTTCACTACAATATCGGACAATAACAAGTTCCATGTAAAAACCTATCTAAGCCCTTTGAATGCTAAAATTCCATTAAACATAAAATGATTAAGAAAAAAATTGATATTGTGATAGACAATATTTGAAGACTTAGATTTCGTTTTCTTGGAGGTCTTTTTGGAGGAAGGACCTGTCTTTTCAAGCAAAAAAAATTACGTGTATCAAATTTTGTTTTCTTACCACAATGAAATCAATAATAATAATAATAAAAAAGTTAAGTAACAAATCCTCTTGAAAGTACCGGAGCAAAGTTACCCTGAAATTTTTTTTTGTCTTAATATCGTCCCAAAAGTCTTAAAAAAGTAATAATGTGCCCTCCCGTTAACACCATTAAAAAATCTCACATGGCACTCAAATTGCCACCTCATCGCCACCTACTTCTTCTACCCTCTTTTCCACATTAACATCTCCAGCCCCTTCTTTCCTCCCTCTCTTCAGCCTCTCACTCACCGGCAACCCTTACCTACTCATCGACGACGACCATCTGCCCCACCCATCGTCAATGAGCTTCCCATCCAACTTCCTCTAATCTCCATTGACGAAGACGGGTCTCCGACTTTGTCATCACTTCCCCCAACCTCCATTGCCGAACCTTCATCTTTAACTACACAAGATCAACGTCACCCCAAAGTCCTCCTTGCAATTTCCCCACTTTGAACGGTAAGATCGACGTCGCCCCCTTCTCCTTCGTCTGAATTGGATACTTCATGTAATACCCCGGATTATTATTAATAATAATATATTTAAATAATAATAATAATAATAATATATTTAAATAATAATAATGATATAGTAATAATAAAAATTTAGAATATAATAATGTTGGTATTATTTTATAATTGGCAATTTAGAATTTAATAATGTTATTATTTTATAATTTATTAATTGAAAATAATTAAAAGGCTAAAGCCCATGCATTAAAACCCTAGATTTTAATTATAAACTTAGGTCTAGCCGCCTAAACCTAGAAAACGCTCGACACTTTTCTTCTCCGCTACTACATCCTCCTCCTGTACTCTTATCAAATCATTTTTCTAGGAGGCTAGCAAAAACGGAGATCAGGTAATCCTAATCCTAATCCCATGAGTCTTAGGTTAATTTTATATGAATCTTGATAAGTAATCCCAATCCCTAGAACCTTAAGAAAACAAAACGTTGCACCCTCTTGAGTACATATATATAATTCTTCTTCTTGATTTGCATGGCTATTCCCTTTACTGTATTGTAACACCCCCAATTTATAACAATTATCATAGTGTAAAATTTAAATAATTTTTATAAATGAATACTGAAATTCGAAATAAACAACCTTGGGGAGTGTTACCGCCGCACTTGTACTGGGAGTCTGGGACAAGTACAAGGCTACTTATTACAATAATGTAAATATAACTCAAATAAATGTGATTTATATAAAAAAAAAAAATAAAGATAAAATAAAACTAGCTAGAGGTCTTGAAGTTCCTTCCTCACTTCTCACTGCTAGCCCCAACCCTTGGCACCTGTTTCACTGAAACTCTACTCCCCCGAAGGATCATCGCAGCCCATGAACACAAACATCGCAATTCTTTGGTAATCCTAATAAAACAAAGCAATATAGAGAAAACAAAATATTTACATAATAAAATATTTTCCATATATATAAATATATATACATCCAAGAAAACAATTTTATTATTCTTTATTCAATTTATTTAGTGGGAAGAGAACCATGGTAGACCAGGAAACCCCGCTAGTCTACCCCGTGACCGGAAGCCCTGTCGAGTCACAACTAATCAAATTTGGCCATTAAATATTTCTTCCGACACTTGACTCTCTTCCCAAAGTTCTACTTAGTGTCGGGAAACCCCGAGACACCACTTTGGGAAGAACGGATACTATCTTTTCACATCGTATAAATATCAAAGGCATAAAAGCCCAAATGTTGTGTTCATCACTTTGGGAGGTACCATCCCAAAGCTATCTTCCCACTGTTAAATTATTTTTAATACACATCTAAATTCTCATAAGTTCCTATAAGGTTGTCATAAGAAATTCTCATGACCATCATTTAAATCTCTGGCTTTACTCATTATCCATCTTACTTATGAGTTCCTATGAGGTTGTCATGAGAAGCTCTCATGACCATCATTTAACTCACTGGCTCTACTTATTATCCATTTTACTCATGGGTTCCTATAAGGCTGTCATGAGAAATTCTCATGACCATAATGGCTCTACTCATTATCCCTTTTTAAACTCATGACTCTACTCATCATTATTCTTTTTTAAACCCATGGCTCTACTCATTATCACTTTTTAAACCCATGGTCATAATATATTATAATTGATAAAATCTAGAAACTCAGAGGAACAGCAACGTTCAGGCATATCTTATAATTAAGACGAGTGGGTGTTGTAATATAGGTTTTCAATTGCTTGCTCATATTTCTCGCACAAATGACTTTGCAAAGAAAAAGAAACAAACAATAAAACAAACAAAAACGTAAAACGAGAAAAGGAATTATATGTATATATATTCAATTACCTAAAATCGATCAGAGCAACGCATAGGCACTTATAATCAATTTTAATCGGCTTTGGAAAGAAACTACTCGCGCAAATCGAGAAGAAGAAAATGTATTTGTACACATATTCAATATTATTTCCTATTGTTTTAGGGATTAGGATTACATATAATATATTTCATGTATAAGAACCCTATCAAAATTTATATAAAACTAACATAGGACTCATGGGGATTAGGATTACCTGATCTCCGTTTTTGCTAGCGACCTAATTTTAATTTGATGAGAGTACGGAAAGAGGATTTGAGAAGAAAGGTAGCGGAGAAGAAAAGTGTCGAGTGTTTTCTAGGTTTTAGCGCTAGACCTAAGTTTATAATTAAAATCTAGGGTTTTAGCTATGGGCTGGGCCCTTTAATTATTCCCAAATAATAAATTAACAATACAACTATTATTAATTTCTAGATTTTACTATATTATTATTATTAGTATTTCTATTATTAATCAGGGGTATTACATGTATCAATAGTGTTACAATCTTGAAGTTTCTTTCATCAGATTCTTTTGTCATGCACATTGGTTGTAGTTTGTTTTGTAGTTCTCTGCTTTGTCTTTGTCACATAATGGAATAGTCTCTACCTTTGATTTTTTTGTCCTTTCTTTTAAGGGTTCATGGGTTTACAACTAAGAAAAAGTGGGAGATGAGATCACTTTGTATGATTGGTCTGATTAATTACATATTTGAAGTCACTTTGAATAAAAGATGATGGTCATGAGAATTTCTCATGACAATCTTATAGGAACCAATGAGTAAAATGGATAATGAGTAGAGCCAGGGATTTAAATGATGGTCATGAGAATTTCTCATGACAACCTTATAGGAACCTATGAGTAAAATAGATAATGAGTAGAGTCAGGGATTTAAATGATGGTCATGAGAATTTCTCATGACAACCTTATAGCAACCCATGAGTAAAATGGATAATGAGTAGTCATGAGAGCTTCTCATGACAACCTCAAAGGAACCCATAAGTAAAATGAATAATGAGTAGAGCTAGGGATTTAAATGATGATTATGAGAATTTCTTATGACAACCTTATAGGAACTCATGAGAATTTATTATATGTGTATTAAAAATAATTTAGCAGTGGGAGGATAGCTTTGGGATGGTACCTCCTCAAGTGATGAACACAACCTTTAGGCTTTATGTCTCCGATATTTATATGATGTGAAAAGATAGTATCCGTTCTTCCCAAAGTGGTGTCTGGCAAGTTTCCAGGACACTAGTAGCAACTTTAGGAAGATGTATGCACACTAGGACAAAATATTTTAGGGCCAATTTGATGATTTGTGACTGGCAGGGTTTCCTGGGTCACATGGTAGACTGGCAGGATATCTGGGTCTACCATGGTTCTCTTCCCACTAAACTAAATAGACTGGTAGGGTTTCCTGAGTCTAAATAAATTTAAAAAAAGATAATGATTAATGTTTGATGCAATTACCACATGATCATATATATTTGCTTTGGTTAATATATTTGTGCCATTTAAATTGTGTTTTATTAGGATTACCAGCAATTGCTGATGTTTGTGTTTATGGGTTGTGATGATCCTTCGGGGGAGCAGAATTTCAGTGAAACAAGTGCGAGGGTTGGGCAAGCGGTGAGAAGTGAGGGAAGAACATTTAAGCGCTAGTTTTAGTTTTTTTTTTTTTTTTATTATTATTATATATTTTTTAATAAATCACATTTATCTTGAGTTTGGATTTACGTTATTGTAATAAGTAGCCTTGCATTTGTCCCAAGTACAAATGCGGGTAACACTCCCCAAGGTTGTTTATTTCGAATTTTAGTAATCATTTACATTTTATACCATGATAATTGTTAGAAATTGGGGGTGTTAAACTTCACTTTCCGATTTTGTGTGGTTGAAGATAAAGTGGCATGTGTTCCCCCTAATAAATACTCTTGCTATTCCAATTAAAGAACTTATGATTCTCATTAATGAATTTGTTATTCTCATTAGAAATTTGTTAATTGTCCTCAGATTTTGGTTTCAACAGAGTAACATGTGTACAATATGACGAATACACTTGTTATTCCCATTACGACTTTTGTTCATATGTCAGGTTACTATTCATCATCTTCTTCATCTTTGCTTCCTTCCCCTTCTAACAACGGAGTCTAGCCCCAACAACTACCACATCCCAAGTTCTACTAGTAAGTGTGTTATAATCCTTGTCCCTTCCACCGAAATAGTGTTAATTTCTTCAGTGCTATCCAATCTCAAACCCAACAAGAGATTTAGGTTGAGTCATACATGGCATATCAACCTAATTTCAACAACATAGGTTTAGAACAACAAGAAAGATTGGTTTGAATAATGGGTTAATAGAGCAATTAACCGATTAAATGTCATTCTCTTTGGTCAAAGAAGCTCTCTAGTTTGAATTGTGATCTTGTGGCGCTCTAAGCTTTGATCTCCAAACTCACCGTCGCAGTTCCAAGCTTCGGTCTCCATACTCACAGTTGCAGTGTTTTTTGTGGGTATGACAGAACTCACTAGTGACGGTGAAGGTGGAAGCTGTCGCTGACAAGGAAAGAAAGATGTAGGTGAGAGTGAAAATAAAGAGGGAGAGGAGAGGAGAGAGTGGCCAGGAAGAGAAAGAAATGAAGAAGAGAGAGATAAGAGGTATTATAGTAAAAACACTTAAATTTCTAAATTTCATATTCCTTTCATCACCTCTGTATCCTTTTAATTTTTTAACAAATGTTTTGAGGTTTTAGAATTTTATCTGGTATTTAAATAACATTTTCCATTTATTCTAAGGGTTTGTTTTTTTACTAGATATTTTAAAAGTTTATTGGAATTCTACTTGATAGGTATCTTAATCAGTTAATCACTTTATAAGATGACTTAAAATCTTTTCTTTATGAATTTTTCAAAAAATTATTTTTTTTCACCTTGTTTGGCCCTGAATGATCCCTCGACTTTATATCACTGAGCGAGACCCAGGAATTCCCTATCGCTTCGAACCCTTGATTTGGGGATTTTCTATTTCACGCTTTTTTTGAACCCTAATATTTGATTCCTCTTTCCATGGCTGACCCATCTTCCTCAGCTCGCTCTTCCAATTCCGGTCAGTTTACTTACTCCGACGGATCCTACTTCCCCATGCCTTTCCATCTTCAGCAATCTGCTTCCACGACATCGTCTCACTATGCTGCGCCATATGTGGCGGCGTCACCGGCGGTGCCAATTCCTCCTCAAGCGCCTCCGTCTGCTGTTCCCGGCGTTTACTCTTACCCACAGTATCAGCAGGCGCAGCAGTTATTCCAACGGGATGCACAGACAATCACGCCCGAGGCTCTCGAGAATGTCAAAGCAGCCATTGCTAACAGCGAGATCGAGCACAAGGCAGAGACCAAAAAGAAAGCGATTCCTCGCAAAGCTGCAGGGCAATCATGGGAGGATCCTTCTCTGACAGAATGGCCAGAGAATGATCATCGGCTGTTCTGTGGTGATCTTGGTAACGAGGTAAATGACGATGTCCTTTCGAAAGCTTTTTCGCGATTTCCTTCATTTAACATGGCCAGAGTTGTGAGGGATAAGCGGAGTGGAAAAACAAAAGGCTACGGATTTGTTAGCTTTGCGGATCCTTCTGACCTTGCTGTTGCTCTTAAAGAGATGAACGGTAAATATGTTGGAAATAGGCCGATTAAATTGTGCAAGAGTAAGTGGAAGGAGAGAACGGATTATGAAGCTGTAGACAAACACAAGAAACAATCTCGGAAGAAACCGAAACCTTCAAAAGTGGGTGTATTGCATTACTGAGCGCCCTGCCTGAATTCGTGAAACTGGGGCTGCAATGAAATTACACAAACTGTATGAATTATTTCGACGTTTAGAAGTTCTGTTATTTCTTGTCTTTTTACCTTTTTATTTCCCAGTTTCAAGTTTATATGCGCTGTTCTTAAACTGACTGCCCTTTTGTGACACTTCTCAATCACACAGATGAGGTGATAATAGAATTGGCATTGCCTACTCTAATTTTGTGTCTTGATTTGGGTGATTGCTGATTTAGTTTTGCCCACTTGGAAGCTGTCCAATTTTAAGGCAGTATCTCCTTGCCGGTGGGGTAGGATTTCTGTTCCTTTTCGTCTATTTTCTACCCCTTACTTGATTTGTGCTATTAGATCAACAAACACGTAAGTTTCATATCCTGATGTTGTCTTCTGAATACGAATCACATTAAATTGCGCATTCTAATTTATGGTTGAAGGCAGAAAAGTTGTAGCCGCAGTGTCATTCTATGAAAGCTAGCAGAGTGCTTCTGCAGATATTTCATCAAATCATGCATATGCCATAGTTTTGATTAAGTTGCACTTTTTCTGTGAAATACAAAAAACCCCACATGTCACCAACTTACACGGTTTATGTCTAATAACAATGCGTAGGAGTAACTGCTCTCACGTTGTCTTGTGATATCTATCTTTGTCTTCATAGTTCAAAGTGAAATAAAGAAATGGTACTGTTCCAGTTTGACTAGATTGATGAGCAAGGTGCCTGAGAGTAATCCCACATTGGTTTTGATTTCGTGTAAATGGTGGATTCAATCTCAATTATGGAGCCGAATTGATTTTCATTTTCGCTAGAAGCTGCAATTAGCGAAGGAGTCAATAAATGGTACTAGTATCTTATAAGCTATCATGGGGTTCAAATCTTAAGGATCGTCCTGAATTTAAATGTATTCATCATATGTACGTCTCTGCTTGAGCGGCTCACAGCAATGTGTAGGAGAGGAGGGATCAGCTGGAAGAGCAACACGACTAGCCCTTCTGTATGAGTTTTATACATGATTCGCTAAATATGTCTAGAACTATGAGCTTTGAGGTTGTGGAGAAATTGCTATAGATTTTGCTGATTAACTAGGTGGTGATTTTATTGAGAAGGATCAAAGCTGTAGTATTTATTTATTGACTTAAGGTGTAACTCTATGCGAAAGTTTTTCCTAAGGAGCAATATTGCTTTAAAAGTTTGTTTAGCTTCAATGTCATCCTAAAAGTTTCAAAATATATCATTGTTATCTTTTTTCCGTTAAAAAACAGAAATAGACAATATTATTCAATTTGAATACTTTCAGGGTAATATTGAAAGTAAAAAAATTTCTAGAATAGTAACCCTCCTCAACAAAAACTTTTAGGATAAATTCATAACTTAACTCTTATTTATTTCGAATAGGTCTCTCTACCAGATGTTATGCCCTTTGCTTGAGGGGATTCACATTTGGCATTACGTGATATTACTAAGATCTTTGGAGATGATTCCTAGCCACAATTTGGAGACTTTAGGGCATGGTCAGCACACTTAAGATCTTCCACGTCTCAGATTTGCCATTTCCCTATGTTCTCTACTTATTGTTTTTGTTTTCACAAAGTTTCATGAAAATTGTTGCGAGAGCACGCCTGGCATTTGTTTGATAGACACTTTATTAATGTTTAGCTCGGCAGATTAAAACAAGAAAATACTACCCATTTTAAAAAAATTAAATATAAAATAATAGCAAATATCAGTTTTTATAAGTTTTATAAATTTGACTGATAAATAACGCAATTTGGCTATAAATATGAAAGTTTAATTTGTAAACAAAAAGATTAAATTTGACTCGTAAATATCCAAGCGTCACTTGTATGCATGCAATTTTTTTTAGAAGCTCTGTATTTGATTTATTTGCCTGGAATATATGGATAATTTTCCTTTAAAATAGCATTTAATATAGAAGACTTTTTCTAAAAGAAAGTTCACATATACTGAAAAGAGGTTAAGGTGCATTCAGAACTGGGGGTATTTTTTGTATGTATCCCGTATTTTAAAGTACTTTTGTGGTGTATTTAGAACCCAGAAATATTTTTTGAGGGACATCTATCATCCTAAAATACTTTAAATAATTTAGCAAGATGCACCAAAAAATATATTTTAGGGTATATGGAAAAATAATTCAGGGTGATTGATGCAACTTAGCCGCAAAAGTATTTGTACTTTCGCAATTAAAATTGTATAGTTTTGCTTCCCTTTTAATAACAGAAAATGTACTCCTATTACTCCTACAAAATTAATACTCCATCGTGTCCTAAGTATTATAAGACAAAGTCAATATTTTTGGTGATATTAAGAAATCTTATTAAATTACTTTAAAATATTTATATTTATCGTTTTTACTCTAAATTATTTTATCTAACTTATAAACTGATATATTAACTCAGGTTTTAATTATAGGACATATTTAACAGATTTTGAGGAGATTAAGGAGAAGATTTAAATTAGTTAATTTTACTCATTTTCTTAAAATACTCTTATATAAATATTAAATGAAATCAGGAGCTTTTCCCCCATTTTCCACAAAAAACAAAAACGTATTTCAGCCAGGGAAATCGAACAGTTTTTATCAACTAAAATGTTTAAATTAAACTATATTAATGATTATAGGCTGTGAGCTTTTCTCCCCACGCACTCGTGTGGGAGCTTCGTTCTCTCCGCCAAAGCGTGAGAGTGGTAAGGGGGCTCGGTGGTACGACGGGGTGCCGGTGGTACGGTGGAGTCTGTCGGTGTAGTCTGGTGACCTGGCGGTGTAGTCGGTGTTGTGTATTGGAGTATTGTCACCGAATAGGCGTGTTCACTTCTTTGTTCTATCGCAATCGGATCTATGGAGGCATTGGAGATCTCTGCCTTGCTGGTTTGGAACGAGGCGATTGTCGAGAAATTTCTCATCGGCAAGGTCTTATCATCTAAGACCTACTCTCATGTGGCAATGGAGAGAATTTTACAGAAGGCTTGGAATCTTCAGACAGGGCTTGACGATATTGAAGTTACTGGAAACGCGTTCCTGTTCAAATTCTCAGAGGAAGAGGAGTATAATAGGATACTCCGTGGTTGACCGTGGTCCATAAATGGAAATTTATTGAATCTTATGGAGCAATCAAAGTTCAAAACATGCGAGGAATTCGATTTCAGTCGTTCTCCAGTCTGGATTCAGATTCACAACATACCGATGGAGGCAATGTGCTTGGATAATGCAATCATGATCGGTGGCCATGTTGGTGAGGTTATGCTAGCTGAGAATCCTCATTATAATGACAGGTACCTTCGTAATTTCTTACAAGCTAGAGTCGTTCTTGATCTGAGGAAACCACTGATCTCTGGCTTCTGGTTGAATAAACCGAATAGTAGTAGATTTTGGGTAACTATTCAGTACGAAAAACTGCAGAATTTTTGTTATAATTGTGGTAGAGTGGGACACGATAATCGACTCTGTAATTCTGAACAGTTGATGTCTGTGTTAAATAGTGATATTCCACGTTTTGGCCCCTGGATTACTACTAATCAGTGCAGAAATTGGGAGGAGTTAATGGTTGTAGTAAGAAACGACTGGGAGGAGGCTGACTTCTTTAGGAGGAAAAAGGAAGAGGCAATAGCGAGAAGGCTGAAAGAGCATAGTCAGAAGGTGTTCCATGAATGTAAGGAGAGTGAGGAGGATTTATTCTTTATCAAATTGAATAAATCCTCAAGGGCTGAAGTGGCAGGATTGTCAAAAAGGAAGGTGGATGAGAGTGTCGCTCCAGTGGTAGTGAAAGGTGATGCTAGAAGGTTTCGAATGTCAGACAATAATATTGTGAACAGTAAATGCTAGTCCTAGGCAGAAGCAGAGGCAGAAGTAAAGGTGGGAGTTGAAGAAAATAAAATAGCAAAAGAGGGATCTACTACACCTCCTGATGAATACTTGGAAGCTAACGTCTCTAGGGGCGATATGGCTAATTCACATGAAGTAAATTCAGAAAATCCTCTAGCGATGGTTCCATATTGTGGCAAACTCATGACTGAAGTTACTCAGGGCCTCCATGGGTTAGGTTTGAAAAGAGGTGCTGAGGTGGAGTTGGAGGCATCTGTTCTCAAAAGACCAAGACTAGTTTCTATGGAAACAAATTCTCCTGTTTCTGCAATTTCTACTTATGCAGGGAATTTGAGGAAAATTAAAGCAAAAATGAGGAAATCTGCTAAGAGGAAAGTTAGGTGGGAGAAGGAGAACATTCCTGAGGAGGAGTTAGATTGGGAGGATGTGATGGAGGTCTCGGCTGCTCCTAGTATGGTAGATAATGTTTTTGTGTTTAAAGCCAAAAGAAATACGAGGAAGAATCAATCTGCTGTGGGTGTTGGTGGCTGGCCTTTAACAGCCACCAATCCACCATGAGGATCATATCTTGGAACTGTCAAGGCCTAGGAAGAGCCTTGACAGTCAAGAACTTAAGGGACATGGTGAAAAAATTTAGTCCCTCTATAATCTTCCTAATGGAGACCAAGATAAATTCTGTGAAATGCAAGAAAATAAGGTTGAAATGCGGTTTAAGTCATTATCTGTATGTGGAACCAAGGGGGCTGTCTGGGGGCTTGGTTGTGTGGTGGCTGGATAACATTTCTGTGACAGCTATGTTTAAATAAAAAAACATTATCCATGCATTTATTGAATCTGGTTGTCTGAATGTGCCTAAGCTTGTGTCCTTTGTCTATGGCCCACCAAAAGAAGGGGAGCGTAGAGTGATATGGGACTCACTGAGACAGTTGGCATCTGGTATATCATCCTCTTGGCTGGTTGTGGGAGATTTTAATGATCTTCTATCCCAAAGTGAGAAGGAGGGAGGAAATCCTAGAGCTATGAGGAAAATTATTAATTTCCAAAGTCTTTTATCAGATTGCAATTTAATGGACTTGGAATTTAAAGGTTCAAAGTTCACTTGGTGTAATAAGAGGAGCGGAGCTATTATACGGGAAGGAATTGATTGGTCACTCGGGAATGTGGAATTTATGGATGAGTTTGATCATGCTATTGTGTTCCACGTGGATCCAGTAGGTTCAGACCACCATGCCTTGCTCGTTGATTGCTGTTACTGGGATGAAAAAGCCCCAAAAACCTTCAAATTTGAGGCTAGTTGGTCTCAACATGTGGATTTTTTACAAGTAGTGAGGAGGGGTTGGAATGAGGCTGCTGGTATTGCGAATGATCGTATTCTGGATTTAATTCAAAGGCTGGATAAATGTAAAAGAAGACTTATTGTATGGAGTAGGAAGGAATTCCCTAACTTCCGTAAAGTGATAGATCAATTGCGAAGTGAGCTTTCTTCCTGTTATGAAGGTCTGATGTCTAACGAGAAACTCTTAAAAGATGAAAATCTGGTCCAACAGCTGGAAGATGCTTGGACCAACGAAGAAACCTATTGGTGGCAGCGCTCCAGAATCTCGTGGTTGAAGTGTGGGGACAGAAATACCAAGTTCTTTCACAGCAGTGTTATTCAGCGTAGGCAAAGGAATAAAATTCTGAGGTTAAGGGATGCTAATGGGGTCTGGTTGGAGGTGAGGGAAGCGATCAATAAATCCTTCAGTGATTTCTATAGGGGGCTGTTCAGCACCGATGGCTCTAGACCTATGGATCAGGCACTTTCTTATGTTAAAAGGGTGGTTGCTGATGAAGATAATGAGATCCTGATGAGACCAATATCTGAGCTTGAGATTGAAGATGTTGTTGCTAGGGGCTAACAAGGCACCTGGTCCAGATGGATTTTCTGCCCTTTTTTACCAATTTGCCTGGAAAGAGGTGAGCAAGGAAGTATGTGGAATGGTATATGAATTCTTTGCTGGAAATTCTGGTTTAAAAGCAATTAATTCCACTAATATTGTCTTGATTCCAAAAATAGATAAGCCGGAGGGAGTTCACCACTTTAGACCTATTGGTCTTTGCAATGTATCCTATAAAATCATTGTAAAGATCTTGACTAATAGATTGAAGGGGTTGATGGATAAGATTATCTCTCCTAACTAAAGGGGATTTATTACTGGTCGCATGATTCAAGACAACATTATTCTTACACATGAGGCCTTTCATTATTTGAAGCATAAAAAGTTAGGGAAGAAATGGGAGCTAGCTCTGAAAATTGACATGAACAAGGCTTATGATCGCGTGGAATGAGATTTTCTTGCCGCTGTGATGCTGAAAATGGGGTTTTGTGGTGGTTGGGTGGATTGGATTATGGAATGTATTTCATCTGCGGCATTCACTTTGAAGGTTGATGGTCATAGTGTGGACTCATTTATTCCTGAGCGTGGGGTAAGGCAAGGAGATCCGTTGTCTCCTTATATGTTCGTTATTGCGTCTGAGGTTCTTTCTCTTATGCTTCAGTTTCATATTGATAAGCGCGATTTGGTTGGTGTGAAATTAGCTCGTAAAGCTCCGTCTCTATCCCATTGTTTTTTTGCGGATGACGCCATATTATTCTTAAATGCTGATGTGTTGAATTGTAAGGTGTTGAAAATGATTTTTGAGGTCTATTGCAAGGCATCTAGGCAGTTAATAAACATCGAGAAGTCAAGCCTCTTTTTCTCATCTAATACTCCTTTGCATGTTAAGACAAGAGTTTCAACATGCTTAGGGATTAGTCACTCAGATCAATCCGGGAAATACTTGGGCCTGCCAACGATATGGGGACGCTCTAAGGTTGCTGCTTTGGCTTTTGTGAGAGATAAAATTGGCTTGAAGTTGCAAGAGTGGCGACAGAAATTACTCACTTTTGCTGGTAGGGAAATTCTTATTAAAGCTGTAGCTAATTCCATACCTTCTTACCCCATGGCATGCTTTCTTTTCCCAAAGAAAGCTTGCATGGAAATTGATAGTTTGATCTCCAAATTTTGGTAGGGGCAAAAGGGTGAAGAAGGTAAGATTCATTGGAAAAACTGGAAGCGTATGACCTTGAGGAAAGACGAAGGTGGGATGGGATTTAGGGACCTCCTCGGTTTTAATAAAGCTCTTCTTGCAAAAACAGCTTGGAGACTCTTGAATCATCCAAATGAACCATGGTGCAAAACCTTGAAAGGTATATATTTTCCTAAAGAGAATTTTATTAGAGCAAGGAAAGAGAGACATGCCTCTTGGGGTTGGGCAAGCTTGCTGGAGGGAAGGGATTTATCAATTGACATTTGGAAGGATGCTTGGGTGCGTGATTTGAATGGTGCTAGACTCCATAAAGCAGGGGGTCCAGAGGAGGAGATCAGCAGCAAGGTGGAGGATCTAATTGTAAATGGAAATTGGGACCTCAATTCTATTCTTCCAAGGATCACTTCAGCAGAAAAGGAATTGATCTTGAAGACTCCTATTCCTATTAATGGGGGTGCTGATCGTGCTGTCTGGTTAGCTAGCAAGGATGGTGGTTACAATGTTAAATATGGTTATGTGGTGGCAAGGAGCTGTATTGAGGAAACCAGAATTAAAGATCCAGGTACGTCTTTTAATGTCTCTAAAGTAATGTGGAAGAGCATTTGGAGGGTGATAGATCCTCCTAAAATCCAACATTTTCTGTGGAGATTAGGAGGGGTTCCCATGTTTGGCCTTCAAGGCATTCGGCCTCCGAGAGATCCCGTCCGCATACTCGGCTCCTCCTCGTCAGGTCCGTCTTTTCCTTCAACGATGGGCGACAAGCTACCAAGCTTCGGACACTTGCTCGTGTAATGTGGCCCTTGCACACGTGCGGCTTATCGTCTTCTTCTTCTTCGATTTGTTCCTTCCGGGAAGGATTTGCCATTTCCTCCCTTAATGAACTCCTTACCCTTGTCTCCCCAACCGTTCCCATGATTGAGTTCGGAAGACTTAGGTCCAGTCTCATCTTTCTCGCCCCTTTGATAGTCGGTGAGACTTTCGGCGATGGCAATGGCTTCATCCACAGATCGTCACACCACGCCTTTGGAGTTCATGTTTGGCCCGATTCGAAGACCGTCCACGAAGTAGAACAATGTCTCCTCGCTGCTGAGATTAGGGATTTGCAACGTGAGGGCGGTGAAGTCCCTTACATAATCCGAAATCGAGGTCTTGTGCTTAAGTTCCTCAGCTTCTTTCTAGCCACATAGACCACATTCTCGGGATAGAATTGCTTCTTCAATTCCCTCTGAAGTCTTCCCATGTCTCAATCGTGCAAAGGCCCTCTCCGTATCTGCGTACTTCCTACGCCACCATAACATATCATTATCAGTAAGGAATAAGGAAGCAGTGCATACCTTGGCTGCATCGTCGACCAAGTTCATGCTCTCGGCATATCTCTCCATCTGCCACAAGAAGTTCTCAACCTCTTTGGCATCACGAACGCCTTGAAATTCCCTCGGTTTAGGGAGATCCAACCTCGCACCTCCCTTGCTCACCGGTACCACCCACCAACAGTCTTAGTTTGCCTCTCCAAAGAAGTCTTTAGAGAGTTAGCTGTTCTGCATCGCGCAATGGCATCCATCCTTTACCTCGAGCCTCCTCATGGACTCGGCTCGTTCCGCCTCGAGCGTTGAGGTTCGAATCCACACTCGACCTCAAGTTATCCAACCGTCCTAGGGTGTGGGTTTCAAGCGTCTCCACATCACCTTCCACCTTGTCCACCCTAGAAGATACCCCGTATAAGGCCTCTCCAAAGCCTCCACCTTCATCATCAAGGTGGCAATATCCGCGGCTTGGCGGGGCTTACTTGATCCGGAGTGCTTCTTTGCCCTACGAGCAAGTTGGGTCTCTACCCCTTTCTTCTCCGGCCACAACAACTTCCTCGGTCGTTCTCGACATTCTCGCCTACTAACCACGTTCACGGCTTTGAACCTAGGCGCTCCGAACCAAAGCTCGATACCGCTTTGTCACGGCCTTGGACTTGATCTCCCGAATACCGTCTTGGCCTTAGCTTGATGATCCCTCTCGATCTTTGCTAAGTCGGTAGAAACCTCACGAGTAAGGCAAAGAACACAAAGACTAAGAGAACTTTAGAGAGAAAGAGAAATGTAGAGAGAAGCTCTTGAACACAAATGACTTGGATTTCCGGATTGTTTACAAATGAGGAGGGCTCCCTATTTATAGCTAACACCTCCTCGATGAGCGGCTAAGATTGATTACGTCCTACGGTGGAGAATAGTTCTCCTAACGCCCCTAGAAATATCTAGATATTCCTCTTTCGTGAGAGTTTAGAATCTTCTTTACAATTCTATATTTAGGTACAAGTATCTACAACTCTCTAGAATTCTCTACACAACTCTACCTCTATGCACATATATCTACACATGTCTACCAAATACTAGGATCTTCTAGACTTGTCCACACTTAAAGTCCAAACCTCCTAGTGAATGTAGAGTGTTCGTCGCGAATTATCCGGCGTTCCTTTCCGGGCGTGACACTCTCCCCCCGCCCTAATCCAGTGACGTCCTCGTCGGCTCGTACAAGCTCTTGTGTTCCTTCCGAGACACCTTATGTTCGAGGAAGGAGCTTAAATCACCACTTTGTCTCTACTTGGTATTCGTGAGACTCGCTTCTTCCTATCCACAACCTTCTTCCTCCTCCTGGCCATTTTGCCCACGAAGGATCTCGTCACTTCAAATTTTCGGCTCAATGTATCACCCATTACATTAGCCGTACCAACTCCATACTCCATCCCGCGGTCCACCTCTCGTCTAGGCGGCAACCTTTCCTGGAGTCTTGGTGGCAAGAGGTCCATTCCTCTTCAGGATAGGGGGAAGATTCCCTCGATCCTCCACATCAGAATCCATCACCTTCAAAGCTGCAAGGTAGGTGACTTCCCCGCTCCCAGGTCCCTTCATCATTTGCATAGCTGACAAGCGAACATCCCGATCGTTGCTTGTCGTAGGTACTGTGCAACCAATCCCTTTTTCAAGGAAGCACAATGAATCTTCACCCGGCAAGAGGACTACTTTTGCCTTGCGCAAAAAGTCCAAACCCAATACCACATCGAAATCATCCATAGGGGCAACCGACATATCCACGGCCCCCTTCCATGTACCAATGCATAGCTCCGGCTCCACGAGCTACGCCCTCGGGGTTTAGCGAAGTGTTGATAGTCTTCCACCATCCACTTCGTGCACCGGGTAACCGAGGCCGACCCGCTTGGCCTCTTCGGGAGTAATAAAGTTGTGGGTAGCCCGGTGTCCACCATCACCTTCACTTCTGGCTCCCATTCGCCTTCACATCAACAAACATAAGGCCTTTACTCCTCAGAACAGGTTCCCCATGTTTGGCCTTCAAGGCATTCAGTACCCTGAGAGATCCCATCCGCATACTCGGCTCCTCCTCGTCAGGTCCATCTTTTCCTTCAACGATGGCTGACAAGCTACCAAGCTTCGGACACTTGCTCATGTAATGTGGCCCTTTGCACACGTAGCAGCTTATCGTCTTCTTCTTCTCTTCAGATTTGTTCCTCTGGAAGGATTTGCCATTTCCTCCCTTAATGAACTCCTTACCCTTGTCTCCCCAACCGTTCCCATGATTGAGTTCAGAAGACTTAGGTCCAGAAGTCTCATCTTTCTCACCCCTTTGATAGTCAGTGAGACTTTCGGCGATGGCAATGGCTTCATCCACAGTCGTCACACCACGCCTTTGGAGTTCATGTTTGGCCCAATTCTGAAGACCATCCACGAAGTAGAACAATGTCTCCTCGGCTGCGAGATTAGGGATTTGCAACGTGAGGGCGGTGAAGTCCCTTACATAATCCGAAATCGAGGTCTTGTGCTTAAGTTCCTCAACTTCTTTCTAGCCACATAGACCACGTTCTCGGGATAGAATTGCTTCTTCAATTCCCCTCTTGAAGTCTTCCCATGTCTCGATCGTGCAAAGGCCCTCTCCGTATGCGCATGCTTCCTACGCCACCATAACATATCATTATCGCAGGAATAAGGAAGCAGTGCATACCTTGGCTGCATCGTCGACCAAGTTCATGCTCTCGGCATATCTCTCCATCTGCCACAAGAAGTTCTCAACCTCTTTGGCATCACGAACGCCTTGAAATTCCCTCGGTTTAGGGAGATCCAACCTCACCTCCCTTGCTCCACTGGTACCACCCACCAACGGAGTCTTAGTTTGCCTCTCCAAACTGGAGCTATAGCTACTCAAGATGCCCTGTTTAAACGTAAATGCTCAGTGAACCCTGGTTGTCCAATATGCCTGAATGAGAGGGAAACCGTGGAACACTTGTTGTTTTTATGCCCATGGACAAAGCCATGCTGGTTTGGAGGCCCACTGGGCCTTAAATTTAGTAAATGGTCCATGAAGCGTTGTGAGGAGTGGTTGTGTGATATGTTGCATGGTAATGAATTTCTGGATGAGTATGGCAAATCACTCTTTGCTACGACATGCTGGTGGATTTGGAAGAAAAGATGCGATTGGGTTTTTAAGGGGATAGAACCAGCGGCTGTGGAGGTTGTGAGGCTTGTGAATGGGTAAGTAGATGAGTTCTGGAAATCAAAGACTAAACTGGCCTCTGGAAATACAAGGGTGCATGAGGAAGGTATGGTGAAGTATGCACAATGGGTGGCACCACCTCCAGAGGTAGTTAAAATCAATGTTGATGGCTCCTTTAAGGCAGCAACAGGTGAAGCAGGAATTGGAATTGTATGTCGTAATGATAAAGGTTTGTTTGTTGGGGGCTTGGCTAAACCTGTTGAAGCTAGTTCACCTTTCATGTCAGAATGCCTTGCGCAAGCTTTGCTGCACAGAAATAATTTTCCTAACTCAAAGGTAATTGTGGAAACTGATTGTGAGAATTTGTTTAGTTTAATCACAAAGAATAATTGTTCAGGTGGTGACTAGAGATGCTGTGATGTGCTGATGGAAATTACTCGTTCTTTAGAGTCTATGGTAGGAGTGTCCTTTTCCCTTGTTGCTAGACAAGGTAATAGAGTTGCTGACAAGCTAGCAACTGAAGCATCAAAGAAGATGCACCAGCCTTCTTGGTTGGTTGTCCTCCATCTTCTTTAAGCAAGTTTTTGGTTTATGACTCTAAATTGCCCAGTTCTGATATGGATCGCAGCAATTCTATGACAGGGAAGGTGTTGGCTGAGAACTGAATTTTGTTTTCCCTACCTTTATGGTTTATTCTGTTTCTTTAGCTTTCTTAGTATTGGTAGGATTTATGTTTTTGTGAGGGTGGGTTAGTTTGTATTACTAGGTTTTTCTGAGCGTTTTTATTGGCTTCAGCTATTAGTGCGTGTAACCTTTGTTTTGATATTAATAAAATAGACTTTTTTGGGAAAAAAAAACTATATTAATGATTAGTCAACGGCGTGCCACACTTGATTGAAATTCCAGGTTTGAGCCTAATATTTTTGTGTGCATGTGTGTATTTAAATTGTACTATTAAATAAAAAAAAATATATCGATGATTAAATTATTGAATAGAGTATTGAAATTGTCTCATTGTAAGGAAAATCTAAAGCTGTAGTCAAGTGAGCTATTCTTATTATTCGTTAGCAAAAAACTTTTTCATATGATTGTCGGGATTAATTGCTTAACGAGTGAGCTGTTTAAAGAAATCTTAGAATTATTCTATTTAAAAATAAAAAAAAAGAAAGCAGAATCTCTCCCTTAATAGAATATTAACATGTTATTCAATTAATTATTGTGGAGGAAGTATTAATATGGGTGATATGAGAAAAATATGACAAAAATTACTTAAAATTATTTTATTAAGAAAATAGTAGAATTAAGGTGTATGTGGCATCAATGAGTTGCAAGTATTACTTACTTTATAGAATATATAGGTGCATTATTAAATTATTATTGTGTTTAATTATTATTAAGAAAGTATTAATAGGGGTATTTTAAGAAGAAATTGACAAAAATTATAAGGTTGCCCTATAATTAGGACTAAAACCAACTCTTAAATGTTGTCCTATAATTAGGACCGGAGAGAGTATAATATAATGATACACAATATATGATATGATTAAGTAATTTATTTAACTTTTTTAATCTCTCCAAAAAAATTCACCTCTATCTTATATTTATGATCACAAGTAAATCCTTAAAATGATTCGGAAGCATCTACCTTATATATAATTTTTTGTGGGTAATATATTGGCAAGCTAAAGGCGGCTTGAGGTCTATAAATTTTTGGCCAAATAAACTTCCACAGTTCCACTAACATATTACAATTTTTTTTCTTGCATCCGGAGTTTATGGGGACACTAGGCACTATGAAAAATCCTTTGAACAAACTTCCCCCCCCCAACAAATGAGGGCTAAAGTGCTAAAGGTAAACCCTAAAAAGAAACTAGAACAATCTTATTTTGGTTTTTTTAATTGCTGATAAATATTTAAAAACTAAAAAATAAAATATTATGTATTTTGGATATATAAAATGGGGTAGGATATTATCACTACCAATTTTGGTCACTACCACTTTTCCACCGTTAGATCAGAATCTCAATAGGAGAGAGAAATGATACAGGTAGATGAGATTCTGATCTAACAGTGGAAAAATGGTAGTGACAATATTATATTCCGTATAAAATAAGTTTAATGATTTTGCTGCAGAGATATTTTTTCTTCCACACCCACATAAAAGCGAGTGGGCCCCGTTACAAAGAGAAGAGAGAGAAAATATTAGTGGGACCCACTCAAATTTTTTTTTTTTGGGTAAAGAAATTTTAGGAAAGGGGTTGGGTTCACCCACGATCCAAAGGCAGGGCGAAATCTCCCTTCCTCCTGTCGCCATACCGATGTTAGGCGCAGAAATAACCGTCTATTACCTTTTTAGGCGTTTTGAACACCTGTGAGTCAGGGTTTTGAGGATCTCCCCAACGCCTTGACCAACTCACTTTTATGTGGGTGTGACAGAAAAAATATTTTTAATATACCTCCGATTATGTCCAAACGCATCATAAGACGAGCTGGACTCTCATCCTTCGGCCTATAAATGTCTTGTGAGAAGAAAAAAAAAAAGACATTAAGCCCAATAACATTCATTTCAATATTGCCTTCAGTTATTCGCTTGCGTTTCTGATTTCTGACCTCTTGACTAACTATCCTCCAGACGCTAGCTACTCTTGAACTCAGCCATGGAGGTTGCAATCGCTTCATCAACCTTTGCTCTGAATAGGCCTATGTTTGCATCGCCGAAATCTTCTCGAATTGGAGCCCCTATCCGAGCGGTATATAGCAACTCTTCTTCTGCCTCCGTAAGAACATCTCTCTCCCCCAACTTCATTGATCCTTTCGGCAGCAGCGTCTCTACCCTATCTTCTGGACCCTTGCTTCAACCTTCTAGTTTGAATCCTGAATCGTTTCGTCATTCTAAGGGCAAAAGGGCCGTCTTTACTATGGTAAAGTTATCAACCTTGAAACACATTTTAATGGACGTTGTCGCTTGCGTGGTTGGATGAGATTTGAGTGGCAATTGCATCAATTCTTTTTGTTTTTTGTTTTTTGTTTCATAAAAAAGGATACTTCACCAAGGATTTTCTTAATCTTGGGGATGGCTGGTTCGTTGGTACGAAGGCTTAAGCTTCTTCATTGAGTAGAAACAATTGAGCATTTGGTCGTAGCGGCTGGTTTTATTCTGCCAGTTAGCAGATACATAAAAGTTTGATTTTGGTAGACACTATATGAGTGAAGGTTTCTAAATGCGGAAGAGTATCTACCCCACTTTTTTTAAATGGAGTCACACACATTGTTAATGGAGGTTTTAAACGAAATTGTGGATTTAAAGTTCAGTATCAGCTAGGTCGGAAATGATTGGTTAGGACTCAGTATGGAAAGTAACAGCATTCTGCTATTTGTTTTTATCAAGATGAATCAAGAAATAGTTTTTACTATCATTTTTAGCTATATTGATTATATTCTTTGCGAAATGAGAATCAGCAGCCAGTCTAAAATTCCGGCATAATGCTCTTTCATAAATATAATCCTTTTCACAGCTTGAAAACAAAGTAGAAATTCAATCATCTTTCGAATGAAAACTACAGCGTATATTTATTTGGTACTTTGCAGCGTCTGGGCCCTGGAGTAATTTCATATGACTGGTTTTAGATGTTTTGACTGATGTAAAGAGGATAAATAGATAGCAATATGTGACATATGTGGTCTACGGTCTGTGATCCGGTGTCTTTAATTTTATCAGAAAGCTTGGGTATTGAGGGTATAATCTTTCTCCTTATATCGTCATGGTATAGGACTGTTCTCGTGGCCTTTGCTTGGTTTTAAGCACTAAGTTTCTTTATTAATGTCTACATTGATTCTGTTTGTTTTTCCTTGTGTTCCTTGTTTGGGGAGGATATTTTACTTTCCCCTTTTATTTTGTAATTCTTCTCCCCTTGTAAATTTTCTGTTGTTATGGCCATTCATGGTGATGGTTGCAGCATCCCAAATAAAATTGCATATTTTATATAATTCCTATGAGGTTTAATGTTGTGCAGACATAACTTATGTGAGAGGAAGACAAAACACATTTGGGCATGTTACAGCACCATATGTGCTACCAACATAACTCATTCTGGTTCTATGTTCTTGTATGTGTATGGATAGGTTATTCCTTTCACGAAAGGAAATGCATGGGAGCAACCTCCACCAGACTTAGCTTCTTACCTATTCAAAAATCGTATTGTCTACCTGGGAATGTCTCTTGTTCCTTCTGTTACAGAGTTAATGATGGCGGAATTTCTTTACCTTCAATATGAAGATGAAGAAAAGCCTATTTACATGTACATAAACTCCACTGGAACAACCAAGGTAAATGGTGCTTTGTATGTCCAGCTTAGTATATGGTGTTTCAAATCCATGCAACATCTCTCTTATAGTTTGATGAACAAAATTTATTTTTTCAGGAAAAAGAAATTAATCTTACTGTATGCTTATGACTTACCATAATTTGATTCCAAGCCTTTACTGAGGCATTTTTCTTAAATTTGTTTTGCATGACATGAGAAATCAAAAGTTATGTTTGAATACTAAGAGTTGCATTATAGTGAAGAGCAAATATTAAATTCAGTTATCATCCAATTATCATCTAGAATTCTAGATCATATTTCATTAGAAATCAAAGAAAATGAACGTTTATTTCATTGTTTCCTCTCCCTCTTGCATTAAGAGAGTGAACCACAGTGAAGACTTCTGTTAGGGAGCTTACTTTTCTCAGTTAGCCAGGCTGTGTGCCACAAAATTAGGTCTTCTTGTAACGAAGACTGACATAGTATAATGGATTTTGTGATGAAACAAGCTAGAACTAAGGTTGTCAATGCTTTTGACACTATAAGACAATAATGAATTCAATCTGTTGTCTTGCTGGTTTCTACTTTCCATTGTTAGAGGCTGAAGAACACCAATAACCATTTCTCTAATATAATACTGGTGGTGGCAGAAGTCCTCAGGTTCGTAACAAAGTAAACAAGTTATTTGGTAGTTTTTAATTACTACCTCTAGTCTCAAATATAGAACACTAATAACTAACTCACATAAACCAATAGAATTAGTTATTGGTTAATCTAGTTTAAATTGTAGCAAAACACAATTTTTTTTCAAATTTGTCCTTAATTAATGGTCGACATTTTTCCTTGCGATACCAAATTTCTCTCTCATGCTTTATTTAATTTAGGGCATTTCAAGGAACAAACATTTAATGACCTAAAGAATGACTTATACGTTTGGACCACCAAAACACCCTGACAAGTGTCTTATATTTGAGACCGGAGGTAGTATAAGAGATGTTGTTTAAGCATATTTGTCTTATTAATATTTACCTTCACCATAGCTCCTTAACCTTGCAAATCACTGCAAAAGATTCCCATAAGATTATAGAATAATGTTACCTTAGTTTCCATGAAATGTGCGTCTTTTTAATACAATTCTTATTCCTTCTTGCAGGGTGGTGAGAAGTTGGGTTATGAGACTGAAGCATTTGCAATTTATGATGCCATGGGGTCATAATTTCTATATTTTCTCTATGATATTGCATTTTATATTTTTCGTTGCACTTTGAAATGGCGTTATTGTTTATTTTCTTGAGAACACCTTGCCAGTAGTGGGTTTGGAAGTGAATGTTTAGTTGGTGTCAATTGTTTAAGGCAGTATTTTTGTAAATTTTTAAACTATAACTAGCCCGTTGCCTGAGTTTTTTCATGATTCATTAATCCTATATGTTTAGCTTAACCACCCAACATCGGAGGTGGTTGTGAAGTTATTAATTGTAGTTTATAATAAACTCTGTAAATAAGGTTGCAATAAGTCGTGTCTATGGAAATTTCAATGCATTGTCCATTATCTCCCCTCCCCTTCCTCAAGTATATGGTTTGATTGACGATGTTTATCGCCAAATTTTGCCTATCAAGGTCCCGATGTCTCACATAGATGCTTTTGACTGCTGATTTATCTGGATTATTGTGTCTACATTCAAATATTATGATAATTTCTTCATTTGCATGATGCAATATTTTAATTAGTGCATAAATTATTGTTGTTCTTCCCTACACCCTGGCCCACCCTTTTGTGAAAAGAATTGCCTGCAGAAAGTTTGTGCTTATGAATTTAGCTGACTTCTGCTACAGATATGTCAAGGCTCCTATTTTTACTCTCTGTGTTGGTAATGCTTGGGGAGAAGCTGCCTTACTTTTGGCTGCTGGCGCTAAGGGAAACCGTTCTGCTTTGCCATCATCAACAATAATGATAAGACAGGTTCACACTTTTCTTGTTCTTTGTACAATTTAAGCTATTGCATGTCTTTATCTTTCATCCAAACACGTTTTTCTTGTCAATTTGCAGCCTATGGCAAGGTTTCAGGGCCAGGCAACCGATGTTGACATTGCAAGAAAAGAAATGAGGGCTGTGAAGAAAGAATTGGTTAGAACAATAATCATTTTGTTTTATTCAGATTAGAGTGGGCCCTTTGCATTTGCAAAGATGAGCTGCATTGTTCGTGGCTGTTGAATAGTGCAGCTTCCTGCACTTTTTGTATGTTATATTGATATGTTGATGATGGTTACTGCTTTATATATCTGTCTGCGTGCATGCTGCTGTGTGCATGTGTGTTCGGTGGGTGGGTGGACGCATTGCTGCATGGGTGGGTGTGGGGATGAGTGTGTGACGCTGGCATGTGTCCATGCACGTGTGCATGTATGAAACACAAATCTATTATCTATTATTATCCTAACAACTTGTATTCACATGTCTAATTCCGTTTTGAAGGTTAAGTTATATGCAAAGCATACTGGAAAATCAACTGAGCAGATTGAAGCTGACGTTCTGCGTCCAAAGTATTTTAGCCCCAGTGAGGCTGTTGAGTATGGAATCATAGATAAGGTTCTTGCCATCTAAAAGTTAGATTTTTTTTTTTTTTTTTTTAATTTCATTTATTTGCCATGAAAAAAATGAAGAAGTATCATCTTCTACAGGTACTGTACAATGAGAGGAGCACTGGGGACCATGGAGTTCTTTCTGACCTTAAAAAGGCAAAACTTATTTGATCCATGGAGAATTTGAATTGTTTTTTTCTTGGAGTTGATAGGTAAAGCACACATGTTATTGTTATCATATTTATTACTTATTTTAACTTCCAAGATTGAATTACTTTTGTAAATAAGAACTGTATTATAGGAAAAGAGCGCCTGTTTCCTTATAACTGACAACTCTTCGGTACTTTGGGGATCTTGATTATTCCCTTGCCATTTTACAATTTTGTGCTCAGAAAGGTAACATTCTGGGGCTAAGATTGGTGAATTGGGTGGTCATAATTTCACATTTACACTTGGCTACAACTTGTTGGCATCGATAACCATGGAATAGTTATTTGGCTATTTCTGGCCTATGACTACGGTAACTATGAGTTGATGTTATACAACCATACTAAGAAGGATCCCAATTTATTATGGCCTTTTAATGTCATGATCTTAATAAAATTTTCCACAATTATTATTATCATAATATTAAGATTCTGACAGTGACATTCACAGTCTCTCTGGTTTCCATTTCCTTCTATTCCACTACTAGGTGCAAGCGTTGGTAGGTTTCTCCAAAAGGAGAGCAATTGCTAGTTCTTGTCATGACCATACAAATTATGCAATTATTTGCCCCATCCAGCTAGAAGGGACACGTAGAGAAGGGTATAGCTAAAGTTGCTGCCGGGTCTGTTTTGGTGCTCTGGTTTACACCTTGGATTTGCTTTTCCAGATAGTTCAGCTAAGGGCACTAGAGTTCAGCTCAAGAATGATTGTAATTTGTTGGTAGGCCTTGCTGTTATTGTTGGTTTGATTTAGTTTTGTCTAGCAACTTCACTGAATTGTTTCAAACGCGTGTTGAAGACAGATGTGAGGAGGGGAGACATTACAATTGTGAACCTTGCACATATATAATGGCACTTTAGCCTGTTTAGTGCCCTTTTGCATTATGTAATCTTTAGTGGTATGACCCCATGGATGGAGAGTGATGTTATTATTCTTGCCCATTGCGTCATTGTCTCTTCTCTTTTCTTTCCCAGTCTCCCTCTTTTTCCTTTGGTTGGGACTGAAGGAGAGTTAAAAATAGAGTGTTTTTTTCTTCAATCACGTTAGTCTATATAAGAATATGAAAACAAATACAAAAAATATGGATTGTTCCAATCGTCTATGAGAGTTTGCGCTTGGTGTGATATGCCTGTTGAAACAGGGCATGATATTATTTGTGTTCGCAAACATGTCTTCATCCAATTAACAAAATGAGTTATTTCAATTAATTCATTTGAATCAAGAAACTGATTTTTTATTTTTTTTTTATTTTTTTTTTCAACTTTACCTGTATCATATCAAATGAGATTTAATAGAGAGAAATCTACGGAGCCACCTTTGAATATTAATTATTGTTTAATTGACTTATACTATAGATTAAAGAATCTTAACAAAATATTGGTTGAGTAAGAGGCTTTATCTCTGATTCTTTGTAAGGAAAAGAACACAAGTTGAAATCCTGAGAAGTGTACTTATTGGGAGAAGTGAGAAACCTTCGAAGCCTTAAGGGGAAATTCTTAATCATATATATAAAAAAAGAATTCTTTTACAAGTAACTAATATTATGGATGGAATGAATGAAGAAAGTGGGACTTTAGTTGACATGGGAATTAATTGATTTTTTTCTTAAGAGACAGTTTTATTAATAATTAGATAAAACAATACTAAAAAATGGCTTTAGCAGCTAACATGATGGGAAATACAGCTATGAAACCCAGCAACAACAATAAAGAAAATAAGTAACGAAATGTATAACAAAAAAGAAAATAAAGAAACATAAAACAAGTATAAATAAAATATTACTAGTCCTAATTATAAGAGCTAGTTAACTTTTTTTTGGAGAAATTAAGGAAGCTAAATAAGTTAGTTAATCATTTCATATGTTGTGTTTTCTTAGATTATATATTAGTTTATTAGTCAAACTATTTAGTTTGAAGAAAAAAAATAAAAATAAAAACACTCTAAGCTAATTTAATTAGCTTCCTTAATCTCTCCAAAAAAGTCAACTAGCTCTTATAATTAGGACCAGAGGGAGTAGAACAATAAAGTATAAAGGCCAACACTAAAAGCGGGTTGAGTTTTACGTCATCATTTTTTCATCATTCTTCATAATTTCTAAATCATATCCGTCTAATCAATCTAAAATTTCACAATATTATTTTAATTTTTCTCTTCTCTTTCCAATCAACAACTCAACTCAGATGAAGTTGATGAGAGATATGGAGAAAAAAAAATGAGGAGATGATCCTCTTCCACACTAAAAGCATAATTCAATAAAGGTTTGGATCTAAAAAAAGACCGAAACTCTGGCTAGCAGGTGTGGTACAGTTTCAAGACTTCAAAAAGTGCTTATTCACGTTAATTAAAACAAAACTCTCCTTATATACTTATCGTAAATCATAATTAAAAATATATATTTTTGAAAGTTTTAATCACTATTTCAAACCAACAATAGATAGCTTATAAAGTTGCAACGCTCTTGAAACTGCATCGTAGGAACAAACTTGCAAACATCTTCCATGAAATAGTGTCATTACGAGACATCAAGCAAACCCAATGTCTTAAAATGCCAACACCCTTCGGGATGTTGAAAGAGACCCTAATACCGCATGTTAGTTGGAATTGCTGACTGGCTTCTTCTAAATGATGGGATGTGGTAAAATTATTCAAAATAAAAACTCCCAACACGTGTATCAAAAATTTGCAACACACGTATTATGAGGTCAAATGTCACATATGAGTGCTGTTATATGATTCCCTCTCATGACATGATGTCCACGAGGTTGAAAGCTATATTTCTTAATCAAGTACTCCCTCCGGTCATAATTACAAGAGCTAGTTGACTTTTTTGGAGAAATTAAGGAAGCTAATTAAATTAGTTTAGAGTATTTTTATTTTTATTTTTTTCTTCAAATTAACTAGTTTGACCAATAAACTAATATATAATCTATGAAAACACAACATATGAAATGATTAAGTAACTTATTTAACTTCCTTAATTTCTCCAAAAAAAAGTCAACTAACTCTTATAATTAGGACTGGAGGTAATACATTATTTTACGATTACCAACTACTTAAAAGTAATAAATATGGTAAAATATTAATTTGCTGAGCACTGAATATCCATCTTTAGTTAGTGGGAAATTCTCAAGAATATTAAACATGCAAATAAATAACACGTGTCCTTAACTTACCTTATTTAAAATGCTTAAAGGACCCTACTATTTACAAAGCAATCTAACAGATGTTGACATTCCCCTTGTGTAATATGCATATAATAAACCCTTTTTAAAGGGAGAAAAATTCATATTTTCAATTATACTCTTTCTGATATTTAATATAAGACATGTTTAGAGAGTTGATCTTGATCCTAAATATGAGACATGATTTTTATATCTGTAAATATTTTCCTAATTTATTCTTATTGATTATTCCTTAATAATAATCAAGGAGGACAGGAAAATAGAAGAATTAGGGAAGATAGATACGACGTTTTAGAAAATACATGTCACATTAATTAGGTAAATATGTCTTACATTAAGGACGATGAGGAGTAGGTCATACAAAATCATATCATTGTGTATGATATTAAGATGTATGATTTGGAGAATGTAAATAATTTGCTTAAAAATTATGGGAAATAAATTAGAAAGATTTTACTGTATTTGTACTTCTATTCGTAAAAGCATAAAAAACTTCATATTTAAAACATTTAATTTTTTCCCCTCTAAAAAAAGAGGATGAATGGTGTTTTGATAGCAACAAGGTGTGAGTGTGATTTTATTGTTAGCATCAACAACCGCAATATCTTATGAGGAGGCTCCAACGGGGCGGCCTCCATTAACAATCACCTACCACCTCCTCTCATGTGGCTGTTTTACCAGTCAATACAATAATAATAATAATTTTAGATAAATATTATGAAATATTAAGAATATATATATATATATATATATATATATATATATATATATATATATATATATATATATATATAAAGTAAATGGACATAAATCTTCTCCTTAATTTTATTAATGAAAGATAAAAAAGCTACAAACTAATTAATGCTTTATTAAAATTCAAAGTGCACGAGAGATATTTTGAAGTTAAATATAGAGAGTAGGATGAAATAGGGGGAAAATGGCATGACACTTTGGAGGCCATAAAAGTTGTGGCACCTCAAATCCAACAACTAAATACTTAATCAAAGTATTTAAAATATTTCCAATAAGGATGCTTATGACCCAAATCATCAAAATATAACATTTTATTCAGCAAAAACTCATATTTATTGTGTTAAAATGAATTTCCAAAATTATTTTAGAGTTAATAAAATACGAAAGTCTTATGGTTATGACAAATATAAATGATATAATATGAACTCTAGGAGTACAAACGAGATTCAAGACTCATTCCATAGGTGTTTTCCCTTACTCTCTACCAGAATAATAACTTGAAAAAAAATTAATATGTAACCATAAAATCCAAGGATTTCAGTAACCATTGGTTATTCAGAAATATAATGCAAACCAAGATCAAGAATATATAAGGTTTTAAAATCAAGTTCAACTCATAATAATTTATTAATATTATTAACATAAAACCTTTCACAAACTAGTTCTCGATTTGGTTACCAAAACCCTCTCCCAAAAAGGGTTTTAAAATGATTGAATATCAATTTATTTTCCAAATATTGTTCACAAGAGACTTCACCAAACATGTCTTAACCTTGTTACAAAAATACAAAAGCTTTATCATTCAAATCACATATATAACATGCCAAGCAATTGATTGATGCACAGACCATCCTCATTACCCCTGACCAGCCTTATAATCGCTAATTAGAGTCATAAGCTAACACATAGTCTAACAGAAACTCATCCATTTGACTGGATTGTTCCAAACTTACCAGTTCTTGTGATGTACCCTGCCAAAGGTGTATAGCTCAAGTCTGGACTATGACTCTACTCCTTAAAAGAACATAACTAAGGAAGTATCATATGTCTCACAGCTTCAATCCAATTCTGGTCAAAGGAAAACATGGAAGAAGGGGCCCTGACAAGTACCATATTCCACTGTGCATCAAGTAATGACATAACACATGGTAAGAGATCTCATCATACAAATTCTTCCTTATTCCAACCCATCACAACTCCACAACCATCCATATGCATCAAAGACAAACAATAACAATAGACATGTATATACAAGTTCCAAATCACGAGTATAGTTCCAACCATGATTTATCAAATAATTCATCCTCAATCCTCTTTATGATAACAAATAACATTATCTAAAACATACAAATTTATTTTAAAATCATTTATAATAAACGATATTTTCATCATAACACATAAACATGCTTAAACAGTTTCCAAAAAACAAAACCATGAGTTCTAATACACACAAGCATACTTGAATAGCTTCCAATATCATCAATATAATTTTAGTCAAATATACAATTCCAAATCAAGTCCTTCAAAGGCACAACAAATCCCAAAACAACTTCACACACACACTACAATTCCAAATCAAGTCCTCCAAAGGCACAACAAATCCCAAAACAACTTCTCTCTCACACACACACACACACACACACACACACACACACACACACACACACACACACACACACACACACACACACACACACACACACACACACACACACACACACACACACACACACACACACACACACACACACACACACACACACACAATTGATAAGTATATAAAAGAATAACTAATGTTACATCTACTTCAAGCTAATTTTTAGGGTTAAATACAATCCTCGCCATGGAAGTATAATCTAAAGAGCATTGGTCACCCGGAAGTTTTTTTGTCTCATTTTTTCCCCGAAAGTTAAAAAATATAGCAATCTTGCCCATCTGTTGATCTTGACCATTGAATTATTGCTCTTCTTTGTAAACTTTCAATGGCAAAATTGCTTCTAAAAAACTTCCGGGGCATATTTGCTTCATTTTCTTAACGTTTGGAAAAAAAAGTAAGACCAAAAAAACTTTCGGGTGATCAGTGCTTGTTAGGCTAAATTTCCATGACAAAAATGATATTTAACCCCTTATTTTTACCAATACTTGAATGATTGCTAAAAGCAAATAATTTAACTTTAATCTACACATTTTCTTCTTACTTTGACCTTCCTTCTCCCTCTCTTTATTTCCTGACTCTCACACTCTGCAGCAGCCATGTGCCGTGTGTGTGTTTTTTGTGTGTGAGGAGGGGTATTTATATTTATATTTGCCCCACCCCACTCCTTCATTATTAATGGGGCCAAACCAACCCCTCCCATAAAAAAACTTTTATATATTTTATAGCATATTATTATGATATAATATTTAAATATAATTTATTTTATTATAATATAACAATATAATATAATATATAATAATAAATAAATTGTTATTAATATTAATTTATTATTATAATTTAAATATTGAGCCAATATTATACATTTAGTCCATCTAAAATTTCTTCAATGTTTAGCAAATTATGATATTTTCTAAAAACCGCCAAAGGTACGTTCGCGTCTTTGTAACACTAACTCGATGGTTATTGTATGATTATATATGTTTGTTGTGTTGTTTGTTGTTGTAGCATACGTGGTTATGTTATATACACGATTATGTCACATACGTGGCTATGTCACATACGAGGTTATTATTGTTGTATCATACGTGGTTATGTTACATACGTGGTTATTATCTTACATACGTGGTTATGTATTTTTAATCATACATGTTTGTGGTATTGTATTGATTGATTCTTTATCGTGTATATGTAGTCATATTTAAGCATGAGGTTAACGTTACAGATTTTTGAGATCAAAGTGCAATTGGATCTCGGCTCTTATCATAGCGTCGGAGTTCGGAAGAGGCCAGGGGCCCAGGAAGAAGGCGACGGCGTACGAGTCCGGCCGAAGACTCTCTTATGTTGTAATTCATTTTGAAAACTCTCGGTCAATGTCCGTTTACGTAAATCAACCGGACTTACGGCATTTATAAATATATGTATCGATTCTAAATCGGCTCCGTCTTTCTGCTACGATAAAAAAAAATATCTTGCTTTTGAAAATGGGATGTTACACTTTGGTATCAGAGCAGTAGTCGGCATTGATATGACTATGTTATTACGGACGGTATGGTAGGACAGTTAAAAGCTAGTACATGTGGGTGTGGCCAATCGGTCGCCATAGAGTTGGTGAGGTCCCCATGATAGACACTTATCGCCGTTCATTCGGTTAACGGAGTTATGTTCAAATCGACCTTTTAAAGAGCATGTTTTGAAAATGAGTGCGATATAGCCTAAGTCGATGTACCGAGTCTGCCTTTGGTATACCATTACGAACGATTGTACCCTGCTCTGTCGGTGCATCATTCTAACCCGAGAATCAGTAAATCCATCGTCCATATTCATATTTGATATCGAGACCACGATTAGTACGATAATTTTGATAATCGTCGGTTTCTTCATACGACTATGTGTCCTAGCGGAGGCTTATATGTGGAGCTAGGCCACGCGGATGAAACTCGGAGACCAACAAGGATAAGTACACATGTAGTATTTGACTCATGTAGAGGAACTCCGATACGAAATTCCGTGCCGTTTAGGTAGGCGAATCGAAATCTAAACAAAGGGAAATAGTACGAGTGTCAGTTCGTTTGTAGTATTAGTGTGATAAAGTCTGCGATAGACTAATCATTGTCTTTTTAAATCTAACGTTTTCCTAATAAAGGAGAAAGAGCGAGACATGACAAATTTAAGAGGGCCGGAGCTCCCGGAGGCGCGACGAGTAGAGGAAGCGGCCACGAATAATCTCCAGAGAGGATCACATAACTATCTCTCAATAGGAATCTACTTTAGATATTATACAACATGGGTGCTAATCACTCAGCATTAATCCGATAAATAGGCGAATCATTTTGGGATAAATACATACCTTACAATCTAGTAGTAGTTACACCATTGGGTGTGAACTATTTTGCTTAATAAAGCATGTCTAAATTCCAAGTCGAATATATATCTCGTTCAAAATTTCTGTCTCACAAACATTGACGACATTCTCAAAATCTGTAGGACTAGCAGTGATCAATAAAATGATCAACGATGACGAGGGGATTGAGTCCTTATTCTAAAAACAACTCGAGACACAAATAAAATCTCTCGACAAATATTCCTTGGAAAAAGAAAAGTCAAAATTCACTATGAAGTTGATGCCTAACATTGGATCAACATCTAAAACACCATATCAAATGCTAGAACAAAGCACGAGAGTTTGTGACTTTGTATCAATCATCTTGCAGGATGGACAAAATGACTATCATGAACACATACCCAGCTTTCCATGATCTCGAGTTACTCGGTTTTTTGTAATCCTACGTTTTGGCAAGAGTTGTGAATGCTCGGAACACCGTTTAGTTGTACATCAAAAATAGAAATAATAACATAGATATTTAGTTTCTGGATCTAGCGGGATAGTACCGTAGATTCATGCCGAAATTTTTCATATGTCGTTGATAAAGCTTGAAGAGTAAGACTTAAATCATTGCGTAGAACACATTTTGTGAGATGAGCACTTGCATAGGCCCGAGAACGAAGTTGGTCACGGCACCAAGAGTTGGTTATCCGGATCCAAGTAGATGTTATAGATTTGGTCGTGGTGCCATTAGATATGGATCGAGATATGTCTTCATGTGCACGACGGACGCGTGATGACTTACGCCTCTCGCCTATTGAAGCCTCTCAAGTTGAACTAATCGATGTAAGACCTAGAGTTAGTGAGTATTGTATAGAATTATCTTTGCTAACACAAGTGTTTGAAGTACCTTTTGAGTTGAAAAGAAACTCGGGAAAGGACAATAAGTCATGTGTTTTAATGAACGAAAAGTCGTGTTCGAAAACTACACAGTACGGGGTGAAAGAAATCGTTAAGATACATGTATAGTAAGGATTTCCCTATGGTTTGATAAATAGTTATCTTACTTGTCGTGAAAATTTTAGTTTCAATGCATATTTCTTAGTTACTACGATTTTGCGATCGTGTCATTGAGTAGGAGGTATCTTGTGTTGTCATGGTGTATGGGGCGTCATGGAAACATTTAAGGTATCTTGTGTTACCATGATGTATGGGCGTCGTGGAACATTTTGATATGCAGTATTGACCAGGGTATATGGGTGCCACGGAAAATACTAAATATCAAAGTACAAAATGACAAGATCTTGACGATCAAACGAGCAAATTCTCGATCATCAAGTGGAGCGGCCAACATATGAGAAAAGTTAGAGGCGAATAAGTCATGGAGCTGGTTGCATCGCGAAGATGCGGTGCGTAAAACTAGCGGTGAGGTATCTTTTGTCGTCGCGGCACGTGGTTGCTAAGGAAACGAGTTTTGGCACGTGGTTGCTAAGGAGGCGAATAAGTCGAAGGTTAGTCTGTACAAAGTCTAAATTGGTATAGAGCAAATTTAGAGGCGAAATTTTGTTTAACGGGGGAGAAATGTAATACTTAGGATAATTATTTATACGGAATATTATATTTCAATAGATAATACCTATTGAAAATAGGTGAACATGTAGTTTCAAATAATAAGTAATAATTATCTTATTTTCTAAGGTAATTACTATGGAAATTAGGAGAGATAAAGAGCTAAAATCCATAAAATATATTTTGAGGCATTAAATGGCCTAAAAATATTATGATAAATCCCAGGAGGCAATTAAATATTTGTTAAAAATTAGAAAGTATGTTGTCTCTAATTTTAGGAATTTTTTGGGATAATTTCCCTTGAAAAAAATAATGAGGCAAGATTTAATATTATTTTGGGGATCATAATTGACCCATGATTTTAATATTTTACATGGGATATAAAATACGTGTAAGTAAAATAATTGTGAGATAATGATTTATCCTAATTAAGAAAATTATCAAAAATTAGTAAGTGGCTAATCAGTAATTAATGGGATAATTAAGGTATAAAGTAAATGAATTAAAAATAATTTAAATAATTATTTTTAATTGGAGAAATTCGAAATTATTAAATAAATAAAAAATAAAAATAAAAAAAATATTTTATGCTTAGAAAAATAAATAAAAAATAAAAAAGAAAAAAATAAATAAATATCATGATATTTTTTTGTAAAATTGTATTATTATATAATATAGTGAATAGTAATGGAATAAATAGGAAAGCGGATCCTATTTAGAGAACCGAGGGGAATAGGAAGCCAAAGTCAAGGTAAAATATTGATCGGTGAGTTTTTACCTTCAAGTGACCTCTTTAGGAAGTTAATTAAATTCGGTAGCGCATTGCCTAATAAGGCGAAATAGAGAAAAATACGAGATATTCGCATTTTGGATTTGAAGAAAATAATTATAACTCAACGTCTAGAGATGAGTTTATAATTATCTGGACATATTGGAGATCAGTGAATTATTATCCAGTGATTGATGATTAAAGCGTTAGACGCCGGGCGTGTTCGGACACGTTTTTCGAGAAAACACTGATTTATTGGAACCCTGTAAGGGACCGAAATCTAAGTTAAATTAGATATTATTGATGAGGAAGTGAAGATCTTGAAAGTTATGAATTGAGAATTTTGAGATTTTCAGATACGCGTTTTTAGACAGGGGCCCGAAACTTTATCGATGCATTCGGATGTCATATAAGATGACATCATTTTGTTGACTATTGGGGAGGGGAGGTCTGCACAAGAAATGGAGGGCCAAGAGTGTTTTGTCCTAAAAAAATCACGATCCTCAGTCCGCAATTCGTCAAGGCCCGAAGTTCGAATTATTTCAGATTCTGCCAGTAGTCCAAATCCTTAAATAAAAGGCTCTCTTCTTCGTTTCCCTTAAAAAATATGCCTCTTAGAGAGAAGTTAGAGAAGGCTTTGGAGAAAGTCGAGGCAAAGTGCGGGTAAGTTAACGGTCCAGTGGTCTTTAGTTTCGGTAGTTCTTTCGGTAGATATAGTAGGAATCTTTAGAAATAAAACTTACAATATTTTTTTTAAAAATTGGATGTTACAAAAGTACTTTTTGGGTTCTTAATATAGGACCGAATGAGTGAGTTATCTTAATCCTAAATGTAAGATATATTTTGGGTTAAGGTGCAAAAATACACATGTGCTTTTGTCAGATGAGCGCCCAGTAGCAAGTGCTTTTTTTAGGTGCAAAAGTGACTATGTGGTTACAAAATAGGAGTAAAAGTCACGAATCTTTTGAAAATGGGAGTTAAATGGATGGACGTTGACCGTTAAATTGGAAGGTTTGACTTAAATTAATGATGTGGATGATGACTAGGAGTGTATAGCGAGACAAGTGGAATCTTAATTGATGACTTGGAAAAAATGATTTATTTATCGAAAAATATATATAATTTAGGGTTCGAAACATTGTGTGGACTAATTGGTATTCCGATCGGACCACTGTCGGAGGATTTGTTGGATAACAAAATTGCGGCGGTGCCCATTCGGAAAATGCGGTTAGAGAGAAGCATAGAGCGGTCGTTCTTGAAGTACCGAGTTGAGGGTTATGTTATCGGTCGACTGACGACAATGGCGTAGGAATTTGGGTTTGCGTTTAAAAGGTCTTTGGCTAAATCGATGGAGATTAAAGCTGCACGCAACCCATTCCTCCAAGATTGAAACTTTTATGTTGGTTACGAGTTTGTAGTGGTTGATGATCATGGCGGAGAGAGATAGAGTTGGGTTGAACAAGCTGCAATTCACAATGAGAATATCAATATCTCTGGGTTTAACTCCGGTTTTCTCAAACAGAGCGTCTAGTGATCCAAACATGACTTTCTCTGCCTCATGACGAGCCTCTTTCATGTTCAAGTTCGGCGGTTTAGACATAATCCCTCTGGGTAAGTAAGTTTCATCTCCTAAACCGGACCGAGTCGCGATTCTCGTCTGAAATTGAAGGGTTTCGTCTTTAAATCAGAGCTCCATTTGCTGTAAATAACTCAAAGAAAGTATCTTCCTTTTTATTTGCTGCAATGTGTGCAGTCTTATGGTCAAATCGACAACTAGATCAGGTTTGAGCGCCAATTGTGCGCATTGGCGGCGTGATCGACGTTAGTTCTCCATTTTCTCCTTCAATATCTGTCTTCTGTTCTTTCCCCTCTGTTTCTCCAGTGATCATTCTCTGATTGAATCTCGTATGAACAAAGCAAGTCCATGGTGGAGACGAGATTTGGGTTCCAAGACACGATGGTTTTGTTTAGACTTATGTTTTCTGGGTTTATTCGATTTCTGGTTTTGTTTTTGTTATTCGATTTATGGTTTTTCCTTATAGCAACAAATCTTGAAGGATGCATCTGTACTCCATGCCACATCTTGAAGCATCGGCGTTCACAGCACATTGGTGGCTAGATTTGTTATGGCGGTGGCTTGAAGGATGAAGCTCTTTCTACGGTTTGTGTCAACATTTTCTCCCTTCATCTGTTCTTTAATCTGTTTTGGTTGATTTGAGAGATCTGTAAATTGAGGTGAATGTGCTTATGATGGGAGGAATTTGTTGTTTTGTTGATTCAAAATCCCCTTCTTCACTCCGTTCGTTTTCCGGTTTGTAACAAGCAGATTATATTTTTTCCAGATAGATAAATCATTCTTTTTCAAGTCATCATATACACTCTAGTCAGCATCCACATCATCAATTTAAGTCAAACCTTCCAATTTAACGGTCAACGTTCATCCTTTTAATGATTCTTGTGACTTTTGCTCTATTTTGTAACCACATAGTCACTTTTGCACCTAAAAAAAGCACTTGCTACTGGGCGCTCATCTGACAAAAGCACATGTGTATTTTTGCACCTTAACCCATATATTTTCTGTAGTTGTAAAAAAAATTAATTTACCATTATTTATAATGCTTACTCAACAATAATCAAGTAAAAGAAAGATGAAGAGAATTATCGAAGATGGTTAATGTATTTTAGATAAAACATGTCATATTAACTAACTTCCTTAATTTAATTAAACTAAGTAAATAGGTCTTCTATTAAAGATAAGACATAGTAATTAATATGTTTTTTTTTTAACCTGAATAATTAATATGGGTTAGCAGACATGGTTTTGCATAATAATTTGGGAAAATCCTTTTGAGGGCCCTTTTTGGTGTAAAAATCCCAAAAAAGGTCCTCAAAATCTGACAATACCTAAAAAGGCCTTAGGGCCTTTTCAGGTATTTTAAGAATCTTACGCGAGTTGTTAATTTGGCTGATATAGTTGTTAGTTAACAACTATATCAGCCTCATTAACAACAATTTTTTAACAACTAAATCAGCCCCCATTAACAACTATATCATCTTAAGTTACAACTATATACAACTATATCAGCCTCGTTAACAACTCACGTAAGATTCTGAAAATACATGAAAAGACCCTAGGTATTGTCAGATTTTGAGGGCCTTTTTTAAGATTTTTACACCAAAAAGGGCCCTCAAAAAGATTTTCCCTAATAATTTCCAAAGTACTAAAACAATTTGGAGTTTTGTTCCGACAAATTAGTGGGTGCTGAAGAGCCAATTGCATGAATTTATTAATTAGAAATTGACCCGAGGAAGAGCCAAACATATCTTATCAGATAGTGCGTTACAACCAAATTAACGTGGCTGCTAGCTAGCTACGAGATATTTATTGTAGTTCAATAACTAATCCACTTGTTCGTACCTTAATCAAAGGTCTTTGCTTTTGACCTTACCTTCCCACTCAACTTACCAGTACTAGCTTCACACTCTAATAACAATTAATGGCTTTGGCCTGAGCTTAGTTATTCCTTTCGTTCTTACCTCTTTAACTTGCGGTTTTGACCCAACAAATTTCTGATAATGACTGGTGTATATTCAAAAGGTATTATCAAAACTATTCACATTAATGGGTTGGTTTAGAAGTTATCCATTTCTATCTCTTCTTGAGAATCTGATGAGGAAAGGAAAGGATGGATACACACACATCGATGAGGTCTAATGAAATACGTGTGGTTTGAGATTTGAAATACTTTTCAGGATTGCTTCTTTTGTTTAAAGTTTATATTTTACATATCTGAGTATCATCTAGTTAATTATAAATAAAATCCCCAAAAAAATGGGGATATGACAGATATAAAATAATAAGTTAATATATTAATATAGAGAGAAAAATAGTTTGAAGCAAGCTGGCTAAGTAATGTGATTATAAATCTTTGACAGAAAAGCGAGCAAAGTTTGTAATCTCTGCCAAAGTGCCTTTTCATTACCATGTATATACTTCGCTTTTGGCTTATAAGTTTCACAGAATTAAGGGCCCGACAAGTACAATTTAAAGTGTGTACAGGTTAAAAACTTTAGGCTTGGCCCCATTCTGTTGAATAACTAATTAAATACTGACCATCTCTTGTTAAGTGTCTTCCACCATGAACAGTTCCTTCCATTTAGGAGAACCAGAAGATTATAGTACTAGTACTTTTTTTTTTCATTGATGCAAATATCCCCATGAGGATTTTATTTAGACATCCTTTAAGTTTGCGGATTCATGAACATTCCTAGATTCATGAACATTGTCAGAAAAATGCTGCAATATAATACTCATTCGGTCGTTAATATAAGACATACTTAGAGGGTTGATCTTGATTTTAAATATAAGATATAAGTTTGCATGTTTGTCAATCTTTTCGTAATTTATCTCTATTAATATTTCTTCAACAATAATCAATAAAAAGTGAGAATGAGAGAATTAAGAGAGATAATTAGAATATTTTAAAAAAATACATATCATATTAATAACTACTCAACTAATTTTCTTAATATAATTAAATTAGATAAATATATCTTATATTAAAGACCGAAAGGAGCTGCACAAATTAAGTTAGGCAATTTAGCATTATATTTTAATGTCCCACCCACATGTAGGAATATTCAAAAGACCAAATCTTGAGCATTAAAAATAGCAGATACATGGCGTAACCGATGAGCAAGTTCTCTTCTTGTAACAATAAAGCGACCACTTGATTGTATATGTATATGGTGATTAGGGTCTATACGAATGGCAACGAGTGGCCAATATGTTAATTTAGTCTATTCAAAAATATATTGTGCTAATGGTTAGGAGAGCTAACTGTGTTCATGCATGTACCCATCATTATTATTCCAATGCAATTATCCAGAGAGCTCCGAGTGCGAGTGGAAGAAAAAGTTGAATATGCCACTTCAGTGGCCTGTACAAGGTCACTGCTATAAATACCACCCACATCTTTGCTTTCTAACACATAAACTCATTTCCTGTTCTCATTCTTATATAGTTTCCTTATCTTGCGTTGAATTCTTAGTTGCATAGCTTCTTCATAATTTGAGGCATTTGAATTTGGCATTTAGCAATGGAACTTCATCCTAAATACCAAGTTGGCCTTGTGTGCGTGATGTTGCTCTTACCCACCCTATGTACCTCCCAAGACTATACATCCTCCAGAGCTACCTATTATGGTAGCCCTGATTGCTATGGAACTCCAAGTACGTAACCCTCTCCTCTTCTCTCAATCCATGAGTACGTAGCCTAGTGGCTAAGTTAGGAGTCCACATATGGTGCTTACAGCTTATGTGCTTATTACATGTTTATACCTCAAATTGAGGTATAAGCATGTAATTTTTAATTTTTTAATTATTTTTTTATATATTGTATTTATTTATATTTAAATTATGTGTGGCTTTCTGATTTTTTTTATTTTTTTTATTTTTTTTTGCAGCCAGTATCTTAAATTAATTAGTTTCCATGATATTGGTGTTACAAATAAATATTTTTTAATGCAGTACTAGAAACTAATTAATTTGAGATACTGGGTGCAAATTTTTTTTCAGAAAGCAGCACATAATTTAAATATAAATAAATACAATATATAAAAAATAAAAAAATAAAAAATTATATGCTTATACCTCAATTTGAGGTATAAGCATATAATAAGCACATAAGCTATAAGCACCATAGGTGGACTCCTAAGTTAGCCTTGTTGATCTGCACTTAGCTGGCTATATATATGTGTGTGTGTGTGTGTGTGTAATTTGCATGTTTGGTGCTTGAACCCATAACCATAGATAACCCCTCCGTGGTGTATAAATGAAAGCAAATAGGAACTTTTACTTTTGTTGGGAGAAAAAAGCTCACTTTTCTGTTGAATTTCACTAGTAAAATAATAGGGTCTACTGTTCACTAGATCAGCACTTAGTGCTTTCATAAATTGTCACACACGCACAAAAATTTTAATGATGAAAAAAATTATATATGATCAGGGGGAGCTTGTGGATATAGCGAATATGGAAAAACTGTGAACGACGGGAGTGTCGCCGGCGTGTCTGGGCTCTGGAAGAACGGTTCTGGCTGCGGTGCTTGCTACCAAGTAAGAATATAAAGGCACTTGCATGAAAAGATGATTAAAAATGAATAATAATATTGCAATATTATTTGGTACAGGTGAGGTGTAAGAACGCACAAGTATGCGATGAATATGGGACGTACGTGGTGGTGACGGACTACGGTGAAGGAGACAGGACAGACTTTGTGATGAGTCCACGTGCGTACGGGAGAATGGGAAGGAATCCAGACGCATCAGAGGAGCTGTTCAAATACGGCGTCGTAGATGTGGAATACAGGAGGGTTCCCTGCAGGTATGGGGGATACAACGTACTGTTCAAAGTACAGGAGCAAAGCTCATACCCTGACTACATCGCCATTCTGGTGCTGTACGTGGCGGGCCAAAACGACATCACAGCCGTTGAGGTGTGGCGGGAGGATTGCAAGCAGTGGAGGCCGTTGAGGAGGGCGTATGGAGTGGTGTTTGATGCCGAGAACCCGCCACGTGGCGACTTGATGTTGAGGTTCCAGGTGAGTGGGCATGGGGGTGTGTATTGGGTTCAGGCCAAGAATGCTATTCCCAGTGACTGGAAGGTTGGACAAGCTTATGACTCTCAAGTTCAGTTAAATTAGACCCCAGACTTGTATCCTGCACCGCCACCACCAACCATCTATCTCATCCATGTAGTCTACGTTTGTTACTTTACTGTGGAACTTGGGGTTCACTAGCGTTGCTCTGAGTATGTGAAATTGTTTGAGTGTTGTGCCTGCTGCAATATGATTGCTGGCCTTTCTATCTAGTGTTATTATTAGTGTTAAATTTATATATGAATAAAGGTCTTTGATTCTCCTATTTGCCTACTTCTTGGCATTGGTTGTGTTGATGGCCACACCTGTGACTGTGAGTGGCCAAGTATTGTACTTGTTACTTGCAAACAACTCTGTTTTTTACATATAAGATATTGAAATGTCAATACAGAATCTACTAATCAGAACAAACTTATAAAAACGAATCCTTAATGTTCATGAACATTAGTAAAACACAGATAGAAATCGCGCAAGGGTGAAATAAAATGGAAGCAAAGGGACAAAGCTATTCGGAACCAGAAGTAATAATTGTAAATGATACAAATAGCTAAACTAGGGTCCACGCCCACCCATCACTTGGTACTTCGAGGTATATAACTCACAACCTCTTCTATGAGGGGAGGTGAGGGGTGCCATGTGAGTTAGAAGCTCTTGACAGTTCTTTTCCAATTTAAAACTTTTATTTCACCATTGAAATATATACATATATATAATAAAAAAAATCATATCATTATTTTATTTTATTTTTTAATACTAAACATATATTTAAAACCCAGGCCCATTCCTTTTTTTCCCCATATATCTTTGGATCTTCTCCATTCTTTTATCTATTCTTATTTTATTTATTTTAAAAAAACTGAGGGCGTCAAATAGGGCTTAGAGAAAGAAGTGGCAAAAATGTTAACACTGGGATTCATTGAAATTGGATTGTACATAAGTAGATAAGATGGACTTAATATTTGATCATGCTTGTTGGGCCGTTTGGTTCAAAGGAAATGGGCCAATGGATCGGGTAAAAGAGGCTGTTTTTCGGGTTGTCATTAATTGGGTGCAACTCTTGCTTCACTATACTTTCCTGCATCAAATCAAATTCCCCCACCTTCAAAGAAGAGCGGCTTGTTCTTAAAGCTATGTTTGGATGGACGGAAAAGGTTTTTTTTTTTTTTTTTTTTTTTTTTTTTGGGGGGGGGGGGGGGGTTTGGGAATAGAGGGGAGGGGATATTATGAAGCAAAACTTTCATATATTGGTAGAAAATTTATTATTTTTGGGAGTTTTTCCCCTTAATTTTCTTTTCCCTCAATTTTCTCTCCATGCAAACATAGGGTAAAAGTCCCATTGTCTAGGATTTTGAGATTTTGGATACAGGAAAGTTGCAGTTAAATCTGATGTAAAGAGTACTTGACTGAGAATAAATGCAACACAAATAATGACAGCTTGATTAGTGTTTATTTAACTACAGAGTATGATGGAATATAGTTAGGGTACGGTCTACAATCAGATACGTATCATGAGATCAAAATTGTCTTCCCGATATCTTAGCCAAAGATGATTTAACTAGCTCATTGTTGTTGGATGTGTTTACCTCATCTTCAAACATTGTTTGACAAACAGTGTGTGGGATTCAATCCCCTTGGTCTTATTTTTAATGTTTTTTTTTTGGGATGTAGCCCTCGTTTTGCACAAAAAAAAATAAAAAATAAAACTCCTCCCTAGCTAATGATTGGGGTTTCATTTGAAATTTCTTTTGATATGATTAAAAAAACACATTTTATTTGACTCTGTAAGGTGAACAAACATGAACTAACAAAATGACAAAGAATGATCAACCTATTATTGATGACCAAACTCAATACTTATCATACAACCAAAGCTCATTCGGTTAAGGTCCAATAGCAAACCCAAATGTACCATGTTAACATACTCAATACAAACTAAACTAAAATTACTAACACCCGCTTCAAGTTGGTGACTATATAAGTTAAAGGTCCCAAGATTGGACAACAACTTAACATGATCCTCTCGATCTGCCTAAGACCTTTATAAACATATCAGCAAGTTTTTTTTGCTCAATACGTGCTCCAACTGAATGACTCCCTCTTGTAATTTTTCACATACAAAGTGACAATCTATCTCAACATATTTAGTGGGATCATGAAACATGGGATTACTCACGATATGAATTGTAGTTTGGCTGTCACAATATAGGAACCGGTTCCAAATTTCGTACACTAAGATCTTTCAACATATGTGTTAACCGAATTATTTCAGAAACTCTTGTCGTAATGCACGATATTCAGCTTTTGCCGACGAATTGAACACAAAATGCTGCTTCTTGGATTTCCAATTGATTGGTGAACCTTTGATCGAACCATATTTTTATATGATTTTTCATAATTAAATTGAGATTTTTAATGTATTTTCTTGGACATTATTACATTATTAAGCATTAATTTGAGTTAGGGACATTTGTATTGAATTAAATGAAATTAGGGGCAAAATGGTCATAAATGGTTAATTATTCATGCAAATGATTTCTTGGACTTTTGATTCTACATTTTGCTTAATCTTGCATTGTAGGTGTTTGAGAAGAAAATGGAGATCTTGACTATTAGAATTAATGTGTTGAGGACAGGGGAAAATTACAAGAAAGTGCCCAACAATTTCTGAAAAATTGGAAATGAGTGAAGAAAAGGTCCAGAGAAAAAAATACAGAAAAGGACCCAGATGTTTCAGAAATTTCAGTTATGCCCCACCAAGATTTTGAAACTTCTCACTTTAGTCCCTCAACAAAAGCTTTTAACTTTGCACTTAGGTCCCTGGTCAAAACTCTGCGTTTTGACCAGGGACATCAGACCTAGGTCAGGATCCGTGAGAGCTGAGCTGGGGGAATAAGGGAGACCCGACAAGGATCCGTGAGAGCTGAGCTAAGGGATATTAAATGAAAAAAAAACCAGCGCCGCAGGAGACCTGGCTATCGTCTTCAACCTTGGATCATCATCACACCCTCGACCTTCCTTCATCCTAAAACCCTCTCGCCGGCGGCACCATCTTCCACCACCAAGTCCTCCGGCGAGCTTCAACCTCATCTCCACCACTTGCAGCGACTGACCTACATCGTGAGTGGGGGCTGGTTTTCACAGAACAGAAATCTCCAGACCTTCGACCACCACCCTCCCATTCTGTCAACCACCGTCGGACCTAATTTCTGGATACAAGACCTACGACCTTCGATCTCGCATTCACTTACCCTCATCCTCATCACCGTCATTTTCCATTCTCAGTCCTTCACCATCGTTAAATCCCTCTGATTTCCATTCCTCGCCGTCAGCCCATCTGTTCCCTATCGCCACCACAACACCATTCTCACTTACCTACATTCCTTCCATTCCTTCACAAGGAAACCGACAGATTCATACTCTTTTTACTCAAATCTGACAGTGTATTCATGACCTATGGATTTTGGGTATTTTGAAGAGTTTGAGAAAGTTGTGGGTGCAGTTAAGACCATGAGGGGTTGATTCTTTGCTTCTTGGTGATGAGGACGTGTTCTTGAGCTCAACAAACTACATAGGGGAGTTTTTTTTCTATCATTTTATTAGTCTAGATTTATATATTTAGGTTGCCTAGTTTTAGGAATTATTGTGTATAAATTAAGGCGAGATTAATGTTTATTCTCTCCGTTAATTTGATAATTGTAGTTGAGATTGGATTTTGTAGTGTGAAAAATATATGTGTTTTAATTTCTTGTGGATGCAATGAGATTATATTAATTAGCGTGTTATTGTCTAGTTAATATGATTGATTTGTGCCCTTTGAGGGACTGTTATGTACTCAATTTCAAGAAGACTCATGTTGCATTATTCCAATTTTAATTGTACATCAAGTGGTTTTTAACAATTTCTCAAGAGGTAGTGGTTAGCTATGTTTGTAGGAGCTACTATTAATTGAGAATATTGGACTCAAGTGTTATCTTGAGGTTGATCTTAAGACTTGATGAATTTTAATTCCCATAATTTTTTATGAGCAATGATAGTAATTTCTTCATTACCAAGAACATTCATAATTCATATTTTCACTTCAGTACCATTCCATTTACTCCATTCCATTTTATTTAAAATACCAAAAACAATAGTTTAGCTAGCATTTAATTAAATTGCATTCTTATTTTACTTTATTAATTTGAAAACCCAAAACCTATTTTTCCCCTTGTTTTAATTGCATTTGCATGGCATTTAGATTACTTAGGATTCAATAAAAGGCTCCTCGAGAGAGAGAACGATCCTAGGTTTACCTATACGTAATCCTTAGTTTATTTTTGATTGTGGACCCCAAAACTAAAGACAAAAAGGCCTCCATCAACCTTCAAACTTTACGACGTACCTAGTCATGGACCTTCTAGTGTCTTAGCAAGCTGCCCAATCAGAATCTACGAAGCACTCAAGTGTAGTGTGCTGTGTAGGAGCCAAGAGTATCCCTAATCCTAACGCTCCTTTGAGGTATCTTCCAACTCCTGTAACTGCCTCCATGTGGAACCTCCTTGGAGCACTCATAAACTAGCTCAAATCTGCACAATGAAACAGATATCAAGCCTCGTTACTATAAGATATGACTAACCTACCAATTAACCTTCGATATCAAGAAGGGTCCGACAGTAGTGAATTTAATTTGTTTGTTCAAACCACGTTCTTCTGTGAACTTTACGCGCACTGTTACTCTTTCGCTTAGGAGGGAGATATCCATCAGCAGTGAACTTCACATTCCGGTCCATAGGAACTTGCAAGTAGGGATGGAAACAGGCCAGGCCAGGCCAGGCTTCCCCCTTAACAGGCCTGGCCTGTTAAGGAACAAAGCGGCCGAGCCGGCCGTGCGGCTGTTTCGGTGCCTATTTTTTGGGCCGAGCCTGGCCGTATAAGGCGTGTAACATTAATGAGCCTGCATTTTTCAGCCATTTATTTTGAAGACTATCACTTGAGCTTTCGGATCTTCTAAACGAAAATTTAGGCAAATTATGAGATGCAATGAGAGAATGCTATTTTACGTAGAAATAAGTTTGGGAATTCAAGTTCGCAAGATAAGAATTAAATAAGATGAAATGGGCGAGAGACTTAGAAACTAAATAACACAGTTTAGTCCTCGAATTAAATAAATCGTTCGAGATCTCATGAAAACCAAGCATATATCGAGCAATCTATGAAATTAAAATGGTAGTATGCCTTAACTACTTGAGTTCTCAAGCTACAAAATAGAATCCCTCCAATTGACCAAACATTATCAGTCCCAAATCAAAGCTTCCCTCAAATATATCCAAACACAACCCATTTATAGAGAAAGGCACAAGCCTTACCCCCAAAAAGAAGAGAAATAACAACCCGAAACGCATGTAGGGTAGAGACATAAAGGCGCAAATGGGGAGATAATAGAGACCCCGAGACTTCAAAATTGCTTACGAGTTGCCATAGCAAAGATCCAGAGTGAGACGAAAGCACGGAGTGGAGGTGGTTTGTGGTGAAGAGGAAAGCACGAGGCGAGAAGAGAGTTGGCGGAGAGGAGGAGTAGAGGCCCTATCGGAAAGCTGCAGAAAGAGGCCAACGGTGGAAGATGAAGAATGGAGGCTTATGCGAAGCAACGGTGAGCGGCGGCCAACGGGGAAAGTTTGGGATGACGATGAAGGGAAGCGTGAAGATAGGGTTGAAGAAGAAGAAAGTGAGAGTGGGACGAATGAATGCGAGAGGAGATAGATGATTGTTATTGTTATTGTTAAAAAAAGAAAAATTCATGAATGTTAATTATAGTGACAGTGTGGCAGACAAGGACATAAAGCAAAACAATGATGAGAGTTGCAAGAAAAAAAGGTATCCTATGCGTTGGGCAAAATAAAAAGGTATCTTGTAAACAAAACAAAACAAAAAAAGTATCTTATGCGTCTAAAGGGGTAATTACAATTTTACCCCTATAACAGGCCGGCCTGACAGACCTAACAGGCCTATTGTAAGGCCTAGGCCGGCCTATTTAAATAAAAAGGCCTTAAAAAAGGCCTAGGCACGGCCTTTGTTAGCCTGACAGCCGGGCACATCCGAAAAGCGAGCCGCGGCGGAGCCCCGACGGGCCCCCGGCTGTTTCCATCCCTACTTGCAAGGGCTTTGCACTACTCAAACCCATGTCAATTATCAACTCAAGGAGATACTTTCTTTGACTAAGGAATATACCTTTGCTAGGACGTGCAAGTTCCAAACCCAAGAAATATCTAAGATGTCCAATGTCCTTTATTTTAAATTGGGAATGTAGATATGCCTTAATAGCATGAATTTGTTACATATTATTTCCGGCAATAACCAAATAATCTACATAAGCCAAAACAATAGTAATATCCTTGTTAATTATCTTGTTTTATGAACAAGGAATAGTCAGATTTACTTCGCCAAAAACCCCCTTTTATTGAGCCTCAGTGAGCTTGGCACGCATTCCATTGCTAGGAAGCTTGTTTAAGTCCACAAAATGATTTAATTAACTTTCAAACCTTATTTTGTCCAAGTTGATCAAATCCTTGTGGCACTCACATGTATACATCCTCATGTAAATTAAATCTCCTTAAAGAAATGTATTGTGACATCCATTTGAAATAGTTGCCAACCATGCATTGCCGCAAAGCTATAAGTACCAATCTCACTTTAACCATTTTCACAATCGAGGAAAACGTTTCAAAATAGTCTATTCCTTCCCATTAACTATAGCCTTTCGCAACCAACTGGGCTTTTTACATATACCTTTCTACCTTACCATCGGCTGTGTATATTACCTTGAAAATTAACCCATTTACAAACTAAACTAATATTAAGAACAGACTCTATCACTAGTTAAATAGTTAATTAACAAGTGAAATGGTAGTTGCTGTAACTTGTACGATACTATTGAAAAAAGTAACCCCAAGTCTAAAATGTTTCAAAATATCATCTACATTCCATTCAAAGTTATTTTTTTTTATTGTTTAGCAAGCAAGATTTGAATATTATTGAAGTTAATTATATTCTTAGACTCAGAATATCTGTTTATAAACAATTTGAGACAATGGAATAGCTATTTATTTCTACAATATCTTGAATTATATGTTTTTCATTATTTTTAATTTTATAATTTTTATGTATTAAAAGGGTAGGCCACAAAATTAAGGATAAGAGTGATGACTTGGATATTGTCATTGGCACCTATTTTATATTACTACTTTCGCACTCACTTACGACCTACTTATGAAATTTGACCCCACCTATATCCTGTTATTAAGTTGAAACTTTAAAAAAAAAAAAAAAAAAAAAAAAAAAAAAACCACTCCTCTCAGGCGGCCATCAAATATTGATAATAAAACAATAAGCCAAAGAATGAAGCAACCAATATAATATAAAGGGTCATAAACTACGTGCACGTTAGGGTGAAAGGTAACGTAGAAACAGAGAATTCGCAAGCAGTCATAATATGTTATTAATATTTACACAAATTTACATAATAAAAAATGCCAGCTTCGCGTATTGAATTTTTCTGCAACACCAACTTCCCATTCTTGTCAACTTTGTATAGGATAAGCTTTGCATACCATGCAACTTGTCTATTCTCAGAAAATTTAAAAAAGTCGTATTATTACTTTAAAAAGAGAAGGAAAGTTTAGACTTCTACAGTATACAAACAAGGATAGAGGGAATTAATAGACAAAGAATGTGAACATCAATGTCCTTTGGAACTCGATCGGGCTATACATTGATTAGTCCCTAACACGGCTTAAGATTAATTTATAATATACTTTTCAAGCTTTCTCATTATGTTGTTTTCAATTTATTCTATCCGCGTGTCATCATCAGCAGGTGGAGATGTATATACGCAATAAAAAAATGGACAAGAGAGATTAGATCAATAATGTCAGGCAGGAAAAGAAAAGGAAGTTTCGATTTGATTGAATAAGGTAGATTATATATATCTGTGTGTGTGTTTGCAAAAACTTATTCACACAAGTTTTGATCTTGACTTTTTTCATAGGCACAGGTTTTGATCTTCAATTAATTATGTGATTAAGAACAATCATATAGTTTGATAAAGAATAAAAATGTTTATCAACAAGGCCCAACAGAGTTGATAGATAACTAGGCTTCTTAAGCATGCTATCAGTGGTTCAATATTCCTGATCGTGTGAATGAAAAAGATCTAATTGAAGGAAGCAAAATACACTTCTGTGATTTATATATCATGCTTTAAAAAGGTTTAATAGTCCTCAGTTATTTGCTGTAAATCATCTTTAGTACCAAAAAAAGTTGATATACGAGTTTCAATTCAAAAATGTGTGTGTGTGTGTGTGTGTAAAGGAATTGTGGTTGTAGGTAATGATTCTATTTCATCAAATAAAAAGATTAATGATCAATATGTCATATAAAATTCAAATAATTGTAAACTATCCCTTTGCTATCGTATCTTATTTCAGAAGCATTTTAGAATGTGTAATTTATTAGTGTTATATATATATATATATATATATATATATATATATATATATATATATATATATATAAATATAAAAGATAGAGGACAATATCATCATCCCTTTGCCTTCTTGAATCCAAATTCTAAATTTCTAATGATTAAATGTCACTCGTCCCCAGAGAGAGCAAGGGAGGAAATACTGAATTATTGCGGGAGGGGCTAAATTAAGGAAAAAGGTGAAAAAGGCAAAATATATACTTTACTCCTCTAATTTTATATCTAATATTTTACTTCGATTCTTTAATTTTACAAAATATTATTTTTTTCAGCCTTTTAATTCTAATATTACTAGTTTAATTCTAGCTTCTCTGAAATTTCTATTATTCTTGATATTTTATTGTTATTAACACGCTTACCAAGGGTACAAATGTCATTATCCCAACAATTTGTTTGTTTGTTTTTTTTTTCCGAGATAACATCATAGCAAGTTCCTAAACGGATAACCTATTATTATCAAGCACAAGGACCGGACCATATATTTGCAAAATACTCTAAACTCTAAAGGACTAAAATCATTTAAGTGATTAGGAATTAGAAGTGAAACTACGTACTATCTACCATAGAATTCATACAAAAAAAAAAAAAAAACTTATCTTATATCTATGGCTTGGCCGAAAATATATTATTTATAAGTTATCCTTTTCAGATTTGCAACTTAGCTTGTAGAAGACTGATGTACACTTTATCTTCACAAAGATATTCCTTGGAATGCCTTCGAAGTTCCAACCTTGAACGTAGAGTTGTAAAAATCTCTTTGGCCAGTAAATTAAATTTTAAAGTCTAGTGTCCAATCATTACTCTTTTCTTTTTTTCTTTTTTTTTTAATGAAAAGAAAAAATGATATTAAATAACATAAGCTTACAAATTACAAATTGGCATCGAACTAAAATGAGTTATTAAGAAATTGTAAAACACTGATTTTGGAATGACCCTTATAAGTTAACAACAGAAAGGGTTTTGGTTAATAATCTATCTAATGATCTAGTTTTTGATAAAGTATAATAGCATTGTGTGATCATGTCGCCGGCTCCACCTAATGAGATAATTTTTTGTTGTTGTTGTTGTTTTTTTTTTTTTTTTTGCTAAAAAAAAAAATTTAGGTAGGGGTAGGCACGCACCCCACCAGTGAAATTGAGTCTGTTTGGGATCCCATCAAACCCCAGTGCATCAACCAAAAGGCCAATGAGTTTGAAAAAAAGTCCAATCGGTGAAATCTTGGTGTTTGTGAAAGTTTTTTTTTGAGTGATGGGTTTAAGGAAAAAAATCTACTTTTAGGAGAAGTCAAAAATTTGAGCTTCTGCCAGAAAGACCGTTGCATCATCACAGTGTACAAGAGATGAGTTTTACCCACGTTGTACACATTTGAAGTATTGAGAGATGCTTAAACAAGTTTCATTCCCTTTTACTATTTTTAACAAATATACATCTAAATTTAATTTTTTCAGCATAAACTATAAGTTTTCAACATTTATAATTTTTATTATATTTTGGCAAATTTACATTTAAATTTATTTTTTTATCTTCAATTATCACATAATATACTATACATGGTGTGTAGTATTTAATAAGATTCATGTCTTTTTCAGTCATTTTTCATCTTAACTGACATTTCAAATGCTATTCCAAACAAGAGATCATTTAGAAAAAGTCACTTCTGCCACCATTAACCTAAACACAAATCACATCCACAATATAACTTTTAAGAAAAATATATTTGGAAAAAAATCATTTCTGCCACTGCTATCCCAAACGGGCACAACTTTGTTGAAAAGTCTAAAAGCAAAGTTAAGATCTCCTATAAGGTAATGTTGAGAGCTAAAGAAGATTGTGAAGGACTTTGTAGGAAAGCTTTGCCAACACAAAAGTCGTTTAAGGAGCCTTAAGATCTGATGGTAAGAGTCATATATTATAAATCCAAAAAAGTATTCCTTAACAGGCTGCTGTTGCAAATCAAAATAAGAAATGTTAGTTGCAAATCGATAAAAAGTAAATTGTTAGCTAGGCTTTAGTTCAAGAATAGTTTATTAATTTTGATTTTAATCTTCGAATTTCGATCAATTAAGAACATTAAGTTCTTTATTAGCATTTGTGAATGTTTATATACCGCTTTTTGCCTAAATGTAAGTCACTTATACACCATAATAATTTCATCCAATAGGATATGTTATCTATTAATTTCGGCCGTCTAGATTACATTAATATAAAAATTTAAAATGTTTTATAATATATATAGGAGTATAACTGAAGGCATAATAATAGCATAGTTCATTTTTAACACTGATCCTTTTCTGGTACGATGTTTAGATATTACGGGGTCTAAATTAAATGCATAGCTTTTATAGTACAATATTTTATTCATAAAATTGAAATCGGCGCGATTAATGCTCAATTAAGCAATCGAATATCTTATATCCAATGCAGTCATTGTGAGTAATAAGCTGTAATATAGTAGTAAGTTTCTGAACTTCTGCTGATATCCGAGGCTGTACGTGTTTCTATATTATCAAGTCTCACCGTTCGTCTTCCTATATATAAAAAAATGTTGCAATGATTAATGCAGAGGCAATATATTTGGCCTTGTATTCATAAATAGATAATTAATAAACTTGAGATGATGATATATATTAATATTATATAGATACACGCAAAAGATCGAGATGATATTAGGATGGAGATTCGTAGGGCCGACATAGAAATCCAAACCAAAGGAAAAGTGTTGAAACAAGGTCCCTCACAATACATGCATATAGCCTCCATTATAACATATAAATACGACCCACGGGCCACGTCCCTTGGCATGCCAAACCAGTAAGCTCAATACTTTTACATTTAAAGTTCGTAGTTTGAATTTGCCATTGATTTAGCAATGGGGCTTCATTATAAATACCAAGTGGTCCTTGTTTGTGTGTTGCTTTTGCCTGCTCTATGCCTCTCCCAATTCACAGACTCTAGAGCCACCTTTTACACTAGACCCGATGGAGGTGGAACCCCAAGTACGTCAACCGATCTCTATTTACCCCTCTCCACACACACACACACACACACACACACACATCGCTACCTTCTGTGTATTCAAAATCAAAACCATGTTTATATGAAAAGCCATGCATGGCTCAGCCTAGAGGCTATTCTGTAGCAAGCTTGCAATATGAGTTTTAAGTTTATAGCTAGTTTACTTTTAAGTAAGAATATCAATACGCAAGTTCTTATAATTTCACTTGATTCCTAGAAAAGTCTCGGTAAATTTTTTTAATCGAGACTTTATAATTTCACTTGTTTTAAATTATGTCATTGTAAGTTACTTTTCTTTTTATCAGGTTTTATAGTTTCACTTTATTTTTGATTAGATTCCTGTAATTGTTTTTTGCCGCTCATACAAAATTACAAGAACTTAATGATAGGGATTTATTTAATAAACTAGAAAAATTACATAGACTTGTCGATTACTTTTTTTTGGTTTAATTTTATATTCTTAAGATATAGGTGCCCTTGGAAATATTACGAGTATTACTGACGTAATGATATTGGTATGTTTCTAGCTGGAGCTTGTGGATTTGGCGATTACGGTAGGACTGAAAACTCAGGGAGGGTGGCCGGCGTGTCTGGGCTATGGAGAGGCGGCGCTGGATGTGGTGCCTGCTACCAAGTAAGTGGGTCGTCTTAATGGACTAATTAATCTTAATTTTGAAATTCAACATGCATGAAATGATTATATACATACGTGTTTAATTAATTTCATGTGATGACGATTTATTTCTTTCAGGTAAGGTGCAAGGATACAAAATTATGCAGTACAGACGGGGTAACGATAGCGGTAACAGACATGGGTTCAGGTGATAGAACAGACTTCGTTATGAGTCTTAACGGTTTCTTAAGACTTGGATTGAACTCCAATGCTTCGGACGAGCTCAGGAAGAACGGCACCGTTGACATCCAGTACAGGAGGGTCCCATGCACTTTCGATGGATCCAACGTTAAGATCAACGAGAACAGCAGATTCCCCGACTACCTCGCTATCGCCGTCATTTACGTTCCTGGCTCCAAGGACGTCGTTTCCGTTCAGATATCCAACGTATGAAACTCTCAAAACTTATTACTTTTCTCCTCTCCTAAATCGGTTGATTTTAAAAAAAAATTAAGAAAGTAAATTAAATTGCTTTAAAATATTTATAGTTATATTTTTTTTTCTTCAAACTAATTTATCTAATTACTTATAAACTGATATATAATCTAATTACACAACATATGACATGTATGATTAAATAATTTATTTAGCTTCCTTAAACTCTTTGAAAAAATGCCAATTAAATCTTATATTTAGGATCAGCTCTTTTTAATTCCTTGATTGTACTTATGATCTGATTATAAACGAGGAACAGAATAATGGGAGAGATTGGAGGCCATTGAGAAGAGCTTTCGGGGCAGTGTTTGATATATCAAATCCTCCCCGTGGACCGTTTAAGGTGAGGGTGCAATTCAGTGGAAGCCAGATTTGGGTGGTGTCGCCCAACAATGTGATTCCAGCTGACTGGAAGGTTGGAGCTATTTATGACTCTGGAATTCATGTATCAGTACTACATTCGACGTCGTAACCTGTGTGGCTATTGGCGTTGTGTTGTCTTCTCAGAAAATAAATACGGCGTGATGATTCAATAAACATTATGTTTGTCGTCCCTGCTCTGCTGGAGTGAATATGTAACAAGTGTTGGTGTGCTTTTCATTTGTGTTGCGATTCATATATCTATATGAATAAAGTTACCTCTCTGTTTATGCAACCGTATCATATCTCTGCAACTATATATTTCTTATAGATAGAGAGAGACAGAGTTCCATATAACGGAAAACGAGCCTTTTCATTTTCTATTTGGTGGCTTCATCCATCAGAAGATATGTATGCACTGATATAACTGGCCGGTATAAGCGATGATATATAGACGACACTTGACAATTACAATTTTTGATAAATAATTAACAAAATACTGAAATAGAATTTAGAATATATTGTGGCGTACGTGTTTGATGACTAATAAAAATACAAAAATATGATCATAAAAATAAACATAATATAGAATATTTTGAATATCCAACATTAAAATTTCCAATATTTATTTCAAAAATAAATATTTTCCTTCATTGTGAACAATCACATTACAACTTTTATCAAAATATGAATAATTAATAATTTAAAAATAGAATCTAGAATATATTGTGGCGTATTCGACTTCGACAAATAAAATTAAAAGGGATGAAAGTGACATATAAGACTTGGGCCAGAGCAGGGGGGCGACGGGAACAAAACAAAACAAAGAATGAAATCATTAATTGAATTTTATTTTTTACATTATGTCAAAGGAGGCTGACTGTTGCAGAGTCATCAATTGTGTGTCAAAACGATCACTATAAAGCCATCTTTAGATGGCCCTTCTTACCAGGGTTAGACAGTGGCACAGAAGTTTCTACACGGCTAAAGATTTGAAATATTTAGCAATAATAATCAATTAGACGCAAAATAAAAAAGAAAAGAGGAAAAACATCTGGCCGCATAATTTTAGTCAACCTTATTGATAGCTTTGGGATTTTTTATAATTTTTTATTTTATTTTTTTTAAGGAAATTAAAGTGAAAGTCTTGATCTTGAACTTAATTAATTAACAACAATTATATGTTTGACAGAGAACAAAAATGTTGATGATACCAGTAAAAGAGATAAAGACGTGTCGCCTATCTTGAAAAGGCACTTGCTTAATGAAAAGCCCTAACCCTCTCTTACTCTACGCAAGTCTTATGCAAGAAACATATATAAATCTTATTAATTGGAAAATCTGTCATCAACAATATCATAAGATATGAACCTATTTATACACACTTGGTTCTGTCCTATTGGGCCAAACAATAGGAAGATATTACAAGCCAATCCATTACACAAACAAAGCTGTACACACTACCCTAAAACCAATAGTTGACTGACTCTACTAAAGTTTCTCTTTTACACCTTTTACACTAAAAAGTTAAAAGAAAGAAATTGGAACTGTAGATATTAATCACCATCATTATATACACACACACACAATTGAATAGGTACGTACTACCTGTGTTCCTCTTTCCTTAGCCACCACCTCTAAATCAAGTTCGCCTGTTGGTATGGATCTTGCTATATAAAAAATGTTGCAGTTCGAACACAGATAGCCACTTTGTCATGCATTATAATCATATATAGATACATTGTTTCGGGGACGCCCGCACACAGAATTTAGACGCTATGGTCAAGGTGTGCTCTTAATTATTCTGATCCAATCCGTGTTCCAAAAGGGAATATGGCTCCCTTTTCAAATCTCAAGGCATCCACTGTTATTTATAAATACCCTCTCCTCATCTTTGCCTCCTCATCAGTAAACGTAACTCAAGTACTTGTATACAAGTTTTTTCTTGTTTGTGAGTTTGATCAAATATTTGGCATTTAGAAACGGGAGAAGTGTAATACCCTTAATTCAATACTACCCATTATGTATAATAATAAGCAGTATAAATAAATATCATCAGAGTGGAGCGATTGAGCGTAATAGTTGGGTTGAGCGGATAAGTAACTGATATGTGGCTCTAACTTCAACCGTTTGCGGTGTATCCAGTCGAGGGAATATAAATATAGTTATCCAAATATACAGACATACAATATCTAATAGTATAAATACAACCCAAAATATCAAAACTCTGGCTGAGTCCTTACGCGTGCTGCTTACCTTTTTCACCAGCTCCCGATCCTGAAGCTAGGTCAATTATGAGATTCAATATATCCATTGAATCTCAGGTAACAGTTAACCTCATGCTCAAGTAATAATAGTATATATGACAGATATTTATTACATTTCAGCATCAACATATATAGCACACAACAGATGTAAGGTTACAACAATACATAGCACACAACATATGTAAAGTTAACAACACAACAATACATAGCACACATCACATGTAATGTTATCAATGTTTGCGCTAACCAGTGCCATGACTCCTTGTGTCCTTAGCGCTAGGAAAACAACCTTACGGCATTATCAAGACTATAACCCGCATAAATCTGAATGTATATAAACAGGTGACCTAAGACCGAGTCTTAGTCACGGTGCATGAACCAATACCTAGTCTTGTACATGACTCTATGAATCATTCTATGACATATAAGCATACAAGACACACAAGATTTAGAGTTACAGTACGCATCCGTACCTTAGTCTGCGTAGCTGGCGGTACATTCTCCTTTCGGTACTGATCCCTGATTCCTTGGATATCCTATAATGTTATCACTGCATTATTTCCTTCATAAATAATATCCTAAGAGATACCTAAGCCACTATTGACCTTTACCCTTGGTAAATTTGTTATTCCAATTAAACCCTTACATTTCCTTAAAAGCGGAATTTCAGCATTGATCGTACCATATTTTATCATGATTTTTCATAATTTAATTGGGATTTTTAATGCATTTTCTGGGACATTATTGCATGATTAAGCACTAATTTGAGTTAAGGACATTTGTATTGAATGAAGTGAAATTAGGGGTAAAATGGTCATAATTTGATAATTATTCATACAATTGATTCCTTGGACTTTTGATACTACATTGTGTTTAATCTTGCATTGTAGGTGTTTAAGAAGAAAATGGGATCTTTGAGGACCAGAATTAATGTCAGAGAAGGTCCTAAATCGCTGTCAGAAAAGGGCCCAAAATCAGAGATATTGACATAGAGGGCCCAAACATGCTGTCATAAAAGGGCCCAAAATCATAGATATTGACATATAGGGCCCAAACATCACTGTCAGAAAGGGCCCAAAATCGAAGATTGTGTCAGATAGGGCCCAAACACGAAAACTGCAACGTTTTGATTTAGGTCAGAAACAGCAGCTGAGGGGAATTGATAATTAATTGGGGGAGAGCAATTAATAAGAGGGAACAGCGCCGCACACAGAGGGAGAGACTGGAGCTGGGGGTTTTTCTTCTGAATCAGAGAAATCATCGGGGACTTCACGCAAACGCCTTCACACCTCAGCTCCAAGTCGACCTTCATCCTTCATTCTCGTTCACCCCACCTTCTTCCTCCACCACGCAGACAGAACCAGAGACGAGATACATCTCCGGTGAGCATCACCAAGACACCACCCTCCATAGTCGATCACCACCCTTATTCACCTTCCTTCACTCCCAACCTCACCTTCACCATTTTGCTGTCTTCTTCTCCATTGTAGCACCACTATCAACTCTGTTTTACCATTGCTTTTCTTCCATTCAGTTGATTTTCCATTAATTTACCCATCCTTTCATTAATTAACCATGGCTGAAGGTTCACTTGTGTTTGGAGGAGTTGTTTTGATGGTTGGTGGTGGCTAATTCTCTGCTTGGGGATGGATTAAGTAGCTGGAGTTTTAAAGCTTCAAAATAGGGGAGTTTATTTGCTCAATTTATTTTCTCTAATTACAATTTAATTTCCTAGTTTTAGGAATATTGTTTTGTATTTTTGAGACTTAGTTTATCCGTTTGGAAAACTTTGTGGATTAGTATATGATTGGATTGAATTTTGTGGTTTGTTGAATTTATAAATTTGTATTTTCCCTATTGATTCAGTGAAATTGTGCTTTCTACGTGGTATTGTTAGATAGTATGGTTTAATTGGATTAATTGAGTGGCGTGGTATCGCATTCTTGTCAAGAGGGAGCAAGCTACATTAATTTAATCCTAATCACACACTAAGTGGTTTTTAACAATATCTCATGAGGTAGTAGTTAGCTACGGTAGTAGGAGCTATTATTAATTGGGAATATTGGACCCAAGTGGTATCTTGGGGTTCTTCATCTAGACTTAGTGAAAATTTACTCCACATTTAATTGAACTAGGATAGTCACTATTCCATTTCCAAGAGCAATCATCCATATTCATTTTCATACTCCATTCCATTTTATTAAAAATACCTAAAATATTAGTTTAGCATTTAATTAAATTGCATTTCTTTTATTTTAGTTAATCAATTCGAAAATCCAAAACATATTTTCCCCCTTGTTTTAATTGCATTTTGCATGGCATTTAGATTACTTAGGATTCAATAAAAAGGCTCCTCGAGAGAGAACGATCCTGGTTTTTTATCTGTAATCCTTGGTTTATTTTTGATTGTGGACCCCAAGGCTAAGAAAGAGACAAAAATCCACCCAATCAAGCATTTCTACCCAAATTTTTCGGTAATTTTGAAAAATCATAATTAATTCCACAAAAATCGAAATGAGGTGATGAAAAAATTTACACGCTCCTTGACATGTCTATTTTTTGATGAAAAATAACACTTTTCACTCGGAATCCACAGATCAATACCAGTTTTCATTTTTCCAACCACTGTTTAGATTATCTACCAAAAACGTGACCAAACTTCAAGAATTTTTATCTCCATGTACAAAACTCAAAATGCTACAAATTTTATATAAATGGAAATCCCAACATATCTACTTCAACCCTGTAAAATTTCATGACTTTAGGACTTCATTTGATACATAAAATAACTCCCTTAATCGATTGACTCGAGAAAAAGCTGAAATCGAGAATTTTCCCAATTTTCACAATCTTCTTCCATTGATTCCAAAAATTATTTCCTACCATGTTTTTACCTTATTCAGCATTTTAAATGCAATGGAGGCCTAAAAAAAAGTATATGAATTTACTTCCTCATTTTCTAGATTAAACTACATTTATACTAAAAACTAAAGAACTCACCCTTGAAGAACCTTGCTCCTTCTCTCTAGCTTCTCATGAATTTCCCCACTCTCTCTCTATCTCTAAATCAGCTACTTGGAGCTGATTTTGGTGTGAAGAATTGTGAAGGGTGAGGTCTCTATTTATAGGCAAAACTCCAAGGTCAATTTGGGAATTCCAAAACTTCTTCTTTCCTCTCACCCATTGATCTCATTTTTACTTTATGAACTCAAATCTCAACCATTGATCTTAGTTGCAATTGTTGACTTTTGGGGCTGATTTGATTAAGCCTAATTATCTCCTTAATCATGTGCTGAATTGCCTTTTTATTGCATCTCTTATTGGTTAATTGGTTCACTCCATAATTCAAGTCATTAGAGCATTATTAGCAAATTAATTTCATCTTCCATTGGCCCTTGATATTTTCAAAAATATGCAGCCTTTTATTGATACTTTTTATTTGTCCATGATTAATTAGGAGAATTTATGCAATTACTCTTAATTAATTCAAGCTAATTTACCCATTAACTTTCGTTAATTTTCCTTAATTTGATTAAGTGTCTTCATAGCATTTCTTGCCTCTTTTGGTTATAAAATAACCATAATTTTATGTACTAATTATATCACACTTTATGATCCCTAATCATAGTCTTATATTTTAGCTTTTGTTAATTTTAATTTAACTTGAAATTTGCCTACAATTATAACCAATAAATTATAATAGTCTGAGACACATATTCACCTTTATTTTATGTTAATTATTCATCAAAATAAAATATTCATGATGAATAGGAATTTAAAGGTATTACAAGAAGTGTAAATATATGTAGGTGGAGCTTGTGGATATGGGTATTATGGGAGAAGTATAAACAATGGGATGGTGGCAGCTGTGGCTGGGCTCTGGAGGAATGGCGCTGGATGCAGTGCTTGCTACCAAGTGAGTGTGTCTTAACCCAACACAAATTAAACACACGTCTCCATATGAACATATAATTGAATCAATTTTATTTGTATAGATAGGATATATATTAACTCTGAATTTGAATATCGAACAATATACGTTATTGTTTCATAAATGATGGTGTTCATATCATCAGGTAAGGTGCAAGAATTCAAGGTTATGCAGCGAGTATGGAACGATGGTGGTGGCTAGTGGCAGAGCCAGTAATTCTAATGACGGGGGGCGAGAATAAAAAATATTATATAAGAAATAAAAATACTTGAAATACAATACAAACCTAAACCCTAACTTTATCACACATTATATAGAGCATGAATTAATTCACAAAATTCCATATCACATATTCCATTTCACATATAGATATAATTCACAAAATTCCATATCACACATTCCATTTCACAAATTCCATATCACAAATTGCATATCACAAACTCCATATCATAAATGATAAATCACAAATTTTCTAACTAAACTCTAACTATTTTCTTCAAATCAACCACTCAAGTAAAAATATAAACCATATAACTTTTACTCAAGCCTCATTAACTCCATTAAAAGCATAATGATAATCTAGAAGCCTCACAATTTCAAAATCTAACAAATCCCTAAGTTTTTCATAAAACAAATTCCATCCAACTAAAAGATAAGAAACTAGAAAGATAAACTATATCACTTACCTAAACCCTAATCTTCTAATCTTCTGTGCAAGTGCTTCTTCTAATATTCTGTGACTATGCCCGTGTGCCGACTGTGCAAGGATTCGTAGAATGGATTAAAAAACGAAAGGTTGAAAGGGGTTTTAACTTTTAGTGTAGTGTGTCTTTTTTTTTTTTAATAATAGTGTAGTGTGTCTGTGTGTGCTCAAATGTACGACTTTTTCTTTTGATATATGACTGTGCGCCTTTAATGCATGAATTAATGATAATTGATGGGCTCTTGGCTAGGTGATGGTGGTTTGAAAATAAAGTTGGACCTTTATGCATAAAATAACGATACAACCCTATTTCATTCGAACTCTCGGTTTGGTTTGGTGGCTTGAAAATAAAGTTGGGTCCATTTCTCATATATCCTGTCATGCTTATTCCCAATTCCCCATTATTTGGTTCTTCTTTTTTTGGGTTGGGGGGGGGGGGGGGGGGGGGCAGGAGCCCACTCTAGCCCCCCTGTATTCGCCCCTGGTGGTGCAATGGACTACGGTGCAGGAGACAGAACTGTTCCACATCGATGGGAATGAATGAAGCCTCCCCCCTCCTTTCCAATTCACATTAATTCCTTCTCTCTTCCTTTCTTTCATAAGATATTTTTTGAATAATTTTTGAGTGAGTTTTGTGAGGAGTTCTCTTAATTCAAGAGAGGGATAAAATTTTTCTTTCCTTGTAATTAAAGAGAGGTTGTAATTTTAAAATTTCCCATAGTGAGGTTTCTATATTAAAAATCTTTGTTCCAATTATTATTTTCAATTTCCTATATTTGTTGATTTTGTTTTGTTCGATGGGATCCTAAAATCCGAACAAATGGTATCAGAGTTGAGGCGCTACAAATGATATACGGAGGTGCTGCAGGTTATATACAGAGGTGCTACTAAGGTGTTGTTCACGTATACAGAGGTACGGTTCACGTAGACATATTTTTCAGGGTATCTTTCTGGTAAAGTATATTGGGTTATTAAGTGCATGTCTAGGAAAGTTTTGTCACAAAGATTATAAAAGGTCTAAGAAGACGAGATTTTAAGTGTGACCATTTGTGACCCCTTCAGTCTTTCATGGAAACTTTCCTAGTGTACTATAATATGATCAAATACTAGTTGAGGAGCCCAAGTCCAAGTGAAACAGTGGGAGCTATCCTGAAGCAAAAGCAGTTCGTGATAGAACCATGACAACAAAGATGAATATTGGCAAATTTGACGGGACGAAATTCTCGTTATAAAAATTGAAGATGAAAGCATTATTGATCAAAGATAATTGCTTGAAGGGCATCATTACTCGGCCACAGAGTTCACAGATGACGATAAATGGAAAAGAATTGATGAATTGGCCATTTTTGATCTGCATTTGTCCTTATCAGACAATATATTATCAGGTCTAGAGGAAAATAAAACAACCAAGGAGATATGGGATCATCTCACAAAGCCGTACGCAGCAAAGTCACTTTACAATAAAATATTTTTGAAGAGGAAACTTTATACTCTTCGGATGTCTGAATCTAAATCAGTAACAGAGCACATCAATACTCTAACCTCTCTATATTCTCAATTTTCAACGTTGAGACATAATATTGACCAAAGGAATATGCTGAGATTCTACTCCAGAGACTTCTAGATTCATATGATCAACTCATCGTCAACATAACTAAAAATATCCTCTCAGACATTTTAGTCTTCATGATGTTGCAGCATATGTTCTTGAAAAATAAAGTCAACACACAAACAAAGAAGACAGTCTGGAAAGTTCGCGTCAAGAGGAAGCCTTATCGATGACGAGAGGACGATCAATGGAATGTGATTCCAGTGTGTAACATCCCATTTGAAAACGGCGGATTTTTTTTTTAAACGTTTCCAAATATTTCAAGCAAAGTAATCAGAGTAGAGCATTGGAGCGAAAGAGTAACTGATTCATAACAAACATCAACCACAGTGTAACATTGTAATGATTACGGTAATCCTAGAGTTTGAAATTGGATAACCGAATGTGGTAAAGATAGATAAGTCTCGGCGCACGTCATCGATGCTTGCCTCGATCTTCGATCCGTATTCCTCCGGATCGATGCTATAGGCGAGATTCAATTCACCGCATTGAATCTCGGGTATGATTAATCTCAAACCCAAACAATACAATATACAGATAACAAATATTCTAGACAATACAACAGTATATCACTACATAAGCATACAGCAAATGTATGATCATTATGCCGACAAAACATAAGCATTACGCAGTATGTAAAGCCCCACAATGTAAAACAACAATAACGGCTTGCACTATTCACCGGTGCCACGATACCACTCGTGTTCTCGGCGCTAGAAAAACATACGGCGTTATCATGACTATAACCCGTGTAAAAGCTGTCGTATATCGGTCTACGAACGTATCTATCACAAATATATGCATTTAAGCAAAGTACAAGATTAGTGTTACAAGACGCGTCCGTACCTTCGTTGACGACGTTAGGTACTTCTGGCGGAAAAACGTACTTTTTACGGAAAAACGTGAAATGTTCGACAGCGGCACGTCGGGCAGCGTAACGGCAGCAAATCAGAGTTTCTGATGCCCTATAGGAGTAATACCACTTTCATTAGTGATTTGACATCATAACTGGCATTTTAGGTAAAAATTTCCATTTTGCCCTTCTACCCCTAATTTGGCGGAATTTCGCCGTAACTTCGTTACTTTGACCGTATTCCATTTCAAAATTATCCCCACTATGTTTTTACCTCGTCGGGCATCTTTCAATGCAATGAGGCATAAAAACAAGCATAGGAACAAATTCCGAAACTTCCTAGATCAAAACAACGGTTCTACTATAACTATCGAAAGAACTACGGAAACTAAAAACTAAGGACGAAGAACTTACTCGGAGCTAAGGCGGAATTTTTCCAGAGCTTCTCTCTCTAGAACTCTCTCTAGGATTCGAATTTGGTGTGAAGAATGAGAGCAAGAGGGCTTGCTATTTATAGGGAAAAATAGGGACAAGGTGGGAATTTCCACAAAAGTCTTTAGATCGGATTTCGTAGTTGGATCGCATTTTTGAGGACAAAACACTCTTGGCCATCTATGGTCAAGATCGAAATCTAAGAGCCCTAAAGTCAATGGATGAGTTGTCATCCATGATGGCTCTTTTGCTTTATGGCCTCCGGCCAATAAAGCTACCCGATCGGTGTCCGTTTCGCGATTTCGCAGAAACTTAAAAATGCGGGTATGTAACTTTGAAGGTCTTTTCATCCTCTTTCATATTATCTATTTGGATCCTCTTTTTGATCATATCCAGGTATTCTCCGGTGCGTCGGAAGATATTCGGACAAACGCGTCGATTCGGAAATCGCTTCCGATAGAACCAACTTTTGGACAATAATTATTTGAATCGTAAAACGTCCAAGTGGTTTCCTAACTTAATCCCGTGTTTGAAAACACGCAATTGTTTCTATAGGTTCTCACTTTGCCTATCGGCTCTACTCTATCGATCGCTTTCCGTCTTATTAGGAATTAAGGTTTTCGGTTGCGGAATCGACGTCTGGTAAATTCTTTCTTCGGGTAAAAATTCACTTGTTCTTAATTTGATCAGTCGAAAAGACTTTTACCTCTGGTTTACCTGTAGAATTTATTTCTAACTTTTCCTCGTCCTCGCCTATGTTTCGACTCACCGCATTATATTATTATTTTATTCTAATTACCATTTTAATTATTTAAACAATTATTTTTAATTAAAAATAACCATAATTTCGACCCCCCTCTTTTAAAAATTCAGATTTATTTATTTTTCTATAATTTTTTCCATTTTTTTAAAAATATAATATTTTTTTACCAAAAATTCTCGTTTTACCCCCGCGCCCGTTAGGGCTTAATCGACCTAATTTCTTCGTTTAGTGATCTTTTTAGGATCAGGTTTCTTCATATATTTATCTTTACTAATTTACAGTATATTGTTATCTTACAAACTTCTATCCGATATTGTCATTTTATATCCTGTGTAAAATATTAAAAATGTTTACCCCATCAAAGTTACTTTATGATTCTTGAAATGCTTTTTAAACTTTTCTTCAAGTTATTTCCTCTGAAATAATTTATTAAATTCTCATAATTTAGGGATATCACTTCCATATTTTTCTCATAATTTTTCATGATCTTTCGTATTTATCATAATACTTTTAGACTGTTTTTATCACCATTATATCATTTTTAGTCATTCATTGTTCATGATTTTCCGTAACTTTTTCAACAATTTACTCTATAATTATAACAATTTTCTATAATATTTTTATCTCATGAATTTACTTCATTAAAATATTCAATAATTTTCCCTTATCTCAGAAATTTCAGATTTGCTAAAATCCGGGTATTACACAGTGGGAGTCACAAACAAGGAAGATCAAAATCTAGGAGTAAGAAGAATGTCAAGTGCTATAATTGTGGCAAGAGAGGATACTTTAAAAGTGAATGTCGATTCAAGAAGGGTGGAGACAAAACCTCTGAAGCATCAAATTCTCAAGGATGTGTTGTCGCTGCTGATGTTTTATGTAGTGTAGCAGGAGCGATGTCTAAAGATAGATTGGAACTCACTGATGCATGGATAATGAATTAAGGAGCAACATGGCATATGACTTCTTGTATAGAGTGGTTTCATACTTATGATCTTATCTCTAGAGGGTCTGTGTATATGATCGAACCATATTTTATATGATATTTCATAACTAAATTAGGATTCTTGATGCATTTTCTGGGACATTATTGCATTATTAAGCACTGATTTGAGTTAGAAATATTTGTATTGAATTAAGCGTAATTAGGGGTAAAATGGTCATAATTTGTTAATTTATTCATGCAATTGATTCCTTGGACTTTTAATGCTACCTTGTGCTTAATTTTGCATCGTAGGAATTTTGGAAGAAATTTGGAAAATTTGAAAAATGTCAACTGAGGACCAGAATTAATATCAGAGAGGGACCTCAGTTAATGTCAGAGAAGGACCAAAATCCAAAACTCTGCGTTTTGGCAGCTAGGTTTGAGTTGAGAGTTTTTTTTTTTTTTTTTTTTTTTTTTTTTAATTTTTTTGAGAGTTTTTTTTTTTTTTTAAAAAAAAAAAAGATCTAAGAGAAGCACAACAGGAGCGCCGCGAACGAGGCAGACGACACGGAAACGCTCGAGCTCTTCACCACCTTCAACCTTCACCATCACTTCTTAGTCGCTGGCGACCTTCATCGTCACCAGCAACCTCCATAACCTAACCACCACCCTTTTAGCCGACAGACTCGAGAGATAGAACGTGGGCGGCGGATTGGAAATAGGGGAGATGAGAACAGAACTAGCGCCGCCGGCGAGCATTCCCTCTTCTCTACAAGCTTAGTCGTCGGAAATCGTCCTCACCACCACACCGTCTCTCTCACTACCAGAAACCACTGCAACCACTATCGCCATCGACCTAGCTTACACCACCATTGGTTCCTTCTCCTTCCTTAATAACCATTTGCTGGAGTTGCGAGCTGATCGTCACTATCATTCATTGCAGACTCTCCTTCTTCTTGACAACTATGTTTTACTATTCTTTGGTGTTCTATATATGGCTGGAACTTTAATTTTGATTGGAGGAGCTATTTTGATGGTTGACAGTGGCTAATTCCCTTGCTTCTTGGTGATGGGATTTGTTCTTGAGCTCAATGGACTTCATGGGGGAGTTTTTCTATCATTCCATTAGTTTAGAATTATATATTTAGATTGCCTAGTTTTAGGAATTATTGTATATGATTCTGAAACTGAGATTGATGTATTGTCTCTGTTGGTTTGATATTTGTAGTTGAGATTGGATTTTGTGGTGTGAAGATTATATGTGTTTGAATTTCTTTGTGGTTGCAATAAAGCTATGTTGATTAACGTGATATTGTCTAGTTAATGTGGTTGATTTGTATCCTTGAGGAGCTGGTTAGCACTCAAATTTAAGAAGACTCATATTGCATTATTCTAATTTCAATTGCACATTAAGTTCTTTTAAACAATATCTCAAGTGGTAGTAGTTAGCTATGGTTGTAGGAGCTACTATTAATTGAGAATATTGGACTCAAGTAGTATCTTGAGGTTTTTTTTAAGACTTGATAAATTTTAACTCCCATAATCTTTTTGAGCAAGGATGATTATATTAATCATATTATATCTCAAACATTTTTTTTAAATCATTTTCAATGGTTATTGCCATTTGGAAATCACAAATCGTTGACACTAAGTGTAGGTTTCTTGTAGAAATATCTGCTAAGAGGTTTTCAACATTCTCAGCACTCCATCCATTTCCTACATCGATACAACGGGAATACGGGAATCCACTATATGATGCCAATATTATTTATGGCTTTATCACTTAACTATTTCTTTCTTTTCATGAGAGTTTACATATGCTCAATCTCCATATATCATTTGCTATGTTATAGGATTAACATTTATCAGTGCTACAAATTCTCAACAATTTGAGCATACATTGATTGAGCTTTATAATCATCTCAAATAGTATCATAAGGGCTATTCACAAAATGGTTCTCAAAACCAATATTCAGAAACATTTCTCATTTATCATCACTATTCTTTTATAATCTTTAACACCCAAAATCACATTTAATTCTCTCATGCTTTTAAGCACATAACATGATATTTTTAACCATGCAAGTCATTAAAATTCAATATATGTTCACAATAATCATGCATGCTCACACCAAGATAAATTAATAATACTACGAAAATTAAAGCACATTTATCTCTACACTAGATAAGTGGTTACATTTTTGTAACACCCCACTGTTCTGAGCCTAGAACAGAGTGACATCTTCACCTATCATATATTCTGATGTACTATTTAATATAAATTTAAATCACTGGGCAATGTTTGTTCTTGAAAATGAAAGCCCCCCCTTTTTTTATAAAGAGCTCAAAATAATATTAGAGTTCGAATGGACTTTTTTGTTACATTTAAAGCATTTGAAAACATTTTAACAGTGGTTCAAACTTATCATTTAAAGAACATCATACTTAAAAACCTTGTTTGGTTTTATCAGAGTATTTCCTTATTTCTCCAATTAATCTAATGCTCTACTAAATCATTCACCACATTTTTGGGCTTGTTATATACATGTCTGTCCCTGTAGCAATCGTTAGCAGCATATATATATATATATATATATATATATATATATATATATATATATATATATATATATATATATATATATATATATATATTGTCTACTTCTATGTAATCATGTGTATCTAATTAAATATATACATCCCAATAGCCACATACGGCTTTCTAAAAATAATAGCTAAGTCATAAAGAAATAAAATTATTCATATACAAAAGTGAAACTATATGTTTCAATCTGCATCATCAACTCAACCTTCTTCTCAAGACTAATCAATATCTACGCCCTGCCTTTTCCTCCTTGCCTACTAGTCTGCCCAAATCCTGGATTTAAGGAAGGTTCTGAGATTCAAATGAATGAATCCCAGAGTAACAAGTCAATCTCAAATTCTAGCATATACAGTATATATGTAAATCAACTAAATAGAGTAGTAGTCCACACAGCATATAAAGCATTCAAATTTACATACCAAATGCAGCTTGTAATACAAGTAAATTTTTGATTTCAAATACCTTAGCGCTAGGAAATTCGTTTTGGTAAAATAATAACCAAAAACAATGAATGCACTAGGCCCTGCCTAGCCACCGGGAAGTTGGCCCCATGGTTGGCCCTTCGCTCAATCTAGCCACGAGTGATGCTGGCTCCATACAATATGGTATACAAAAACATATATAGCAATGCAAAGAGTGTGAGATTATAGTAACTACCTGTTGGTCTTACCGACAAAACCCCTTCCACCATATTCTTATCACGACGCTTATCCTTCAGGCACGGGCGATTCTCAAGTCCTATAATTAACATTTACATATATAGATGGGTCACTAAACAATGTAATCTTAATAACATAATTAAGATTTAGCTCCTTTAGACCCACCCCAAAATACTCATCTTTTCATATCCCTATGACTAGGGATGTATATTAATTGAGACTTATTTAATTAGATACTATTCACTATAAGATAATTATTATCTCAGCCATTTAACCTTTCATTTTATCCAAAGAAACCCTTACTTTAAGGGTTAAACACAATTAACAACTTATGTGACTATTCTAAGACTTATCAAAATTCAGCCTTTAACTTTTCTGAGAATTTGGAAAATTTGTAACTCGACCGATATAACTCCAAATGGAGTGATTCCAATTTCTACTTAAACCTTGATAAGTCTATTTTAATAAATTAAAGTCACAAAGTTGATTTATGGCTGAAAAAAATTCCCAAAATTAAAAAACATAAACAATGTCAAAAAATTTCAGGTTTTCTGACGAATCTTTAAGAAACCATAACTCCTTCAATACTTATTGGAATTCAACGAATTACCTATCAAATTAAACCTCTATGAGTCTACTATTGATCTGGAAAATTTCACATTTGATTGATTTTTTTTAGTGGGGCTGAAATGCAACTCCATTTTGCTGCTCAAAAGTATACCAGAAATTTTCCTGATTTATAGCTCAACTTCCAAAAATCATAACTGAAGTTATAAACCTCCTTTTTAGGTGATCCAAAGCTCATTTTAAACCTTAAGGAGAGTACTATATGTTCACAAAATCTCATTGGAAAAATAGGTCAATTTCCCTGTCTTTGCCTAACTCAAAAATCAGTGTTCAGATTGCAAACATTAAATTTTCAGAGACAAAAATAATGCTGACAGCTTTTAAGTTTCAGCAACCTAATCCTTCTCTTTAAAACCTTCTCCAATCGAAACATAGAAGGTAAATTCACAGCACCCATGATAACTCTTTTTGAGCTTGTTTCAATATTATTAGCTAGATTACTAACCCTTATAAATCTCAACACCCTCCAAACACACTTTCATAGTTTTTTGGCTTCAACTACACACTTAAATTACCACTATAATTTCCTCTTATCTTTACATTAAAGAGGCCACAGCCATGCTCATTACAACAGAGGTTCGATTCAGTTATCACCAAAAACAGAACCATAAACACATGCATGTATATCAATGCAACTTTCCCCCAATGATTCATACACATGCACCGAAACAATAAACTTCTGATTCATCCTACAAACACATGTATGCATCACTTAAGCTTCAAACTTCTTTTGATTCAGTTCCTTAAATCAGAAACCCATTATGCAGAAAACACGGAAGCTACAATGATGAGGCTCAAAGACTCACCTAAACCGGAAACCAAACTTGCTTGCGATGTTCGGCTTCTTCTTCTTCTTCTTTTTCCTCTTCTTCTTCCGGCAACTCGCTCTCCCTCAGTCTCTCAGATTCCAAGCTTTCGGTCTCACTCTCAGTCTCACCCTCTCTCTGCGTTTCTATGTCTGTCTCTCTTGGATTCCCGGCTCTCTGTGTTGCGTCTGGACCAGTGAATAAAATGAGAGAGGAATGGGTATTAGCAGACATATAGGGTGGTGCAGGTGGAGAGGTGAGCTGTCGAAAGGAAATAGTGAGAGAGGGATGATGTGGCGGAAGCATAATGAAAGGAGGAGTGAGCCGCTGTGACCGGAGGTATAAGGCTTGTGAGAGGGAATTAAGTGGATATTAAAAAGTGGGTTAGGTCAGGGAACGCGTTGGGCTGAAAAGTAAAATAATGAATGAATGTGTGTTGGCCCAAATGAATGAATAGAGTATGTGTGCGTTGGTGATTTTGCTGTGCTGAAGGAAATGAAGAATAGACTATATAATGAGAAGTAAAAAGAATTAGAGAATGATGCTGAGGAGGTTTTACAGTTGATTGTTGATCCTAATCAGCTTGCGGTTAGCCTTATTGTCATGAGAATTAGAGAATTGCTTAGCAGGAATTGGCAGGTCAGGTTTAGAGCTATACCGCGTGGTGCAAATTGTGGTGCGACGCCATATAAAGGCTGGAATCTCTGGGACTGCTTTTCTAAGAGAATGTCCAGGTTATTTGAGGTCTTGTATTGACCTGTGAATGTTTGGGATTAATTTCCCCTTTGTGTAGTTTCATTTCCCTGTAATGTAGGCTTTGGCCTTCTTCTTTTATCAAAAAAAAAAAAAAGAGAAGTAAAAAGAAGATGAAATGGGCTGTGGTTACCCAAAAATAAAAAGTATGTCATTGGGCTTTGTATTGGTCCAACTTCACTTCTGAATTTGTAGTGGCAAAATTTCTGTTTACCCTTAACACTGGGTTATCAAATAAATTCCCAAAATATATCCTTAATTTCAAATAAATATCTTTCTCAATTGTTTTATTTAGGCCATAAAATATTATTTCTAAAAATATTTAGGCCTAAAATTATTCTCAATTATTTGTCCTTAATTTAGGAAAAAATATGTCTTAAATTCCAAATATTAACTTTATAATAATTGAGGCCAAATTTCCATAATTAATCTCATATCATATTTTAAATTCTCAAAATCCAAAATTTGGGATGTTACAATTTTCATACCACTGCCGTATGCTTGTCACACAAAATATTTAATGATTCACAAAATTTGCTTTCAATAGCAAATAACAAAGCCTTCATTTAATTAATCATTGCGCATGATAATTTGATAATTTTCAATATTTTTTTCCTACCAAAATAGTAATTTTTAAGGTACCCCACACTTTCAAATATTTTATAATCAATAAAATTCTAATTAAATTATAATCTCATGTAATATATTTATAAAGATTCACACTCTATAAAACTACATATATAATCATACGGCTGTCTACTACAAAAAGAAGATATACCAATTTAATCTTCCATTCTAATTAAATGAGAATGTCTCAAACATTAGCATTATTTCTGTAATACCCCAGATTATTATTATTAATAGCAATAACCTTTTTTTTTAATATAGCCTTGGTGGGCTGAAAATCTAGTTTAAGAATTGTGATGGAATTATTTCAATCGATTTGGTGAGGTCAATAATAGAGCTATCAGCTGTTAACAAAACTCATGATCTGCAGGATGAAATGAATTAGTCTAGGGGAATGAGACTAATGCCAACTTGTAATTGACAATAATGGCAACCCAACATTTATAATTGGTGATCCCATGAAGAAGGTTCAATGAGTAAGAACAAGTCATTCGTCAGTTCTGACTAGCACAAAAAATATCATTCTCCCTTCCTATGACAATGAGAGGTGCTAGAATGCAATTTTTTTAGGTTGAGCAAAGCTCTTAAGGATTTCATAATCTTACGAGATGGTGTGCTAAGTGTAGGTACACTTACATGAAATCACCTCTACAAATGTGGAGTGTGGCCGCTCCTATGAGATTGTGACGAAATCTCTCTAGAGCATTCGTTATGCACCAGGTACATGCAAGGCCGTCTTAATGCGCAAAACCATCGTTAACAGCAGGAATGTGAGGCTATAATAATCTAACCATTAATGCCTCTGGTATACACCAAATATTTGTTAGTTCATAGAAGTAGGCTTCACTGACATCTCTGTGTATTAAGTGCTATTGGTCTAGGTCTGGTTCATAGTTCAAAGGACTACCAGATACAATGGTTATATCCATGGGTACAGTGTAACTCAACTAATGGTGTTTTCTTTGACACATGTAGGGGATTATTGTAAATATTGCATATGGGTGTGTCAAAGAAAGAGTCTTTCCAATATTATGGAATATGTTTAAATAAAGAGATGCATTTTGAAAAGTCATGTTCTTATAAATTAAGGGATTTGTGTTGGTTAATGAATCAATATGGTTCATAAAATAGAAAGTTATAACTTTCTAATTGAAGAGGTGTAGTGTTCAAGAGTCACAACTTTAAGGTATTGATTCATTGTCTACAAATACCCTAATTGTGGCACTAGAGAATTAGAAAATATTAGTAATCTCTTGCTGAGTTACTTTATTTTCCTCCAGTTCTGTTGTCTTGATTTACTCAAGAAGTGTCTGTTTAATCCTGGGAAGCAACGCTTCTTGGTTGGAATAACTCTATGGGACACTATTCTCGGTCAACACTCAGATCATCTGCTTCTTCGTTCTTTCAGATTGCTTGTGATTTACAACACTAAGATTGGTCACCTGGGTGGTCATAATTTCACATTTACACTTGGCTACAACTTGTTGGCATCGATGATCATGGAATAGTTTTTTGGCTATTTCTGGCCTCTGACTACGGCAGCTATGAGTTGATGTTATACAAGCCTACTAAGAAGGATCCCAATTTATTATGGCCTTTTAATATCATGATCTTAATAAATTTTCCACAATTATTATTATCATAATATTAAGATTCTGACAGTGACATTCACAATCTCCCCGGTTTCCATTTCCTTCTATTCCACTACTAGGTGCAAGCGTTGGTAGGTTTCTCAAATAGGAGAGCAATTGCTAGTTCTTTTCATGACCATACAAATCATGCAATTATTCGCCCCATCCAGCTAGAAGGGACACGTAGAAAAGGGTATATCTAAAGTTGCTGCTGGGTCTGTTTTGGTGCTCTGGTTTACACCTTGCATTTGCTTTTCCGGATAGTTCAGGCTAAGAGCACTAGAGTTCAGATCAAGAATGATTGAAATTTGTAGGTAGGCCTTGCTGTTGTTATTGTTGGTTTGATTTAGTTTTGTCTAGCAACTTCACTGAATTGTTTCAAACACGTGTTGAAGACAGATGTGAGGAGGGGAAACATTACAATTGTGAACCTTGCACATATATAATGGCGCTTTAGCCTGTTTAGTGCCCTTTTGCATTATGTAATATTTAGTGGTATGACCCCATGGATGGAGAGAGATGTCATAATGGCGCTCAAAAGTGTTTATTATATTAAATTGAGATAAAACTTATCTTATATATTTATCTCGTATACCATAAATCAAGATTGAAAAGTTTGTTTTTAAATACATCAATCACTTTAAACAAACACATTATAACTCGTAAAGCTTCAACGCTATTGGAAATGCATCCTACGAACAACATTAAAGCTTCAACGCTCTTGGAAATGCATCCTACGAACAACGGAACCACTTACCCTGCTTCGTCCTTGGGACGGGGGTAAGCTCGGCCCAACACTGGCCGTCGGATCGGATCGGGACGGCCGGGATCTTTTTTTTAAAAAAATTATTTTTTATAAAAAAAAATTTTAATAGGTAGAGAATCAAAAATAAAGATAATCTCTCAACTAACATTTGTTCAAAAAATGATTTTTTTACATAGAAAAAAAATAATTAAGAAATTTTTTTAAAAAAAGATCAGCCGATCGGATCGGATCGGGCCAATTCAAAGCGGGGGACAAGCGACAGGAGGTAAGTGATTCCACGAACAACATGCTTCCATAAAATAGCGTCATTACGAGACATCAAACAAACTACTTACTGATTGGAAGACACCCTTCGGGATGTTGAAAGAGAAGAGACCCTAATACCACATGTTAGTTAATAGTTGGAATTACTGATTGGCTTCTTCTAATTAAGTGATGGGATGGGGTAAAATTGTTCAAAATCAAAATTTGCAACACACGTATTATGACGTCAAATGTCACAGATGACCATGGGCGGACCCACGTTGGTGACAAGGGGGACAAGCCTTGAATTTGTTTTTTTTTTTAAAAAAAATAAATAAAAATAAAATAAAAATTAATACATGTTTGAATGATTATCCATCCTTAAATTAAGTGTCTACCCTTAATACATTAAGATTGCACTTCGTAATTGGATGAGGATGAATTGTTGAATGACTTTTTAGTGCCTTATATTGAAAAATATGTATTTGATAGCATTGATAATAAGACAATTATGATGGAATTCCAAAAAATAAGGCTTAGAAGAATGACATTATAATTATTTTTATTGTTATGTACTTATTTTATTAAAATATATTATATATGTACTTGAACTTATTGAGTGCCCACCCTTCATTGTAATTTATGTAGTTGCATTTCTAATAGCACTTAGCCTTATTTTTCTAAATGACAGGTTTGTAAAATAATTACCTCTCTTATTATATCATTAGTATTCACTTAATTTCATGAATATTTTTTGATATTCTTTTTTTTCTTGTTTATATTCTTTTGTTTTTTAATGCATTTAAAACTTTCCTTAAAAAAAAATTTTCAGGGGCGCTACCCCGACCCTCCAAATCCCCCCGCCAATAGTGCCCCTTCAATAATTTTCTGGTCCGCCTACGTGTTATATCATTTACTCTCATGACATGATGTCTATGAGGTTGAAAGCTATATTTCCTAATCAAGTCAAGTACATAATTTTACGAATACCAACTGCTTAAAAATATGGTAAAATATTAATTTTATGAGCACTGAATATCCATCTTTAGTTAGTGGGAAATTCTCAAGAATATTAAAATGCAATACATAACATGTGTCCTTAACATACCTTATTTATTATGCTTAAACGACCCTACTATTTATAATGCAATCTAACAGATGTTGACATTCCCCTTGTGTTTTGTGCATATAATAAACCATTTTTTAGGGGGAAATTCACATTTTCAATTATACCACTTCCGAACTTTAATACAAGATATATTTATAGAGTTGATTTTGATTACAAATATAAGACATAATTTTTATATCTATCAATATTTTCATAATTTATTTCTATTGATGCTCCCTCAATAATAATCAAAGAAGTAATCGAAGAATTAAGAAAGATGACTATGATGTTTTAGAAAATACTTGTCATATTAACTAACATAACTAACTTTCCTAATATAATCAAATTATGTAACTATATCTTATATTAAGGAAGAGAGAGAGAGAGAGAGAGAGAGAGAGAGAGAGAGAGAGAGAGAGAGAGAGAGAGAGAGAGAGAGAGAGAGAGAGAGAGAGAGAGAGAGAGAGAGAGAGAGAGAGAGAGAGAGAGAGAGAGAGAGAGAGAGAGAGAGAGTAGGTCATACAAAATCATATCATTGTGTATTATGTTAAGATGTATCATTTAGAAGAATGTAAATAATTTGCTTAAGAATTATGGGAAAGAAATTAGATAGATTAATATTTGTACTTCTATTTGTAAAAGCATAAAAAATCTTCATATTTAAAACATTTAATTTCTTTTTCTCTAAAAAAACAGTATGAATCGTGTTTTGATAGCAACACGGTGTGAGTGTGATTGTACTATTAGCATCATCAACTGCAATATCTTATGAGGAGGCTCCAAGTGGGCGACCTCCATTAACAATCACCTACCACCTCCTCTCCTGTGGTTGTTCTACCCCACAACACTACCTTACTGTTCCCTCAATACAATAATAATAATAATTTTAGACAAATATTATGAAATATTAAGAATATTATATATTTATTTTTTATATATAATTGAAAGAGAATATGTTTTTAAGAGATATTTTCTTCTTATCAATGCAAATCACTTAATGTGCAAATGGCAGTCAAGTCGAGAATATTAATAGTTCATGGGCTATAATTTTTTTAGATTTTCCCATTTTGTTTAAATGTCATTATTACATTTAGCTTGAAGTAGAGATATTATAGCCATAGAGTAATACTCCCTCCATTTATAAATATTTTTCATTTTAGGTTACGTATACACATATTCGTATTATTAAATAGGCTAGACTGTAACAAAACCAACAGATATTTTGATTAAAATGATCTTATTTATTTTATTTTCTAAGAAAATACTAGAATTTTAACAAAGCAAAAATGAACTCTTAGTCCATTTGCTTATATCTAGTCCCAACCTACCCTCTAATTAAATGATATAAAGCAGTGGAGGAAACAAGTTTATAGGTGTTGAGATTTCATTAAAGAATAAGTTGCAATGGATATGTGTGTGTGTGTGTAAGCAAATGGACCTAAATATTCTCCTTAATTTTATTAATGAAAGATAAAAAAGCTACAAAATAATAATGCTTTATTAAAATTCTAAGTGCACGATAGATATTTTGAAGATAAATATGGAGAGCAGGATGAAATAGGAGGAAAATGACACTTTGGAGTTCGGAATTTAAAGTGTGTAAAGGTTAAAAACTTTAGGCTTGGCGTAATTTTGTTGAATAACTAATTAAATACTGACCATCTCTTGTTAATTGTCTTCTCCCATTAACAGTTACTTCCATTTTTGAGGACCAGAAGATTATAGTACTAGTACTTTTTTTTTTCTTTGACGCAAATATCCCCATCAGGATTTTATTTAGACATCCTTTAGGTTTACGGATTCATGAACATTCCCAGGAAAATGCTGCAATATAGTACTCATCTGGTCTTTAATATAAGACATATTTTGAGAGTTGATCTTGATTTTAAATATAAGATATAAGTTTTCATGTTTGTCAATTTTTTTTTTCATAATTTATCCCTATTGATGCTTCTTCAACAATAATCAATAAAGAGTGTGAATGAGATAATTAAAAGAGACAATTAGGGTGTTTTAAAATATACATGTTATGTTAACTAACTCAACCAACTTCCTTAATATAATCAAATTAAGTAAGTATGTCTTATATTAAAAACCGGAGGGAGCACAAATTAAGTTAGGCGATTTATCATTATATTTTAATGTCCCACCCACATGTAGGAATAATATTCAAAAGACCAAATCTTGAGCATTAAAAATAGCAGATATATGGCGTAACTGATGAGCAAGTTCTCTTCTTGTAATAATAAAGCGACCACTTGATTGTATATTATAAATGGCTAAGAGAGCCCAAGATATATATATGTTAATTAGTGTCTATATGACTATATGAATGGAAAAGAGTGGTCAATATGTTAATTAAATCTATTCAAAAATATATTGTACTAAGGGTTAAGAGAGCTACTGTGTTCATGCATGTACCCATCGTTATTATTCCAATCCAATTATCCAGAGAGCTCCGAGTGCGAGTGGAAGAAAAAGTTGAATATGCCACTTCAGTGGCCTGTGCACATGGCCTCTGCTATAAATACCACCCCACATCTTTGTTTTCTAACACATAAACTCTTATATAGTTTCCTTATCTTGCGTTGAATTCTTAGTTGCCTAGCTTCTTGATAATTCGAGGCATTTGAATTTGGCATTTAGAAATGGAACTTCATTCTAAATACCAAGTAGGCCGCCTTGTGTGTGTGATGTTGCTCTTACCCACACTATGTACCTCCCAAGACTTTTCATCCTCCAGAGCTACCTATTATGGTAGCCCTGATTGCTATGGAACTCCAAGTACGTAACCCTCTCCTATTCTCGCTCAATCCACGAGTACTTAGCCTTGTTGATCTGCACGTAGCTGGCTATATATATATATATATATATATATATATATATATAATTTGCATGAGTTTGGTGCTTGAACCCATAACCATAGATAACCCCTCCGTGGTGTATATATGAAAGCAAATATGAACTTTTAGTTGGCCAAGCATATGGCTTTTTACTTTTGTTGGGAGAAAAAAGCTCACTTTTCCGATGAATGTCACTAGTAAAATAATGGGGTCCACTATTCACCAATCAGATCAGCACTTATTGCTTTCATAAATTGTCACACACGCACAAATTATTTTAATGACGGAAAGAATTATATATGATCAGGGGGAGCTTGTGGATATGGCGAATACGGAAGAATTGTGAACGACGGGAGTGTCGCCGGAGTGTCTGGGCTCTGGAAGGGCGGCTCTGGCTGCGGTGCTTGCTACCAAGTAATCATGTCAAGGCACATGCATAAAAAGATGATTAAAAATGAATAATAATATTGCAATATTATTTGGTACAGGTGAGGTGTAAGAACTCACAAGTATGCGATGAATATGGGACATACGTGGTGGTGACGGACTACGGCCAAGGAGACAGGACAGACTTTGTGATGAGTCCACATGCGTACGCGAGAATGGGAAGGAATCCAGACGCATCAGAGGAGCTGTTCAAATACGGCGTCGTAGAGGTGGAATACAGGAGGATTCCCTGCAGGTATGGGGGATACAACGTAGTGTTCAAAGTACAGGAGCAAAGCTCATACCCTGACTACATCGCCATTCTGGTGCTGTACGTGGCGGGCCAAAACGACATCACAGTCGTTGAGGTGTTTCAGGAGGATCGCCAGCAGTGGAGGCCGTTGAGGAGGGCGTACGGAGTGGTGTTTGATGCCGAGAACCCGCCACGTGGCGACTTGATGTTGAGGTTCCAGGTGAGTGGGCGTGGGGGTGTGTATTGGGTTCAGGCCAAGAATGCTATTCCCAGTGACTGGAAGGCTGGACAAGCTTATGACTCTCAAGTTCAGTTAGATTAGACCACATACTAGCGAGTATCCTCCCCACCACCACCACCCATCTCATCCATGTAGTCAGTGGCGGACCCACGTTGGTGCAGGTGTCTGCAAGTGCAGACAGAAGATTTTAAGATATCTATATATTTTAGCTGAAATCAGTTAACATCTGTGGGTCCCTAGCTCAGTGGTAGAGCAATTGATCACAAATGAAGAGATCACCGGTTCGATCCTGGGTGTGCGCTTTGTGTGTGTGTGTGTGTTTTTATTTTTTATTTTTTTTACAATAATAGATATAGTTTATACATGCATGATTAATCCTTTTCCCTCCTTGTAATGCCTTCGTGAAAGTGTCAATTTATATAAATACATGGATGATTAAGTGCACATCAATTTAATTTTTAATTATGGATTGAAACTAATTAGAATTATGTTTTTTTTTTCAAACTCCTTATGAAAAACACATGCAGCTCATTTCTTTTCTTTTCTTTTTTTCCAAGTTTTTCCTCCTTATAAAAAATACATTTGTTTGATTTGAAGTCCTAAGAAGAAATTTAATTCTCCTATCGTAGACATTTCAAACTTTGGATGATTTTAAAGAACTCTTGACACACTTATGTTGAACGTAATACGTTTGATAAGATTGATGATGGAGATATAATGCAATATTTTCAAGGAATGAAGAATCGAAGAATGCTTTTGTAATTATTATGTTGTTAGAGCTTAATTGACTCTTAATTATTATTTTTCTATGTTAAATTGAAGTTTTCTTTTCTTTTCTTGTCCATATTCTTTTGTTTTAAATGCATTTAAAATTTTCTTTAAAAATAAAAATTCGGGGCCGCTGCCCCCGAATCCCCTCACTAATTGTGCACACATAAATATTAAAAGCTGGGTCCGCCACTGCATGTAGTATACGTTTGTTACTTTACTGTGGAACTTGGGGTTTATTAGATTCACTAGCGTTGCTTTGAGTATGTGAAAATGTTTGTGTGTGTTGTGCCTGCTGCAATATGATTGGTGGCCTTTCTAGCTACTGTTATTATTAGTGTTAAGTCTATATATGAATAAAAGAGACCCCTTTGATTCTCCTATTTGCCTGCTTCTTGGCATTGGTTGTGTGTTGATGGCCACACCTGTGACTGTGAGTGGCCAAGTATTGTACTTGTTACTTTAATTAGAAAGTGTTTCATTACTTCTTACCTAACGATTCTGATGATATTGATCAATTTCAAACAAACTTATAAAAACGAATCCTTAATGTTCATTAACATTAGTAAAATAAAATGGAAGCCAAGGGATAGAGCCATTTAGAACCGGAAGTAATAACTGTAAATGATACAAATAGCTAAACTAGGGTCCGCGCCCACCCATCCCATACATTCCATTTTTGATACTTTTGAGGTATATAACTCACAACCTCTTCTATGAGAGGAGGTGTGGGGTGCCATGTGAAATTGGATTGGACATAAGTAGATAAGATGGACTTAATATTTGATCATGCTTGTTGGGCCGTTTGGTTCAAAGGAAATGGGACAATGATGGATCGGGTAAAAGAGGCTGTTTTCTGGCTTGTCATTATTTGGATGCAACTCTTGCTTCACTATACTTTCCTGCATCAAAACAAATTCTCCCACCTTCAAAGAAGAGTGGCTTGTTCTTAAAGTATATTTGGATGGAGGGAAAAGTGGGGAGAAAATAGGAAGGGGATACTATGAAGCAAAACTTTTATATATCGTAAGAAAATTTACTATTTTTTTGTAGTTTTTCCCCTAATTTTTTTTCCATCCAAACATGGGGTGAATGACAACTTAATAATGAAAGTTACAGTTAAATCTAATGTAAAGAACTTGACTGAGAATAGATGTAACATTAATAATGACAACTTAATTAGTGTTTACTTAAATACAGAGTATGATGGAATATAGTTAGGATACAATCTTCAAACATTGTTAGGATACGTATCATGAGATCAAAATTGTCTTCCTGATATCTTAGCCAATGATGATTTAACTAGCTCATTGTTAACGGATGTGTTTGCCTCATCTTCAAACATTCTTTGACAAAGTGTATCGGATTCAATCCCCCTTGGTCTTTTTTTTTTTTTTTTAAAAAAATGTTTTTTTTGGGTTGTAGCCCTCGTTTTGCACCAAAATAAAAATTCAAACTCCTCCCTATCTAATGATTGGGGTTTCATTTGAAATTTCTTTTGATATAATTAAAAAAAAAAAAAAAAAAAAACTCATTTTATTTGACTCTGTAAACTGAACAAACATGAACTAACAAAATGACAAAGCACGATCAACCTGTTATAGTTGATAACCAAACTCAATACTTATAATACAACCAGAGCTCCCAATAGCAAACCCAAACATACAATGTTAACATACAGAATACAAACTAAACTAATATTACTAACACCCTGTTCAAGTTTGTGACTATACAAGTTAAAGGTCCCCAACTTGGACAACAACCTAACATGATCCTCTCTGCCTAAGACCTTTGTAAAAATATTAGCAAGTTGGTTTTTGCTAGATACATGCTCCAATCGAATGACTCCCACCTGTAATTTTTCACGCACATAAAGTGACAATCTATCTTAATATGTTTAGTACGCTCGTAAAAAATGGGATTACTCTAATATGAATCGCAACTTGGCTATCACAATATAGGAACGATTCCAAATTTCTTAGACTAAGATATTCCACCTTCGTGTTAACCGAATTATTTCAGAAACTCCTGTGCGTAAGGCACGATATTTAGCTTTTGCTAGCAAAGTGAACACTGTATGCTGCTTCTTGGATTTCTTAGACTAATATCCTTGTTATCTTGTTTTATGAACAAGGAATAGTCGTACTTACTAGCCGAAACCCCCCCTTTAGTAGAGCCTAAGTGAGTTTGGCATTCCATTACTGGGAAGCTTGTTTAAGTCCATACAATAATTTGATTAACTTGCAAACCTTATTTTGTCCAAGTTGATCAAATCCTTGTGGCACTCGCACGTATACTTCCTCATGTAAATCTCCTTAAAGAAATGCATTATTGATATCCATTTGAAATAGTTGCCAACCATGCATTGCAACAAGGCAAACATACCAATCTCACTTTAACCATTTTCACAACCGGAGAAAATGTTTCAAAATAGTCTATTCTTTCTATAGTTAACTATAGCCTTTCGCAACCAACTAGGCTTTATGCCTTTCTACCTTACCAGTGTGTATTTTACCTTGAAAACCCATTTACAAACTAATAAAAACTAAGCTAATATTACTAACAGACTCTATCACTAGTTAAAAAGTTAGTTAACGAGTGAGATGGATTAGCTGTTGTAACTTGTACGTACTATTGAAAAAAGTAACCCCAAGTCTAAAATCTTTCAAAATATCATCTACATTCCATTCATAAGTTATTTTTTTTTATTGTTTAGCAAGCAAGATTTGAATATTATTTAAGTTGCATTCTTGGACTTAGAATATCTGTTGATAAACAATCTGAGCCATAATAGCTATTTATTTCTAATATATCTTGAATTATATGGTTTTCCATTATTTTTAATTTTATAATTTTTAAGTATTAAAAGGGTAGGCGACAAAATTATGGATAAGAGTGATGACTTGGATAATGTCATTGGCATCTATTTTCTCATATTCTCGATCCCTCTGGACACTCCTCATTTTATATTACTACTTTCGCACTCACTTACGACCTACTTATGAAATTTGACCCCACCTATATCGTGTTATTAAGTTGAAACTTAAAAAAAAAAAAAAAAAAAAAAAAAAAAAAAACCACTCCTCTCAGGCGGCCATCAAATATTGATAACTAAAACAATAAGCCAAAGAATGAAGCAACCAATATAATATAAAGGGTCATAAACTACGTGCACGTTAGGGTGAAAGGTAACGTAGAAACAGAGAATTCGCAAACAAAGTCATAATATGTTATTAATATTTGCACAAATTACATATTCAAAAATGCCAGCTTCGCGTATTGAATTTTTCTGCAATACCAACTTCCCATTCTTGTAACTTTGTATAGGATAAGCTTTGCATACCATGCAACTTGTCTATTCTCAGTAAATTTAAAAAAGTCGTATTATTACTTTAAAAAGAGAAGGAAAGTTTAGAATTCCACTGTATACGAACAAGGATAGAGGGAATTAATAGACAAAGAATGCGAACATCAATGTCCTTTGGAACTCGATCGGGCTATACATTGATTAGTCCCTAAAGGCTTAAGATTAATTTATAATATACTTTCAAGATTGCTCATTGTGTTGTTTTCAATTTGTTCTATCCGCGTGTCATCATCTGCAGGTGGAGATATACGCAACAACAACAAAAAAATGGATAAGAGAGATTAGATCATTATTACATTAGGTAGATTGTGTGTGTGTTTGCAAAAACTTATACAAGTTTTGATCTTGACATTTTTTATTGGCACAGGTTTTGATCTTCAATTAATTATGTGATTAAGAACAATAATATATTTTGATAAAGAATAAAAATGTTTAGCAACAAGGCCCAACAGAGTTGATAGATAACTAGGCTATTTGAGCATGCTATCAGTGGTTCAATATTCCTGATCGTGTGAATGAAAAAGATCTAATTGAAGGAAGAAAAATACACTTCTGCGATTTATATATCATGCTTTAAAAAGGTTTAATTAGTCCTCAGTTATTTGCTGTAAATCATCTTTAGTACCAAAAAAAGTTGATATACGAGTTTCAATTCAAAAATGTGTGTGTGTAAAGGAATTGTGGTTGTAGGTAATGAATTTCATCAAATAAAAATATTAATGATCAATATGTCATATAAAATTCAAATAATTTTAAACTATCCCTTTGTTATCGTATCTTATTTCAGAAGCATTAGAATGTGTAATTTATTAGTTTTTTTTATATTATAAGATAGAGGACAATATCATCGTCCCTTTGCCTTCTTGAATCCAAATTCTAAATTTATAATGATCAAATGTAGAGCTGGGAAATCGGGTTGAGCCCGTTTAAGCCCTGGCCTTGCAGGGCTCGGGCTTGAAAAATAGGTCAGAAATTTGAAATTGGCTCTGCAGGCCCGTTTAACTGTAGTTTTTTTTTTTAAAAAAATAATTAATTACTTAGACTTCCACTTAATGAATGTGTTTATTTGTAATTACTTAGATTTTTTTTAGTTTAAACTATAATCCTTTTTTATGTTTATTATTATTACGTATTAAAACACATAATTAGTTATTATAAATTTTAAAGAAGGCATGTTTTTATATTAAATAAACACATACTTTGGTAATACAATATTATATAAGTAATAAATTATAAATATATTTGGTGTAAAATAAGTATAATTATTTTTACTTGTCGGTAAAATCATGCATGAACCGAAGGAATCTGCCCAGACACATACAAAATTACGAGAGAGAAAAACATTTTGTTGTGGGCATACATAAAGCAATTCCTTTGTTTAATATTTTTTGAAAAAATAGGAAAAAACATATTCTTTGTGTTTATTTGTTTTTTTTTTTTTTTATTACGAATTAATGAATGTGTTTATTTGTTGAATGATTTATATTGTTTAGATATTAATGTTGATAACATTTATTCGATAGATTAGAACTTTAATAATTGCAATTTACTAATTATATTTCTTAAAAAAAATTGAAGAAAAAATAGTTAAAATTTGGAATAGTAATTTTCAAGGCCCACAGTACTATCGGGCCGGGCTTTAAAAAACAGATGTTTTTCTTACCCCAGCCCTATCGGGCGGGACGGCCCTAATTTCCAACTCTAATCAAATGTCACTCGTCCCAAGCGAGAGCAAGGAAGGAAATACGGAATTATTGCGGGAGGGGCTTAATTAAGGAAAAAAAGTGAAAAAGGCAAAATATATACTTGGGAAAATCCTAAGAAAATACAACTTGAACTCAAAAACCTAAATAGGTGATTTTCTAATAAAATAAGTTGTCAGTTACTTTACTGTTATTCTTAATATCATTATTATTGTTGTCAATAGGATTTTAAAATTCAAGTGACAGTATTTTTTTGTCATTTTCCCTATATACTTTACTCCTCTAATTTTATATATAATATTTTACTTGGATTCTTTAATTTTACAAAATATTATTTTTTTCAGCCTTTAAATTCTAATATTACTAGTTTAATTCTAGCTTCTCTGAAATTTCTATTATTATTGATCTTTATTGTTATTAACACCCTTACCAAGTGTCCAATGTCATTATCCCAACAAAAAAGAAAAATTTCGAGATAACATCATAGCAACTTCCCAAACGGATAACCTATTTATTATCAAGCACAGGGACCGGACCATATATTTGCAAAATACTCTAAAGGACTAAAGTCATTTAAGTGAATATAGGAATTAAAAGTGAAACTAATATCTACCATAGAATTCATTGAAAAAAAAAACTTATCTTCTCATATCTACGACTTTGCAGAAAATATATTATTTATAAGTTATCCTTTTCAGATTTGCAACTTGTAGAAGACTAATCTACACTTTATCTTCACAAAGATATTCCATGGAATGCCCTTCTAAGTTCCAACCTTGAACGTAGAGTTGTCAAAATCTCTTTGGCCACTAAATTACATTTGAAAGTCTATTGTTCAATCATTAATTATTATTATTTTTGTGAAAAGACAAAATGATATTAAATAACATAAGCTTACAAATTACAAATTGGCATCCAACTAAAATGAGTTCTTAAGAAATTGTAAAACGCTGATATTGGAATGACCTTGATGTTAAAAACAGAAAAGTTTTTTGGTTAATAATTTATTTAACGATCTAGTTTTTGATAAAGCACAATAGCATCAGGTGATCCATGTTGCCGACCCACCTAATGAGATAATATTTTGTTGTTGTTGTTGTTGAAAAGTCAAAAAGCAAAATTAAGATCTCCTGTCAGGTAATGTTGAGAGTTAAATTAAAGAAGATGGTCAAGGACTTTGTAGGAAAGCTTTGCCAACACAATAAGTTGTTTATGGAGCTTAAAATCTGACGGTAAGAGTCATGTATTATAAATCCAAAAAAGTATTCCTTAACAAGCTGTTGCAAATCAAAATAAGAAGTGTTAGTTGCTAATCGATAAAAAGTAAATTGTTAGCTAGGCTTTAGTTCAAGAGTAATTTATTAATTTTGCTTTTAATCTTCGATCAATTAAGAACATTTAGTTCTTTATTGGCATTTGTGAAAGTTTATATACCACTTTTTGCCTAAATGTAAGTCACTTATACACCATAATAATTTCATTCAATATCCAGGACATATTATCTATTAATTTCAGCCGTCTAGATTACATTAATATAAAAATTTAAAATGTTTTATAATATATATAGGAGTATAACTGAAGGCATAATAATAGCATAGTTCATTTTTTAACACTGATCTTTTTCTGATACAATATTTAGATATTACGGGGTCTAAATTAAATACATTGGCTTTTATTTATAGTACAATATTTTATTCATAAAACTGAAATCCGCGCGATTAATGCTCAATTAAGCAATCGACTCTCTTATATCCAATGCAATCATTTGGAGTAATAAGCTGTAATATCGTAGTAAGTTTCTGAACTTCTGCTGATATCAGAGGCTGTACGTGTTTCTATATTATCAAGTCTCACCATTCATCTTCCTATATATAAAAAAATGTTGCAATAATTAATGCACAGAGGCAATATATTTGGCCTTGTATTCATAAATAGATAATTAATAGACTTGAGATGATGATATATATTAATATTATATAGATACACGCAAAAGATCGAGATGATACCCCCCCTTCCTTTGACTACATCAAAGATGGAGACTGGTAGGGCCTACATAGAAATCCAAACCAATCAAAGAAAAGTTTGAAACAATGTCCCTTATAATACATGCATAAAGCCTCCATTATAACCTATAAATACCACCCACGCCCCCTTGCATGCCAAACCAGTAAACTCAATAATTTTACATCTAAATCTTTCTTGAATTTGCCATTGATTTAGCAATGGAGCTTCATTCTAAATACCAAGTGGTCCTTGTTTGTGTGTTGCTTTTGCCTGCTCTATGCCTCTCCCAATTCACAGACTCTAGAGCCACCTTTTACACTAGACCCGATGGTGGTGGAACCCCAAGTACGTCAACCTCCTCTCTATTTACCCCTCCACACACACACACACACACCGCTACCTCTGTGTATTCAAAATCAAAAACATGTTGATATGAAAAGCCATGCATGGCTCAGCCTAGAGGCTATTCTGTAGCAAGCTTGCAATATGAGTTTTAAGTTTATAGCTAGTTTACATTTATGTAAAAGTATCAATATGCAAGTTCTTATAATTTCACTTGATTCCTATAGTCAAGCTCAAGTCTCGGTAATTTTTTTTAATCGAGTCCTTATGATTTCGCTTGTTTATGATTAGGTCATTGTAAGTTACTTTTATTTTTATCAGGTTTTATAGTTTCACTTGATTTTTAATTAGATTCCTGTAATTTTTTTTTTGTAGCTCATGCAAAATTACAAGAACTTAATGATAGGGATTTATTTAATAATCTAGAAAAATTACATAGACTTGCCGATAGTACCAGGGCCAGGGCCGGCCTTATAGGGCCTGAAAATTACAATTCTAAATTTTAACTATTTTTCCTTCGATTTTTTTCAAAGAAATATAATTAGTAAATTGTAATCATTGAAGTTATAATCTATCAAATAAATGTTATCAACATTAATATCTAAATAATATAAATCACTCAACAAATAAACACATTCATTAATTCGTAATAAAAAACAAATAAACACAAAGAATATGTTTTCTTTTTTTTTCAAAAAATAATAAATAAAGGAATTATTTTATGTATGCTCACGACAAAATGTCTTTCCCTCTTGTAATTTTGTGTGTGTCTGTAGATTCCTTCGGTTCATGCCTTATTTTACTAACAAGTAAAAATAATTATACTTATTTTACACAAAATATATTTATAATTTATTACTTATATAATATTGTAATACCAAAATATGTGTTTATTTAATATGAAAACGTCTCTTCTCTAAAATTTATAATAACTAATTATGTGTTTTAATATAGAATAATAATAAACATAAAAAAAGAGTTATTGTTTAAACGATAAAAATCTAAGTAATTACAAATAAACACATTCATTAAGTGGAATTCTAAGTAATTAATTTTTTTAAAAGAAAAAACTACAGTTAAACGGGCGCAGGCCGCCCGAGGCCCCGCAGGGCTCGGGCTGGATTGGTCAGCCCGAGGCCCTACAGGGCTAATTTCAAATTTCTAACATATTTTTCAAGCCCGAGCCCTACAGGGCCAGGGCTTAAACGGCCCAACCCGATGGACCCGGCCCGATTTCCCGGCTCTAGTCAAAACTATCACTGTAAAGCCATCTTTAGATGGCCCTTACCAGGGTTAGACAGTGGCGACCAGTCGTCCATTGAAATGCGATCGCACAGAAGTTTCTACAGGCTAATGATTTGAAATATTCAGCAATAATAATCCATTAGATAGAAAGTAAAAAAGAAAAGAGTAAAAACATCTGGCCGCATAATTTTAGTCAACCTTATTGATAGCTTTGGGGGGAAAAATGATTTTTAAGGAAATTAAAGTGCAAGTCTTGATCGTGAACTTAATTAATTAAGAACAATTATACGTTTGACAGAGAACAAAAATGTTGATGATACCAGTGAAAGAGATAAAGACGTGTCGCCTCTCTTGAAAAGACACTTGCTTAATGAAAAGTCCTAACCTTCTCTTACTCTACGCAAGTCATATGCAAGAAATATAGAAATCTTATTAATTGGAAAATCTGTCATCAACAATATCATAAGATATGAACCTATTTATACACACTTGGTTCTGTCCTATTGGGCCGAACAATAGGAAGATATTACAAGCCAATCCATTACACAAACAAAGCTGTACTCACTATCCTAAAACAAAGTAAATTGACTAGCCTCTACTTTCCTTGATACCTGTCCTGAATTTTTGCAAACTTTGATTTTAATTTGCAAGAGAAACTGGGATTTGATTCCCGTGTGTAACCTCGTTTAGTTTTAGTCTTCCTTTTATTCATCTGTATCCTTAAAAAAAAAGTAAATTGACTAACTCTACTAAAGTTTATCTTTTACACCTTATACACTTAAAAGAAACAAATTGGAACTGTACATATTAATCACCATCATTATACACACACATATACAAACATAATTGAATACATACTTACTACCTGTGTACATCCTGTGTTCCTTATTCCTTAGCCACCACCTCTAGTTATTACTCCTTTCGGTCCTAAATATAGTATAAAGTTTGTACTGTAAATTACACTACAAACTTTGTCCTATATTTAGAACTGGAGGAGGTAGTAATATATATGCGGCCCTAATCTTTGAAACAAGTTCGCCTGTTGGTATGGATCTTGCTATAAAAAAAATGTCGCTGTTAGAACACAGATAGCCATTTTGTCATGCATTATAAGCATATATAGATATATGGTCAAGGTGTGCACTTAATTATTCCGATCCAATCCGTGTTCCAAAGGGAATAAGGCTCCCTTTTCAATTCTCATGGCCTCCACTGTTATCTATAAATACTCTCTCCTCATCTTGTGCGTTTGATCAAATATTTGGCATTTAGAAATGGGGCTTCATTCTAAATACCAAGTGGGCCTTGTGTGTTTGATGACGCTGTTACCAGCTGCACTATGCTGCTCCAAAAAAAGTCCAATCCTCCCTCTTTTATAGTTTTGGTGGGCTGAAAATTCCTAGCCCTAATTGTCTTAGGAATTTTCAGCTTATACACTAAGAAAAGGGTTTTAGGTAATAGGTCCACTACTTATCAACCAATTTATATTAAATTCATATTTTGATTGATTGATTGAATTTAATATGATGAATTGTATTCATATTTTGTCAACCAAATCATATTAAATTCACATCTTGATTGATTGATTGAATTTAATATGATGAATCATATTCATATCTTGATTGTTGGATTGAATTTAAGATAATGGATCACATTTATTTCTTTTTTTTTCCTCAAAAAACGTTCATCAAAAGGGCACACCAAAAATCAGCACTTTATAAGAGTCTAACCCTAATTTAAGTGCTTACAAGAAAGGCTCAATCCAAACTTGAATTGGAAAATCTAAATTATAATGAATTAAATTCATATCTTGATTGAATAATAATTTAAAACGATATGGATCACATTCATCTCTTAAACTAAAATTCAAAATCATTTTTAAATCAATCCTCATTTATTATTTCTCATGTCTTCATCCAATCATTATTGGATCTTCATATATATATATATATAATATAATTCAGAATTATCTTTTATAACCTAACATTTTGAATTAAAATTAAAATTCCAAATTCAACTTGGCCAAAGACCTCATTGGGTCTTCTAACACATTTGGGCCCTTTTTGTGGAGAAACTGATTTCCCACTCGGGACCATATATGTGACGTCATTTTGCTTCTTATTGGACTTGGAGTCTCACTCCAACCCAATTATACATTTACTCTTGATAAAGCTCAATAACAATTATTGACCCAAGTTTGCTAATTTTAAGCAATCGGGAATAACCTTTGTGTGTGACTCATTATGCTTAATTAGTCATTGACATAAATAAATTTGAACCAATTAAAACTCCTTTAACAGGCCCAATTTATTTAATGACTTCATAAAACACTAGCAATGCTTTGTGGCCTCAGAATTAATTGAGTTGATCAAGTGATCTACCTTTCATATTTGCATACTGTACAGGCATCATCTCTCACATCGTCATTTACATTTAGTCGAGAGCAAAAATAAAGTATTATCTCTCTTAATTGACTAAATGTAGCTAATTCACAGAACTAGGAATCTTCTTATATTAACTCTATAACGGATCATGACTCTTCATGATCATTTGTTTATCACGAGACTCTCGAGTTAATTAGAAGCTATCCAAGCTCTCTAGGTCTTGTGAATGACTAGTCCCTTGTAGGGGACTGTGAGTCCTCTCAGCATGTCTATCTATACTCATGTATTCGAGTTACATCCAAGAGTACACTGTTCTCCCCATTTTCAGGAAGATAGAGTTGTACAGTCAAAGTATATATAACCCAGGACATAGTGTTCGATGACATCCTTAAGTCCAGGATGATCCGTACTACCAAACAATGAGAGACTTTACATATCCAATAATACTCTCTACAATGAATCTTTGTGGAGTCTCTCGGCGGGTCTGTTCGGTACTATCTATTTCTAACAGATCTACCCACAACATCAGCTAAGGCATCTCCATGCCTGTATTCCATGAGGTCCTTACCTTGTATCTCTATACAAGTAGATGATGTCGTACTAGTCCTATTGAGATCATCAATGTCCTTTCTTAGTGATTCAAGACTAGGAACAAGTTTTAGGTAATAGATATATAGTGTTCTCGAGTCCTCATGATCATGATCTCTATCATTGATTCTCAAAAAATTAACACATATTCTATTCCAAGGGCTTTTATTTTCAAACACATATTTACTTTAAAATAAAGGCGAGACATAAATATAATAAAGATAAAATATGCTCATTATTAATAATGGAATGCTACAACGTAGAAATAGGTGTTGATCTATATTTACAGATTGTCTCTAGGACACTTAAATACTAATAGCTTTAATTTCGAAAAACAAGAACCAATTCATCAATCGTGCGTCTCCGGTTCCGAGTATCACTGATCCCCTGTATCCGGCTTGGGAGCGGTGTAACTAAATGAAACTAATTACAAACTAAAAACAAACTATATAACAGAACTGAATTTATCCTATAATATAAGTTGCAAGAATTCAAGGTTGTGCAGTGAGTATGGAACGATAGTGGTGGCAACAGACTACGGGGCAGGAGACAGAACCGACTTCATTATGAGTCCAAATGCCTTCAAAGATATGGGACGAAACCCAAGTGCATCGACCGAGCTGAAGAAATACGGCTTCGTTGACATTGAATACAGGAGAGTAAATTGTACATATGAAGGCTACAACGTGCGTATCAAGATCCACGAGTCCAGCAATTACCCAAACTACCTTGCTATTGTCATTCTCTATGTGCCTGGTATGAACGACGTCACTGCTGTTGAGATCTATGACGTATGATACTTTCAACATATAGTTCTTATATTATTAATTTCCGTCTTGTTCTTTGAGGAACTTGTATAATTGAGCTTATTATGATCAACTCGAAATGATAATGAAACAGAATGAACACCATGAATGGAAGGCAATGGGGAGAGCATACGGGGCAGTGTTTGATATAGTTGGCACACCAAGCGGACAATTGACGCTGAGGTTGCAATTCAGTGGAAGAAATGGTTGGGTTCAGTCCTCCAAGAGTGCCATTCCTGGAGATTGGAAGATTGGAGCTTCTTATGATTCTCAAGTTCATGTCTAAGATAAGAAGCAGAATGCGAAGAGGGAGCCATCTAACCTGTGTGGCTCTACACAATAATGCAAGCTGCGTTGTTGGTGTTACGTTGTTTCTTCTTCACAAAATAGTATATTGAAATAAATAAATATATGTCTGCTGGAATGAATAAATAACGTAATAGGGGTTCGTCTCTACTATTTTCCGTTTCGGATGGAATTATTATTAATATATGAATAAAGAAACCTCTTCGCTTTTGTATCATGGGATCTACAATCAGTTGGTGGCTTGGTACATATGTTTATCTTTCGATATCCCTGTTGATTATGCGTATTAAAATATTTCCATCAATAGGTAGTTTAAATACTCATATTTTCATCAATAGGTGGTTTAAATACTCATGATTAGGGTATATGTTAAGAAAACCAAAAACCACATTTTATATAAATAACTGAATAGACTAGTTATTTAACTCCTATAAGGATGAGGGGGAGTACATGTAAAGTTTAAGGTGAATGCCTGATGAATGGATTTTTCTTTTTTTAGTCTTGGGGTCCACAATCAAAAATAAATCAAGCGATTGCAGATAAAAAAGAAACCCAGGATCGTTCTCTCGGGAGCCTTTTATGAATTCTAAGTAATCTAAATGACATGCAAATGCAATTAAAACAAGGGAAAAATAGGTTTTGGATTTTCAAATTAATTAAGTAAAATAAGAATGCAATTAAATTAAATGCTAAACTAATGTTTTTGGTATTTTCTTTATAAAATGGTGAATGAGTAAATGGAATGGATGAAGTGAAAATATGAATTATGATTGTTCTTGGTAATGAAGAAATGACTATCCTTGCTCATAAAAGATTATGGGAGTTAAAATTTATCGTCTTAAGATCAACCTCAAGATAACACTGAAATCCAATATCCTCAATTAATGGCATTTCCTACAAAACATAGCTAACCACTACCTCTCGAGAAATTGTTAAAAACCACTGATGTGCAATCAAGATTGGAATAATGCAACACGAGTCTTCTTAAAATTGAAGACATAATGATCCTCAAAGCCAAGACAAATCAACTACATTAACTAGACAATAACACGCTAATTAATATAATTTCATTGCAACCACAAGAAATTAAAACACATGTATTTTTCATACTACAAAATCCAATCTCAACAACAATTATCAATCCAACAGAGACAATTAACATTAATCTCAGTTCCAAAATTATATACAGTAATTCCTAAAACTAGGCAATCTAAATATATAATTTTAGACTAATGAAATGATAGAAAAACTCCCCTAGTGTAGTCAAATGAGCTTAAGACCACATCTCCACCACCAAGAAAAGAGAATTAGCCACTGCCAACCATGGAAATAGATTTTGCTCCAACTAGCTTTAACTCAACGGCCATAGAAACAATGAATAGAGAGGAGATTTAATGATTAAGTTGGCAGAGTGTTGGTGAGGTTGAGAGTGTGACGGTGAAATGTGATGAAGGTGAATAGAATGAAAACAAGGAAGAATCAAGTTGACGATGATCGATCCCTAAGGTACTGGAGTTCTCTCTCGCGGCACTAGTTCAGGTTTTAAACTCCCTGGATCTCCATCTGCTGAATATCAGCTCTCAGGTCTCTCTGCGTGGTGGAGGAAGAGGGTAGCTCACCGGCGACAGTGGTGGAAGAGGAAGTCGCCGGCGAGAGAGGTGTGAAGCGAAGGTCAAAGTTGAAGATTCAAGATCGTCCAAGCAAGCTCTCGTCCGCGGCGCTAGCTCTCTGTTTTTTTTTTTTTATCTCGGGTCTGCACTGCATAAAGGAGAAGATCAAACCTAATTAATTGGTTCCTGGTCAAAACGCATAGTTTTGACCAGGGACCAATCGGAACTTTTAAAAAAACCTTTATGGCGGGACTAAAGTGAAACTTTTCAAACTTAATGGGGCATAACTGATATATATATTGCCTCTCCCGTGTTGCGTGTTTTTAGGTCTGATATATATTGATTGAATGACAAGGTCAACTGCCCATAGTTTGGTCAAAACACTGAGTTTTAATGCAGGGACCTAAGTGAAACCTTTAAAAAGTTTTGTAGAGGGACTAAACTGAAAAGTTTATAACTTGAATTCAAACTTTTATTTTCAATTTTGATTTAATCTTTTCAACCATCCATAGTCAAAATAATTAATCTAGCATCAAATATTCTCAGAAAAATCAATGATTAATAGTAATTACAATTTTTTTGACAATTTTTCCCTTTTTAACCTTAATTAAATATATTTACTCTTAATCTCAATTTATCATAAGAGAAGCATTTTAAGCTCAATAACTATGATAAAATGCATTATGAATCCCAATTTAATGATGAAAAATCATATAAAAATATGGTTTGATCAATGCCTTATTTGTGGCTGATCGATTATTATTACTATGAAAAGTACTATGTCATATTAGAATGATAAATGTCGTAGAAATAAACAATTAAAAGCAAAAATCAAAATATGTATGTTATTAATATTTTCATCTATCCCATATTCATATATTCAATCGAATTGAATTTGAATAATTTGCTTACACAGCACCCGTTGAATTTGAGTTTGTTTCCACAATACCAATTCCCATTCTTCTACGTATATATATATTCCCTCGAGCTCCTGGATAAGCTCGCATACCAAAACTATAGACGATTAATTGTTAAATTAAGTACCAGCTAACACGAGACTATTATTAAATTAGATTTGGAAAAAAAAATAGTATTCTTATTTTAATTTTCACCTGCTACTCTCTGAAAAAAAGGCAAAAGCATAATATATTATACTTATCTTCTTCTTCTTTTCGTAGTATTTCAGAAGCATTTAGGGTTTAGGGTTTATATGATACTTACCTTTTTTTTAAAATGGATGAATAAATGTAGCTGTGCTGTGTACTGCACGCGCATATCTTCTTTTCCTTTTCCTTTAGCCATGGTTCTATATTATATGCTTCTTAAGTGGTTAGGTATTCCTGATTGTGCATATCATAAAAAGATCTAATCGAAGGAAGCAAAACCCACTTCTGTGAGATGTGTGTGCAGTGTGTGTGTGTGTGTGTGTGTGTGTGTGTTATGCTTTAAAAATGAATAATTAGTCCTTAATTATTTTACCGAAAATTATCTATATATAGTACAGAAATTTTTTGATATGATTTTCAAAAGTGTGGGTAAAGGAATTGTTGTTGTAGGTAATAATTTTATTTAATCAAATAAAAAGATTAATGTTCAATATATCATATAAAATTCAAATAATTGTAAACTATCCCTTTGCGCGTTGCTTATTTCAGAAGCATTAGAATGTGTAATTTTGCTAGGCTTTCTTAATTAGATTGAGGACAACATCATTATCCCTTTGGCTTCTTGAATCCAAATTCTAAATTTCTAATATTAAAGGTCAAACGTCCCAAAAGAGACTAAGGGAGGAGATATTGCATTATTGCGGGGCGGGCCTGATGAAGGGAAAAAAGGAAAAAGGGAAAATTATACTTTTCTCTCCTCTAATATTTTTTATGTAGTGTTTTAGTTTTGATTCTTTATTTTTACAAAATATATTTTTAAGGCTTTTAATTCTAATATTACTAGTTTGATTCTAGCTTCTCTGAATTTTATATAATTCTTGATCTTTTATTATAATTAACAACCTTAACAAGTGTATAAATGTCATTATCCCAATAAAATATATAACTCGGGATAACATCAGAACAACGAGTTCCTAAAAGGATAGCCTATTTAAGTTATTAAGCACAAGGGCCGGAACCGGACCATATATTTACAAAATACTCTAAAAATGACTAAAGTTATTTAAGTGATTAGGAATTAGATGTGATGGTGTGAAATGAAACTACTAGCTGCCATTGAATTCATAAAAAATAAAATAAACTTCTCATTTTTATAACTTTGCAGGAAAAACATATTGTTTATAAGTTATCTTTTCAGATTTGCAACTTGTTAAAGAGTAGTCTACACCTAACCTTCACAAAGATATTCCATGATCCTAACTAATTAAGTAGAGTTGTAAGAATCTCTTTGGCCAGTAAATTATATTCGAAAGTCAATTGTTCAGTCATTGGAACTACAAAATTTTGCAAGTTCAATTTCAATCAATCCATCTTGAAATAAGATAGTACTCTTCTTTAACAAGTTGCAAACCGGAAAAAGTAAATTGTATGCTTTAGTTCAAGAGTAATTTATTAATTTTGCTTGTTGGGATTTTTATTAATTAATTTTGCTATTAATTCTTGATCAGTAAAGAACGTTAGGTTGTTTATTGGTGGCATTGGGTTTCTTTCATTTCTCCCTTTTTCATTTTCCTCTTATAATCTCATATCCACGGTTAGATTAATTAAAAATAAATAAATAGTTAAAATTTGATATTTTATAAATTTATTGCTATAAATATAAATAAATAATTTTAAAATTTTAAAATCCGATCTATATGATTCATAACTGCAATACAAAAGAAGAAAATAATAATAATTTCTAAAATTTTATCATAATAATTTTATAAAATATCAAATATAAACCATCTATTTTATGATACAATGATGTAAATTTGAGAAGAAAATAGTAAAGAGGAAAAGGAGAGTATCTTCTTCCAATATGCAGAATGTGTTAGCTATTAATTTCAGGCCTCCAGTATATCATTTCTCAAAAATTTGCAATTAACGCCTGAAGGGGCTACGATGACACAGAATAAATCAATTATCAGATAACATTAATATAAAAATCTGTAAAAAGTTTATTATGCATATATGAAGGCATTATAATAGTATATTTCATTTTTAACACTGCTTTTTTTTTTCTGGTACAATTGTCTGGCACTCATTACCATTTATCTAAATTTTATCTGGGCAAAAATATATATCTAAATTTTAGATATTATGGGGTCTGAATTAAATGAACGGGCTTTTATATATAATTTTTTAATCATAAAATTGAAATGCACGCGATTGATGCTTGATTAAGCAATCGAATCTCTTATACCCATTGCAATAATTGTTAGTAATAACTTTAATTAAGCTGTATTAATTAATAGCAAGTTTCTGGACTTCTGCAGATATCCGAGGCTGTACGTATTTCTATATATTACTATCAACTATCAAGTTTGTCATGGACTCATTGAAGACTTCCAGCCACCCTCCAGAAGGTTTTTTGAATATTCCAGCCACCATTGTTGAAGCAGCCTCCACCAACCAGCCACCATTGTTGAAGCAGCCTCCACCAACCACCCTTGTTCACACCTCACCTACCCCAAAACTCATACTATAAATAGAGGTGGATACCTCATTTGTAAAGATCGAAAATCGGTGTTCATCACCAAGAAGAGTGAGAACAAAAGTGATCCTGAGAGTGATCCTTGTTTGAGAGTTTTTTTTTTATATGAGTTTTGTAATCTATTCTTGTGAGTAATAGAGGTTATTTTCTCTCAAATTCATGTTTACCAATGCCCAGTTGATCGAGAAAGTCCAACAAGTGGTATCGAGCGCTGGTTAGAGGTGTTGGTTGAGTTTTTTGGTTCACTTAGGACGAATTTGGGTTTTCTGAGTTTTACTCAAAATCCAATTCTGAGTACACCATTGGATTCGTCTCATCGACACGAGTCCAACGCACCAAACGGCGACCTAATCGGAGTTCAAACGAGCCGTAAATCACGGTCAAAGTTTGGTCAACTACGGAGTTCGCGGAGAAGACGACACTGTTCACCGGAGTTCCGCCGGAGAAGACGACCGGGAATACTGTTCCTCGCCGGAATTTTCAGTTTTCCGGAAATTGAAGAAAGACCCCTCAATTTTTTAAAATTTCAGTTTGGTCCCCAAATATTCAGGAAATTTCATATTGACCCCCGATCTTTCGAAATTCTAGTTTGACCCCGATCTTTCCGAAAATTGCAGTTTGGTCCTCAAAGTTTTCGAAATTGCTGTTTGGCCCCTAGAGTGGAATTTTGACCCCGTAGTGTCAATTCCATTTTTTGACCGTTCCGACGTAACGGTGAGCTCCATTTTTAAAGATTCAACCCCGATCGTGTTGAAAAATTATTTGTAAGGTGATAATGTCCACGAAGAGTCAACATCATCTTTCGGAGCAATGATTACGCTATCGCCACAAATTACACGCTGTGTGGAGACCTCGGATGGAAGATCTCCTAAGCTGTAAAGATTTGTTTGATCCCATAGAATTGATGGGTAAAAATCCCGATCCCGCCAAGGAGTTAGAGTGGAAGAAATCAAATCGAAAAACTATTGGTCAAATCCGTCAATGGATTGATCATAGTGTCTTCCACCATGTTGCACAAGAAACAGACGCATATGCCCTCCGGAAAAGTTGGAGGATATGTACCAGGCCAAGACCGCTCGGAATAAAGCTCGTTGATGAGGCGTTTAGTCAACATGAAGCTTAAAAGTGGAACTTCGATTGCCGAGCATACCGGTGAGTTCCGAGCTTGGTCAACCGGTTGTCGTCGTAGAGATGCCACTTGGCGATGAAGTTCGGCGTTGCTACTACTCGGTTCCCTTCCCGATAGTTGGGAAACGCTGGTCGTGTCACTCAAAGAACTCGGCCCCAAATGGCAAACTTACCATGTCAATGGTCAAGGATGCCCTATTCAAAGTGAAGAAGCAAGGAGAAAGGACATGGGCACAGATCGGACCCATGCCCTTGTCACGAGAATGGGGAGGCAACAAAAGAAGAGTAATAACAAATCGAGAGGCGAAGCAAGAGCGGGGGCAGGTCCATTGATGGTAGAAAACCATCTTATAACCGCCATCATTGTGGATTAGAAGGACATATGAAGAAGAACTCGCTACAAATGGAAAAAGGAGCAAGACCGGAAAGCGGTTCGCGGCCGAAGAACAAGGGTGGAGAAACATTAGTTACTATCTCTCGGTGATGTAGCTTATTGTTCAACCCAAGATGAGACATGCCTTCACGTCTCACGAGAAGACACGGAATGGGTGGTAGAGATCTTGCGGCGTCCTACCACGTGACTCCATACAAGGAATACTTCACAACATACAAAGCCGGTGACTTTGGAGCGTGAAAATGGGAAATTCCGGTTTCGCAGGATTGTCGGAATTGGTGATGTTCGAGATAAAGACAAGTTCCGGAGCACAATCACTTTGAAGGATGTCCGCCATGTGCCGGACCTTCGGCTGAATCTATTGTCGAATAGTTCTTGACAAACGGGGCTATGATAGTCACTTCGTAAAGGCACATGGAAGTTGTCAAAAGGCGCTATGATAGTCGCTCGAGGACATATTTGTGGCACGCTATACAAGACTCATGTGAAGATATGCACCGACGGCCTCAACGTTGCGAAAAGGAGGCGTCACAAAATGTGGGCACCGAGACTCGGCCACATGAGTGAGAAAGGGTTGTCTACCCTAGTAAAGAAGGAGCTTATCAATGTAGACAAGGACGCCGCACTAGATCCTTGCAATCATTGTTTGTTTGGTAAAAAAGATAGAGTCTCGTTTAATTCCTCTTCAACGAGAAAATCGAGTTGCTCGCCCGGTACACTCGATGTTTGCGGTCCCTTGGAGGTTGAATCACTCGGCGGCAACCGATACTTTTCGACGTTCATCGATGATGCTTCTCGAAAGGTGTGGGTGTATTTTTTGCGGACGAAGGACCAGGTATTTGATTACTTCAAACTGTTCCATGTCATGGTAGAACGTGAGAGACGGGAGAGAAGTTGAAGTGTCTTCGATCCGACAATGGAGGTGAATACTCCTCCAGCGGTTCAATGCCTATTGCAGATCATATGGCATTCGACATGAGAAGACGGTCCCACGCACCCCTCAACACAACGATATAGCTGAAAGAATGAACCGAACAATTATGGAACGTGTTCGGAGCATGCTCGTATGGCTAAGCCGCCAAAGCCATTCGGGAGAAGCGATCGAGCCGCTTGTTACTTGATCAACCGATCTCCATCGCATTACCATTGGATTTTGAAGTTCCCGAGAAACTTTGGTCCGGAAAGGATCCATCATACTCCCACTTGAGAGTATTTGGGTGTTTAGCGTACGCACATGTATCCAAAGAGCTCAGCCGAAGCCGGATGCAAGGACCACTCCATGCATATTCATAGGCTATGGAAATGAAGAGTTTGGATACAGATTATGGGATCCTAAGGAAAAAAGGGTAATCAAAAGTAGGGACGTGGTGTTCCATGAAAGCCAGACAATAGAAGATATTGAAAAGCCCATAATATCTCAGAAGACAAATGTTGCTCTTCAGGTGCCAGAGGCAACATCGGAATCATTCGTGAGAAATGATGATATAGTGCCGAAGAAATGCCGAAGTAGAAGACAATGAGGAAGATGACGGTCTTTGAGCGAGGGGAGCCACAACCCCACCGCAGACGTTCGAGAACCATCACAAGGCCAAGATGATGGTGGATTTCCTCAAATTGCTCCGAAGTTCGTAGATCCGAACGAGGTCGATTCCGTCGAGAAGATATCCAGAATCGAATACCTTCTACTTACCGAGGATGGAGAACCAGAGAGTTTCCATGAAGCAAAGTATCTCATAAGGACAAAGAACAAAGTGGTTGCTCGCAATGCAAGACGAGATGGAATCTCGCAGAAAAATCAAACTTATGAGATCGTAGAACTTCCACGAGGGAAGAAGGCACCGAAAAATAAATGGGTGTTCAAGCTGAAGAAAGATGGCAGTGGAAAAGTGGTGAAATACAAAGCACGGTTGGTAGTCAAAGGATTCCAGCAGAAGAAGGGGATCGACTTTGATGAGATTTTTTCACCAGTAGTCAAGATGACTTCAATTAGAGTCATACTTGGATTGGTCGCAAGTATGAACTTAGAGCTTGAACAAATGGATGTGAAGACAACTTTTCTTCATGGAGATTTAGAAGAAGAAATCTACATGGAGCAGCCGAGGAAGGTTTTGAGGTTTGGGGGATAACCTCGTTTGTAAGTCGAAGAAAAGCTTGTACGGATGCGAAGCAGGCACCTAGACAGTGGTACAAGAAATTTGACTCGTGCATGGTGAGTCAAGGGTACAAGAAAACTGCAGCAGATGAGTGTGTCTACATTCAGAAGTTTTCTGATGGAAATTTCGTTGCTCTTCTACTATATGTAGACGATATTCTGATCGTGGGAAAAGACGCAACGAAGATCAGCCAGCTGAAGAAGGAACTTTCTAAGTCTTTTGACATGAAAGACTTAGGACCAGCTCAACAGATATTGGGAATGCAAATCACCCGAGACAGGGAAAAACGGAGGTTATGGCTATCTCGGGAGAAGTATATTGAACGAGTACTTGAACGGTTCAATATGAACAATGCCAAACCAGTTAGCATTCCATTGGCCAACCATTTCAAGTTGAGCAAGAGATCGTGTCCTCATCCAAGGAAGAGATTGGGGAGATGTCGTCTGTACCATATTCTTCAGAATCGGAAGTTTGATGTATGCTATGGTGTGTACGAGGCCCGATATTGCTCACGCGGTGGAAAGGTGAGTCGTTTTCTCTCCAACCCCGGGAAAGAGCATTGGGAGGCGTAAAGTGGATTCTCGGATACCTTAAGGGTACATTGAAATTATGTCTTTGTTACGGGGGAGCGATCCAATCTTGGAAGGCTATACGAGATGCGAGATATGGCCGGAGATCTTGATAGTATAAAATCTACTTCAGGATTCATTTATACTTTTGCGGGGGAGCTGTTTCATGGCGAGTCACGACTACGAAGTGCGTTGCTTTGTCCACAAATGAAGCTGAATACATTTGCATTGGAAATTTGGAAAAGAGATGTTGTGGCTAAAGCGTTATCTCCAAGAGTTTGGAATCAAGCAAAAGGAGTATAAGGTACACCGTGATGATCGAGTGCTCTAGATTTGAGCAAGAACTCTATGTACCATTCCCGTACAAAACATATTGATATTCGCTATCATTGGATACGCGAGGTAATGGATCGACAACTGTTGAGACTAGTAAAGATCCATACGAAGGAGAATCCTGCAGACATGATGACGAAGGTGGTGACTCGAGAGAAGCTAGAGTTATGCAGAAACATAGCTGGGAATGTTTTTCTTCGAGATATGGCCTGGAGGGGAGAATTGAAGACTTCCACCACCCTCCGGAAGGTTTTTGAATATTCCGGCCCACCATTGTTGAAGCGGCCTCCACCAACCGGCCACCATTGTTGAAGCGGCCTCCACCAACCACCCTTGTTCACACCTCACCTACCCCAAAACTCATACTATAAATAGAGGTGGATACCTCATTTGTAAAGCATCGAAAATCGGTGTTCATCACCAAGAAGAGTGAGAACAAGAGTGATCCTAGAGAGTGATCCTTGTTTGAGAGTTTTTTTTATATGAGTTTTGTAATCTATTCTTATGAGTAATAGAGGTTATTTTCTCTCAAATTCATGTTTACCAATGCCCAGTTGATCCAGAAAGTCCAACACTCATGGTCATCTTCCTCTTATCTCTTCACAATATAAATCAGTTCAATCAATTTAATGAAATCAAGAAATAATAATTAACTCATTAAATTTATTTTAAATTGAAAGAAATCTTCAACTTCACTTGTATTAATGAGATTTTAAAGGCGAGAGAAAAATACAATGAACTTTGTCTTTTCTGCCAAAACGACGAGCTATATTTAAACATTAATAAGGTTAAAATTGATAAATGAGCATTAATGAGTTTTTATGTGACTTACCAGGAAAGACATGGTCTAGAATGTAACTCACATCCAGTTTAATTAATACTCTTTTTTTCTATTTTTTCCATTGATACTCACTTTTCAACTTTGGCATTGTATTCATAAATAGATAATCAATAAACTTGAGATGATATATATCAATATTACATAGATAAACGCAAAAGATTGAGATGATGTGTTTCTTTTTTCAAGGATCAAGATTGGTAGGGCCTCATTCCAATCCGACGGAGAAGTTGTTTTTTGACCTTGATCCGAAGAAGTTGTTTGAAACAAAGTCCCATACACAATACATGCATAAGGCCTCCATTAGAACCTATAAATACCACTCACGTCTCTTTGGCATGCCAAACCACAAGACCCAATACTCCTTTGGTTCTTATTATAAGATACTAATAAGTAATTGTATTTAGTCCTTTTTATAAGGTACTTGTTTATTTTTAAAGCGCATTATTTATTTATTTTTTCATGTATACTCATAATTAATAAGAGTAGTGGATGAGAATAATAATTAATATAATATTAAAGTTTACTATAATTAGTAGGGGTAATATTGGAAGTTACTTAAATTGTAGGACAACTTTATTGACTTTAACTGTTTTTATTAATTTGTAAGAATTATAAGTTGGTACCTTATAATAAGGACCAGATGGAGTACTTTACTTATAAAGTTCATAGTTTCAATATTTGCTCTCTTTTGAATTTGCCATTGATTTAGCAATGGGGCTTCATTCTAAATACCAAGTGGTCCTTGTTTGTGTGTTGCTCTTGCCTGCTCTGTGCCTCTCCCTATTCACAGACTCCAGAGCCACCTTTTACACTAGACCCGATGGCAGTGGAACCCCCAAGTACGTAAAACTCCTCTCTATTTACCCCTCTCTCCAGTCTCCACACACACTCACACATCACCTTCTGTGTACTCAAAATCAAAACCAGGTTTATATCAAAGCAATGGCTCAGCCTAGAGGCTATTAGCTTGCAACTTGAGTTCTATCTTACTTTAGAAATCAATCTACAAGTTCTTATAATTTTATTTGATTCTTAACTGAGTCTTTGTACTCGTAATATTTTTTTATCAAGTTTTTATGATTTCACCTGTTTTAATCAGGCCACTGTTAGTTACTATTCTTTTTTTTTTTTTATCAGATCTTATAGTTTCACTTGATTTTTAATCAGGTTCTTGTAATTTTTTTTTTCCTTTTATCAGTTGTACTAAAATACAAAAACTTACATGAGGTTGTTGTTAATTTATATGCAAAGCATATTGGAAAATCAGCTGAGCAGACTGAAGCTGACATTCTGCGTCCAAAGTATTTTAGCCCCAGTGAGGCTGTTGAGTATGGAATCATAGATAAGGTTCATGCCATCTAAAAGTTATATATATATTTTAATTTCATTTATTTTCCATGAAAAAATGAAGATATATCATCTTCTACAGGTACTGTACAATGAGAGGAGCACTGGGGACCGTGGAGTTGTTTCTGACCTTAAAAAGGCAAAACTTATTTGATCCGTGGAGAATTTGAATTGTTTTTTTTCTAGAAGTTGATAGGTAAAGAAAACATGTTATTATTATCATATTAATTACGTATTTTAACTTCCAAGATTGAATTACTTTTGTAAATATAAGAACTGTATTATAGGAAAAGAGCATCTCTGTTTCCTTATAACTGACAACTCTTTGGTACTTTGGGGATATTCCCTTGCCATTTTATAATTTTGTGCTCAGAAAGGTAACATTCTGGGGCTAAGATTGGTCAATTGGGTGGTCATAATTTCAATTTACACTTGGCTACAACTTGTTGCAGAGTGATGTCATTATTCTTGCCCATTGAGTCATTTTCTCTGTTCTTTCTTTCCCAGTCTCACTCTTTTTTCTTTGGCTGGGACTGAAGGAGAGTTAAATTGTAGAGAGTTTTTTTTTCCCCCTCAATCACGTTAGTCTATATAAGAATATTAAAACAAATACAAACGATATGGATTGTTCCAATCATCTATGGGAGTTTGCGCTTGGTGTGATATGTCTGTTGAAACAGGGCATGATATTATTTGTGTTCGCAAACATGTCTCCACGTCTTGAGCGTCCTAAAACCGAGTTTTGGTAGTGGAGTGGATGTGATTTTAAACTTGTCCTTGGTTTTTTACTAATTCAATTCATAATCTAAATCACTTCAATTAATTATAACACTCAACTCGATAAATAATTTGTATAAGCTGATTTCCCCCCCCCAATTTTACCCGTATCAAATGAAATTTAAAAGAGAGAAAAATTCAAAAAACCACAATTCAGTATTAATTACTCTTTAAGTAACTTATATTATAGATTGAAGAATCATTTTACAAGACTAACAAAGTATTGGTTGAGGTAGTAAGAGGCCTCACCCCGTAAGGAGAAAAACACAAGCTCGAATTCTGGGAGCGCACTTATTAGGAGAGATAAAAAAATTTTGTTCTCTAAGTTTCTAGAGGAAATATTTTATTATAAATTTTTTTCCTTACAAATAACTTATATTATGAACCAATGAATGAAGTAATTGAAATTTTAGTTCACATAGGAATTATTTGATTTTTTTCACAAGAGACAATTTTATTAATAATTAGATAAAACAATACTCAAAAAGGCTTTAGCAGCTAACATGCTAGGATGTACAGCTATGAAACCCAACAACAACAATAAAGAAAAGGGTTAAGGAGTAAATTGGCCAACCAACTATTAGGCCATGAGCATCTAGCACAAAAGTTTTTTAGGGTACCAATAATACCACCAAACAATTAAAATTGTTAAAAAATCACAATGCCGTTAGTTCTAATATAACAGTTGTTGCTTTATAAGTGAAGATGTTCAGGTGGCTGGTGAGAGAGTGTGAATAATGCGATAGCATTATTCAGTATTTTTAATTTAAGCCATGGCCGAATGAGAGCACGCCATTTATTTGGCTCACATAATCGTAAAATAAACACTCCTCCATCTTCTCCACTTCCTCTTCCAACAGCAGCAACCCAGAGTTCATACTTTCTTATTCTTCTTCTTTGTTTTCGTCTCTGCTTCTTTATGCACTCACTAACATTGAAGTCACCACTCAGAATGGCAATATTTAGTTAACCTTAATCCCATATTTCCCCAACTCATAGGTTGTGTTCTTGGTGATCCCAACTATGGTGTGCTTTGAAGCTGTGTAACCCAGTCCTCCCATAATTCCAGCGATGCTCCACATCTATATGATGCACCTAGATCACTAGGAATCATCACTCTTGGCGTGTGCTTCATTCCTAGAGCCACATCCTTTATATTCAATCACATAACTCGGTCGAACTTGCCATCATTAAAGTTGATGATGCTCTTGTTCTTTGATTGATTTCCCAAGATCTCGACATTTTTGAAGATTATGTCGAGCTAGTAGTACTGAGAGATTGTGGATTTCACTAAATTTTTCACACTATATTCAGAGTTGACCTTGCAGTCGAGAACACGGTTGAAGGATATAATCTCTCCGCAAGGGAGATCCAAGCGCATCTTGAATGTCGGTGATCATAACTTTTACTCCTTGCTCCCAAAGAGTTTTACTGTTGCTTCCTCCATTACTCTCGCTACTCCTGTAACTATAGGCACTTTCCCTTTCAGTCTATACAAAAATAGAACATTTATTCAGTGAGTTTTATTTTATTCTCTTGGCTCTGTTTTTCCATGCTTGAAACAGGAGAAGACAAATTAGAACAGTGTCCCACCACCAAGATGAGTGGAACTAGTGGCTAGGGAACTTCATGCATCTCCTGCCTAGTGCCTATCTGTTTCAAATAATTACTCAGCAAGTTTTCAACATGAAATCCTTCAAATATGTTGTTAAAAATACTGCAATAGTTGTTTATCGCTGGATATACCTGGTCTTGTGGGAAGAATAAAGGGTTGCATTCATATAATGGGTATTAAGGAGGGAGATGATGATCAGGAGAGAATCTTCCACCTAGTTTGGTTAAAAGGTTTCTTAGATTGTTGACATCATCGCAGGTCTCTTGGATCGAAGAACTTGCACATGTAGCTTGATGATGCGTAGACAAAGAAGGAGTAGTAGTTTGGTTCATGAGCACCAAATTTATTAGTCTGTCTCTTAATAAGTTGTAATTTGCCAACAGTTGTAATTTCGCTAGGTCTCCTCTAAAATCTCATCCCTCTCAAGTGAAGAAGATGACGATGATGCACACTGAGAACACCACCTGATTCCACAAAGAAGTACTTCTTTTTAAATTTAAATTCATGCCCAGTCATCGTTAGTCACACTCACATTCTCTCTCACTAGCCACCTGCCACCTAGACATCTTCATTAACAAAGCAACGTCCGTTATATTAGAACTAACGACATTGTGATTTTTTTAACAATTTTAATTGTTTGTTGGTATTATTGGTACCCTAAAACCTTTTTGTGTCAAATGCTCCTGGCCTAATAGTTGGTTGGCCAATCTGCACCTTAACCCTAAAGAAAATAAGTAAAGAAACGTACAACAAGAAGAAAATAAAAAACCATAAAACAAGTACAAATAAAACATTAGAACAGGCCAACACTAAAAGCATAATTCAAGAAAGGCTTGGATTTGACAATAGACCGAAACTCTGGCTAGCAGGTGTGGTACAGTTTTGTGGGTTTTAAACGTATTACTATTACGTAAATTGAGACAGAACTCTTCTCACATACTTATTTTGTATACCATAAATTATGAATGTTTTTAAAAATTCCAATTACTATTCCAATCAAAGACAGTAGTTTGTAAAGCTCCCTCACATTCTTAAAAATGCATCCTACGAACACACTTTCAAACATGCTTCCATAAAATAGTGTTATTACTTCCCAATGTCTTAAGACGTCAACACCCTTCGGGATGTTGAAAGAGACCCTAATACCACAATACCACATGTTAGTTGGAATTGCTGGTTGGCTTCTTCTAAATGATGTGATGTGGTAAAATTATTCAAAATAAAAATTCGCCACACACGTATTATGAGGTCAAATGTCACATATGAGTGCTGTTATATGATTCATTCTCATGACATGATGTCGACGAGGTTGAAAGCTATATTTCCTAATCAAGTACATAATTTTACGATGGCTTAAGGAACAATTTTACTAATAAACTATTGGCCCAGGAGCACCTAACACAATAAATTATTATTTGGACCTTAAATGCCAAAAGACTTTTTAAAAGCTAAAGTTAGCACAAAACCGTTACTTTATGAATTAACTTTGTTAGTGGGTCTGCATTTGGGGAAATAAAATGAGTTAAAATAAAAACAAAAATGCGGAAATAAAATGAGTTAAAATAAAAACAAAAATGCAGACGTGGCAGGAGGGTGAGAGGGGACTGAAAAATGTGGCTCCAACATAAATAAAAACATCAAAGACAAAAGACAAACGTGAAGGGTGTTCTTCATCGCGACGCTCGTTCTTCATCGTCTTCCTCGCGACGCCATGAATCTCTTAAGAAAAATCAGGTTTGATTTTCTGAAATTTTAATTGTTTGGGATGTGATGGTTGTTGGGGCTGGACTCCATTGTTGGAAGGTGAAGGAAGGAGAGATAAAGAAAAAGGTGAACAGTAAAACAAGTTCAGGAGGCTGAAAAATCCGATTATGAACAGTAAATACATTTAAGAATGAAGGTAAACAGTAAATATGAACGTTTAACAAAATTCGTAAAGTTCAGTAATGGGTTAACTTTCAACGACTATTTTCGTATAAACCGTTGTTGAAAGTTAAGCAACAAAAAAAAAAAACAAAGTTACAACGACTGTTTTTCAGAAAACAGTTTTGAAAGTACTTTTAAAGACTATCTTTTACAAAAACAATAATAAAAAAGAGTAATTTTAATGATTGTTTTTTACCCAAAAAAAAAGTACTTTTAATGACTGTTTTCTCAAAAACAGTCATCAAAAGTTTTTTACGATCGTTTTTGTAAAAACAGTCATTAAAAGTATTGTTTTTTATGACTTTTTTTTTATAAAAAAAAACAGTAATTAAAAGTACTCTTTTTTACGACTGTTTTTTGTAAAAAACAATCGTTAAAAGTACTTACAACTACTGTTTTCTTAAAAACAGTCGTTGTAACTTTTTTTTTTGGTTGCTTAACTTTCAACGACGGTTTATACGAAAATAGTCATTGAAAGTTAACCCATTACTGAACTTTACGAATTTTGTTAAACGTTCATATTTACTGTTTACCTTCTTTCTTAAATGTATTTACTGTTCATTACTGGATTTTTCAGCCTCCTGAGCTCGTTTTACTGTTCACCTTTTTTTCTTTATCTATCTCTCCTTCCTTCACCTTCCAACAATGGAGTCCAGCCCCAACAACCATCACATCCCAAACGATTAAAATTTCAGAAAATCAAACCTGATTTTTCTCAAGAGATTCATGGCGTCGCAAGGAAGACGATGAAGAACGAGCGTCGCGATGAAGAACGAGCGTCCCGATGAAGAACGCCTTTCACGTTTGTCTTTTGTCTTTTGTCTTTGATGTTTTTAATTAGGTTGGAGCCACGTTTTTCAGTCTCCTCTCACCCTCTTGCCACGTCTGCATTTTTGTTTTTATTTCCCCAAATGCAGACCCACTAATGGAGTTAATTCATAAAGTAACGGTTTTATGCTAACTTTAGCTTTTAAAAAGTCTTTTGGCATTTAAGGTCCAGATAATAGTTTATTGTGTTAGGTGCTCCTGGGCTAATAGTTTATTAGTAAAATTGCTCCTTAACCCTTTTACGATTACCAACTACTTAAAAGTAATAAATATGGTAAAAAATTTAATTGGCCGAGCACGCACGGAATATCCATCTTTAGTTAGTGGGAAATTCTCAAGAACATTAAACATGCAATACATAACATGTGTCCTTAATATACCTTATTTAAAATGCTTAAAGGACCCTACTATTTATAAAGGAAAAATCACGCAGGTCCCAAAAACCAAAAATAAATATAATGAGGTCCCTTGAAATCACTAAATTACATAAAAGTCCTTAGGAACTTTTTTGATATTATTTGTATTAATAACAGAAAATGTCATATTCACAACAGAAAATATTATATTTACAACAAAATTTAAAAACCTAACAATTTACAACAGAAAAAGTCATATTTACAACAGAAAGTGTCATATTTACAACAACATTTAAATACCTGGATTTTGTTTTAAACTCAAGTTCTTAAACGTACAGAGGTCATTTACAACAGAAAAAGACTATATTTACAACAGAAAGTACTATATTTACAACAAAATTTAAAATCTAGCAATTTACAACAGAAAAAATCATATTTACAACATGAAATGTCATATTTACAACAAAATTCAAAAACCTAGATTTTGTTTCCATACTAGGGACTTTTTTGATATGTGCATTTCTATTGGGACTTTTTTTTTTTTTTTTTTTTTTATGGTCCTTGGGACTGGATGTAAGGGACTTTTTTGATATGTGAATTTCTATTGAGACTTTTTTATTTTTTTTATGGTCCTTGGGACTGGATGTAATTTTCCCATTTATAAAAGCAATCTAGATGTTGACCCTAATACCATATGTTAGTTGGAATTACTGATTGGCTTGTTCTAAAGGATGGGATGTGGGAAAATTATTCAAAATAAGAATTTGCAACACACGTATTATGACGTCAAATGACACATATGAGTGATGTTATATCATTTGCTCTCATGACATGATGTCCACGAGGTTGAAAGCTCCATTTCCTAATCATATGTAGCTGGTCGACATCTTTAGTTAGTGGGAAATTCTCAAGAATATTACACATGCAATACATAAACATACCTTATTTAAAATGCTTAAAGGACCCCATTATTTATAAAGCAATCTAACAAATGTTGACATTTCCCTTGTGTTTTTTGTGCATATAATAAACCACTTTTTAAGGGGGAAAATTCATATTTTCAATTATACTACTTCCGATATTAAATATAAGATATATCTTAAGAGTTGATCTTGATCCAAAATATAAGACATAATTTTTATATCTATCAATATTTTCTTAATTTACCTATATTGATGTTCCTTCAATTATAATCAAGAAGGAGTGAAAATAGAGGAATTAAGAAAGATGACTAGGGTATTTTAAAAAATACATGTCATATTAACTAATTTTCTTAATATAATCAAATTAGGTAAATATGTCTTATATTAAGAATGTGAGGGAGTAGGTCATACAAAATCATATCATTGTGTATGATATTAAGATATATATCATTTAGGAGAATGTAAATAATTTGCTTAAGAATTATGGGAAAGAAATTAGATAGATTTTAGTGTATTTGTACTTCTATCCGTAAAAGCATAAAAAACTTCATATTTAAAACATTTATTTTTTTCCTCTAAAAAAAGAGGATGTATGGTGATTTGATAGCAACAAGGTGTGAGTGTGTTCGTACTGTTAGCATCAACAGCTGCGATATCTTGTGAGGAGGCTCCAACTGGGCGGCCTCCTTTAACAATCACCTACCACCTCCTATCCGGCCAGTGGCTGTTCTACGCTTGTTCCTGATATCGCCCACAACACTACCTTATTGTTCCCTCAGGACAAAAATAATACTCCTCTGATTCTAAATATATGATATAGTTAGTAGTATAAATTGTACTATAAACTATGTCTTATATTTAGGATCAGATATAGTAATAGTTTTAGATAAATATTATGAAATATTAAGAATATTATATATTTATTTTCTTATATATAATTGAAAGAGAATAAGTTTTTAAGAGATATTTTCTTTTTATCAATGAAAATCATTTAATGTGGAAATGGCAGTCAAGTGGTGGAGAAAATTAATAGTTAATGGGCTATAATTTTTAGATTTTCTCATTTGTTTAAATGTCATTATTACATTTAGCTTGAAGTAGAGATACTATAGCCACATAGAGTAATACTCCCTCCATTTATAAATATTTTTCATTTTAGGTTATGTATACACACATTAGGTTCGCTATTAAATAGGCTAGATTGTAACAAAACCAACAGATATATATTTTGATTAAAATGTTATTTTTTATTTTATTTTCTTAGCAAACACTAGAATTTTAACAAAGAAAAAACTCTTCAGTCCATTTGCTTATGTCTAGTACCAAAAAACCTCCAATTATTTGAGATATATATATATATATATATATATATATATATAGAGAGAGAGAGAGAGAGAGAGAGAGAGAGAGAGAGAGAGAGAGAGAGAGAGAGAGAATTTTAACAAAGCAAAAATTAACTCTCAGTACATTTGCTTATATCTTGTCCCAACCTACCCTCCAATTAAATGATATAAAGCAGTGGAGGAAACAAGTCTAGGTGTTGAGATTTCATTAAAGAATAAGTTGCAATAATTAATGCTTTATTAAAATTCTAAGTGCACGAAAGATATTTTGAAGCTAAATATAGAGACAGGATGAAATAAGGGGAAAATGATGCTTCAAAAGTTATAAAAGTACTCCTGGGATCCTTAATATAGTACCGAGGAAGTTATCTTAATTCTAAATGTAAGACATATTTCTTATATATATTTTTAAAATAATTTACCCTTATAGCCTTATTTATAATGCTCACTCAAAGCAATAATCAAAGAAAAGAAAAAGGAAGAGAAATAAGGAAGATGGTTAGAGTATTTTAGAAAAAATATATATTTTATATTAACTAATTTATTTTATCTAATCAAACTAGATAAATAGGTCTTACATTTAAGGATAAGATTGAGTAATTAATATGTGTTTTTTTACCTGAATAATTAATATGGGTTAGCACACATGGTTTTGCATAATAAATAAGGAATGCCGATCTTTAATAATTTTATCATCGAATCATTGTTTTCAAATGGCCCCATTCAACGATGTAAAATATCACAATGGGATAAAAGAATCAATTAAAAGAGATCCTCTAATTCCAATTAGGAATTCGTTAGGCCCTTTAGGAATAGCCCTTCAAGTTGCAAAGTTTTATTCATTTTTTTACCGCTTAATAACTCATAATCAGATCTCGATAACTAAATATTTGCAACTTGACAATTTAAAGGAAACTTTTCAAGTATTTAAATATTATTTAATGGGCGAAAACGGGAGAATTTATAAGCCTGATCTATGCAGTAACATCGTTTTGAATCCATTCCATTTTAATTGGCATGTTCTCTATTCTTGTGAAAAAAGATGTACAATAATTAACCTTGGGCAATTTCTTTGTGAAAATGTGTGTATAGCTAAAAACGAACCACACCTAAAATCGGGTCAAGTTCTAATTGTTCAAATGGATTCTATAGTAATAAGATCGGCTAACCCTTATTTGGCGACTCCAGGAGCAACTGTTCATGGCCCATTATGGAGAAATGCTTTATGAAGGAGATATATTACTTACATTTATATATGAAAAATCGAGATCTGGTGATATAACACAGGGTCTTCCAAAAGTGGAACAGGTATTAGAAGTGCGTTCGAAACAATTTGGATTTTTGTCCCGACAAATCAGCGCCTATTGCATGAATTTATTGGGAATTGACTCGAGGAAGACCGTACATATCCTATCAGATAGTGCGTTACAACCAAACTTGGCTGCTAGCTAGCTACGAGATATTTATCATAGTGTCAATAGTTAATCCACTTGTTCATACCTTTTGACTTTACCTTCCCACTCAACTTACCAGTACTAGCTTCACACTCTAATAGTAACAATTAATGGCTTTGGCCAGAGCATAGTTATTCCTTTCGTTCTTACTTCTTTTACTTGTAGTTTTCACCCAACAAATTTCTGATAATGACTGGGATATATTCAAAAGGTATTATCAAAACTATACACATTAATGGGTTGGTTCAAAAGTTATTCATTTCTATCTCTTCTTGAGAATCTGACGAGGAGAGGAAAAAATGGATATAAACACATTGATGAGGTCTAATGAAATACTTGTGGTTTAAGATTTGAAATACTTTTCACGATTGCTTCTTTTGCTTAAAGTTTATAATTAATTTACATATTTGAGTATCATCTACACTACTATAAAAGACACTTTTAACATCCGTTTTTAAGACCTTAATACGACTATTTTCAGGAATTGTGTATGTAAGCGTCGTTGAAAGTTTTAAAATAGACGTTTGTTTTTAAACAATTATTGTAAGTCTATTTACAATGACTGTTTTTGTAAAACAGTCTTCTAAGTGAGCATTACAATGACTGTTTGTTTGTAAAAACAGATGTTGAAAGATAGTTTTTTTAAAAATTAAATTCGTATGTTCTATCCACCGCCTTTTTTAATAAACAAACATTAAAAAAAAAAAAAGAATAAAGAAAATTGAGTAAAAAACAACCAATTTTAAAAACTGAGAATTTAAAAAAAAAAAAAAAAATCTGAGTGACATCACATTATAATGCCTTGCACATATACAAAAGTTCTCTAAACATGATTAATATAAGAATTTGCACAAGCTCACAGGTTAATATAATCAAGTATGTCCATAAGTATTTCTAAACCACTACACTATATAAATAAATAAATAAATATATATATATATAATATAACACCTTTTATCGATCTCTACACATCTTCTATCTGTTGTAGAAGATGTCCCGCCAAAAAGTCTCAGATCACATTAATGTCTTCCATTGTGTAGGGTTCCTCATTACCAAAAATTTGCAAGCAAATTAAAAAATAAGTTAACATAAATCAATCAATTTAATAAAATAACTAACAATTTACTTACAAGAACAAAAATGAAAATCATTTGAGAATGAAGAAATGATCACATGTTCAAAATTTGAAGTAAGTCTACTAACAATGATGTTATACATATTAAGTAAAACCTAGTATCGGCACTCAGTTTTCCCAGGTTGCCGAGGGCACTATATATCAAAAGAAAATGGTAAAAATGAATAAATGCAAATATAAAGTGATTGTCAATTAAATAATTTGAATTTGAATCACTTTCGGCCGGTACCACTTCTTGTTAGCGCTTTTATATTCGCATTTCCACAAATTAAATAATATGTCTTTAGTGCACTTTATCATTAAAATGAAAAGCATAAGACATTAAAACAATTTGTTCAAGTAAAAAACCAACAACTTAACTTACGTGTTGAAAATAGTTTTTATCTCTTCGTTTGGTTTGCGACAAACCAAAAGATGACATTGATTAAGGGGCAAGCAACACATAGACTCCAATGATAACTATAATAACATATATAAATTAAAATGAGGTTAGCTAACATGATTCTTCTTAACTTAATAAACTAAGTATGCATTAAATAACTAAAATAAAGTTACTTGCCTTTCAACAATTGGTGCTAGATAACACGACAACTAAGTCTCTTTGATTGTATAGCCTATCCTCTCTTCCAACTTGTTCTGATTCCTTGCCATACACCTAGGACATAAGAATCCATAGAATATGTTTCTTTCCATTTGGCCACATATTTTATGGAAACAACTACCATTGAACTAAAATGAGAAATGATTTAGTGAATATAGAATCTAAAAATCACTGTATCAATTAAAGTTAAAAATGAAAAATAATCACTTGATTAAAAAATGTAACCCATTCGATGTCTATCTCCTTCAAAGATAAGAACTCTTTGATATCTTTGCTATCAATTGCATAGGCACATGAGATCAGTTTACGCATAATCCTACAAGGCATATGCAAGTTAACCTTGTTAATTTTTGTATGGATATTTTGGAGTTGTGTCGAAAGGGGAAACCTTGCCGCTTGTTCTTGATCCTAAAAACACATAAATTAAAGATTATAAGTAGGATGTCAAAGAAAATTCAAGTAATTAATAGTACGGTGCTTTCTACTATTGGAGGTGTTGTCGCCATGTGAACAAGATGTTGATGTCAAAGGATGAAAGCTCCTATTGCTTGACCTAGTTTGGCAACCTTGTCATTGGGAAACAGGACGTTTAGACCTTACTCCCCCTCTCAAACACTTGTAATATTGACCCTATGTTGATCATCCCGACTTTGCTTATGATGGTAGGTGGTCGCATGCATGTATACAACAATATCGGCAACAACACGCAACAACGGGACATCCAACAAAAAGAGAGCAAGGTTCTCCAACATCTGGTAGAGGAGTAGGGTCACCAAGTCCTATCTGGCAGATTGTAACTGCCTTTAGTTTTGGGAACAATTGGGGATTCCTGGGTAAGAGAAATGAAAGAAATAATTAGACTAACTCAAGACAAAACTCAATGTTATCTTAATTGAAATTATTTACAAACCTAAGATCTATGATCCGATTGACCTATCCCGACTCGAATGCTAGACATCACTATTGATCTCATCTCACCACATAGCTCTTCCAACAGTTCTTCTCAAAGTGATCGGCGAATTTGAACTCAAGATCTTCTCAGACTTCCTCTCAAATTGATTGACAAACTTCCTCTATAACCTTTGCCACAAGCTCTCTACTAGGTTTACTTTGTCTAAAATGTGAAGAAGTTCGTCCAAAATATCTTGTAAGAGCGACTCCCCTTGGCTCCCCTATAACAGAACCAGGGTGATCTAGCTTCCCAAGTGTCATTGCTAAGATGTCCATCCTTCCACTTTGAGTGAAGGAACCTTGCTGACTCTACTCTTCAAGTTCATTATGTAGCATAAAATTGATAAATATAAATTAATTACATATATATCTTTAAGGAAACTGGAACACAATCTTTCCAATGACCTCTTCAACGACTGGATTTATTCATTTTTCTCCCTTTATCCTCTCAACCTTCCATTTTCTATGACGTGGGAGAGGAGGCGAGGCCTGCACAACAATGCTAGGATCTAATTTCACTGCTTCCTCTATTTTTTGCAAATCAAATTGCATGATCTTCTTTTCAAGCTTCTGATAACCCCTGAGACCTGCAATGCTCATATTTATTTTTAGCCCACCTCTCTTTACTTGCTTCACTTAATTCCTAGGAACATAAAATAAAGAAAATTGAGTTAGTAACGTCAAATAAATTCAAATAAAATGTTTCATACTGTGATGAACAAAATATACCAGAAATTTTGGATCCTACCATGATGCCACAAATAATCTCCAGTCTTCTAGAGAAAGATAAGGATAATCTTGCAAAGGATCCTGCTTTCTCTTTGGCCCTCAAATGTACTGGTGTATGAGCTTGATCTTGAAGTCTTTCTATTGCTCACGAACTTCCCATATCCAATGCTTGTACATCTGCCTGGTGTTGGGGACATCATAAGTTTCCTATAAAGAAAAACATAACATAGTTATATAAAAACCAATAGAAATGAAGATATAAAATTATATATCAAAAGTTGTTCCCATATCACCCCCTTCGTGTCTGTTGGAACTTCCTTCCAATTGGGTCATAGAATGCCAACTTTGCTTCAGCTCAAATAGCCAATATAGCTAATGAACTTATCTTCCTCTGGGCCAATTGGATTCAAATCATCATCAAAATTCACGTGTACCTTCTTCCTTTGATCCTCATGACGTGCAACCAACAGTCACAGCTTTGTGCTTCCTGTAACCTTTTTCCTAACAGGTGAGGCACCTAAGTTCCCAGAATCAGTGTTCCCCTCATCTGAGGCAACCATGTTCCTACTAACAAATCAAGGTGATATAGGATAAGTAAATTGCAACCGAATGAATAAAATAAACAAACTAAAATGTAAGAAAATCACACAGTCCTATTTTATTCCTTCGAATCTTACTTTATGTGTTTTCCCATATTCTTGTACATTGATCATTTCTAGTTGCATAGTCTTCATCATATACAAATTCTACTTCACTTGGTACAAGTAGATTTGTAGTTAAAGGTGGTACGTCATCAAGATTCAAAATTAGATCACCATCGTTCTATTTTTTACTTTGGAGTACAATGAATAATTTTTTATTTTCAGGATCGGTGACATAAAACACTTGTTTGGCTTGGCTAGCTAAAATAAAGGGCTCATATTTATAACCAACTCTATGAAGATAAACTAAGGTAAATCCAAACTAAGGTAAACTCATCTTTAAAATTGACCTCTTCTTCCATATGTTCTTCCTACCCGCAATCCTCCGATTCTTACCGAGTATGACATTGATTCTTTTCACTCGACTATAAACCTCTCCTCTCCAGTTAATGCCTTTGGAGCCATTCCATTCTCCAGCAAACCGTTAAAACTCTTTTTTAACCTACGGTACAGGTGGAATCGAGGAAGAAATCACCTATAACAAGGTAGACCATTTTTCTTCCGTGCTTAAATTGATGGAAGTGTGTGCTTCTTCACATATCAGACATGGTTTATTCCCCTTCACACTATACCCTGACAAGTTTCTGTGTGCAAGAAAGTTGTTCATGGTAGTGAAAATCATTGCACATAGCTTAAAGGGCTCCTGCTTATATTATCAAACACATCTATGTCATCCTCCCACAACTTCTTTAAGTTCTCCATCAAAGGTGCCAAGTAGATATCGATATCATTCCCTGGCTGTTTTGGTCCCAAAATCATCATAGAAAGCATCATATACTTGTGTTTCATACACAACCAGGGAGGTTAGTTGTAAATCATCAGGAGAACCATTTATGCACTATGTGTACTACTAAGAGTACCATAAGGATTGATTTCATCTATATAAAGCCTTGCCAAAGGTTTCTTGGCTTGCTACCGAATCCGGGAAAAAATTCATCTATTTTCTTCCATTGAGGAGAGTCAACTGGGTGTTGAAGGTATTTTCCATTATATATTCTCTCATTAGAATGTCATCCCAACTTCTTTCCTTCTTTTGCATTTGCTTACATTTGCTTAAACTGTGGTATAATTGAAAGATATCACAAAACCTTTAAAGGTTGCCTTTTAGTTGTCTCATCACCATAGCCACCATCTTTTTTCACTTTGTATCATGAAGTTTTATATTTCAGACACTCACTTAGTCTTTCATACTCATTTCTATATAATACGCAGTCATTAGGGCAATCATGTATATTTTTATACTCCACACTTATCGTAGACAAGATTTTATTGGCCTATACATACGATTTAGAAGTACACTATCGTCTTCATGGAGCTTGGCGGCGAAATCAGATCACCCTCGAGGTTGTAGGCGACCCAATCGACAACCATGAAGGAGAAATGAAGGTTTCAAAGAAGACAAGGTGTTTCAAGGGTGGAGGGTCCAAGCAATGGAGGCTTGTTGAGTAGGAAGAAGAAGAAGAAGATTATCTTGAGCCACGCAAAAGCAACCATTGGGAATGAGAAATAGGCATGTGGGTAGAGAATAAGAAAGTCATTTGGGGTTGGGATCCACAAGAGATAGAAGAAGAAGAATATCTTGAGCCACACAAAAGCAATTGGGAATGAGAAATAGGCGTGTGGGCGTGTGGGCAAAGAATAAGAAAGTCATTGGGGTTGAGATCCATCTCTGTTTTTTTTTTTTTTTTTTTTTTTTTTTTTTTTTTTTAAAAACATTCTTGTATTGTATTTTAAGGTATTTACAATATTGTCTTCATGTTTTTTAACCACGTCTGTTTTAAAAAAAACAATCGTGTATTGTATTTTAAGATATTTATAAGATTGCCACCGCATTTTTTAACACGCCTGTTTTGAAAAAACAGTCATGTATTGTATTTTAAGATATTTACAAGATTGCCACCATGTTTTTTTACCACGTCGATTTTAGGCAAACATTCATATATTGTATTTTAATATATTTACAAGATTGTCACAGCATTTCTTACCACGTATGTTTTTTTTTTAAAAAAAAAAAAAACAGTCGTGTATTGTATTTTAAGATATTTACAAGATTCCCACTGTGTTTTTTTTACCACATCTGCTTTTTATAAACAGACATTGAAACTGAAGGAAACATTTCAAAAATGGCACCACCTAATTTTTAACATCTGCTTTTTAAAAATGGACGTTAATTCTATATTTTGTAGTAGAGGAAAGACAATTCCTAAATGAAAACAAGAAATAATAGATTTCAAGAGTAAGCAAGCACAACTTGAAGAATCAAATGCAAAATAAAATAAAACAGAAACACAAGTATAGTAAGAGAAACTCAAGCTATTCAACGACTGGTTTTACCAAAATAGTCATTGAATAAGAATCTGTCAATAGATTCAATGACTGTTTTGTCCAAAACAATCATTGAATAATAACTAAAAAAAGACATATGGCATCACACAATTCTGAACTAAGAATGAGGTCTCATTTCAACGGTTGTTTTAGAAAAACAATATTTGAAACTTAAAAATATTATTTTTATTTTTATTTTTCTTCTAAACTCTCAACAATTGTTTTTTATAGCAGTCGTTGAAAGTAACTTTTAACGATTTGTTTGTCTAGAAACTTGATCGTTAAATGTTAAGAAATTTTTTTAAAAATGCCACCGCCTCCTTCTTAACTTCTGTTTTCTTAAAACGGACATTAATTAATGTTGTTAAAAGAACTTTTTGTAGTAGTGCTTGCTAATTATAATTATAATACCCAAAAAAATGGGGATATGACAAATATAAAATAAGTGAATATATTATTATATAGAGAGATAGCTTGAAGCAAGGCTAAGTAATGTGATTATAAATCTGACAGAAAAGCGAGCAAAGTTTGTAATCTCTGCCAAAGTGCCTTTTCATTACCATGTATATATTTCGCTTTCGGCTTATGAGCAGGGGAATTGCATATGAAAGAACTCTAGCATTAGAGAATAGTACCAGATATCAAAAAAGAGGAAGGAGAACTTGGAAAAATGAGAGAGAGACAGAACGAGAACGAAGCACAAACCTCGAAGCACTTTAACACCCACACACAAATCTCTGGAGTCTTTTATTTTTTTCTCACTCGGCTTGTTTCTGTAATTGCTTCACCAAAATGAGGGTAATGTAGTGTGTTTCAATAATTTAGGCATCCTAATTTTGGATTCGGGACGTTGAAAGACCAATTTTAGCGTCCCAATTTTAAATTTGAAAGCCAAAAGTAGACTTTTGACATCCCTTTTAAAATTAGGACGCCCAAATCCCTTGTTTTTGGCGTCTCTTTTCTAATTAGAATGTCGTTTTTGTTAAAGGGATGCCTAATATGTCAAAATTTTGCACATATAATTACAAAAATTCCACCTCATTTATTTCTTACTTCCCTTTTTGGAAAAAAAAAAAACAGTTTTTAGGGAAGTTAAAATAATTTCTTGTAATAGTGGCAAAGAGTGGTCAATATGTTAATTAAGCCTATTCAAAAATATATTGTACTGATGGTTAAGACAGCTAACTGTATTCATGTACCCATCATTATTTTTCCAATCCAATTATCCAGAGCGCTCCGAGTGCGAGTGGAAGAAAAAGTTGAATATCCATGCCACTTCAGTGGCCTGTGCACAAGGCCTCTGCTATAAATACCACCCCACATCTTTGCTTTCTAACACATAAACTCATTTGAGGCTTTTGAATTTGGCATTTAGCAATGGAACTTCATTCTAAATACCAAGTAGGCCTTGTGTGCGTGATGTTGCTCTTACCCACACTATGTACCTCCCAAGACTTTACATCCACCAGAGCTACCTATTATGGTAGCCCTGATAACTATGGAACTGCAAGTACGTAACCCTCTCCTCTTCTCTCAATCCACGAGTACTTATTATCCTAGTGGCTAAGTTAGCCTTGTTGATCTACACGTAGCTGGCTATGTTTGTTTGTTTGTTTGTATGTATGTATGTATGTATGTATGTATGTATGTATGTATGTATGTATGTATGTAATTTGCATGAGTTTGGTGCTTGAACCCATAACCTTAGATAACCCCTCCGTGGTGTCTACATGAAAGCAAATAGGAACTTTTACTTTTGTTGGGTGAAAAAAGCTCACTTTTCTGATGAATGCCACTAGTAAAATAATAGGGTTCAATATTCACAAATCAGATCAGCACTTATTGCTTTCATAAATTGTCACACACACGAACAAACATCTTAATGATGAAAAAAATTATATATGATCAGGTGGAGCTTGTGGATATGGCCAATACGGAAGAACTGTGAACGACGGGAGTGTCGCCGGCGTGTATGGGCTCTGGAAGGGCGGCTCTGGCTGCGGTGCTTGCTACCAAGTAATTAAGCATATAAAGGCACTTGCATAAAAAGATGATTAAAAATGAATAATAATATTGCAATATTATTTGGTACAGGTGAGGTGCAAAAACTCACAAGTATGCGATGAATATGGGACGTCCGTGGTGGTGACGGACTACGGTCAAGGAGACAGGACAGACTTTGTGATGAGTCCACGTGCGTACGCAAGAATGGGAAGGAATCCAGACGCATCAGAGGAGCTGTTCAAAGACGGCGTCGTAGAGGTGGAATACAGGAGGATTCCCTGCAAGTATGGGCTATCCAACGTAGTGTTCAAAGTACAGGAGCAAAGCTCATACCCTAACTACATCGCCATTCTGGTGCTGTCCGTGGCGGGCCAAAACGACATCACAGCCGTTGAGGTGCTTCAGGAGGATCGCCAGCAATGGAGGCCGTTGAGGAGGGCATACGGAGTGGTGTTTGATGTCGCGATGCCACCACGTGGCGAATTGATGTTGAGGTTCCAGGTGAGTGGGGGTGGGAATTTGTATTGGGTTCAGGCCAAGAATGCTATTCCCAGTGACTGGAAGGCTGGACAAGCTTATGACTCTCAAGTTCAGTTAAATTAGAACCCATACTAGTATCCACCACCACCACCACCAACCATCTCATCCATGTAGTCTACGTTTGTTACTTTACTATGGAACTTGGGGGTTCACTAGCGTTGCTTTGAGTATGTGAAAATGTTTGTGTGTGTTGTGCCTGCTGCAATATGTTTTGCGAGTATGTGAAATTATTAGTGTTAAATCTATATATGAATAAAGAGATACCCCTTTGATTCTCCTATTTGCCTGCTTCTTGGCATTGGTTGTGTGTTGATGGCCACACCTGTGACTCTAATCAGTGGCCAAATATTGTACTTGTTACTTTAATTAGGGCTCTGCTGTCCCTCAATTTTGGGCTATGTCTCATGGTTATTTTGATTATTTAATTTTATATAGAATGAGTCACATTTTGATATCTTATGGGTAAAAGAATAAAATTGTTTTCAATTTTTTTTTAATGATTTTTCAAATATTTTACATTATATTCTAAATGAAAAAGGAGACTACACAATTTTTTAGTTTTAAATCTTTGAAAAATTAAAAACAATAAAAAAAATCCATTTTTTACCTATAAAATATTAAAATGTCAATGCAAAATCTACTAATCAAAATAACTATGAAAAAATATTTGGGAAATGTCTCAAAATTGAGGGGCAACAGATACCCTTGCTCCTTTAATTAATGGAGTTCCTTGAATGAATGAGCCAGAAAGAGGGAAAGAAAGTGTTTCGTTACTTCTTACCTAACGATCTGATGATATTGACATTTGAACAAACTTAAAAAAATGAATCCTTAATGTTCATTAAAATTAGTAAACGCAAGGGTGAAATAAAATGGAAGCAAAGGGCCCGCGCCATTCGGAACCGGAAGTAATAATTGTAAATGATACAAATAGCTAAACTTGGGTCGACGCCCACCCATCACACACATTACATTTTTGATACTTTTGAGGCATATTACTCAATCCCACAACCTCTTCTATGAGAGTTTAGAAGCTCTTGACAGGTCTTTTCCAACTTAGAACTTTTATTTCACCATTAAAATATATACATATATATAATAAAAAAATAACATTATTATTTTATTTTATTTTTAAATACTAAACATTTAGCCAAAACCCAGATCCTTTCTATATATTTTTGGATCTTTTCCATTCTTTTCTCCATTCTTATTTTTTTTATTAAAAAAATCTGAGTGCGTCAAATAGGGCTCAGAGAAAGAGGAGGCAAAATTTTTGACAAAGGGATTCATTGAAATTGGATTGGACATATAAGTAGGTAAGATGGACTTAGGCTTTGTTTGGTTTGAGGGGAGGGGAGGGGAGAGGAGGGGAGGGAAAATGGAGGGAAAAAATTTAAAGGAGAGGAAAATTTTTGTGGGCCCCACTACAAATAACTTTTCTCTCCCTCCATTTTCTCTCCCCTCCCCTCCCCCCAAACCATGCATAGCCTTAGTGTTTGATCATGCCTGTTAGGCCGTTTGGTTAAAAGGAAATGGGCCAAAGGATCGGGTAAAAGAGGCTGTTTTTTGGCATGTCATTATTTGGATGTAACTCTTGCTTCAGTATACTTTCCAGCATCAACTAATATTTAATTTGTTGGAAGCAAGTGGTAAGAGACTTACTCTCCTAATAATCATGTCCTTGGTTTGAGAAGTATGAATGAAGAAAATGGTGTTTGAAGCTCTTCCCCCATGACTGTGGCCCAACTCAGGGCGAATCCGGATTTGTTGGAACCAAATGTTCTGATGAACCGAATGGGCAACAACAACAAAAATATACACTTTCCAACATCAAATCAAATCCCCCCAGGCCACGGTGGGAAGAATAGTGGCTTGTTTTTAAAGCTATGTTTGGATGGGGGGGAAATAAAGGGGAGGGATTACTATAAATCAAAATCAATGTTGTAAGAAAATTTACTATTTTTGGGAGTTTTCCCCCCTAATTTTCTTTCCCTGCAATTTTCTATCCATCCAAATATATGATAAAGGTCCCCTTGTCTAGGATTTTGAGTTCAGGGAAGTTACCGTGAAATTTGATGCAAAGAACTTGATTGAGAATAGATGCAACATTAATAATGACATCTTAGTCCGTGAAAAATAGGATTACTCGCGATATGAATCACATCTTGGATGTCACAATATATAAGAACCGGTTCCAAGTTTCATACACCAAGATCTTTCAACATACGTGTTAACCAAACTATTTCAGAAACGTACTCCTGTAACGCACGATATTCAGCTTCTGCTGACGAAGTGGACACTCTATGTTGCTTCTTGGATTTTCAATAGATTGGTGAACCTCCAAACTTTACTACGTAGCCAGTCATGGACCTTCTAGTATCTTGGCAAACTGCCCAATTAGAATCTACGAAGCACTCAAGTGTAGTGTGCTGTGTAGGAGCCAAGAGTATCCCCAATCCTAGCGCTCCTTAGAGGTATCTTACAACTCATGTAGCTGCCTCTACGTGGGGCCTCCTTGGAGCAATCATAAACTGGCCCAAAGTTGGCACAATGAAACATATATCAGGCCTTGTTAATGTAAGATATGACAACCTACCAATTAACCTTCGACATCGAGAAGGGTCCGACAATAGTGAATCTGTTTGTTCAAACCATGTTCTTCTGTGAGCTTTACGCGAATTGTTACTCTTTCGATTAGGAGGGAGATGTCCATTAGTAGTGAGCTTCACATTCTGATCCATAGAAACCTGCAAGGGCTTTGCACCACTCAAACCCATGTCAGTTATCAACTTAAGGACATACTTTCTTTGACTAAGGAATATACCTTTGCACTTCCTCTGGTTGTTTTTGCAGTAGCTTAAGGAGTTGCTCATATTGCTGTGAAGTAAGAGATAGTGATGTGTTAGCGGTGGATGGTTGAGAGACCTCAATAGCTCGACTGACTTGGTTGGATTGTCGGGCTCCTCTACCTCGTTCAGTGTACCCAATGAGTTCATAACAGCTTTCACACGTTTATGTCCTTTACGGTTGTAGTGACTACAAACATCCAAAGAGCATCCACGGCCTCTTCCACAACCTGATCGACCTCCTCTACCAATCATAACAGCAGCCTCAATTGGGTAATTTAATGTCTGAACAGAAATGGTTCGTTGGTCCTCTTCTTGACTTACCATTGAATATGCATGTTTGACATTAGGAATAGGTGACATGAGAAGAATATGTAACCAGACTTGTTGATAAGAGTCGTTCAATCCCATTAGAAACTGTAATTCATGAAAGAAGCGGCGCTAAACCTGTTAATCCATTCGGCTGCCAAGATCCCTTGACTTTGGAGGTTTGACACCTAAAAGTGTAGTCGACGCCAAAAGAAGACTCACTGAGCTTGTGGACATCGTTGGCGGCCAATAATTGTGGAGTAGTTAGAGTGGACCAAGGAGAAAAATCAACGCCTCTACTCTGCCATAGTTTGGAACCCTGGATCAGAACTTTGCGAAGTCGATGAAGACGATGGCCAAGAATCCGTCGAACGAGAGTGAAATTGAGAGAAGCAGTAGTCAGGGTCCAAGGATCCACCCATAAATCAAGATCCGACCCGCACCGGTGGAAATAAGGGTCACTGAGTAGAGGAGTTTCCACCTGAAAATCAAGAAGACACTGCGTTTGTATGCTAAACGACGTCATTGACTAGTGAAGAAAGGAGAAGCATGTGCAAAACAGATGCAATTGGGCTTCTAAAAAAAAGATTTCTTTAGACTTGAGGTATTAACCCGCGCTTTGGTACCATGTAAACTTTTTTTTTTTTTTGATAAAATTGTACTCCCTTTGGTTCTAATTATAAGGTACCAACTAACAATTCTCACAAACCAATAAAAACAGTTAAAGTCAATAAAGTTACCCTACAATTTAAGTAACTTCCAACATTATCTCTACTAATTGCACTAAATTCTAATATTATATTAATTCTTACTCTCACTCACTACCCTCATTAATTATGAGCAGACATGGAAACAAATAATTAATACTCATTGGGAACAAACAAGTGTCTTATAAAAAGGACCAAATAAACTTATTAGTTGATACCTTATAATAAAGACTAGAAGAAGGAGTACCATGTAAACTGAACAAACATGAACCAACAAAATGCAAAGCAGGAACAACCTATTATTGATGGCCAAAAACTCAATACTTATAATACAACCAAAGCTCATTGGGCTAATAACACTAAGGCCCAATAGCAAACCCACAAATACAATGTTAATATACATAATACAAACTAATATTCCTTCTCGTCTTAAATATAGTACCAAATTTGTAATGTAAATTGCATATAATTTTTATCCTATAATTAAGACCGGGATAGTACAAACTAAACTAATATTACTAAAAGACTCTACCACTACTTAAAAAGTTAATTAACGAGTGAGATGGATTAGTTGCTGTAACTTGTATGATACTATTGAAAAAAGTAACCCCAAGTCTAAAATCTTTCAAAATATCATCTACATTCCATTCATAAGTTATTTTTTTTTAATTGTTTACATATTAAAAGGGATATATATTGTGTTGATGATGACGCTATTACTACATAGTAAGCAAGATTCGAATATTATTTAAGTTGTATTCTTGGACTTTGAATACCTGTTTATAAACAATTTGAGACAATGGAATAGCTATTTATTTACACAATATCTTGAATTGTATGGTTTTCCATTATTTTAAATTTTAAATTTTTATGTATTAAAAGGTAGGCCAAAAAATTAAGGATAAGAGTGATGACTTGGATATTGTCATTGGCAGCAATTTTCGCATATTCTCGATCCCTCTGGATACCCCTCATTTTATATTACTACCACTTTCGCACTAATCACTTACCTACTTATGAAATTTGACCCCACCTATATCGTGTTATTAAGTTTAAACTTACAAGAAAAAAACCACTCCTCTCAGGCGGCCATCAAATATTGATAACTAAAACAATAAGCCAAAGAATGAAGCAATCAATATAATATGAAGGGTCATAAACTATGTGCACGTTAGGGTGAAAGGTAACGTAGAAACAGAGAATTCGCAAGCAAAGTCATAATATGTTATTTACATTTGCACAAATTTACATTATGCTTATATACGCCTGGTTTCTCTCACCGACGAGTCTCTTATCATCCTCATTATCCTTACATCTGGACCTTCCAATTTTGATCCAAGCATCCAGAGGGAGACACATTACCGCATGCGGTAATTTGAAATAGATAATGTGTCTCCGATATTTGGATCAAATTTGGACGGTTTAGATGTAAGGATAACGGGGGATGATGAGAGAGATGCCAATGAGAGTATCTGCTTCCATGCTCGTATATATATGAAAACTGAGAGAAGTGGGTAGTCAGGGTCCAAGGATCCACCGGGAAATCAAGATCCGACCCGCACATGTGGAAATAAGGGTCACTGAGTGGAGGAGTTTCAACCCGGAAATCAAGAACACACTGCGTTTGTATGCTAAACGACGTCTTTGACTATTGTAGACAGGAGAAGACTGTGCAAAACTGATGCAATTGGGCATCAGAAAAAAAGATTTCTTCAGACTTGATGGATTAACCTGTGCTTTGGTACTGAACAAACATGAACCAATAAAATGACAAAGCAGGAACAACCTAATATTGATGACTTGCATATTGTCACTGGCACCTATTTTCGCATATTCTCGATCCCTCTGGACACTCCTCATTTTATATTTACTACTTCCGCACTCACTTACCTACTTTCGCACTCATTTTATATCCAGAGGGAAAAGCATTACTACTTTCGCACTCACTTTATCATCATTTTATATTACTACTTTCGCACTCACTTAAGAAATTGTTAAACACTAATTAATATTGGAATGACCCTGCTGTTAACAACATAAAAGGCAGGCTTTTGGTTAATAATCTATCAAATGATATACTTTTTGATAAAACATCCATGTTACCGATGCCACCTAGTGAAATAAGGCTTTGTTGTTATTGTTGAAATGTTAAAAAGCACAGTTAAGATCTCCTATCTGATAATGTTGAGAGTTGAAGAAGATTGTAAAGGAATTTGGAAGAAAGCTTTCCCTATACAATAAGTCGTTCATGGAGCCTTAAGATGTGACGGTAAGAGTCATATATTGTAAATCCAAAAAAATACTCCCTCCGGTCCTAATTATAAGACCTAGTTGATTTTTTTGGAGATATTAAGGAAGCTAATTAAATTAATTCAGAGTATTTTAATTTTTAATTTTTTCTTCAAACTAATTAGTTTGACTAATAAACTAATATATAATCTAAATATACATAACATATGAAATGATTAAGTAACTTATTTAGCTTCCTTAATTTCTCCAAAAAAAGTCAACTAGGTCTTATAATTAGGACCGGAGGTAGTATTCCTTAACAAGCCGTTGCAAATTAAAATAAGAAATGTTAGTTACAAATCGATAACATGTAAATTGTTGGCTAGGCTTTAGTTCAAAAGTAATTTATTAATTTTGTTTTTAATCTTCGATTAATTAAGAACATTAAGTTCTTTACTGGCATTTGTGAATGTTTATATACCACTTTCTGCCTAAATTTAAGTCACTTGTACACAATAATAATCTCATCCAATATCCAGGATATGTTAGCTATTAATTTCAGCCGTCTGGATTACATTAATATAAAAATTTAAAATGTTTTATTATATATATAGGAGTATAACTGAAGACATGATAATAGCATAGTTCATTTTTAAGACTGATCTTTTTCTGGTACAATATTTAGGGGGTTGGCTACGGTCCTCTTCCCTTCCCATCCACTTCCCATCCTCTTCCTCATCTCAACCGTTGGATTCAAATCTTAACCGTTCAGATTTAATGTTTTATAAAAGTATTATTTTTATATTTTTTTAATATAAAAATAATATTTTTATAAAAGATGAAATCTGAACCGTTCAGATTTCAATCTAACGGCTGAGATTGAGAAGATGATAGGAAGTGGATGGGAATGGAAGAGGACGGGAGCCACTCCCAATATTTAGATATTACGGGGTCTAAATTAAATGCATGGGCTTTTATAGTACAATCTTTTATTCATAAAATTGAAATCCGCGCAATTAATGCTCAATTAAGCAATCGAATCTCTTATATCCAATGCAATCATTTTAAGTAATAAGCTGTAATATGGTAGTAAGTTTCTGAACTTCTGCTGATATCCGAGGCTGTACGTGTTTCTATATTATCAAGTCTCACCGTTCATCTTCCTAAATATAAAAAAATGTTGCAATAATTAATGCACAGAGGCAATATATTTGGCCTTGTATTCATAAATAGATAATTAATGGACTTGAGATGATGATATATATTAATATTATATAGATACACGCAAAAGATCGAGGTGATATTAAGATGGAGATTCGTAGGGCCTACATAGAAATCCAAACCGAAGGAAAAGTTTGAAACAATTATGTCCCTTATAATACATGCATAAAGCCTCCATTATAGCCTATATATAAATACCACCCACGTCCCTTGGCATGCCAAACCGGTAAACTCAATACTTTTACATCTAAAGTTCGTAGTTTGAATTTGCCATTGATTTAGCAATGGGGCTTCATTCCAAATACCAAGTGGTCCTTGTTTGTGTGTTGCTCTTGCCTGCTCTATGCCTCTCCCGATTCACAAACTCCAGAGCCACCTATTACACTACCTCTGATGGCAGTGGCACCCCAAGTACGTAAAACTCCTCTCTGTTTACCCCTCTCTCCACACACACACACATCACCTTCTGTGTATTCAAAATCAAAACCATGTTTATATGAAAAGCCAAGCATGGCTCAGCCTAGAGGCTATTCTGTAGCAAGCTTTCAATATGAGTTTTAAGTTTATTGCTAGTTTACTTTTAAGTAAAAATTAAATATCAATATGCAAGTTCTTATAATTTCACTTCATTCCTAGTAAAGTCTCGGCAATTTTTTAATTGAGTTATTATAATTTCATTTGTTTTTAATTAAGTCATTGTAAGTTACTTTTCTTTTTATCAGGTTTGATAGTTTCATTCCTGTAATTTTTTTTTTGCCGCTCATACAAAATTATAAGAACTTAATGATAGGGATTTATTTAATAATCTAGAAAAATTACATAGACTTGCCGATTAATTTTTTTGGTTTAATTTTTATATTCTTAAGATATAGGGTGCCCTTGGAAATATTACGAGTATTATTGACGTAATGATATTGGTATGTTACTAGCTGGAGCTTGTGGATTTGGCGATTACGGTAGGACTGAAAACTCAGGGAGGGTGGCCGGCGTGTCTGGGCTATGGAGAGGTGGTGCTGGATGCGGTGCATGCTATCAAGTAAGTGTCTGTTTGGTTAACAGTAGAAGTTACTTTTTTAATAAATAAGTTAGTTTATGAGAGAAGTTTTGTCTCAATTTGCTTGAATGTATTTTTCTACCGCCAACTCAAACTAAAACTAAAACTCAAACAGGCCCTTAAGTGATCCGTCTTAATGGACTAATTAATCAATGACTTTACCCCAAAAAAAGTTCTTTCATGTTGAAATTCAACTTGCATGAAATGATCGTATACGCACCTGTTTAATTAATTTCATGTAATGACGATTTATGTCTTTCAGGTAAAGTGCAATGATACAAAATTATGCAGAACGGACGGGGTAACGATAGCGGTAACAGACATGGGTTCAGGAGACAGAACAGACTTCGTTATGAGTCTTAACGGTTTCTTAAGACTTGGAGTGAACTCAACTGCTTCGGAACAGCTCAAGAAAAACGGTACCGTTGATATCCAGTATAAGAGGGTCCGATGCACTTTCGATGGATCCAACATTAAGATCAAGATCAACGAGAACAGCAGATTCCCTGACTACCTCGCTATCGCCGTCATCTACGTCCCTGGCTCCAAGGACGTCGTTTCCGTTCAGATATCCAACGTATGAAACTCTCAAAACTTATTACTTCTCTTTTCTTAAATATAAAACAAAGTTAATTTATTTTAGAAATTAAGGAAGCTAATTATATTACTTTATATTTTTTTACAAACTAGTTAGTTTGACTAATAAAATGATATATAATCTAAGGATACATAAGTAACTTATTTAACTTCCTTAATCTCTACAAGAAAAAGCCAACTATGTCTTATATTAAGGACCGGAGGAGTATTTTTTTTTAGAGATTAAGGAAGCTAAATAAGTTACTTAATCATATTATATGTTGTACTCGTATATCTTTAGATTATATATCAGTTTATTAGTCAAACTAATTAGTTTGGAAAGAAAAAATATAAATACTCTAAAGTAATTTAATTAGCTTTCTTAATCTCTTCAAAAAAGTCAACTTGATCTTATATTTAAGATTGGAGGGAGTACTTTTGTCCTGTCCTAAATCAATTGATTTTTTTTTTTTGAGAAATTATGAAAGCTAATTAAATTGTTTTAAAGTATTTTTTATTTTTTTCTCTAAATTATTTTTTTAATAACTTATAAACTAATATATAATTTAATGACACACAATATATGATATGATTAAATGACTTATTTATCTTCTTTAATCTCTTTTAAAAAATATCAACTAGTTTTTATATATAGGAATAGTTCTTTTTAATTCCTTAATCGTACTTATGATCTGATCATTAATGATGAACAGACTAATGGGAGAGATTGGAAGCCATTGAGAAGAGTTTTTGGGGGAGTGTTTGATTTAGAAAATGCGCCAAGTGGACCATTTAAGGTGAGGGTGCAATTCAGTAGGAGCCAGACTTGGGTGGAGTCGCCCAACAATGTGATTCCAGCTGACTGGAAGGTTGGAGCTATTTATGACTCTGGAATTCATGCACATCATGCGACGTCGTAACCTGTGTACGTGGCTGTTGGTGTTATGTGTCGTCTTCTCAGAAAATAAATACGGCACGATTGAATAAACATTATGTTTGCTTGTCTGAATCTCCATAATTAGAAGATATGTATGCCCTGATATAACTGGCCGGTATAAGCGATGATATATAGACGACTCTTGACAATTACAATTTATAATAAATAATTAACAAAATACTGAAATAGAATTCAAAATATATTGTGGCGTGTTTGACGACTAATAAAAGTACAAAAATACGATCATAAAAATAAACATAATATAGAATTATTTGAATATCCAACATTTGTTTCAAAAATAAATATTTTCCTTCATTGTGAACAATCACATTACAACTTTTATTAAAATATGAATAATTAATAATTTAAAAATAGAATCTAGAATATATTGTGGCGTATTCGACTTTGACTAATAAAAATAAGGGCCCGTTTGGTACAAGGAACTCACGTCAGTTTAGGGAACATAATAGAGTTCCCACTCCTAAAACCCGTTTGGCGGCAAAGGTTCCGGTAAGGTGGACTTCCCACTTGCCCAATCTTCCCACAAACGCGGGAAAGTGTCATCCCTTTAAAACTGACGGGATCCTGAAATTGTCCCCGGGAGAGTGAATTGTTGGGACAAAAAAGTCCCTCTGAAAAGTTATAAACCACATCATCGACGAGCTTGAAGAAGAAGGTCGCGAAGAAAGCGTCGATAGTTGAAGCTGGAAATGGAGCAAGACTCATCAACGAAGGTGGAATCGAGGTAAGAGTTGAATGAATTTGTTCTTTTCCGTGAGCTTTGAAAATGGTCGATGCCTTGTTTATTCTAGTTGAGGAGTGAGGCAGAGTTACGATTTGGGAAGAAAGTTGGGTGATTTGTCATACGTTGTTAAGCCGTATGTGTGTGGGTTGTTGGGTAATGGTGACGAAGGAAAAGGGAGTAAGGCAGAGATGAGATCTGGTTTTGCTGGGTAATTGTTGTTATTGTCGTTGTTAAGCCGTATTTGATTTTTCGAATGTCATTACTCCTGCTCACCTGTTTACTGTACTGGTTGACATTTTGTAATGCGAGTTCGAACTTAACTGTTTGGTTCGAACTTGAATGTCTTCTTTTACAACTTCAGTGTGTAACTGATTGTGTAAGTTATTTGTGGGCTATTTTAGCATATTTTATGTCTGTTTTATGTCATTTAACCTTATGGTTCACATCTAATTTTACTGAGACTTGTTAATTGCTTTCTACACTATTTGGTTGGGTCCGGTACTTGTTGGTCTAGTGCGCAAAGAATTGTCCATTGCCACATACATGCCTAGGGTTGGTTTACCTGTTGTCCAGGGCCTGCTTCCTCTTCATGTTGCTCTTTAACATCAGTAGGGTTGGTTTTTATACTGAAGTTTGCAAACTTTTCTCCACCAAGACGCGATTTGGTTTGGCTTCGTCGTTTCTGTCCAATTCGCAAAACCAAAAAAAATAAATAAATTATGTTTTCTGCCTTTGTTTTGGGGGGCATTATGGGAATTTTACCTAACCTTCCCATTTAACAAACACCCAATTCTTCTTACCAAACAATTTATTTTCCCTCAACTTACTTATATTCCCATGTCTACCAAATAGCTCAACTTTTTAAAGTTTCCTCTCAATCTTCTCTTCCCTTCTTTAAGTTTCTTTCCTCACTTATTTTCTTCCTAATTCCTATGATTATTTGGGCTTAATTGTTGTATGAGGAAGAAAAGTGAGGGGAGGGACACAATCCAGTAGAAAAGGTAGAAATAATTTAGTTTAGTAAGCAGAATAAAAACCCCCTATGTATGCTTTGCATCTTTTTGGCCACTACCCTACTTAATTACCATTGTGCCTTGAATTTCAACTTGTTTATCATTCTTTTTAGAGTGATTTTTCTACATTGAGGACAATGTGTTGATTAAGTGTGGGGGAGAGAAATACATTTTGAGTCCCAATTAATTGGTTGTTTTTAAATGAGAAAATGCCTTAAACTAGAAAATTTTTCAAATTTTTTTGAAGAATGACTTGCTCTAATGCATGCCCTTCTTTGAGCTTTCATGAGATCTAGTGTTTTGGCAACTTTTTAAAACCATGTTTTGCTTTTTAAGTGAATGGGAAGAGAAATGAACCCACATTTGGATTTTTGCTTACTCCTTGTTTTGAGAAAGAGAGTTTCTACTTCATTAGTGCTTTTAAGACTTGAGCATGATTGTAAATTGATTGTAATGTTTTGATTGATTGTGTTTGTAAGGTTAGCACTTGAAATAGTTAAGTAGATGTTTTGTGGTTAGCTTGCTATGCAATTGATTGTGTTAGAGTGAGCATTAGAGAAAAACCTTGTTGAAAGGATATTTGAGCCTTAAATTCTTTTCATGTGTGCATGTTCACTTAGTTTTTCACCTTCTAGAACTTGTTTCAACTCTTGTTCGAAACAGTGTTTGCATTAGTGTTATGAAAATGAAAGAGGCATTCAAATTTTAATCCATTTCATCCAAACACAAACCACCATTCATTTACAATTTGTCTACCCTTTTGAGCCATTCATGTTGTATGCATGTCATTATTCATAGTGTTAATAGTATTCCAAAAATCAAAAGAGAATTGCCAAACAAAATTTGAAATGCCATGTTAATGAAAAGAATGAAAACGAAAAAAAGAGAGAGTATAGTTTTGAAAAAAAAAAGAAGAGAAAAGAAAGGTATTGAAAAGAAAAAAAAAAGAAAAAAAAATAAGAAGACATTTGTTCATGGATTTGCAAAAAAAAAAGGCAAAAGTTTATTAAGTGCTATGAAATTGGTCATTAATTATGACTTGCATATCAACTATTCATTTTTCTAATTAATTCATTCCATTTAGCCTTTATCCATCATTACAAGCCTTTAAAGTCCTCTTGATTCATTACATTAATTGCTATTAGCAATGGAGATATTAGAGTTGTTACAAGCTTATGGTAAGGTGTTAATTAAGTGAGCTAGAGTGAAATTATTCCAATAAGATGAGATGAGTGAAACACTAATAATACCTTGAGAGTTCTCTTGTACTTCATTCTAATATTTTGGATTGTATAATCAGCCAATTTCTTTACATCGCTTGATTATCACTGGTGTTGGCTTGAAGAATTTGATTAATTAATCCATTGCTTTCTAATTATGAAATTGCTCACCTTTCAAATGCATTTGTGATTTGGACTTGGAATTGTGTATTCAATTACCTTTGTTCAGGAGTACAAAGGTCCAAGTGTGGGGGAATTGATCGAACCATATTTTTATATGATTTTTGATAATTAAATTGAGATTCTTAATGCATTTTTTCATAGTTATTGAGCTTAGAATGTGTTTCTTATGATAAATTGATATTAAGAGTAAATACATTAAATTAGGGCTAAAAAGGGCAAAATTGTCAAAAGATGTAATTACTCTTAATCATTGATTTTTCCGAGAATATTTGATGTTAGATTAATTATTTTTGATTGTAGGTATTTGATTGAACAATATTTTTACATGATTTTTCATAATTACATTGGGATTTTTAATGTATTTTCTTGGACATTATTGCATGATTAAGCACTAATTTGAGTTAGGGACATTTGTTGTGAATTAAGTGAAATTAGGGGCAAAATAGTCATAATTTATTAATTATTCATGCAAATGATTTCTTGGACGTTTGATGCTACCTTGTGCTTAATTTTGCATTGCAGGTGTTTTGGAAGAAAATTGAAGAATTTGGAAAAAAAAATGTCATTGGGGTCAAAATTAATATTTTAAGGACTAGGAGGAAATTACAAGAAAGTGCCCACCAATTTCTGAAAATTGGAAATGAGTGAAGAAAAGGTCCAGAGAAAAAAATACAGAAAAGGACCCAAATGTTTCAGAAATTACATTTCTGCCCCACAAATATTTTGAAACCTCTCACTTTAGTCCCTCAACAAAAGCTTTTAAACCTTGCACTTAGGTCCCTGGTCAAAACTCTGCGTTTTGACCAGGGACATTAGACCTAGGTCAGAATGCGTTGGAGCTGAGGGAATTGGATGGAGCCCCGACAAAATTAATGGAGCTGGGGGTTTGGAAAGGAGAACCCGACACATTGAATAGAAAGGGAGAAGTTCTAGCGCCGCGGAGAGGAGACGATTGGACCAGGGAAGCTATCATCGACCTAGACGAGGGAAGGAGCTGAGGGGAATTGGAGGAATCGTGAGTTTTTGGGCTTCACATTCGGACAAAGACCAAGAAGCTGGGGGATTTTTCACGCTGTCGGATTGGAACCTGGTTGAGCATCATCGACTTCACCACGCAAGCACAGAACCATCGACCTTGACCCTCAACCACCGTGAACACCATCGTCAACCCTCATCACCTCCATGCTCCGCCATTATCAACGACCACCATCATCACCGAACTGAACCAGAAGAGAGGGGGAGAGCTGGATTCACGTCTTCATCATCGTCTTCCACTGGATCATCTTCATTCACGCTACACATTCGGACCTTCCCTCCGGTTTTACACCTCCATCACCTTCCACCACAGGAGGACGACTTCACACTCAGACCGGCGACCACCGTGGCTCCCCGTTCGGATTATTTCAACAACACCTTTGTTTGCTTGCTTCTTGATTTATTATATATCTCTGAATTTTTGGGTTTACTTTCAGCCACCAAGCTTTATGATTCTAGTGTTAATTTGTGATTTTAATTGGTATTTGATGGCTGGATGTTTGAATCAGAGAGATACTATATTTCTTGAAGCTAAGTTCATGAGTGTCTAGGCAATTTTGTGCTCTTGGTGATGAATTAGATATGCTTGAGCTCACATGTGCTTACATAGGGGAGTTTTTATCAATCATTCTATTAGTCTAGAATTATGTATTTGAATTTCTTAATTTTTATACATGATTATGGAACGAGATTAATGGTAATTAACTGTTAGATTGATAATTGTAGTTGAAATTGGATGTTGTGGTTTGAAGATTATATGTGTTTGAATTTCTTTGTGGTTGTAATGAAGCTATGTTGATTAGCGTGGTATTGTCTAGTTAATGTAGTCGATTTGTAATCCTTGAGGGGCTGGTTAGCACTCAAATTTAAAGACTCATATCACATAATTCCAATTTCAATTGCACATTAAGTGGTGTCTAACAATATCTCGAGAGGTGGTAGTTAGCTACGGTAGTAGGAGCTACTATTGATTGAGAATATTGGACTCAAGTGGTATCTTGAGGTTTTTCTTATTAAGACTTAATGAAGCTTTGACTCCCATATTTCTTTTGAGCGAGGATAGCTACTTTCTTCATTACCAAGAGCATTCAATCATTAAATCCCTTTTAATCCAAATCATTCTTCTAATTTTCTAAAAATATCAAAAAGAATAGAATTAGTTTCTTATTATTTAAATGAATTTTAGTTTATAGAAAACCAATTTCAAAACCCCATTTCTAACCATGTTTTTAGCACTTAGTTTAATCTAGGGAATTCAAAATAAATTGGCTCCTTGACAAGAGAACGATCCCGAGTTGTTTGCACTATATTGCATATTAATTCGTGGTAAATTGTGATTTGACCCTGAGGCGACTAAGGTTTCTGTCAAATCAGTCTTTGAAGAAATTGGATCAAATTCAAAAATGGAAGGTTGATCCCAAATTCCAAAAGTTTCAGTTTAGTTCCTTTGTGAAAACGTTTTATACTTTGCAAAACTCTGCGTTTTGACCAAGGACATTTTGAAACCTAATTTGAAAACGCGTGGGGCCGTGAGCTGAGGGAGAGCTGGGAGCAATTAATTAATGGGGGAGCCGACACATTGAAGAGGAGAGAGGAGCGCCGTGAGCTGAAAAGAAAGAAAGAAAAGAGGACTTCATCGTCTTCACACGAGACGACCTGGAGGCTATCTGGCAGAATCATCAACCTGCACACCTTGGATTGCACCTTCGATCCTCTCCTTCCATTCTTCACCTACCTCCGTCGCCGGTGACTTCCCCTACTTCCCCACCGTTGCCGGAGACTTTCCACAGAGCTTCACTTACCTCCACCACCCGAGACGCAGCTGAGGGGGAACGACGACTTGAACGCATTCGGACCTAGACCAGACGCAACACCCACGACCTTCAACTGGGCCTTCATCGTCTTCATTCTTCTTCCTGCTTCGAACCTGAACAGAGAGCACAAGCTGGGCATCATCTTCTTTCCTTCATTCACCCTCCTTCATCGTTTCACCACCGTCACCCTTCACCATCGCCGTCATCTTTTTTCTATTCTCACACACAATCAACGGCTCAACACCTCTGCCTGATTTTCCAGATGACTTGCTCTGTTCTTTCCATTTAAACACGCTATTCCTTCATCCATTCATCTTGGCAGAAGCTTCACAAATGAGCACCAATATTATTAATTTGATTCAACTGATTTGTGTTGGTTTCATGGCAATGAGGGGCTGATTTCCTTGCTTCTTGGTGATGGAGATTTTTACTTGAGCTCAATGGACTACATAGGGGAGTTATTCTATAATTTTATTAGTCTAGATTTATATATTTAGGTTGCCTAGTTTTAGGAATTATTGTGTATAAATTCTCAGAATCGAGATTAATGTTTATTGTCTCGTTAATTTGATAATTGTAGTTGAGATTGGATTTTGTAGTGTGAAAATTATATGTGTTTTAATTTCTTGTGGTTGCAATGAGATTATATTAATTAGCGTGTTATTGTCTAGTTAATGTGATTGATTTGTGCCCTTTGAGGGAGTGTTATGTAATCAATTTCAAGAAGACTCATGTTGCATTATTCCAATTTTAATTGCACATCAAGTGGTTTTTAACAATTTCTCAAGAGGTAGTGGTTAGCTATGTTTGTAGGAGCTACTATTAATTGAGAATATTGGACTCAAGTGTTACCTTGAGGTTGATCTTAAGACTTGATGAATTTTAACTCTCATAATCTTTTATGAGCAAGGATAGTCATTTCTTCATTACCAAGAACAATCATAATTCATATTTTCACTTCATCTATTCCATTTACTCATTCACCATTTTATAAAGAAAATACCAAAAATAATAGTTTAGCATTTAATTTAATTGCATTCTTATTTTACTTTATTAATTTGAAAATCCAAACATATTTTTCCCCTTGTTTTAATTGCATTTGCATGTCATTGAGATTACTTAGGATCCAATAAAAAGCTCCTCGAGAGAGAAAACGATCATAGGTTTGTCTATACGCAATCCTTGGTTATTTTTGATTGTGGACTCCAAGGCTAAAGACAAAAAGCCCCCATCAGTATGTGTACAACAAATCTAAATACATTATACAAAATTTAAGGTATGTTCATAGTTTAGTTATGAATAATGTGGTTTGTTTTTTTCTTCCCGTTGAATAATGTGGCCGGTTTGTTATTGTAATTTTATATTCCTATATTGGTAGTAATGAGTTTAGAATTCCAGATGAGAAAGAAGTGGAGGGGAGAAATGTTCGACAGTGGCGACAAGCCGTCCATTGAAATGCGATCGCACAGAAGTTTCTACACGGCTGATGATTTGAAATATTTTGTAATAATAATCAATTAGATGTATAATAAAAAAGAAAAGAGGAAAAACATCTGGCCGCATAATTTTAGTCAACCTTATTGATAGCTTTGGGAAAAAAATAATTTTTAAGGAAATTAAAGTTCAAGTCTTGATCTTGAACTTAATTAATTAAGAACAATTATATGTTTGACAGAGAACAAAATGTTGATGATACCAGTAAAATGAGGTAAAGACGTTTGACCTCTCTTGAAAAGGCACTTGCTTAATGAAAAGTCCTAACCCCCTCTTACTCTACGCAAGCCTTATGCAAGAAATATAGAAATCTTATTAATTGGAATTTCTGTCATCAACAATTATCATTAGATATGAACCTATTTATACACACTTGAATCTGTCCTATTGGGCCGAACAACAGGAAGATATTACAAGCCAAGCGCGCCATTACACATACAAAGCTGTACACACTATCCTCAAACAAAGTAAATTGACTAACTCTACTGAAGTTTATCTTTTACACCTTTTACACTTAAAACAAACAAATTGGAACTGTAGAGATTTATCACCATCATTATATACATATATATATATATATATATTTATATATATATATATAATTGAATATGTACGTACTACCTATGTACATCCTGTGTTCCTTTTTGCTTAGCCACCACCTCTAGTTATTAATATATATGCGGCCCCTAATCTTTGAATCAAGTTCGCCTGTTGGTATATGGATCTTGCTATATATATAAAAAAATGTTGCAGTTAGAACACAGATAGCCAATTTGTAATGCATTATAATCATATATAGGTATATGGTTTCAGGGACGCCCGTACACAGAATTTAGACGCTGTGGTCAATGTGTGCCCTTAATTATTCCGATCCAATCCGTGTTCCAAAGGGAATAAGGCTCCCTTTTCAATTCTCAAGGCCTCCACTGTTATCTATAAATACCCTCTCCTCATCTTTGCCTCCTCACCATTAAACGTAACTCAAGTACTTGTATTCAGTTTTTTCTTCTTTGTGCGTTTGATCAAATATTTGGCATTTAGAAATGGGGCTTCATTCTAAATACCAAGTGGGCCTTGTGTGTGTGATGATGCTGTTACCAGCTGCACTATGCTACTCACAAGGCTTCACTCCCTCCCGAGCTGCCTATTATGCTACCTCTGATGGCTATGGAACTCCAAGTACGTTAAACTTCTACCTCTCATTATATTATTACCCCTCTCTGTAAATGATCACGTTCTCTATATTCTGCACTCACCCTCGCATCATGCATGAGCGCTCGAAGTCTATAGTTTGAACTTTGAACCCCTAACTTCATGTGTAAACACTATTAATTAGGACACACTCTTGATGCAAGGGAAGCAATTTTTATATACTTTAGAGAAAAGTTTACTTTTGATGATGCATATGCATGTTACTTTTAACTTATAGTGTACCCTTGTAATATATGCAGGTGGAGCATGTGGATATGGGTATTATGGGAGAAATGTAAACAATGGGAAGGTAGCAGCGGTGGCTGGGCTCTGGAGGAATGGCGCTGGTTGCGGTGCTTGCTACCAAGTGAGTGTGTCTTAACCCAACACAAATTAAACACACGTCTTCCGTATGAAAATGTTATAATTGAATCAATTTTATTTGTATAGATAGGGTATATATTTACTTTGAATTTGAATATCGAATAATATAGGTTATTGTTTCATGAACGATGGTGTTCATATCATCAGGTAAGGTGCAAGAATTCAAGGTTGTGCAGTGAGTATGGAACGATGGTGGTGGCAACAGACTACGGTGCAGGAGACAGAACTGACTTCATTATGAGTCCAAATGCCTTCAAAGATCTGGGACGAAACCCAAGTGCATCGGCCGAGCTCAAGAAATTCGGCGTCGTTGACATCGAATACAAGAGAGTGCCTTGTACATATGAAGGTTACAACGTGCGTATCAAGATCCATGAGACCAGCAATTACCCAAACTACCTTGCTATTGTCATTCTCTACGTGCCTGGCAGGAACGACGTCACAGCCGTTGAGATCTATGACGTATGTTCAACTTATATCATAGTTCTTATATTATTAATTTCCTTCTTGTTCTTTGAGGAACTTATATAATTGTGCTTATATGAATCATGATCAACATGAAATAATAATGAAACAGAATGAACGCCATGAATGGAAGCCAATGAGGAGAGCGTACGGGGCAGTGTTTGATATAGTTGGCGCACCAAGTGGACCATTGACGCTGAGGTTGCAATTCAGTGGAAGAAATGGTTGGGTTCAGTCCTCCAAGAGTGCCATTCCTGGAGATTGGAAGATTGGAGCTTCTTATGATTCTCAAGTTCATGTCTAAGATAAGAAGCAGAATGCGAAGAGGGAGTCATGTAACCTGTGTGGCTCTACTCAATAATGCAAGCTATGCGCTGTCGGTGTTGTTTCTTCTTCAAAAAATAGTATACTGAAATAAATAAACATATGTCTGTTGGAATGAATAAATAAGGTAACAGGGGTTCGTCTGTACTATTTTCCGTTTCAGATGGAATTATTATTAATATATGAATAAAGAAACCTCTTCGCTTGTGTATCATGGGATCTACAATCAGTTGATGGCTTAGCTTGCTGCATACGTTTATCTTTCGATATCCCTATTTATTAAATACTAAAAGATTTTCATCAATAAGTAGTTTAAATACTCATGATTAGGGTATATGTTAAGGAAACCAAGGCACATTTAATTTTATATAAATAATTAACTTAACTAATTTTCTTAATATTTATGGACTAGTTATTTAACTCCTAGTCCATAAATATTGATTGATTATTACTATTATTATTATTAGTACTATGTCATGTTAGAATGAAAAATGTCATAGAAATAAACAATTAAAACCAAAAATCAAAATATATAGGGAAAAAAGATAGAAAAAGAACTTTGAATTTGTAACATTCTGAATGAGGTATTTCCCAAAAAAATTGAATTACCTACTGTGTTTCATTATTCCATTATCAATTTTATGTAACAAACCTGATTTGAGATTTTGCAATTTTAAAGTTCTTTTTTTTTTTTTTTATCTTTTTCCCAAATATACATGTTATTAATATTTCATCCATCCCATATTGATAGATTCAAACGAATTGAATTTGAATAATGTGCATACACATCACCCGTTGAATTTGAGTTTGTTTCCACAATACCAACTCCCATTTTTCTACGTATATATATTCCCTCGAGCTCCAGGATAAGCTCGCATACCAAAACTATAGACTATTACTTGTTAAATTAAATACCATCTAACACGAAACTATTATTAAATTATTATTATTTTAAAAAATTGTATTCTTATTTTAATTTTCACATGCTACTCTCTGACAAAAGGCAAAAGCATTATAAATAATACTTATCTTTTTTTTTTTTTTTGAATTGATGAATAAATGTAGCTGTGTACTGCACGCGCACATCTTGTTTTCCTTTTCCTTTAGCCATGGTTCTATATTATATGCTTCTTAAGCATGATATCAGTGGTTCGGTATTCCTGATTTTTAATATCTCAGAATGAGAGAAATAATTCAGATAGAATAAGCAATTGTATTTCTGATTCAAGAAGAGTACAGCTTATATAGACTTGGTAAATGACTGTAAATCTATAATGACTTGAGTAATACGCTAACAGCTTACACTACTACACGTGAAGCTCTCATAACAGAATACTAATAGAAGATAACACGTGGCATATTAGACGTGGCATATGCTCTAACTAATCTGATCTAAGTACATTTAGTTAACATTCTCCCTGCTGAAAACCAACTCATCTTTACACTGATTGTGCATATCATAAAAAGATATAATCGAAGGAAGCAAATCCCACTTCTGTGAGATGTGTGTGTGTGTGTTATGCTTTAAAAATGAATAATTAGTCCTTATTAGTTATTTACCGAAAAGTATCTATAGGACAGAAATTTTTTTATATGAGTTTCAAAAGTGAGGATAAAGGAATTGTTGTTCTAGGTAATGATTTTATTTTGACAAATAAAAAGATTCATGTTCAATATATCATATAAAATTCAAATATATTGTAAATTAAACTATCCCTTTGCGCGTTGCTTATTTCAGAAGCATTAGAATCTGTAATTTACTAGTTTATTTTTTATTAGTTAGAGGACAATATCATCCTCCCTTTGGCTTCTTGAATCCAAATTCTAAATTTCTAAAATGATTAAACGTCAAACGTCCAAAAAGAGACTAAGAGGAGGAGATATTGCATTATTGCGGGGCCAAGGAAAAAGGAAAAATTGTACTTTTCTCCTCTAATTTTTTGTTATGTAATGTTTTAGTTTTGATTCTTTAATTTTACAAAATATTTTTTAAGCCTTTTAATTCTAATATTATTAGTTTGATTCTAGCTTCTCTGAAATTTATATAATTCTCTTGATCTTTTATTCTAATTAACAACCTTAACAAGTGTATAAATGTAATTATCCCAACAAAATATATAATTCGGAAACAACGAGTTCCTAAAAGGATAGCCAATTTATGTTATTAAGCACAAGGCCCATTTACAAAATACTCTAAAAATGACTAAAGTTATTAGGAATTAGATGTGAAGGTGTGAAACTACTCGCTGTGCCGTTCAAAAAAAGAAACTACTAGCTGCCTTATAATTCATAAAATATAAAATAAACTTATCCTCTCATATTTCCAACTTGTTATAGAGTAGTCTACGTACACCTAACCTTCTTTAACAAGTTGCAAACGGGAAGAGTAATTTATTAATTTTGCATGTTGAATTTTTTTATTTTTTTATTAATTTTGCTATTAATTCTGGATCAATTGAGAACGTTAAGTTGTTTCTTGGTGGCATTGGGTTTCTTTCATTTTTTTCCTTTCTCATTTTCTTCTTATAATCTCATATCCCTTGTTAGATTAAAAATAAATAAATGGTTAAAATTTAATATTTTATAAAATTATTGCTATAAACATAAATAAATAAATTTAAAATTTTAAAATCTGTTTTATATAATTCATAACTGCAATACAAAAAAAAAAAATCTCATTAATAATTTTATAAAAAATATCAAATATAAACCTTTCATTTTATGATCTAAGGGTGGAGATGGAATTTTGGGAAGAAAATGAGAAAAAGGAAAAGAAGAGTATTTTCTTTCAAATGGCAATATATTATATATGTATTCATCCCATATGCAGAATGTGTTAGCTATTAATTTCAGGCCTCCAGTATATCATTTCCCAAAAATGTGCAATTAACGCCTGAAGGGGCTACGATGACACAAAATGAATCAATTATCAGGCAACATTAATATAAAAATCTGCAAAAAGTTTTATTATGCATATATGAATTGAAGGCATTATAATAGTATGTTTCATTTTTAACACTGATATTTTTTTCTGGTACAATTGTCGGCACTCATTACCATTTATCTATATTCTATCTGGGCGAAAAAAATTTATCTAAACTTTAGATATTATGGGGTCTAAATTAAATGAACGGGCTTTTATAATATAAATTTTTAATCATAAAATTGAAATCCGAGCGATTGATGCTTAATTGATTAAGCAATCGAATCTCTTATATCCATTGCAATCACTGTTAGTTATAAATTTAAGCTTCCTATATATTATCAAGTGAGTCATGGTCATCTTCCTATTATCTCTCTACAACATAAATAAGTTCAACTAATTTAACGAAATGAAGAAATGATAATTAACTCAATAAATTTATTTTAAATTGAAAGAAATTTTCAACTTCACTTGTATTAAATGAGGTTTTGAAGGCTAGAGAAAAATAAAATGAACTTTGCCATTATGCCAAAACGACGAGTTATATTTAAACATTAACTACAAAGGCAAAACTGACAAATGAGCTTTTTTGAAGTGACTTACTCCCTCCGGCCCACAATATAGGGCACTTCTAGAGGGAATGCATGATCCAGAATATAATTCATTTTCAGTTTAATTAATGTTTGTTTTTCCTATTTTTCCATTAATACTCATTTTCTAACTTTGCACAGTCATTATATCTCCTCTCCATCTAAAATAGTATTCTCAATGCAATTAAACACATTTCTCAAGAAGGGTAAAAGTGAAAAATAATTACATTTTAGGACAAATTAAATAACTTAACTGTCATTTCTTATTTCCTGTGATATAGTTTAAGTACCCTATATTATCGACCAGAGAGAGTATATTAAGAAAATGAGGGAGCATAGAAAATGTTGCAAATAATTAATGGCCAGATAGACAATTTGGCGTTGTATTCATAAATAGATAATCAATAAACTTGAGATGATATATATCAATATTACATAGATACACGCAAAAGATTGATATGATGTGTGTTTTTTCCTTTTACTACACCAAAGATCAAGATTGGTAGGGCCTACGTTGAATTCCAATCCGACGGAGAAGTTGTTTTTTGACCTTGATCCGAAGAAGTATTTTTTTTTTGGTCAAGGAGATGCGAAGAAGTAATTTGAAACACTGTTCCATACAATACACGCATAAGGCCTCCATTAGAACCTATAAATACCACCCACGTCTCTTGCCAAACCACAAAACCCAATACTTTACTTATAAAGTTCATAGTTTCAATATTTGCTCTCTTTTGAATTTGCCATTGATTTAGCAATGGGGCTTCATTCTAAATACCAAGTGGTCCTTGTTTGTGTGTTGCTCTTGCCTGCTCTATGCCTCTCCCAATTCAGAGACTCCAGAGCCACCTTCTACACTACCTCTGATGGCAGTGGAACCCCAAGTACGTAAAGCTCCTCTCTATTTACCCCTTTCTCCACACACACTCACACACCACCTTCTGTGTATTCAAAATCAAAACCATGTTTATGGCTAAGCCTAGAGGCTATTAGCTTGCAACTTGAATTCTATCTTATTTTAAAAATCAATCTACAAGTTCTTATAATTTTATTTGATTCTTAACTAAGTCTTTGTAATATTTTTTTTAATCGAGTTCTTATTATTTTACTTGTTTTTAATTAATGAGGCCACTGGAAGTTACTATTTTTTTATTATCAAATCTGATAGTTTCACTTGATTTTTAATTAGATTCTTATAATTTCTTTCCTTTTATCAGTTGTACTAAAATACAAAAACTTATATGTGGTTGTTGTTGTTGTTTTTTCCTTATTATTTTTCTGCTGCATAGTTTTATATTCTTAAGATATAGTGTGTCGACTGTGCCCTTCTAAATATTATTATTGACGAAATGACACACATACATATTATGTTATCAGCCGGAGCTTGTGGATTTGGCGATTACGGGAGGACTGAAAACTCAGGGAGGGTGGCCGGAGTGTCTGATGCGCTATGGAGAGGCGGCGCTGGATGCGGTGCCTGCTACCAAGTAAGTGTGTCGTCTTGACGGACTAATTAATTAACGACTCTACAAATTAAACACGTACATATCTTCAATAATGATTATACATATATACGTGTTTGCTTAATTAATTCCATGTAACAAACGATAATGGTGTTGTAATTATTCAGGTAAGGTGCAAGGATACACAATTATGCAGTATGGACGGGGTGACGATAGCGGCAACAGACATGGGTTCGGGAGACAGAATAGACTTCGTTATGAGTCTTAACGGTTTCTTAAAACTTGGAGTGAACTCAGCTGCTTCGGAACAGCTCAGGAAAAACGGCACCGTTGACATCCAATACAGGAGGGTCCCATGCGCTTTCGATGGATCCAACGTTAAAATCAAGATCCACGAGAACAGCAGATTCCCTGACTACCTCGCTATTGCCGTCATCTACGTGCCTGGCCCCAACGACGTCGTTTCCGTTCAGATATCCAATGTAAGAAAATCTCGAAACTTAACTACTACTTCTTGTTGAGGTACTACTAATTAACTAATTGTTATATGTATGAATTAATTGTGGTCATCTGATGATAATGAGGAACAGAATAATGGTGGGAATTGGAGCCCACTGGGGAGATCGTTTGGAGGAGTGTTTGATTTAGCAAATGCGCCACGTGGACCATTTAAGGTGAGGGTGCAATTCCGTGGGAGCCAGACTTGGGTGGAGTCGCCCAACAATGCGATTCCAGCTAACTGGAACGTTGGAGCTATTTATGACTCTGGAATTCATGCCTAAATCATCATCATCTGATCCTGCAATTTGAATAATCATGCGATGACCACGTACGTACGTACATCATACGACGTCGTAACCTGTGTGGCTGTTGGCGTTGTGTCGTCTTCTCAGAAAATAAATACGGCATGATTGAATAAACATTATGTATGTGTGTGAATCTCAATAATTAAATCACATGTGTCTGCTCTGCTGGAGTGAATATATGTATTATAAGTGTTGGTCTGCTTTTCATTTGTGTTGCAATTCATATGCATATATGAATAAACAAACCTCTCTGTTCATGCAGCCGTATAATATCTCTGCAATTTGTGCCGTCATACATACACACACACATATATGTATATGTATGTATGCATACATACATTGTACATATATAGAGAGAGAGTCCCACCGTGTGCAGGTGGGTGCAATTAGGGGTTGATCCAGAAATTTTATGAAGGGTGGGCACCAGTGGCGGGGGAGGCTGCCCCCGATTTTTTTTTTAAAGAAAAGTTTTAAATGCATTAAAAAATAAAAAAATATAAACAAGAAAAATAAAATATCAAAAAAGTATTCATGAAATCAAGTGAATACTTATGATATAATAAGAGAGACAGTTATTTTACAAACCTGTCATTTAGAAAAGCAAGGAGGCTAAGTGCTGTTAGAAATGCAGCTATATAAATTACAATAATAAGTTCAAGTACATATATTTTAATAACAAAAGTTTATTATAATAAAAATAATTACAATGTCATCCTTCTAGGCCTTATTTTTTGGAATTCAATTCCATCATAATCGTCTTATTATCAATGTTATCAAATATATCTTCTTCAATATAAGACACTAAACAATCATTGAACTATTCATCTCGCATCCGATTACGAAGTGTAATTTTGATGTATTAAGGGTGGGCAATCATTCAAACATATATTAATTAATTAATTTTTTTTTTTTAAAAAAAAACAACTCTTGGGTGCAATATGCCTTGTAACGAAAGATGAGCACGTTATCATTTCATACTTGGTGGCTGAATCCATCACTAGATCGATATATGCATGCCCTAATATAACTGATACTACTACATAAGCGATGATATATATATAGATGACGCTTGACAATTACAATTTTTTAACAAATAATTAACAAAATAGAATTTATATATTGTGGCGTGTTTGACTAATAAAAGGTATGCAAGTGATGGCTTAAGACTTGGGTGCGGGTAAAATAAAAAGAAAATATGATCACAAAAATAAACATAATACAGAATTATTTGAATAGCCAATATTAAATTTTACAATATTGGTTTCAAGAAAAAATATTTTTCTTCACAATTACATTAACTTTTACTAAAATATGAATAAGAAAGAATTCAAAAGAATTTACAATTTATTGTGGCGTGTTTGACTTTGACTAATAAAAATAAAAGGCATGGAAGTCACATAATAGACTTGGGACGGAGCAGGTAAAAGAAAACTGCCTTACGTGCCAACTTAAAATATGGTATAGTAGTAGTAGTAATAATAGTAATACATAATTTAGTATTCAAATACAAAAGTTTTAATTGAGAAGCGGTCCAATTTTTTTTAACACAGGCAAAAAATTTAACTAACACACCATATATATAAAGTAACAGGCACAGAGCCCACAAAATTGTTAAAACTTAAAACAAAAAAATCAATCAAAACAACTTTAAAAGACAAAGGGACGGCGTTTGCCATCTTAGTTATTTGGTCTTGCACGTACAGAAGGCGGGGACAAGTTATCATGACAGGTAAATATGTGAGATAAGTTTTATCTCGATTTATGTGCATAAACACTTTTGAGACCCCAAAAATAATCTCAAACATGCACGATACAGTAAATAGTTGATTTCAACATAAACTAAACAATTGCCCCGCCCAGTCTTATAATAAAGTAGTATATGCGCATGAGGGTCTCAATGTGTACTCTATGAAACTTGTTTAGTAGTTTTGATCATGGCAGTCAAAATGTTACTTTATTTCAAACGTTGCTAAAAGTATCTTTTCAATTATATAATATCACTATGCAACAAATCTAATACATTTTTTTATACATTATTGATGATGACCTTTTTGTCTATAGTCTTGGGGTCCACAATAAAAAATTAACCAAGGGTTGTGTATAGGCAAACTTAGGATCATTCTCTCTTCTTGAGGAGCATTTTATTGATTCCTAGATAATCTAAATGCCATGAAGATGCAATGAAAATAGGGGGAAAATTGGTTTTGGCTTTTGTAATTAATAAACTAAAATAGGAATGCAATTTAATTAAATCCTAACTATTGTTTTTGGTATTTTCTTTATAAAATGGAATGGGGTATGAATGCTCTTGGAAATGGAATAGTGACTATCATAGTTCAATTAAATGTAGGAGTAAATTTTCACTAAGTCTTGATAAAAAATCCCAAGATATACCACTTGAATCTAATATTCCCAATTAATAGTAGCTCCTACAACCATAGCTAACTACTACCTCTTGAGATATTGTTTAAATCCACTTAGTGTGTGATTAGGATTAGATTAATGCAACTTAATTCCTCTTGATATGAATGCGATAACACGCCACTCAATTAATCCAATTCAATCATACTATCTAACAATAACACGTAGAAAACACAATATCTGAATCAATAAAGGAAATACATATATATAAATTCACCAAACTGCAAAAATCAAATCCAATAACATAGGTTCAATACACAAAGTTATCTAAATGGGTAAACAAAAATATTCCTAAAACTAGGAAATCCAAATACAATTAGAGAAAATAGATTGAACAAAATAAACTCCCATAATTAAAGCTTTGGAACTCAAGCTACTTCCATCCCCAAGAATCAAAACCACTACTAAAAATTTCGGTTTTTGCTACGGAAAAAATCCGTAGCAAAAACCCATTTTTCCGTAGCAAAACATGTTTGCTACGGATTTTGCTACGGATTTAGTCCGTAGCAAAATATCGCGTGGCAATTGCTACGGATTTCGTGAAATCCGTAGCAATTGCGACGGATATGAAAATCCGTAGCAAATTTGCTACGGATTTTAATATCCGTAGCAATTGCCACGGATTTTAATATCCGTAGCAATTTGCTACGGATACAATATCCGTAGCAATTGCTACGGAGAAAATATCCGTAGCAAATTTTTAAATTTGCTACGGATTTTTTCCGTAGCAATTGCGACGGATTTACAAATCCGTAGCAAATTGCTACGGATATTAAAATCCGTTGCAATTGCTACGGATAATAAAATCCGTGGCAATTTGCTACGGATTTTTAGATCCGTAGTAATTGCTACGGAAAAAAATCCGTAGCAAATTTGAAAATTTGCTACGGATATTTTCTCCGTAGCAAATTTCACAAATTTCCAGAATTTGCTACGGATTTTTTTCCGTAGCATATTTGTTTTTCCGTAGCAAATTTCAGAATTTGCGAGATTTTCTTTTCGGTAGCAAATTTTAAATTTTTTTAATAGAAAATTGAATACAAATAGTAAAGTAATGTACCATGAATATATTAACGATAAAAAAGAGTTTACATAGTGAAAACACAATATATATATATAATCCGTAGCAACAAACAAATACAAAAAAGTAGTAGCAACAAGCAAATATAAAAAAGTAGGCTAAAAGCAATGAAACATTGTGATCATCGTCATCACCAAAGATGGTCATCATCACCAAAGCATGGTCATCATCACCAGGAGTCGACCCGGAACCTCTTGTCTTTCATAAGGGACATGATTTGAAGCCGCATCACCCTCATCAACTCATTCTCGCATTGAGTCATCTCCTATCGCATCACCGCCCGTTCTCGCGCAACGCCGCTTGATCCGATCTTTTTTTCCGCGTAACGCCGCTTGATCTCGATCTTGTTCACGAATCATCTCTTTGCCTCATCATCTCGTTTCGAGTCGCCCCCGGCTCATCATCTCCGTTCTGGGTCATTTGTGTTGCTTGCTCCTCCACCAACGCCTTCATCTTCTTCGGCTCATCTACAAAATTGATTAGTACATTTATTATTTGTACTTCATTTGAATGGACAAGAGAATGAAAATTATCAAAAACAAATGTATTATGTTTACCCGAACAAACCCCTACGGTGCCGGATGAGAGGCGCTTTGTTCCGCTTCGGTCGGTGGCGGACTCACCGTATCCAAAGACCTCCCCTTCTTGTCAAATCCGCCGGTAGCCTCAAAGAACGAGACTCTCGTTGTCGGATATAGAGGATGAGGGGGTCGATCTCACGTTGCGTGGCTCTCTCCCGCGACGCTTCTCAAAGTTTTCCTACAAGCAAACAAATACATAACAAATAAGACATGTAAAACTATATAAATATGGTGGTGCATAAAACAAGTAATAAAGGCAATAAATGTCTAACCGCTATTTGTTGCGCCCTTGGATTAATCCATTGCCTCTCACTCCCTTCAGTGTCGGGGAATGGGTCCGCCGAAAGGTAACCCACTCAACCGATCCAGTGGAGTTTCCCAGAACTCACCGCAAACGCAAATGATGACCTTAATTAATTACTTCAAATTACAAAATATTGAATACGTAAATAGAAAATAACGTGTACTTACAACTTTGCGTCGATGCTCACTAATTGATATGGAGCCGCCAAAGATATGATGGTCCTTCCATTTTGGCCCTATTTTGCTTATTTTTCGCACTTATGGTCTTAAACTTGTCATTGCTTTCCCAATTGCCAAATAATTCATCTCTAGTGTCTGTGGAAGCCAACTGCATCTTGCCTCTCGACCTTCTCAATGCATAGAGCTTTCGACGCACCATCACGCCGGCCCTGTGGTTATAAGCTTTTTTTAGATTTTCAAGATGCTCAGGCAACGTCATATGCTTATCCTGAAAATCAATAACAAACAATTAGTGCTCAAAATTTTAAAAGTACTAAATTAACACGCATAAAAAAATAACTTACCAAGAACTCCTTGAACCACGTGTCTCGTTGCTTGTTAGGAATCTCGTCCACGCGGTCCAAGCTTGAGTGTAATTACGGAATATTTGGTCCGACATGAAAGTCGCCACCGGAGTATCGGCAAAAATCTGAAAACGAGAGATTATCATGCAAATATTAGCATACAAACCAATTAGAAAAGAAAATTGTAACATTACGGGTAACTTTGCATGACTTACTCGTTTGCCGTCGGGACGGATCCAAAGAAACCCTTTGTCTCGGGATCTCTTGAGCCCCAGTTGGTACCTCGAAGAACTACCTTCTTCCCCGACGTGGCTACGAGGCGACGCGGTGTGCTAAGGAAGAAATGTGAAATATTGAAGATGTTTGTACATAGATGGTTTCAAGAAACTAAACAAATGTAAATCAATCGAAATGGTAAAGTAAACCCGTGGTCCTCCTTGCTTTGTGCATCGGGGGGTAGCCGCCGTGACGACGATGTATAAAGTGACGGTGAAAATGACAAATATCCCGACGGTGACGACGAAAAATCAAATAGTGGCACCTCCGGAGAAGAGCCGAGCCCTCGCCTCCATATGGAGCGGTTGGCGTCGCCCTACCCCCTCTTATAGTACGGGGTCGGGCTCGACCACTGCCACGTCCACTACTTGAACGTCCTCCTGGATGCTCCATCTCTGAACACTTATAGACATCATGGCAAAATATATATATATATATAAAATTAGTTAATATGAGAGTAGCAAAGAAACAAAGTATGTAGTATAACATATCGTCATAAACAAATAACTAACATAAATCAACCGGACGATTCATGTTCATCGACATCTACTTGCATGTCTTCATCTGAACTCTCATAGTCGTCGAACTCAGATTCACTATCAGAGAAGCTCATTTCTGCCTCATCCTCATCGTCGATTTCTCATCGTCAATTTGTATAGGAATCAACTCTAACTCCGCACGAGAATCAAAGAGATTGCTTGGTACTTCGTCATCGAAGATGTTTATGGGCAACACATGTTCCACATCGGCTTGGAAAGGTTCAGCCATCGTCATTTGATTCTGCTCTTTCGACTTTGGTATAATATTTCGTGCTTTGGTTTTAATAACTCCCGTCCACCCTTGGCGAGATGTAGGGTATGGTGTATAGTAAACTTGTTCCGCCTTTGTTGAGCAAGGATGAATGGGTCATAACCAACCGAATATCTCCTTGTCCAGTGGATCTCAATATTTCCATGTTTGTCCACTTTTGTCCCACGCGGGACCGTTATCAAACCACTCACACTTAAAAAGGGTCACCACCTTGTCCCACCGGTAACTCGGCTGAATTATCTCAACTAACTTCCCGTAGTAGTCGGTCTCCACCCCGTCAATTTGGTCACCTCGACAACATACACCGTAATTGCAACATAGTGTACTGCGTTCGCGTCAACGTTGCAAATCGATACCCATTGATTATATATTTGTTGCATCGGTAAGCTGTCATTGCAGCTCCATAAGATAAACTCCACGCAACTTCATTGGGATCGATGGATTTTCCAAGAAATATGATCGAAACCATTTTGGAAACTCGAATTAGTGAATTGATCAACTTGGGACACCGACATTGAAGGATTTCCGATCGACCCAATTAGAGAAGTAAGCGTAACAAAAAAAAACTTAAGTTAATACTTTAATACTTACCGTAATAGTAAACAAAACAAAAACTTACTCTAGGTACTTTGCAGCCTCTTCACGGTTGTTTAGAATGTACCGCTCTCGCAACTCGCTTATCTCTTCCGTCAAGAGTTGACTTCCAACGTTTTCCCACGACTCGCCCGGGAAAATTAAATATTGATTTTTGATCCCTCGTATCACCGGCATCATCGTTACGGGGTAACCCTCTCCATCTTGACATCATTTCAGGGGGATAATAGTATGACGCAAATTTTGCGGCCTCTTCGACTAGATAAGCTTCGGCGATAGATCCTTCAACGTACCTTGTATTTTTGATCTTGTGCTTAAGTGTGCGTAAAAACCTACAATGGAATATCGAGCTAAAGTATCATGTCGGTCAATTAATAACATCGCAAATCAATATATATATTACCTCTCAAACGGATACATCCATCTATCATTGCGGGCCTCCTACCTTTGCTTCGTAGGCCAAGTGAACGGGCAAATGTTCCATTGAGTCAAACAAGCTAGGAGGAAACACCATTTCTAACTTGCATAGCGTTATGGGCATGCTCGCCTCCAGGTGTCGTAACTTTTCAACATTAAGCTCTGAAGCACAAATTTCTCTCAAGAACATGGACAACTCCGTTAGAATAGACCATACATGCTTCGGTAGTGCTTTGAAGGCCCACGGCAACAATCTCGGAAAAACACATGACAATCATGACTCTTCATCTTGCTCAACTTCACCTCGTGCATGTCGACACATCTTTTCCAGTTTGACGCATAACCGTCAGGGAGTTTCAGATCTTTAACCCATTGCAACAATTCTAAATTCTGCTCTTTATTGAATGTGTACGGCGCTCCGGGTTTGGAAATTCGTCGGTGCCACCGTCCACCAAATGCAAAGCAGGCCTTCTACAAATCGCTTCAACGTCCAATCATGCGTTGATTGTGTCTTTCGTCTTGCCCTTGGTGTCCATCACGGTGTACGAGAATATTGCAAAACACATTTCTCTCAATATGCATGACATCGAGGTTGTGTCTTAACAATTGATCTTTCCAATATGGTAGTTCCCGGAAGATCTTTGCGTTTGTTCCAATGATGATCAATGTCGTACCCCTCAGGTTCGCTTGAAGCAGCCCCCTCTTCGACACTCGGAATGTGCATGACCCTGTCCCATATTTCTTGTCCACTTAAACGACGAGGTGGATCTGCTCGTTCGACAACCTTCTGCGTGAAGTCTTTTCTATTTCTCCTAAACGGATGATCGGGGGTAGGAATCGTCGGTGCTGTCAAACCAACGACCTTGCGGCGTGTTCCAAGCTAAAACCCATGTTTCTGTTCAAGACATACCGGGCATGCGAGCTTTCCAGACGTTTGCCCGGCCACTCAACATCCCATATGCGGGGAAATCATTTATCGTCCACATTAAGGCGCCCACATGGTGAAATTCGACTTAATGATATATCATACGTAAGAACACCTTCACTCCACAACATCTTCAACTCGTCTATCAAAGGCCTGAGGTACACATCTATCTTTTTTTTTTTGGGTTCGACGGCCCAGGGATTAACGCGTTAAGGAAGAAAAACTCTCTTCTCATGCACATAGAAGGTGGGAGGTTGTACGGCGTCACAATGGTCGGCCAACGGGAATAATTCCGCCCGTATTGTTGAAAGGAGCGAACCCATCCGAACATAGACCAAGACGAACATTACGGGGATCCATAGCAAAGAAAGGATTCGCCTCGTCAAATTTACGCCAAGCTTCGGCATCAGATGGATGCGTCACAAAGTTCTCATCCCTACGATGCTCCCGGTGCCATCTCATGTGTGAGAAGCTGTTTGTTCGGATGCATACAATCTCGTAAGTGCGGGCACCGGAGGAAAGTACCACATCTTGCTTAATGCATGACGGGTCTTTTTCCTTCCTTTCCCCACAACTTTATATCTGTCATCTCCCACGGAATTTGCAATTGGTCGCAAAGCATCATCCTTGTAATACAACATACATCCTCTAGGGCAAAGCAATGGATTTTTTCACATCCAAGCCCAAGCTCTTTCACCTTTTTTTTTGCTTGGTAAAAGTCTTTCGGCAAATTATTGTCTTTGGGAACAACCTTACTCATGATCTCGCATCATTTTGTTGTAATTCCTCTCACTCATATGGTGATCGGTCTTCAAACTTAGTGTTGCTAGGGTAGCCGATAGCGATGAATATTCACTATTTTCAAAGTGGTCGCAACCTTCCCATAACGGACGTTGTGCTTCTTGAAGCATTTTATAGAACCTAGCAGCTCCGGATGAGGATCCTCACCCATGTTTGATGGTTGAGGATGGGTACCGTCTCCTCTCCCATGTATGACGGTTCGGCATGAGTAACGGGATCAAAATATTGGCCGATCGACGGTCCCGCGGCATCCATAACCAACTGCTCATATTGATTAAGGTTTTCTCGATGACTACGTCCCCGTAATAACCACTCGGTGTCGTCGGACTTCGCCATGACATTCCCAACATTCATAATCTTTTATGAATCCCTTTTGACACAAATGAATCCGACCGTGTCCGCATCGTAAATCTTAAACACTTACATTTGGCACACGGACACCGATCTCCCTTCTTGAATTATTTGAATTCGCCAAAGCAAATTGACGAACTCTTCCAAACCCGCGAAGAATGTTGTTGTTACTTGTCTTCTATCGGTTAGACGATTGTACATCCAACTTCTATCATGGTTGCCTTCCATACTTCCTAGCTAGTTCGAGTTACTACCCTAATTAACTTCTCAACATACCACAAATATATATAAGTCGCCTCTTATGCCTTCCAATTGCCACTTACTCAAGAAAGTGAAAAACAAACACATGCATTGAACAAAGAACATATTCCGACCAAGCAACCGGAGAATGAGGATAACACACGAGAACATGGACACATGTATGTGGAGGGGCAAACAAAGAATAGAATACTAAGTATTTTGGAGTTTCTAACATATATGGGCTAGATCAAAGAGATTACTTAACATTTAATCAAATTTATTGTATAACTTGTTAAACATAGATTGAAATAAAAAATTTAAATGAAATATTTTTTAAACAAATTACTAATGAGTCATTTTTATAATAGCCTAAATCAAATAATAAATTCTACTAATTTTTATAACACATACAAATGTGATTATTCTTCAATGTCACACCTTCCTCCTCCCAGTTGACATTAATTAATTCATTGTCTTATCCCTAAATTTCATTTCCAAACACTTCACTTTTCTAGTTTCAACATCATCCTATTTAAATATTTATGTATCAATACCAACTAATACAAAATCTTAATTTTATCACACCAAAATCGAATTGGAATTTATAAATTCCTAAAAAGTGCTAGATAAAAATACTTCATTATTCATTATTTTCATTATTCCAGCTAACCAAACATAATACAAAATCTTAAAGTGCTAGAATTGGAATTTCTAAATACTTCATCAATACCAACATTATAATTATATAATTATTTTATTTAATATTGAATTCTATTTTATTTTTTTATTACTAAATATACTAATTTTATTATAATAATAATATATAATAATAATAAATGATAAAAAAAATTGAATAATTTAAAGCTCTACTTCATTTAATTTGTTATTGTTCTATTAAGATTTTTACCTGTTATTTTTCTATTTTTATATTGTTACAAAGAGATTTTTGAATCACTACAATTCATATCATATATACTTATACAAAGTAGATTTTTATATAGAAATCTATATAGAATTCTACTAAGTATATCTAAATGAGTATGAGTATATATAATAAATTATTCAATTTTTAATTAGAATTCTAATTTTAATTATAAATATAAAAAAAATAGTAATATTGAATATTCATTTTAGAATGAATTTTAGAATAGTTAATTCTATTATAATTATATAATTATTATATTTAAATACAAAATCTTAATTTTATCTTAATTTCACAATTTATCTTATGTAAAAAAAAAACGATTTAAACTCATGTAATCGATAATCTTCTACCAACATACATATTTTCATAATAAAAAGTGCTACAATTGGAATTTCTAAATACTTCATCAATATCAACTAATACAAAATCTTAATTTTATCTTCATTTCACAATTTATCTTATGTAACAAAATACAATTTAAACTCATGTAATCGATAATCCCATACCAACATACATATTTTCATTATTCCGGCTAAGCAAACATAACATAAATATCAAATTGTAATAAAAAGAAAATATACTTCAAACTAACCTGCAAAATCAGAAGAAGATTTGTTTGTAACCTGCAAAAAAAATGAAAGGTAAAAAAAAAAACTACAAAAAGGGGAAAAAAAAGGCAGCTTACATACCTTGCAAAAATGGGGGATCGAACGGGAGAAGGCGGCGGAGGAGGAGGGCGACGGAGATGGGGGAGGGGGTCGGGATGAGGGGGGAGGCCGGGGGTGGGGGGGGGGAGGAGGAGGGGGGATCGGATGATGGTGGAGGAGGGGGATCGGATGATGGTGGAGGAGGGGGTCGTGGGTGAGGGGGGGGGGGGGGGTCGGGAAGAGGGAGGGTGGCGGAGGTGGGGGGGGGGGGCCGGAGGGTGGGGGGGAGAAGCGGGGGGGGCGGAGGCGGGGAGGGCGGGCGGGGAAGGGAAAATTGGGTGAGGGAACGAATGTTGCAGCTTTTAGCCGCAACATTTTGCGACGGATCACAGATCCGTCGCAAAAAGCAATAAAGTGGCGGCCTTTTTGGCCGCCACTTTGCGACGGATCTGTGATCCGTCGCACTAATTTGCGACGGATCACAGATCCGTCGCAAAAAGTAAAAAAGTGGCGGCCTTTTTGGCCGCCACTTTGCGACGGATCTGTGATCCGTCGCAATAATTTGCGACGGATCACACATCCGTCGCAAAAAGTAATAAAGTGGCGGCCTTTTTGGCGCCACTTTGCGACGGATCGTGATCCGTCGCAATAATTTGCGAGCACTACGGTGGCAGCCTTTTTGGCCGCCACTTTGCGACGGATCTCGTGATCCGTCGCGCTAATTGCGACGGATCACGATCCGTCGCAGCACTACGATGGCGGCCTTTTGCCGCCACTTTGCGACGGATCTCGTGATCCGTCGCACTAATTTGCGACGGATCACGATCCGTCGCAAAAACGCTAAAGTGGCGACCTTTTTGGCCGCCACTTTGCGACGGATCATCTATCCGTCGCAATATTTTGCGACGGATATCTGATCCGTCTCTATACTGCGACGGTTTTCTATTTCCGTCGCAATATCCGTAGCTATTGCTACGGAAATTTTATTCCGTCACTATTTTTTTTTTTTGCTACGGATTTAAAAATCCGTAGCAAAATCCGACACCATTGCTACGGAAAATGTTCCGTAGCAAATTCCGTAGCTATTTCGTATTTTTCTAGTAGTGAACGTGCTCAGCCACACATTAGAACTTCAGCAACTGTCACCAAAGAACAATAAAAATGTAGCTGCCATGAAAATCCAAGTCAGAGGTGGCGGAGTGTGAGAGAGAAAATAGTCGATGGTGGTGGTGACTATTGAAGAAGAGGAATGATGAAGGTAGTTGGTCTTTGATGGTGAGATCGACGGAGGGAGTGAGAAAGAAGTCTGTGTCTCTCTGTTTCGGTTCTGCAACTTCCTGAAACATTAACTCCCTTCAACTCCAGTGGTGAAGGTCTCGAAGGGTGGAGGATGGAAAAGGACAAGGTTCACCAGCCAAGATGGTGGCGGATGGTGGAGTCGATGGCAGGCGAAGGTGAGTCGTGAAGGTGGAAGCAAATCTCTCTCGTCTCCCCTGTTCACATCCGTGGTGCTGCACAGTTCTTGCCTTCTCGGCTGTGGTCAACAATGGAGGAGAATGTTGCTCGCCAGCAACCGTGGAGGAAGAGGAAGCCTCCGGCGAGGGGATGAAGGTCGAAGGTGTGAGAGAAGAGTCGAAGGTCTCCTGTCTGTCTGTTCCGCGGCGTCCCACTGTTCAAGTATATATCTTCTCCAGTCTCTGTTCACGTGGCTGGAATGAAGAGGAAGGCAAACCTAATTCTCTCAAAACGCAGAGTTTCACTCAGGGACTTAAGTGAAAGTCTTAAATTTCTGGAGAGGGACTAAAGTGAGAATTTTAAAAATATTTGTGGGGCAGAACTGAAATGTCCAAACTATCTGGGTCCTTTTCTGTAATTGTTTTCTGGCCCTTTTCTTCCTTGATTTGCAATTTCAAGAAATTATAGGGCACTTCTCTGTAATTTTATCCTTTCTCAAAAATATTAATCTTGACCCAATTGACATTCTTTGAAATCTCAAATTTTCTTCTTAAATACCTACAATGTAAGATTAACCATAAGGTAGCATCAAAAGTCAAAGAGATCATTTGCATGAATAATTAACAAATTATGACCATTTTACCCCTAATTATACTTAATTCAATACAAATGTCCCTAACTCAAATTAGTGCTTAATCATGCAATAATGTCCCAGAATATGCATTAAGAATCCCAATTTAATTATGACAAATCATATAAAAATATGGTTCGATCAATTTCCCCACACTTAGACCTTTGTACTCCTGAATAAAGGAAATTGAATACAAGATTCCAAGTCCAAATCACTAATGCATTTGAAAGATGAGCAATTTCATAATTAGAAAGCAATGAATTAATTAATCACATCCCTCAAGTCAACACTAGTTATAATCAATCGATGTAAAGAAATTAACTAACTACACATCCCAAAATATTAGAATGAAGCACAAGAGAACTCTCAAGATATATTGGTGTTTCACTCATCTCACCTCATTGGAATAATTCACTCTAGCTCACTTAATTAATACCTTACCATAGGCTTGTAACAACTCTAACATTTCCACTGTTAATAGCAATTAATGTAATGAATCAAGAGGACTTAAATGGCTTGTAATGTTGGATGAAGGCTAGATGGAATGAATTAATTAGAAAAATGAATAGTTGATATGCAAGTCAAAATTAATGATCAAGTTCATAGCATCTAAATATAACTTTACAAACGTTTTCCAATTCATTTTGGGTGTGCATGGTAACACTCCCGGAATGAGTTTTTTTTTTCAATTTCTATTCCCAGGAATAAAAATATATGGGAATTGCGTTTGGTAAATCCGGTTTATTTTTTTTCCTGGATGGAACTTAGGTTTATTTTTGTCTTTGGGAATAGAAAAAAGAAGCAAAAAATTCATACTTTTTTGTTTCGAGGCACATAATGAAAATCGTTTCTTCTACTCCATCGCGTCTCTCATCTTCATTATCCCGAGTCCCGATGCAAGCCACACACCATATTGGCCTTCCTCTCGCGATCCACTTCCACCGTAACCACCAGGCCGGCCATCCACTGTCAGCCTTCCACTGTAGCTTCCACCATCGTCACCGTCTTCATCCTCTGTCGCTGCCATCACCTTCGGTCCACCACGCCGGTGAGCTTCGGCGAGAGTCTGGCTTTTCCAGAAAATAGCCTCCATCATTCTTCACCTCTGCTTTCTTCCACACCATGCCTCCTCCACAATCGCCCATTTCCTTCCCTCCATTCACAATCATCATCGCTCATAGCCTTCCCCTGTTCACCATTGCCGTTGGTACCAAAAGTCCCCAATAGGTACTGAAAACTCGCTGTTCGGCAAGCCCAGAAAGTCCTCACCGATTACCTCCACGAAACTCTATGCTTACCTTTTGTTTTTGTAGATCAGATTGGCAAAAACTCCCTCATTTCCCTCATTAATCTCATTGTATAGGTCGATTTCTCGACTTCAGCTTTCTCGAGAAATACCTCGGTACCACCCCATCAATGAGTTTGAATTTTTCTTTGAAAGCATTGGCATAGACTATAACAATAGAGCTTCTAGGTTGTTGCATGTGAATAAAGTCTTCTTTTCTGAAGATGGGTCAATTCTGGATGTAGCTTGTGCGCTTTCAGGTTTTGGGTTTCCGTGGGATAAGTTGGGTAAGTTGTATGAGGAATGTAGTTCCATTTTCAGGAGAAGTCCTGAAGAATTGAAATCTAAACTCTGAGTTTAAGAAGTACGGGTTTGGTAATGTTGAAGTGGTTGGTATATGTCTAGCTTTCCCCAATATCTTAGGTAAGGAAGATGAATTTGATGGTGAAATTGATGGTCTGTTTACTGATCTGAAGTCAGTATTTTTAGATTTTGAATTGGCAAGATCTATAAAAGAAAACATATATTCTTGGCATGAAGTATGTAGAAAAATTCGAGTGTTCTATAATGTAAATGGCGAGAAGGGAAAGTTAGGGGAGCTCATGGGAAGGGCAAAAGCCATTTTTATTGAATATGGAGAAGATGAGTTGATTCAAAAGGCAGAGTCTTTCTGTTGATTTGGTGTCAAAAAAGAGGAAGTAGCACTTTTACTTTTAAAAGCCCTAGGTTTGTTGAATCTTGATTTGCAGATTCCTTTGATATCTGTGTCAAAGCTATTGAAACACTTTGGCTTGAGCCCTAAAATCCTAGAGGATGTTAGTAAAAAATATGATAATGTATTGGGGACAAACAAGATGGATAATCTGCCTAATGTAATGAGAGCTTTGGATTTACATGAGTGGTTCTTCAACAAAATGAAGGATGGAAATCATAACTTGTTATTAAGTTATCTTGCAAGCCATCCTAATGAAGAGCAGGATGAAGGATACCAAGCTGGTTTGGAGAAAATTTGTGCTTCAAGGTCCCAGTATCATAGAATGAGGAAATTGAATTTCTTGCATGGTTTGGGCTTTGGAGAAAATGCTTTAATTATAGATATTGCAGCTCGCTTGCATGGCAATAGATGGGATTTACAGAAAAGGTCTGAATTCCTTCTACATTTAGGGATTGAATTCTCAGATCTCTGTATCATGGTGAAAAGAGCACCTAAAATTCTAAACCAGAAAACTCAAGTTATAGATAAGAAGGTGAAATTCTTCTGTTAGGAACTGGGAATCCCTTTAAAGTGTCTGACCCCTTTGGCTGCAATTTTGATTTATAATCTAGAGGACCGTATTAAGCCTAGGCACAGACCTTATGTGGCTTAAAGAAAAGGGTTTGCTTGTAGAAAAGTATTCCATTGGAACTGTGATTTCTTACAGCAGCTATCGTTTTGTAGATTTAGCTTATAAAATTCACCCAGTTGCCCGAAAACATTGGTTTGAGCAATTATATATACCTCCAAACACTCATAAGTGTTATAATCATTAGTTGTTGCCTTGTTTGTTGCCAATGTATTTTGAATGAACTGAGGGACATATTCTGACTGACTTTGGAGATTATTCATTTGCTACTTAATGTGAGAAAGTTTTTCAGACAAATTGGGGATAAGTCCCCAATTGCATATTTTATTATTGGGAAGGACCTAAGTTAGAGTACTAGTACTCCATATGTACAAAATATGCAGTTCTGTTCATAAAAATTTATAAAGTCATTCTCACCAATAAAAATTTTAATGAAGGATTTGTCTCCAATTTTATACCATTGATGAAATCTGTAAACAAAAAATAAAGAAATAGATTTGTATTGTATTAGGTAAATCTAATTCTCGGAATAAAAATAATGTGTTAACAAACATAATCTGATTCTCAGAATGAAAAAAAAATGTGTTAACAAACGTAATTCTGATTCTCGGAGTAAAAATAAAATGAGTTAACAAACGTAATTTTGATTCTCAGAACTCTTCCAAAGCATTAATCGAAAAAACTGTTTTATCTCGTAAACTTGATCTTTGGGAATGAGAATGGTTGCTTATGCACACCCTTACAAATTCATGAATAAATTAAATGCCTTCTTGATATTTCTTTTGCTTTTCTTTTTATTTACCAAATACTTTACTATTTTTTTATTTTCAATACCTTTCTTTTCTTTTTCTTTTTCAAACTATACTCACTTTTTTTTTTCTTTTCAATATACATGGCATTTCAATTTATTACTCTACTTGTTATTGGCAATTCACTTCTAATTTTTAGAATACTATGAACACTATGAGTAATGACATGCATACAACATAGGAATGACTCAAAAGTGGTAAGCAAATGGTAGATGAATGTAAGTTTGTGTTTGGATGAAACTGGTTTAAAATTGAATGCTTTTTTTCATTTTCATCACACTAACGCAAATACCGTTTTGAAAAAGAGTGGAAAAAAGTTCTAGAAAGTGAAAAACTATGTGAACATGCACACATGAAAAGAATTTAAGGCTCAAATAACCTTCCAACAAGGTTTTTCTCCAATGCTCAGTCTAACACAATCAATTGCATAGTAAGCTAACCACAAAACATCTTGTGGATAATATTCCCACATCTACTTAACTATTCCAAGTGCTAACTTACAAACACAACCAATCAAAACATTGCAATCAATTAAAATAATGCTTAACTCTTAAAAGCACTAATGATGTAGAAACTCTTTCTCAAAATAAGGAGTAAGTATAAATCCAATTGTGGGTTCATTTCTCTTCTCATTCGCTTGAAAAACAAAACATAGTTTTAAAAAGTTGCCAAAACACTAGATCTCATGAAAGCTCAAAGAATTTCCCACAAATTATACACTTCCAAAGTGGCAAATGCGACCCTTTACCACTTAGGGCATGCATTAGAGCAAGTCATTCTTGAAAAATTTTCTAGTTTAAGGCATTTTCTCATTTAAAAACAACCAATTAATGGGATTTAAAATGCATTCCCCTCCCCCACACTTAATCAACACAATATCCTCAATGTGGAAAAATCACTCTAAAGAGAATGATAAACAAGTTGAAATTCAAGGCACAATGGTAATCAAGTAGGGTAGTGGCCAAGAAAATGCAAAGCATACATAGGGGGTTCTTATTCTACTTAATAAACTAAATTATTTCTACTTTTTCTACTGGATTGTGTCCCTCCCCCACACTTATCTTCCTCATACAACAATTAAGCCCAAGTAATCAAAGGAATTAGGAAGAAAATAAGTGAGGAAAGAGACAACCTGTGTTAGGGTATCTTGAGTCGTTTGAAGGAAAAGTTCTCATCCCCGATGAGAATCATGCATTTGTCTTTTATAACATTTTCTCCTACATTGATTTTTCTTGGTGGAGGATTAGAAGAAGGCTCATAATATGGGTTGGATGGTGGTGGAAAAGGCTCATGGTATGATCTATAGAGTGGGTGCAGTGAGTGATTAGATTGGAATGGAGGTTGGTGGTAAAGTTCATGGTATGGGTGGTGGAATGAAAGAGGAAGGCAAACCTAATTATCTCAAAACGTAGAGTTTCACTCAGGGACTTAAATGAAAGTTGTAAAAGTTCTGGAGAGGGACTAAAATGAGAATTTCAAAATATTTGTGGGGCATAACTGAAATTTCTAAACTATCTGGGTCCTTTTCTGTAATTGTTTTCTGGCCCTTTTCTTCCTTGATTTGCAATTTCAAGGAATTATAGGGCACTTCTCTGTAATTTTCTCCTTCCTCAAAAATATTAATTCTAACCCAATTGATATTCTTTGAAATCTCAAATTTTCTTCTTAAATACCTACAATGTAAGATTAACCATAAGGTAGCATCAAAAGTCCAAGAGATTATTTGCATAAATAATTAACAAATTATGACCATTTTACCCCTAATTACACTTAATTCAATACAAATGTCTCTAATTCAAATTAGTGCTTAATCATGCAATAATATCCCAAAAAATGCATTAAGAATCCCAATGACAAATCATATAAAAATATGGTTCGATCAATTGTACAAAATATTTCAGGGTGGTTTTTCATAACTTAGTTATGAGTAATGTGGTTTGTTAGAAATATTACATTCCTATATTGCTAATAATGAGTTTAGAATTTCTTTTTTTGATATGATGAGTTTAGGGAACCAGTTATGGTGCCTATCCTTTGGATAGGCACCATCTCTTTAAACGATCTGATCTGGCGGTTGATTTAATATTTTTTTAAAGATATTTTCTAAATGAAAAAATGATTTTTTTGAAAAAGTGTTAGTTAAGAGATTATCTTTATTTTAGATCTTTTACCTAAAAAAAATTAAAAAATAAAAAGTAAAAAATATTAAATCTGGACGGTTCAAATCAGCTAGGCAAATGGCACCATATCCGGTTCCATGAGTTTAGAATTTCTAGATGAGAATAAAGTGGAGGGGAGAAATCGTCAACAGTGGTGTCCAGCCGTCCATTGAAATGCAATCCCACAGCTGCTAAAACGGCTTATGATTTGAAATATTGTCCGATATTAATCAATTAAATATATAACAAAAAAAGGAGAAAAGGAAAAACATCAGGCCTCATAATTTTAGTCAGCCTGTTGAAAGTTGGCAAAAAAAATAATTTTTAGGGAAAACAAAGTGCAAGTCTTGATCTTGAACTTAATTAATTAAGAACAATTATATGTTTGACAGAGAATTAAAATGTTGACGATACGAGTAAAAGTGATAAAGATGTGTCACCTCTCTTGTAAAGGCACTTGCTTAAAAGTAAGAATTGGGACTGTAGATGTTAATCAGCATCATCATATAAACTAAAATAATTTTATACTATCATTTTACTAAGTTACTCTTAATTATTTGGATCAGAAGCATATATAATTGAATTCTATATGTAGCTTGTTCTTCCTTTTGCTTCCCCACTACCTCTAGTTATTAATATATATGCTGCCCGTAATCTTTGAATCAAGTTTGCATGTTGGTTTGGATCTTGCTATATACTCCGTAATAAAAAAAATGTTGCAGTTAGAACAAAGATAGCCAATTTCGCATTAAAATTATACATAGATATATCATATATAGATATATAGTTTTGGGGACGCATACAGATTTAGATGATATGGTCACGGTGTGCACTTAATTATTCCAATCCAATGCAATCCGTGTTCCAAAGGGAAGAAATTAAAAAGTTGCCTTTTGAATTCTCAAGGCCTCCAGTGTTATCTATAAATACCTTCTCCTCATCTTTGCCTCCTCACCAGTAAACTCAAGTACTTGTATACATTTATCGTGGTTTTGTCTTCTTTGTGCGTTTGATCAATATTTGGCATTTAGGAATGGAGCTTCATTATAAATACTAAGTGGCGCTTGTGTGCGTGATGATGCTGTTACCAGCTGCACTATGCTACTCACAAGTCTTCACTCCCTCCCGAGCTGCCTATTACGCTACCTCTGATGGCTATGGAACTCCAAGTACATTAAACTCATCCTCTCATTATTATTGTCCCTCACTATGACTTTCTTTATATAGTCTCCAAAGCCATCCTTGCATCAAGAGTTCTAAGTTTATAGTTTGAGCTTTGGACCCATAACCTCTATGTATGTACACAAGATTGATTAGGACACACTTGTTGCGAGGAGTGAAGGAATTTTTATTTATTTTTTGAGACAAGTTTACTTTGATGATGCATATGCATGCTACTTTTAACTTATAGGGTACATACCCTTGTAAATATGTAAATATGTAAATAGGTGGAGCTTGTGGATACGGCTATTATGAGAGAAGTGCAAACAATGGGAAGGTGGCAGCTGCGTCTGGGCTCTAGAGGAATGGCGCTGGATGCGGTGCTTGCTACAAAGTCTGTGTCTTAGCCCAACATATAAACACTACTTGTCTTCCATATATATAAACATGTTATAATTGAATCAGTTTTATTCGTATGGATACGATATATTAACTCTGATTTTTGAATTTCAATGTCGAATAGTAACACATTATTGTTTCATGAGCCATGTCGTGTTCGGGTAATTAAGGTGCAAGAATTCAAGGTTGTGCAGTGAGTATGGAACGATGGTGGTGGCAAAAGACTACGGCGCAGGAGACAGAACTGACTTCATTATGAGTCCAAATGCCTTCAAAGATATGGGACGAAACCCAAGTGCATCGGCCGAGCTGAAGAAATACGGCGTCGTTGACATCGAATACATGAGAGTACCTTGTCTATGCAGGCTACAACGTGCGTATCAAGATCCACGAGTCCAGCAATTACCCAAACTACCTTGCTATTGTCATTCTCTACGTGCCTGGCATGAACGACGTCACTGCCGTTGAGATCTATGACATATGATACTTTCAACTTATATCGTAGTTCTTATATTATTAATTCCCTTCTTGTTCTTTGAGGAACTTATATAATTGTGCTTATGAATCATGATCAACATGAAATGATAATGAAACAGAATGAACGCCATGAATGGAAGCCAATGAGAAGAGCGTACGGGGTAGTGTTCGATATAGTTGGCGCACCAAGTGGACCATCGACGCTGAGGTTGCAATTCAGTGGAAGAAACGGTTGGGTTCAATCCTTCAAGAGTGCCATTCCTGGGGATTGGAAGGTTGGAGCTTCTTACTGTTGGTAAAATCGGTCCCTGCCTGACATTCAGGCGTGACCTCATGAGTAGGAAAAACAAAAAAAAAAATTGTCTTTCCTTAATTTGCAGTGGAAACTATAATCAATAACCACAACTCTTTACGGTTATCATGACTTATAAACACTGAACACATTTGTGAGTTTTAATGGGCGCTCATGAGAATCCATAATTCTTATGGTCCTCGTGAGTTAAAACCCGTATTTAAAATAAATACTCATGGGTTCCTATAATGTCATCATAAGAACCCATCACAAATGTACAATGTCTTCAAGATTCTCATGAGAACCCATAACTTTTATGGTATCATGAGTCATCTCAATACTATGGGTATTCCCAGGAATATTGATCATGTGATCCCGTAACATTTACAGGAGATCATGAGATATTCCAAGAAAGGATCTACTCATTAAAATACGTTAGGGGGTTTAGGATTACCTTAGATCATCGAAGACCTCAAAGTGTATGAAGTCCTCTAACGCCGATCCACACACGGTTATCTCCCGATTGCTTTGAGAACTCCTTCTCTTTGATTCCTCTCTTTCCTTGGATGCTTGCTAGGCGACGCAAGGTTGAGGATTCAATGTTCTTGGGATTTCTTTCTCTTTGGATGGCGCCTTTCTTTCTTTTCTTGGTTGCTTTGGCTAAGAATTCTATTCGGCCAATGCTCTAGGTTTTCAAAGAATGCCGTAGAAAAATATACAACTCACGCGTAGTGTTATATTATTTCTTTGCGGCCAAAACCTAGATCCCTTATTTTTCTAACTAAAAAATAATAATATAATAATATATTATTATTCCAATAGTTAAAATCCTAGATCCACCAAGTCAGCCGCAAAAGATGAGACTAATAAAATCTCAAATCTTTTTCCACGGCTTATCCCCTAATTTCTTTTAGTTCTTGCCGAAAATTATTAGATTCAAAATCTTATAATTTACACGGTCAAAAACTTAATTTAGGGTTAAAAGAATTATGACCCATTAATTGGTATTATTTAATTAATCAAGATTATGGATCTCATCCAAATCTTTAATTAATTCTTGAATTAATAATTCAAGATAATGGATCTTATCCAGATCTTTAATTAATTCTTGAATTAATAATTCAAGATAATGGATCTTATATCCAAATCTTTAATTAATTCTTGAATTAATAATTCAAGATAATGGATCTTATCCATATCTTTATTGGAGGTATATTTATATTAGATAATCCTAAATTATATTTTATAATATATACTCTTGAATTTAAAATTCAAAATGGCCTAAGACCGCGTTTGGTCTTCTAACATATTTAGGCTTATTAATGGAAAATTAATTTTCCACTAGATAACCATATATGGAGCCATTTTAATATATTGGGCTTGTAGTCCAACTCTAATCCAAATATACTCATTCTTTCGAGAAAGCTCAATAACAATTATTGACCCAAGATTGTTAATCTTAACCAATCAAGAATAACCTTTGTGTGTGACCCATCAGGCCCAATTAATCACGACATAAATAACCTTGGACTAATCAAACTCCTTTAATGAGCTCAAGTTATTTAATGACCACATAAGACAATAGCAATGCTCTGTGGCCCAGAATTAATTGAGTTGATCAAGTGATCTACCTTTTCTAATTTGGACACCGTCTTTGGCTTCATCCCTCACTACGTCATTCACATTTAGTCGAGAGCAAAGATAGAGTATAATCTCTCTTGGTTGACTAAATATAGCGTTTTCACAGAACTAGGAATCTTCTTCTATTGACTCTAAGATGAAACATGACTCTTCATGATCACTTACTGTGCACAGATTTCCGAGTCAACTAGAAGTCATCCAAGCCCTACCGGTCCTGTGAACGACAAATCCCTTGTAGGAGACATTGAGTCCTTTCGGCATGTACATCTACACTCATGCATTTGAGTCATACCCAAGAGTACACTATTCTCCCCATTCTCAGGCGGATAGAGTTGTACAATCAAAGTATGACATTAGGACACAGTGCTCGATGACATCCTCAAGTCTAGGACGATCCACACTACCAAATGTTAAGAGACTTTTATATCCAATGATACTTCCTACAAATCTTTGTGGAGTCTCTTGGTGGGTCTGTTCGGTGCTATTTGTTCTTCAACAAATCCACCCACGACATCAACTAAGACATCATTATGCCTGTATTCCATGAGGTCCCTACCTTGCATCTCTATACAAGTAGACGATGTCGTACTAGTCTTATCGAAATCACCAATGCCCTTTCTTGGTGATTCGAGACTAGGAACAAGTTTCAGGCAATAGACATTTGGTGTTCTTGAGTCCTCATGATCATGATCCTATCATAGATCCTCAAACGAACACCTATTCTATTCCTAGGGTTTTTATCTTTAAATGCATATTAACCTTAACATAAAGGCGAGACATAAATATGATAAAGATAAAATGTACTCAAATACATAAATCATAAAATACTAAATAGAAAAAGGTGTTCCTCTGTCAGAGCAGATTGTCTCTAGGACACCTATTTACTAACACTTACAACTTTCTAGCTCATTCTGACTAAGATCCTTCAGGACAAAGAGAGGGCAACGTACCTAACCTGTGTGGCTCTAAAGAATGCAAGATGTTGGTGTCATGTCTATTATAAAAAATTAATAAGAAAATTTTTAAATGTATTAAAAAAACAAAAGAATATAAACAAGAAAAGAAAAGAAAACTTCAACTTAACGTAGAAAAATAATAATCAAGAGTCAACTAAGCTATTACAACAGAACGATTACAAAAGCATTATTCGATTCTTCATTCCTTGAAAATATTGCATTGTATCTTCATCATCAATCTTATCAAACATATTACGTTCAACATAATTTAGCATGCATGAGTTAAACCAATAATCACCTATCCGATTGCGCAACTTATCCTTAACAAAAGTCATTGTAGAAAAAACCCGCTCAACACTAGCAGTTGCTATCGGTAGAACGAGCGCCAACTTTATCAACAAATAGACCAATGGATAAACAATATCCTTTCTTTTCTCAACCATTTTCAAAGCAAGGTTAGAAATTGTTTTCAAATTGACAAAATCAAAATAAGCTCTTACATCAACAATAAAATTACCGAGACTTGAAGAAAGAAAAGGAATATCTGCAAGCTCATCAAACTCCAAAGGATAGAATCTAGCAAACTCAATTAACTTTTCTTTGTTAAAATTAGTAAATGAATCATGAGGATCAAGACAACTCAAACACTCCAGCAACTTGGTATTGACATTATCAAATCGATCACCCAACTCTTGAACCTGAGTATATATCACTGTGTTAAATAACTCCACATTAAAGTAGTGCAAGAATGTGAATGATTCCAATCTTTGTTTTGATCTCCCTTTAAGACAATAAACATCATTCATATTTGGAATGTCAATATCATATATTCATATTTAATGGCAAAAATGTTCATTTCTTGAAGCTATTCATCAAAACCATTATCTCTCACCTCTTGTAAATGAGACTTGACTACCTTCACTAAACCAATTGCATTTAAAAGGTTTTGATCTTTTCTTTGTAGTGCTCGTGACAACTCATAAGAAATCCCCAAGATCAATTTCATAAGATGCAACAAGAATGCAAATTCAAAATCCTCTATGGCATACAAAATGCAACCTGCATCAGTTTTTGCAACATCATTTTTTGGCTCGTCTTCAATAATTTTCATCAAGGAAATTTTTGGAGAAAATAATGAGATAACATTTGTAACCGTACCAAAATGGGAACCCCAACGAGTGTCTCTAGGTCGCTTTGAGGTTGTCTATTAATTTAAACCTTTTCCAGTTGATATTTTACCACGAGCAATTCTTTCAACTATTTGCTCATATTGATTCATTTGAAGAATTTCCTTCCGCTTGCATGAACCCCCCACAATAGTAGCCATCTTTTGAAGCGTGTCAAAAAATTCTTGAATCTTTTTGTGATGTTTTGCAACCTTCACAAGTGCCAATTGTAAGTGATGAGCAAAACAATGAATGTAGAATGCGGATGTGTTGTCTGCCAAAATCAAACTCTTAAGCCTTTTGAATTCACCCTGCATATTACTAGCACCATCATAGCCTTGACCGCGACATTTAGACAAACTTAAACCAAGTTTAGAAAACAGCCCATCAATCGCTGCTTTTAGTAATTATGCAGTAGTATCTGAAACATGAATTATGCCAATAAAACATTCAACAATGGACCCTTTTCTTTTTACATACCAAAGTACAACTGCCATTTGTTCTTTAATTGCAACATCACGAGCTTCATCAACCAGCAAGGAAAAGTAATCATTGCCGAGATCACTAATTATTGCTTTAACAGTCAAATCAGCACAAGCTTGAGAAAGATCTTTCTGAATCATTGGGGAAGTCAATTTGTGATTATCGGGGGCATTTTGCAAGACCACATGACTTATCTCTTTATTTGGCTTAGAATAAAACTTTAGAGTTTTAAGAAATAAACCTTGTTGATTTGAACTTTTAGATTCATCATGTCCCCGAAAAGGCTGACCATTTCGTAGTAGGTATCTAGCACAATCTAAAGAAGTTTTTAGCCGAATACAATAATCAATTCTTTGTTGTTCAGAAATATTTGAAAAGGAAATATCAATATGTTGCTTTTGCTTCATCAAATCTTGACCAACTTGATAACATTTATTGTGAACACTCTTATGATCTTCAACATGAACTTTGATTCTATCCTTCTTTTGCCAATTTTTGAACCCCACACCGACAAATGCTTCTTGTGTTGAACCACTACCTCCAACCATTGGCGGACCCAACTTATAGGCCCCCTTGAATTTGGATTTTTTTTTAAATTTTAAAAATTAATACATGTTTGAATAATTGCCCACCCTTAAATTAAGTACCCACCCTTAATACATCAAGATTGCACTTCGTAATCAGATGGGGGATGAATGATTGTTTAATGCCTTATATTGAAAAAGATGTATTTGATAGCATTGGTAATAAGACAATTATGATGGAATTTCAAAAAATAAGGCCTAGAAGGATGACATTGTAATTATTTTTATTGTAATATACTTTTATCATTAAAATATATGTACTTGAACTTATTGAGTGCCCACCCTTCATTGTAATTTATGTAGCTGCATTTCTAACAGCACTTAGCTTTGCTTTTCTAAATGACAGGTTTGTAAAATAATTGCCTCTCTTATTACATCATCAGTATTCACTTGATTTCATGAATATTTTTTTGATATTCTTTTTTTGGTATATATTCTTTTGTTTTTTTAATGCATTTAAAACTTTACTTTAAAAAAAAAAAACAGGGGCGCTGCCCCTGAGCTCCCGAATCCCCCACTAATTGTGCCCCCCCCTTTTAGAATTTTCTAGGTCTGCCCCTGCCTCCAACCTCCATATCAAATAGATAACAATACAAGCAAAAACATGCATCTTTTAATACTGTACTCCAACCAAGAACCAAATTTTTCATACCACTTAGGATTGAATCTAAGCATTTTTCCATACATTTTCGTTTAAGGGAATGGTTTAAGAATTGGTTGAGTTGACCCCTTGAGAAAATAAGTGAAAGTGGAGCTTAATCACCAAGAGGGGAGTGAATTGGGGATTTTTAAAAATTCTTCCAGAAAAGCTCTGTTTTTCGAAACTAAAACAGAGTAGACTATGGAGTAGAGAAGAATAGCAAGACACAAGGAATTATCCTAGTTCGGTCTAATCTCTTGACCTACGTCCGGTCCCGGACTCCCGCACTCTCCGGGATTTTCACTATCACAATTGATTACACACTCGCACTCAAGAGTAATTCTCTCACTAGAACTTACTCCCCTTACAAGTTGTAATCAATGAACCCAATCACCAAGTCCCCGGACTTGTGATTCTTTACAATAAATGATATTCAAGATGAAAAACTCTCTCTAAGAGTGGATAATGATAAACACTGAAGATTGAATGTATCAACAGATACTTAGTACAAAAAGACTCAAGAGTAGATGAAGGCTTTAATGATTTTCGCTTTCTGAGGTCTTAGTTGTTGAGAGGAATTGAATGCTCTTCTATTTATACTGAGAAGGCATTAAATGACCGTTGTAATTCTTCATATAACCGTTGGTGACATTAACCAAGGTTCTGGTTCAATTTTGGTCTTCTTCTCTCTCTAATCTTCATTTAATCCGGTGGCGCGAAGTTGAGAGTTGACTTCTAGTAAATAAATCCGTTGGACTAGCAAACTTTGGATGTGGTAGGTAGGCATTATTCCTTTGTAAGCGTGTGCAGAAGGATTTCCCAAAAGTATGCAACTTTCTGGGTTTAGCATTTAATGTTCTGATAGCTTTTTGCTTTAAGTCTTCATTTAATCTCGTTTAAACAAGCTAAAACCCACTAACAAAGTGGTTAAACATAGCAGGGAATATCAAAGAATAATGATGACAAGTATTAGAATCAAACAAATAGGATTTCACAATTTCGCTCAAGTTGATTTTCAAAAACCGCGACCAATACTCGAGTGAGTTCTTCAATACTTGAGTATTGCACTGTGCACTAATGTGAATACTTGAGTATTCAGATGAATACTTGAGTATTCGTCTTCCAGAGAAGGCACAACATGATTTGAGCGTTTGGACAGTTTCTTTGAGTAGGACCAATACTCGAGTATTGAAACCAATACTTGAGTATTGAACTTTTTATGTGAAAATAAGTTTAAGTCCAAAACTTCAATACTTGAGTATTCAAATCAATACTTGAGTTTTCAAAAATATTAGAAAAAGAGCCAAGCTCTGTGTGTGCCCAATACTCGAGTATTCAACTCAATACTTGAGTATTGAACTGTTTGAAAAACTTTGTGAAATCTTTTCCAAGTCAATACTTGAGTATTCATTTCAATACTTGAGTATTCAAATCACTTGGAAACAAAGACAAAACTTTAAATCTGGTCAATACTCGAGTAATCATATCAATACTCGAGTATTGAACTATTTTCAATACTTGTGAAGTCTCTCGTCATTCCAATACTTGAGTATTCATATCAATACTTGAGTATTGATAAACATGTGAAAAACTTTGAAACCTTTCTGTTTGCCCAATACTCGAGTATTCATATGTTGAATACTTTAATGATTTTCTGTATGACCAATACTTGAGTATCCATATGGATACTTGAGTATTGATAATTTTGTATTTCAGTGAAAGAGTTTCTGTAAGATCAATACTTGAGTATTGAAACCAACACTTGAGTATTGATTTATAGTGAAAAACTTGGAAGGCTCTCTGTAACACCAATACTTGAGTATTGAGACCAATACTTGAGTATTGAGTGACTTTGTGGAAACAAGCCATTCTTTGTCAACTCAATACTTGAGTATTGAAACCAATACTTGAGTATTGAACATTTAGCGAAAAATGCACCATTCACTGTCAACTCAATACTTGAGTATTGAAACCAATACTCGAGTATTCACTTGACAGTAAGTTTTTCAACTTATCAAAACTCATTTTAATTTGTGTTTACAATTGTCAGTTATCATCAAAACCCATATAGAACTAACAATAAGCTCTCCGAATATCCTCTCTTTCTATAGGATTTGATGTCATTGAATAAATTAAAGGTCTTTTCCCAGATCCGCTTCAAGATTTTCTATATTAACTTTTGCTTGAGGTGGTGATTGAAAACTTTGAAATTGAGATGCTTGTGGTAGTTGATAGGATCACTACTACAAAAAACCTGAAAAACAACCTAAATAAGACCCAATTAACGTCCCTTTTCAGATGGACGTCTCGACAGGTGTTGTCTTATTTCTCACTTTTGGCGTCCTGAATACAATTCAAGATGCCTTATTAAGGCGTCCTGAACACATTTCAGGATGCCATATATTGTTTTTTTTTTTTAAAAAAACCTCCAAACCTCATGTTTGGGGGTTGGCCGTGGAATTGGAAGAAGAACCAGCAAGAAAAACACATCAACAATCAACATTATTCCAAAATACCAGCAAGAACAACACATTAGCAATCAACAATAAAAAAACCAAAGGAGAAGCTATAGATTCGGAGATTCCAATATTATATTATCAGCCACCAAAATTCATAGTTACATACTTATATCAGACAACAAAAAATGTATACACCATTTTTCTGCTCCTGAGCTTCTTCCACCGGCCCAAAATCCAGATCTAGGCAAGGCTCCATTTCATATCCGTTGAAACACATACTCACTGGATTACAACCAGTGCCGATGATGTCATCTCGCACAACTTCAGATCTGGATCTTCGAATTGGTGGCGGCAGATCTAGGCTCTACATAGCCTTCGAATCTGAAAGCAACCAGCGCCAAATAATTGAACTCCTCGCCAAATAATCTCGAAGAAATGAAACCAGCGTGTGTGAAGAGGTATTATTGAGCCAAAAAAAAATATTGATTGCCTAAGAAATGAAACCGGCGTGTGTGAAGAGGAATTTCAAGCATGGTGATTGATATATGGGAAATTTGGGACGGATTTGGCGCAGATCTCCCAAAACTCAAATAATTGAACACCTCGCGTCTGGATTTGGCGTGGCGTTAAAAAAAATGGCATCCGGATTTAAAATTTATGACGATAAAATGCGATTGTGGCGTCCTAAACTTATTCTAGGACGCCAAAAAAATTATTTTGGCCAAAAAACTCCCGTGATGCCAACAAATTTCACAAAATGCGCCGAATATTTAATTTTAGGCGTCCTAAATAAGATTTAGGACGCCAAAAAAATTATTTTGGCGTCGAACTTCTTTTAGGACGCCCAAAATTTTCACTAGCATCGAAAAACTCCTTTGCGCCAAAAAATTTCTAAAAATGTGCCAAATATTTAATGTTAGGCGTCCTAAATTAGATTTAGGACGCAAAAAAAAAAATTATTTTGGCGTTCGAACTTCTTTGAGGACGCCAAAATTTTTTACCGGCGCAAAAAACTCCTCTAGCACCGAAAAATTTCTAAAAATGCGCCAAACATTTAATTTTAGATGGACGTCTCGACGGGTGTTGTCTTATTTCTCACTTTTGGCGTCCTGAATACAATTCAAGATGCCTTATTAAGGCGTCCTGAACACATTTCAGGATGCCATATATTGTTTTTTTTTTAAAAAAAAAAAAAAAACCTCCAAACCTCATGTTTGGGGGTTGGCCGTGGAATTGGAAGAAGAACCAGCAAGAAAAACACATCAACAATCAACATTATTCCAAAATACCAGCCAAGAACAACACATTAGCAATCAACAATAAAAAAACCAAAGGAGATGCTATAGATTCGGAGATTCCAATATTATATTATCGCCACCAAAATTCATAGTTACATACTTATATCGACAACAAAAAATGTATACACCATTTTTTCGCTCCCGAGCTTCTTCCACCGGCCCAAAATCCAGATCTAGGCAAGGCTCCATTTCATATCCGTTGAAACACATACTCATTTGGATTACAACCAGGTGCCGATGATGTCATCTCGCACAACTTCAGATCTGGATCTTCGAATTGGTGGCGGCAGATCTAGGCTCTACATAGCCTTCAAATCTGAAAGCAACCAGCGCCAAATAATTGAACTCCTCGCCAAATAATCTCGAAGAAATGAAACCAGCGTGTGTGAAGAGGTATTATTGAGCCAAAAAAAATATTGATTGCCTAAGAAATGAAACCAGCGTGTGTGAAGAGGAATTTCGGCATGGTGATTGATATATGGGAAGGCGGGACGGATTTGGCGCAGATCTCCCAAAACTCAAATAATTGAACACCTCGCGTCCGGATTTGGCGTGGCGTTAAAAAAAATGGCATCCGGATTTAAAATTTATGACGATAAAAAATGCGATTGTGGCGTCCTAAACTTATTCTAGGACGCCAAAAAAATTATTTTGGCCAAAAAACTCCCGTGATGCCAACAAATTTCACAAAATGCGCCGAATATTTAATTTTAGGCGTCCTAAATTAGATTTAGGACGCCAAAAAAAATTATTTTGGCGTACCGAACTTCTTTTAGGACGCCCAAAATTTTCACTAGCATCGAAAAACTCCCTTTGCGCCAAAAAATTTCTAAAAATGTGCCAAATATTTAATGTTAGGCGTCCTAAATTAGATTTAGGACGCAAAAAAAAAAATTTATTTTGGCGTTCTGAACTTCTTTGAGGACGCCAAAATTTTTTACCGGCGCCAAAAAACTCCTCTAGCACCGAAAAATTTCTAAAAATGCGCCAAACATTTAATTTTAGATGGACGTCTCGACAGGTGTTGTCTTATTTCTCACTTTTGGCGTCCTGAATACAATTCAAGATGCCTTATTAAGGCGTCCCGAACACATTTCGGGATGCCATATATTTTTTTTTAAAAAAAAAAAAAAACCTCCAAACCTCATGTTTGGGGGTTGGCGTGGAATTGGAAGAAGAACCAAGAAGAAAAACACATCAACAATCAACATTATTCCAAAATACCAAAGCAAGAACAACACATTAGCAATCAACAATAAAAAAACCAAAGGAGAAGCTATAGATTCGGAGATTCCAATATTATATTATCAGCCCACCAAAATTCATAGTTACATACTTATATCGACAACAAAAAATGTATACACCATTTTTCTCGCTCCCGAGCTTCTTCCACCGGCCCAAAATCCAGATCTAGGCAAGGCTCCATTTCATATCCGTTGAAACACATACTCACCGGATTACAACCGGTGCCGATGATGTCATCTCGCACAACTTCAGATCGGATCTTCGAATGGTGGTGGCGCAGATCTAGGCTCTACATAGCCTTCAAATCTGAAAGCAACCAGCGCCAAATAATTGAACTCCTCGCCAAATAATCTCGAAGAAATGAAACCAGCGTGTGTGAAGAGGTATTATTGAGCCAAAAAAAATATTGATTGCCTAAGAAATGAAACCAGCGTGTGTGAAGAGGAATTTCGGCATGGTGATTGATATATGGGAAGCTGGACGGATTTGGCGCAGATCTCCCAAAACTCAAATAATTGAACACCTCGCGTCTGGATTTGGCGTGGCGTTAAAAAAAATGGCATCCGGATTTAAAATTTATGATGATAAAATACTGATTGTGGCGTCCTAAACTTATTCTAGGACGCCAAAAAAATTATTTTGGCCAAAAAACTCCCGTGATGCCAACAAATTTCACAAAATGCGCCGAATATTTAATTTTAGGCGTCCTAAATTAGATTTAGGACGCCAAAAAAAAATTATTTTGGCGTCGAACTTCTTTTAGGACGCCCAAAATTTTCACTAGCATCGAAAAACTCTCTTTGCGCCAAAAAATTTCTAAAAATGTGCCAAATATTTAATGTTAGGCGTCCTAAATTAGATTTAGGACAAAAAAAAAAATTTATTTTGGCGTTCGAACTTCTTTGAGGACGCCAAAAATTTTTACCGGCGCCAAAAACTCCTCTAGCACCGAAAAATTTCTAAAAATGCGCCAAACATTTAATTTTAGATGGACGTCTCGACAGGTGTTGTCTTATTTCTCACTTTTGGCGTCCTGAATACAATTCAAGATGCCTTATTAAGGCGTCCTGAACACATTTCAGGATGCCATATATTGTTTTTAAAAAAAAAAAAAAAAAAACCTCCAAACCTCATGTTTGGGGGTTGGCCGTGGAATTGGAAGAAGAACCAGCAAGAAAAACACATCAACAATCAACATTATTCCAAAATACCAAAGCCAAGAACAACACATTAGCAATCAACAATAAAAAAACCAAAGGAGAAGCTATAGATTCGGAGATTCCAATATTATATTATCGCCCACCAAAATTCATAGTTACATACTTATATCAGACAACAAAAAATGTATACACCATTTTTCTGCTCCTGAGCTTCTTCCACCGGCCCAAAATCCAGATCTAGGCAAGGCTCCATTTCATATCCGTTGAAACACATACTCACTGGATTACAACCAGTGCCGATGATGTCATCTCGCACAACTTCGATCTGGATCTTCGAATTGGTGGCGGCGAGATCTAGGCTCTACATAGCCTTCGAATCGAAAGCAACCGCGCCAAATAATTGAACTCCTCGCCAAATAATCTCGAAGAAATGAAACCAGCGTGTGTGAAGAGGTATTATTGAGCCAAAAAAAAATATTGATTGCCTAAGAAATGAAACCAGCGTGTGTGAAGAGGAATTTCGGCATGGTGATTGATATATGGGAAGCTGGACGGATTTGGCGCAGATCTCCCAAAACTCAAATAATTGAACACCTCGCGTCCGGATTTGGCGTGGCGTTAAAAAAAATGGCATCCGGATTTAAAATTTATGACGATAAAATACGATGTGGCGTCCTAAACTTATTCTAGGACGCCAAAAAAATTATTTTGGCCAAAAAACTCCCGTGATGCCAACAAATTTCACAAAATGCGCCGAATATTTAATTTTAGGCGTCCTAAATAAGATTTAGGACGCCAAAAAAAATTATTTTGGCGTACTGAACTTCTTTTAGGACGCCCAAAATTTTCACTAGCATCGAAAAACTCCCTTTGCGCCAAAAAATTTCTAAAAATGTGCCAAATATTTAATGTTAGGCGTCCTAAATTAGATTTAGGACGCAAAAAAAAAAAATTATTTTGGCGTTCTGAACTTCTTTGAGGACGCCAAAAATTTTTACCGGCGCCAAAAAACTCCTCTAGCACCGAAAAATTTCTAAAAATGCGCCAAACATTTAATTTTAGATGGACGTCTCGACAGGTGTTGTCTTATTTCTCACTTTTGGCGTCCTGAATACAATTCAAGATGCCTTATTAAGGCGTCCTGAACACATTTCAGGATGCCATATATTGTTTTTTAAAAAAAAAAAAAAACCTCCAAACCTCATGTTTGGGGGTTGGCCGTGGAATTGGAAGAAGAACCAGCAAGAAAAACACATCAACAATCAACATTATTCCAAAATACCAGCAAGAACAACACATTAGCAATCAACAATAAAAAAACCAAAGGAGAAGCTATAGATTCGGAGATTCCAATATTATATTATCGGCCCACCAAAATTCATAGTTACATACTTATATCGACAACAAAAAATGTATACACCATTTTTCCGCTCCCGAGCTTCTTCCACCGGCCCAAAATCCGAGATCTAGGCAAGGCTCCATTTCATATCCGTTGAAACACATACTCACCGGATTACAACCGGTGCCGATGATGTCATCTCGCACAACTTCGATCGGATCTTCGAATTGGTGGCGCGAGATCTAGGCTCTACATAGCCTTCGAATCGAAAGCAACCGGCGCCAAATAATTGAACTCCTCGCCAAATAATCTCGAAGAAATGAAACCGGCGTGTGTGAAGAGGTATTATTGAGCCAAAAAAAAATATTGATTGCCTAAGAAATGAAACCGCGTGTGTGAAGAGGAATTTCGGCATGGTGATTGATATATGGGAAGTTCTGGACGGATTTGGCGCAGATCTCCCAAAACTCAAATAATTGAACACCTCGCGTCTGGATTTGGCGTGGCGTTAAAAAAAATGGCATCCGGATTTAAAATTTATGACGATAAAATACTGATTGTGGCGTCCTAAACTTATTCTAGGACGCCAAAAAAATTATTTTGGCCAAAAAACTCCCGTGATGCCAACAAATTTCACAAAATGCGCCGAATATTTAATTTTAGGCGTCCTAAATTAGATTTAGGACGCCAAAAAAAATTATTTTGGCGTACTGAACTTCTTTTAGGACGCCCAAAATTTTCACTAGCATCGAAAAACTCCCTTTGCGCCAAAAAAATTTCTAAATATGTGCCAAATATTTAATGTTAGGCGTCCTAAATTAGATTTAGGACGCAAAAAAAAAATTTATTTTGGCGTTCTGAACTTCTTTGAGGACGCCAAAAAATTTTACCGGCGCCAAAAACTCCTCTAGCACCGAAAAATTTCTAAAAATGCGCCAAACATTTAATTTTAGGCGTCCTAAAATTATATTCAGGGCACTAAAAAAATTTCTGGAGCCAAAAAAATCCTCAAAATGCGCCAAAAAAATAATATTTGGCATCCTAATTATATTTTAGGACGCCTAAATTAATTTTAGGCGTCCTAAAATTATATTTAGGACGCCTAAGTCTCAAAATTCAGCCAAATAATTACGAGAATGCCACCGCCTATACTTTTTACTTCCTTTTTTAAAATAAGGACGTTTTTTAGAGAAGTAGTATCCATTTTTTGTAGTAGTGGATTCATGGACAGTTGGAACTGAAATACTATTTAAAACTTGCTCACTTTGAGATTCGGGTTCTGTATTTGTGGGTTTTAGACATTTGAAATAAGATTGTATCCTTGACATTTTATGGAAACAAAACAGTAAAAAAGTTGAAACAAAATAGTAAAAAAGGCAACAAAAAAGAGCCACTAACATATTAGGACTAAAATAACGTCAACTAAAAAAGTTTAACCAAGGGGCATCACCATTTCCTTCAGCTTTCTCCACCTCGAGAAAATATGAGACATCGAGAATTTGTTTGGATTCAATGAGCAACAAAAATAGTACAAGAAATGACAGATAGATTGAATTAACACACTCGTCTTTTTGGGGAGAATATAATCAATTTTAATGACCCAATGTAGAATAAAAATATAATGCAACGGCAAAGCACTGACACGCTCACTCACATAAAATAAAAAATTAGCAGATCATAGCAAAGCACTGACACGCTGACGCTCACACGCATAAATATATCAAAAAAAGGAACGGGAAGCTCAGAGAGTAGAGACAGACATTTTGAATCGTACCTATCTATCGTCTATCCGAAAGCTCAGAGAATAGAGCAAATGAAGCCGAAAGCTCAGGTTCAGATCTAGACTTGGCGACGAAGGGAACTGCAGAACTGGATCGGAGTTGGGCAAAGGGAACGGCGGCGAAGGGCGAAGATCAGGTTTAGAAGGAGAGAACGGTGGGGAAGGGCTTAGGGCGAACGGCTCAGGTTCATTCTCAATAGGTATTCTCTTCCACCTTCTGCAATATTTCCGGCCTTTTTTGTTTTTTAAATTTTTTTATTCTAATATTGGCCGGCAGAGAGAACGGTGGAGATTTGGGAACGGCACACAATTTTTTCATTTATTTTTTTAAAAAAATCCTCAAAATCTCTATATGCATCTGCGGTCATGGGCTACACTGTGACTCCGCCATTGGTTCAAGTTGGGGCTAACTCGAGTTATGATTGAAATAGCACGTAAAGCTCCAACGCTCTTGAAAATGCATCCTAGGAACGAACTTGCAAACATGCTTCTATAAAAATAGTGTTATTACGAGACATCAAGCAAACCCAATGTCTTAAAACGTCAACACCCTTGGAGATGTTGAAAGAGACCCAATACCACATGTTAGTTGAAATTGCCGATTGGCTTCTTCTAAATGATGGGATGTGGGAAAATTATTCAAAATAAAAATTTGCAGCACGCGTATTATGATGTCAAATGTCACATATGAGTGCTGTTATATCATTTTTTTTTGAATCAATAAGACAAGAGTTATCTCTTGGGATAAGTCAACATTACACAACACAAAAGTGATACAACATAAAATAAATTATCCTAGATCGATTAACATTTGATCCAAACAACAGGATGGTGGAATTTGTAACAAACTCAGCTCCGTGTTCGCGTCATGAGCCATTTTGGCCAAAAAAATTTGCACATTTCAACATCTCTCTATTTGAATGAATTATTTCTATATCCCAGTTTGCGAAAATCATAGATCTGATTACAAAAATCTCTTGAGCCAAAGGGTGATATGGTCCATACTCTGATGTCAAAAGACGAATAGCTTTCGTAGAATCGAATACGCTTAATTTTTGTGAAACCAAGCCGCCTACAAATCAACAAACCAGCTTTAATTGCTTGAAGTTCAGTTGCAGTAACTGAAGAGAAGCCAAGTTTCTGTTGAAATCCTACAATCCACGCTCCATTGCTATCCCTAAGAATGCCACCACAAGCTGCAACACTACGATTGGACACCGATCCATCTACATCCACCCTAATATAGCCAAAAGGAGGAACACTCCACTGGGCATCTGCTCTATTAGGAACTTGATAAATCTGATGAAAGAATTTTCCTTGCTCAACACCTTCCATTAGTTGATGAAGACAGCTGTGTACTATTCAACGAGGATGAGCACCTACTCCTTCAAAAATCTTCTTGCATCTATTCTTCCAGATCAGCCAACAAACCAATCCAAATATTCGCATCCAACGCCAACGCTTGACTTTCTTACCACCCGGTTCATGTTTGTTATTCCACAATATCCAATCCTGCAAATTACCACTAAAAAACGTACTATAATATAAAGGGTTAATCAAATCAAGCCACACAAGTGTATGCTATCTCGCAATCTCTCGTAGTATGAAGAATTGTTTCCTCACCAAGGCACTCAAAGGGACACTCATTTTGATCACTCAAACCTTGGTTTTTCCTAACAGTATTAGTAGGTAATTTACCATGAAAAGCTTGCCACATGAAGAATTTAGCACGTTCTGAAATTGGCCAACACCAAATATGCTGCCAGAAAGGTTCCTCTGTAGAATCATTATTTATATGTAACATTCATTTACTCTCATGATGTCTACGAGGTTGAAAGCTATATTTCCTAATCAAGCACATAATTTTACGATTACCATTTACTTAATAATAAATATGGTAAAATATTAATTTGCTGAGCACTGAATATCCATCTTTAGTTAGTGGGAAATTCTCAAGAATATTAAACATGCAATACATAACATGTATCCTTAACGTACCTTATTTATTTAATGCTTAAAGGACCCTACTATTTATAATGCAATCTAACAGATGTTGACATTCCCCTTGTGTTTTGTGCATATAATAAACTTTTGTTTTTGGAGGGGGGTTCATATTTTCAATTATACTCCCTCCCATCTTTAATACAAGACATATTTAGAGAGTTGATCTTGATCCCAAATATCAGACATAATTTTTATATTTATCAATTTTTTATAATTTACCCCTATTAACGTTCTCTCAATAATAATCAAGTAGGAGAGGGAATAGGGAAATTAAGAAAGATGACTAGGGAGTTTTAGAAAATACATGTCACATTAACTAACATAAGAAACTTCCTTAATATAATCAAATTAGATAAATATGTCTTATATTAAGGATAAAAGGAAGTAGGTCATACAAAATCATATCGTTGTGTATAATATTAAGATGTACTTTTCTGGTCCTAAATATAGGACATAGTTTGTAGTACAAATTACACTACAAACTATATTTTATATTTTGGATCGGAGATAGTATCATTTAGGATCATGTAAATAATTTGCTTAAGAATAAAACACTTCATATTTAAAACATTCATTTTTTTCTGAAAAAAGAGGATGTATAGTGTTTTGATAGCAACAAGGAGGGAGTGTGATTGTACTGTTAGCATCAACAACTGCAATATCTTATTAGAAGGCTCCAAGTGGGCGGCGTCCATTAACAATCACCTACCACCTCCTCTCCATTGGCTGTTTTACGCTTGTTCCTGTTATCCCCGAAACACTACCTTATTGTTCCTTCAATACAAAAATGATAATTTTGAAGGGGGGGGGGGGGGGGGGAAGAAATACAAAAATGATAATAATTTTAGATAAATATTATGAAATATTAAGAATATTATATATTTATTTTTTACATATAATTGGAAGAGAGTACGTTTTTAAGAGACATTTTCTTCTTAACAATATCGTGCAAATGGCAGTCAAGTGGTGGAGAAAATTAATAGTTAATGGGCTATAAATTTTTTTTTTTTATCTTTTTTTTTTAACGGTCATTATTACATTTAGCTTGAACTAGAGATATTATAGCCATAGAGTAATACTCCCTCCATTTATAAATACTTTTTCTTTTCAGGTTATGTATACACACAATAGGTTCGTTATTAAATAGGCTAGATTGTAACAAAACCAACAGATATTTTGATTAAAATGTTCTTATTTTTTTTATTATTTTTTTTTTAAGAAAAAACTAGAATTTTAACAAAGCAAAACTCTTAGTCCATTTGCTTATATCTTGTCCCAACCTACCCTCCAATTAAATGATATAAAGCAGTGGAGGAAACAAGTCTAGGTGTTGAGATTTCCTTAAAGAATAAGTTGCAATATATATATATATATATATATATATATATATATATGGACCTAAATCTTCTCCTTAATTTTATTAATGAAAGATAAATAATAATAAAAAAAGGTACAAAATAATTAATGCTTTATTAAAATTCTAAGTGCACGAAAGATATTTTGAAGCTAAATAGAGAGAGCAGCATGAGCTAGGGGGAAATGACACTTTGAAAGTTATAAAAGTACTTCTCCGATCCTATAAATATAGCACCGATGGAGTTATTTTGATTCTAAGTGTAAGACATATTTCTTATATTTGTCAAAAGAAAAATTAATTTACCCTTATTTATAATGTTCACTCAGCAATAATCAAGTAAAAGAAGGAGAAAGAGAATTATGGAAGATGATTAGGGTTTTTTTTTTAAAAAAAAAAAAACATGTTTTATTAACTAACTTTCTTAATCTAATCAATCTAGATAAATAAGTCTTGCATTAAGGACAAAATAGAGTAATAATATGGGCTTTTTTTTTTACCTGAATAATTATTATGGGTTAGCAGTTAGCACACATGGTTTTGCATAATAATTTCCAAGTATTAAAACAATTTGGAGTTTTGTTCCGACAAATCAGTGGGTGCTGAAGTGCCCATGGCATGAATTTATTAATTATGAATTGACTCGAGGAAGACCCGTACATATATCCTATCAGATAGTGGGTTACAACCAAACGTGGTCTTTGCTTTTTACTTTACCTCCCCCCTCTAACTTACCAGTACTAGCTTCACACTCTAATAACAATTAATGGCTTTGGCCGGAGCATAGTTATTCCTTTCGTTCTTACCTCTTTAACTTGTGGTACCCAACAATTTTCTGATAATGACTGGTATATATTCAAAAGGTATTATCAAAACTATTCACATAAATGGGTTGGTTCAAAAGTTATCCATTTCTATCTCTTCTTGAGAATCTGATGAGGAGAGGAAAGGATGGATATACACACATTGATGAGCTAGGTCTAATGAAATACTTGTGGTTTAAGATTTGAAATACTTTTCAGGATTGCTTCTTTTGTTTAAAGTTTATATTTTACATATCTGAGTATCATCTAGTTATTTATAATTACAATACCCGAAAAAATGGGGATATGACATATATAAAATAAGTGAATATATTAATATAGAGAAAAAAAAGTAGTTGGAAGCAAGACTAAGTAATGTGATTATAAATCATTGACAGAAAAGCGAGCAAAGTTTGTAATCTCTGCCAAAGTGCCTTTTCATTACCATGTATATATTTCGCTTTTGCCTTGTAAATTTCACAGAATTAAGGGCCCGACAAGTACAATTTAAAGTGGGTACAAAGGTTAAAAACTTTAGGCTTGGCGTAATTCTGTTGAATAACTAACTAAATACTGACTATCTCTTGTTAGTGTCTTCCACCGTGAACAGTTCCTTCCATTTATGAGCACCAGAAGATTATAGTACGTATACTAGTACTTTTTTTCCCTTTGATGCAAATATCCCCATCAGGATTTTATTTAGACATCCTTTAAGTTTGCGGATTCTTGACCATTCCCAGAAAAATGCTGCAATATAGTACTCCTCCGATTCTTAATAAAATACATATTTAGGAAGTTAATATTAATCTTAAATATAAGACATAAGTTTTTATATTTGTCAATCTTTTCCTAATTTACCACTTTGGTACTTCTTCAACAATAATCAACGAAGAGTGGATACGAGAGAATTAAGAAAAATAATTAGGGTGTTTTAAAAAATACATGTTATGTTAACTAACATAATCAAATTAGGTAAATATGTCTTGTATTAAGGATCAAATAGTGTACAAATTAAGTTAGGCGATTTAGCATTATATTTTAATGTCCCATGCACCCACATGTAGGAATATTCAAAAGACCAAATCTTGAGCATTAAAAAAAAGCAGATATATGGCGTAACTGATGAGCAAGTTCCCTTCTTGTAATAATACAGCGACCACTTGATTGTATATTATAAATGGCTAAGAGAGCCCAAGATATATATGTTAATTAGGGTCTATACGAATGGTAAAGAGTGGTCAATATGTTAATAGTCTATTCAAAAATATATTGTACTAATGGTTAAGAGAGCTAACTGGCATACCCATCATTTATTCGAATGCAATTATCTAGAGAGCTCGGAGTGCGAGTGGAAGAAAAAGTTGAGGCCACTTCAGTGGCCTGTGCACAAGGCCTCTGCTATAAATACCACCCCACATCTTTGCTTTCTAACACATAAACTCATTTCCTGTTCTCATTCTTATTATAGTTTCCTTATCTTGCGTTGAATTCTTAGTTTCCTAGCTTCTTGATGATTTGAGGCTTTTGAATTTGGCATTTAGCAATGGAACTTCATTCTAAATACCAAGTAGCTGGCCTTGTGTGTGTGCTGTTGCTCTTACCCACACTATGTACCTCCCAAGACTTCACATCCTCCAGAGCTACCTATTATGGTAGCCCTAAATGCTATGGAATTCCAAGTACGTAACCCTCTCCTCTTCTCTCAATCCACGACTACTTAGCCTAGTGGCTAAGTTAGCCTTGTTGATCTGCACGTAGGTGGCTATATGTGTGTGTGTGTGTGGGTCTATGTGTGTAATTTGCATGAGTTTGGTGCTTGAACCCACAACCATAGATAACCCCTCCATGGTGTATATATGAAAGCAAATAGGAACTTATAGTTGGCCAAGCACATGGCTTTTTATTTTTGTTGGGAGAAAAAAGCTCACTTTAATTTTCTGATGAATGGCACTGGTAAAATAATAGGGTCCACTATTCATTAATCAGACCAGCACTTAGAGCTTTCATAAATTGTCACACACACGCACAAACATTTTAATGATGAAAAAAATTATATATGATCAGGGGGAGCTTGTGGATATAGCGAATACGGAAAAACTGTGAACGATGGGAGTGTCGCCGGCGTGTCTGGGCTCTGGAAGAACGGCTCTGGCTGCGGTGCTTGCTACCAAGTAAGCATATAAAGGCACAAGCAGAAAAAGATGATTAAAAATGAATAATAACATTGCAATATTATTTGGTACAGGTGAGGTGTAAGAACTCACAAGTATGCAATGAATATGGGACGTCCTTGGTGGTGACGGACTACGGTGAAGGAGACCGGACAGACTTTGTGATGAGTCCACGTGCGTACGCGAGAATGGGAAGGAATCCAGACGCATCACAGGAGCTGTTCAAATACGGCGCCGTAGAAGTGGAATACAGGAGGATTCCCTGCAGGTATGGGGTATACAACATAGTGTTCAAAGTACAGGAGCAAAGCTCATACCCTGACTACATCGCTATTGTGGTACTGTATGTGGCGGGCCGAAATGACATCACTGCTATTGAGGTGCTTCAGGAGGATCGCCAGCAGTGGAGGCCGTTGAGGAGGGCGTACGGGGTGGTGTTTGATGCCGCGAACCCGCCACGTGGCGACTTGATGTTGAGGTTCCAGGTGAGTGGGCGTAGGGGTGTGTATTGGGTTCAGGCCAAGAATGCTATTCCTAGGGACTGGAAGGCTGGACAAGCTTATGACTCTCAAGTTCAGCTAGATTAGACCCCATACTAGTATCCTCCACCACCACCACCACCACCACCAACCATCTCATCCATGTAGTATACGTTTGTTACTTTACTGTGGAACTTGGGGTTTATTTCACTAGTGTTGCTTTGAGTATGTGAAAATGTTTGTGAGTGTTGTGCCGTGCTGCAATATGATTGCTAGCCTTTCTAGCTACTGTTATTATTAGTGTTAAATCTATATATGAATAAAGAGACCCCTTTAATTCTCCCATTTGCCTGCTTCTTGGCATTGGTTGTGTTGATGGCCACACCTGTGACTGTGAGTAGCCAAGTTGTTTTCAATTTTCTTATGATTTTTTAAATATTTGACACTCTAAATGAAAAAGAGACTTCACAATTTTGTAGTTTTAAATCTTTGAAAAATTGAAAACAACTCCATATTTTACCTATAAGATATTAAAATGTCAATGTAGAATCCACTGATCAAAAGAACTATGAAAAAAATATTTGGAAAGTGCCCCCAAAATTGAGGGGTGGTATGGGGCATTACTTCTTACCTCACAATTATGATGATATTGACTTTTTGAACAAACTTATAAAAACAAATCCTTAATGTTCATTGTGACGCTCCCTTATATCTTCAGATATACATCAGAGTTACTATACAGAAGAGCGTATAGATCTAGTTTGGACAAATGAGTAACTGATAATATGCACAAATTTAAACTTGGTTTTGAATAAAAATTTAATCCTCATCAGAATATTTAATTGCATTCATCCCCAAAAATTAAAAACTTAAAATCATTCTTATACATCATCTAAAATATATTAAAACATATATACAAAAAGAGCTCATGGTGGGTTCCACCTTCTTCCGGCTGCCTTATAGTATAGTCTTCCCTTTCCTCCCCGGGTCGCTACCTGAAGCTTTATTAGTGTCTGGGATTCAAAATTGAATTCAATGGTAACAGGTTAATCTCTATGAATGTATATGCATAATACGATAACAAATAACCATAATTCAGGAAAAGTAATTTAGTATGTAGCATCAACGCAAAACAACAGTAAACAGTATATCATACATGTCATGTTAACTGCGAATGGACTCCATAAGTCCAAATAACGCAAGACTGGTCAAGTCTTGAATTCCACAGTGTTAGGAAGATTAAACGTTGGACCCTACGAATCCTGAATTCCATAGTGCTAGGAAAAGTAAACGCAGAACTCTATGGGTTTCGAATTCCTCATCCAAAGAAAAATAAACGCGAGACTTATTTAGTCCTGAATTCCTCAGCACACAGGAAAAATATATAAACACAGAACCTTATCGATTCCGAGTCTTCAGCATGTAGGAAGACATATGCTATTGGCCAAATAACAGAAACACTGTATGTAAATAGCTCGTTTACAAGACATGAGCGACCCCACAATCATGGTAATTAAACATATATAACATACACAAACCATAAAGGATTAAAGTTACCACCTATCCATGTATTAGCTTCAACATCGTCCAAACGCTTCGTAATGCGTGTGCTTCCGGAAGTCCCTATAATAGTACCATTGTACTTTATTATTATTCACGATATTCATGGAAATTAAAAGGGTTGTCTTTATATACGAAATTACTTAAAAACCCTTTTTGCAAAAACATAGTACTTCTAGCCTCTAATTTGTTCATTTCTGGATTAATCCCTTGACTTGCCAGAATTTTTCCAAAACTTCATATTTAATTGCACACAACTTCGATTAGTGTGCTTCCAACTCTCATATGTTCCTAGGTAAGTCTATTTTCGCATAAGAATAATCCCAATGGTCAGAACACATCAGATTAATACTAGTTTTAATCTTTCCTTCACTGTCCTGTACAAGTTTCCAGAAACTCACTTTATTTCAAAAATTTATATTTTATTACACAGAGCTCCAAAAATTACTCATTATACGTCATCAGAAAGTGCACGTCCTCTGCCACTCTGAAAATTTCAGAACTTTTGAACTTCGTTTTAATATTTTAAAACCGGTCACATGACCACTGTTCATATTCAACTTTCCATAAGCTTATCTTAAATTCAAAAATTGATATCTCTCTGTTTAGAGATTAAAAAAAAAATACCCATCTTATATCAAATTGAAGCTCTGTTCATCCTCTATCAATCTGGAAAATTTCAAAATTTTATCTTATACCATTTATTCCTAGTTTCTGAAAATGTCGACACTGTCCAGAAAATTTTCCAAAAACTTTGCTTATATTTAAAAATTGATATCTCGTGACACAGAACTTCAAAAATTTCAAATCATATATCAAACTAAAGCTCTTTGTGTCCTCTTTCAATCTGCAAAATCTCATAATTTAATGGGTTCATTTACTCATCATTCAAACATCTCGCACAAGCTCGCTATCCAGTTTTATCTTCCAGAAATTAGAGTCATTTTGTAAAAATCATATCTCCTTGCTCAGAGCTCAGAAAATTAAAAAAATACCCTCCATGTAATATCCTGAATTTTGGGCCTAGAGACTTTAGGATAAGCCTAAATTAGGCAAACGACTAGACCCAGTTCAAAAAGTGTGATATTAAATTTTGGAAATATTATATGGGATTATTTAAAAATGAAATATGGATACTCTATGAATATTATGATTTTTTAAATAATAAAAAAGTGAGAAAAATGAAGTATGCAATCTTAAAGAAGCAAGTGCAAAAGTCAAAGAAGTGTATTTGACAAGCTTCTTGAGCATGATTGGAATTGTGTTAAGTGTATATAAGGGATAGGCAAGAAAGTCAAGAAGTGCGACTTATAAGCCTTTTGTGGGAACATAAGATTTTTTGCCAAGTGTATGGCTAATGAAATAAGATATTTTGACACTTCATGAAGAATATTCATGAAGCTAAGATATTTGTACATAAAGTCAAGATGCAAAAGATGATTCATGGCTTCTTGGACAAGCCTTAAATTCGTCCAAATTAAGTATACAAGAAAGGAAGAGGTGATTTCATGTCAAAAAGTCAAAGAAGAGTATTGAATAAGCTTTCCAACCAAGTTTATCTTAAGTTGCCACTTGTCTTATTAAGAAAGCAAATTGGACACCTAAGCTTGGACATTAATGGCAAGATGATGACTCAAGGGGACACTTAAGCTTAAGCATTTATGGCACATTGATGAGTCATATTCTTGGCCAACAAGACAAGGATTTGATTTGGGAGATCTTGAACCATGGAAACTTGACACTTGTCAAGACAATTGGATGCCCAAATAATAAGTAAAAATTCGTCCAAAAAGGTAAGGGAGAGAGGAAAGGCAAGAAACTTGAAGAATAAACCAAGTTAAGGAGATATTTTGAGGGTACTTTAGTCAATTTCCAAGTGGGACCCATAAGCTTGTCTTCCAAGTAGCCTAAAACATTTTAAATACTCCTTCGCTCATGTATAATTTTGTTGGGACATGATAAAGCAACAAGAGGAACAAAAACTTAGCCAGAAGAGAAAGAAAAAGAAGGAACTTGAAGAACTAAGGTAAGATCTTAAGCTATGATCTTGTTTCTTCTAAGTTCTTCTCGTGTCCTACTCATTAATCTCTCAAAACACTCTTGTATGGTGTTGTTGGAGAGGGGGCAGAAACATTTGGAGCCAGGGAGGAAGAGGAAGTTGCAAGAACACAAATCAAGTTAAGGGCCATGAAGAGAATGGAAGGTACTTCAAGCAAACCTCGATGGTTGGAAGAAGAGGAAACCGAGGAAGAACATTAGTCTTTAAGGTAGTGGACTTACCCTACTTGCATGTACTTGATATTATTGCTTGTGTGTATGATTGCTATGCTTGCTTGTTTATGTTTTACATATTTGAATGGTTGAAGCTCTGTTTTTAATTTTACTATGGCCATGAGTGTGATGCATGAAGTATTGAGCATGCAGAAATGTCATTATGTTGGCATTAGCCTAAGCAAGACAAGCATTTCATACACTAGCATTTATCTTGCATGCATTGTTTGGTATTGTTGTTTGCCTCGCAAGTGCACGAGTTTCGCAAGTAATAAAGTGATAAATAAAGTATCGTTCCCACGAGGATTTGTTTAACAAATTGGTCAAGCAAGAGGCTTAGTGAATTTCATCAAGTTGAGCTAAAACAAAGTTTTGAGTTGGAATGTGACTTTTTAAAGACTATTTTTAAAACTAAGAATTGATAAAGGCAAATGACTCTTTGACTTCAAGGATTTAGAGCCTAGGATTCTTTTTCCCCTTTCGCATTTCATAAAACTTGGTTACTTTCCTCTCTAGTAGCATTTCAATACATATATGTGTTAGTCTAAGGTTCTAAAACACTTGACCCGCTCTCTCGAGTCAAAATCAAGTTTCTCTTCTCATTAAGTTGCACAATCTCTTGCTACAATTAATGAGAATCAATATTTAAGCAACAACCCTAATGTGACAATGCAAGATTAGTAAATATATCTCTATTTTACCAACAAACCATCCATTTATCAAGTAAACTTCAAGACAAGCATGATTTCAATCAAGTTCTACACCTAGATTAGCTCTCTCAAGTCATAACCTAAGTGAATAAATCATCTAAATGGAGGCCAATCACTTAGAAGCATTAAGCCAAGGTTGAAATCAACACATACATATATTTATCTACTAAAAGAGAGGAATATTCAAGTATCAATCCATACAAAGGGTCAAAAGAACCCTAGAATGAAAGATTTAGCTACACATATTCAAATACAAAGAGATTCTAAACAAAGAAGCTGAATACATGAAGAAAATAGGAAGAAAATAGGAGAAAAGAGGAAGAACCAAGGTGAAATCCCCAAAATCTCTCTTAGGTTGAGCACCCAAGCCTCCAAGGTTGTCCAAATCTCTCTCCCAAGCTCTTCCCTTGTGTGCCCACTTGTTTCCTTAGGTCAAGAGTGTGTTTTTCGGCCCTTCCCTTCAGGTTAAATAGTGTTTTTATGTTTCTGAAATGTAAAACGTGCAGCTGCACTTTCTGCATTTTTTTACGACTGGCTGCGGCTAGTTGTTGACTTTCCGCGGAAACTACTGGCTGCGGCCAGTTGTTGACTTGTTGCAGCCAGTTGTACAGGTTTTTCTAACTTTGCACTGCTTCACCTCCTTTATTTCTTTCCTTGTTTCTTGGTTCTTATAGAGCTTCAAAAGTTGTCTCCATCTTCCTACAAAAGAGGAAGCAATTATCAATTATCAATTGAATCAATAACTCTATAATAACAAGAATTTCTTTGATTTTTTGCCTTATACTTTGATATGCACATTTTTCTCTATAACTTCATTTCTATGCACATTTTGAACCAAAAAATAGGTAATAAGAGAGAGAAAATGTGCTGGAATATTGTCAATTTCTAAGAGTTAACAATTTTCTGCTACTGAGATTCTCCAGAATCTCACCCTCCACTACCAATTAGCATGTGTGCACTTGGAAGAAGTGCTACACGAGATCCCGATGGGAAGGTTGCTTGAAGGCGAACCCACAGAGGGAATGCCGAAGAATTGAAGGATAACAATGTAAATAATTTAACTGTCTGTGATATGTATAGACCCTATGGGAATTTCCTGTATCTAATCAAATTGTTAATTTATCAGTATATTGTACTATTTTCTGTTTTGCCCCACAACTGCATACAAAATTGGTAAAGATCACTGAACTGTGCATAACTACTATGATAAATATCGGTATTCAGTATGGTATTACACACCAAATTAAAGCTACACGTCTCTACTATATTTCTAAAAAAATTCATAATTTTCTGGGTTCATTAGCTCAATCAAACCATGCATGAACATCGACTGGCACCAAAGACCAAAAACTGGCAGTTTCAACGTTTTTGCAAAGCTTATGATCTTATACTCCAAATTATCTTTAAAAATTCATTCACCAACATATTCCCACTCCATTTTCAGTGATGAAGACGTTGGTGAGCTCATATTTTCAAAAATCCCTATGATTTCTAGAGTTTTGCTCATACCAAAAATCTGGATTTTGTAACAAACTTCCAAGAACATTAAGAGGAAGGGTTGGAATCATACCGTAAGCCTTGTTCTTGTTCTTGAACACACTTCCTCTTCACTTTTCTTGATCAATCCTTCAGCCTAAATCTAGAATAGCCACATGCATGTGAGTTTAAACTGACAAAATCGACATGCAAGAAGGTTTTGACAACTTACCTTCTTCTTGCTCTTAGTTGAACCGAAGATGAATGTTGGAGAGGAAGATGATCTCGGTTAGGGGGAGGATGTGAGAATGGTTGATGTCGTTTGAGAAGAGGAGGACGACGGTTGAAGGATTTGAGAGGGAGGATGGCCGGTTGGAGAAGGGAGCCATGGAGGAGGAGAGAACGTCTTAGGTTTAGAGAGGGAGGATGGATGGATGTTGAGAAGAGAGGAGGAGGATCGGTTTGGGAGGAGAGAAGGAGGGTGACGTTGAAATTTGAGAGGAGGGGACGGTTTAGAGTTGAAAGGAGAGAAGAGTGTAATTGTTTTGTGTTGGGGGTGATGAGGGCCTTTTTTGTCTTTAGCCTTGGGGTCCACAATCAAAAATAACCAAGGATTGCGTATAGAAAACCCTAGGATCGTTCTCTCTCTCTATGAGCCTTTTATTGAATCCTAGGTAATCTAAATGACATGCAAATGCAATGAAAACAAAGGGAAAATTGGTTTTGGCTTTTCAAATTAATAAAGTAAAGAGAAATGCAATTTAATTAAATGCTAAACTATTATTTTTGGTATTTTCTTTATAAAATAGTGAATGAGTGAATGAAATGGTATTGAAGTGAAAATATGAATGATGAATGTTCTTGGTAATGAAGAAATGACTATCATTGCTCATAAAAGATTATGGGAGTTAAAATTCATCAAGTCTTAAAAACAACCTCAAGATAACACTTGAGTCCAATATTCTCAATTAATAGTAGCTCCTACAAGCATAGTTAACCACTACCTCTTGAGAAATTGTTAAAAACCGCTTGATGTGCAATTAAAATTGGAATAATGCAACATGAGTCTTCTTGAAATTGATTACATAACAATCCCTCAAATGGTACAAATCAACTACATTAACTAGATAATAACACGCTAATTAATATAATCTCATTGCAACCACAAGAAATTAAAACACATATATTTTTCACACTACAAAATCCAATCTCAACTTCAATTATCAAACTAACGAGACAATAAACATTAATCTCAATTCCAGATATACACAATAATTCCTAAAACTAGGCAACCTAAATATATAAATCTATATTGATAGAATGATAGAATAACTCCCCTATGAAGTCTATGAGCTCAAGAACACATCCTCTTCTCCAAGAAGCAAAGGGAATTAGCCACTGCCAACCATCAAAACTTTACCAAACAAGCTCAAGATTCCAAACATTGACATTGAAGATTACTAATTAAGTAACCAATTAGCACTGATTTGAAGAAGATTTGAGGTCCAAAATATGAGAATCCAACGGCTCACAAACAGGGAGAGTAAAGACGTTGATGAAGGTGAAGAGGGTCTGAGCTACGGTGGAGTGAGAGAATGACGGTGGTGGTGGTGGTGATCAACGAGGATGGAGAGGAAGGAAGAGGTCGAAGCTCAAGGTTCAGTCTCCCTCAAAGCGTCTCTGGTTCAGGTTGCGTCTTCCTCCTCCTTGCTCTGTTAGTGGCGTCTTCCACGGTGCTGTGGTTGAGGTTGAAGGAGTGGTCGCCAGTGAGAGGAAAAAGGAGGATGAAGGTGAAGGATGGAGATTGAAGGTCCAAGGTGGTTCACGGCGCTGGCTCTCTTCTCTCTCACGGGTCTGATGTTCGTTCTCGACCTTGGTGGAGGGTGAAGGGAGGAGGTCGCTCGCCGGCGATCGTGGTGGCAGAGGAAGTCGCCGGCGAGAGGGTAGGTCCTGGGAGAGTAAAGAAGAAGAAGAAGGTCGCTGGTGTCTCCGGTCGAAGAAGCAAGATCATTCGCGGCGCTGTCTTCTCCATGTTAAATACCCCTCAACTCCTCATGCGTCTCTCAGCTAGGTCTGAAAGTGTCCCTGGTCAAAATGCAGAGTTTTGACCAGGGACCTAAGTGCAAAGTGTGAAACATTTTATGGAGGGACTAAAGTGAAAAGTTTCTAAATCTTGGTGGGGCCTAACTGAAATTTCTGAAACATCTCGGTCCTTTTCTGTAATTTTTCTCTGGACATTTTCTTCACTCATTTCCAATTTTCAAATATTGTTGGGCACTTTCTTGTAATTTTCCTTAGTCCTCAACACATTAATTCTGACCCTCAAGATCTCCATTTTCTTCTTAAACACCTACAATGCAAGATTAAGCAAAATGTAGAGTCAAAAGTCCAAGAAATCATTTGCATGAATAATTAACCATTTATGACCATTTTGCCCCTAATTTCACTTAATTCAATACAAATGTCCCTAACTCAAAGTAGTGCCTAATAATGCAATAATGTCCCAGAAAATGCATTAAGAATCCCAATTTTATTATGAAAAATCATATAAAAATATGGTTCGATCACCGTGCGAAATGAATGAGAGAAGAAGAAGTGAATCACATTTCAATGTATGTGTGTGTATAATGCCGTGGGAATAAGAGGGAGAAAAGTCAGATTTTTGGGTGTTGTGACATGTGTAATTGTGTGAGAGGGAAGGGAAGGCACGGTTACAGAGTAGGGGTGTGCATGAAGCCCAGTGCGCCCACCCGATTCGGACAAAAAGTTGCCCTGCCCAGCCCAGAAAAAAGAAGCCTGGAAAAAATTGGGCACAATCGATCTGGGCATTTTTTAGGGTAAGGCCGGGCATCAGGTAGGGTTTGTCGCCTTGCCCGGTAAGTATATATATTATAATATTTGATATAAATATTTTTTATATAATATTTAATATACTTATATTATATATTTACTAATACTCTAATATATATATATATATATATATATATTGAGTATTTGACCATTAGTCCATTATATTACTAATGATGCCTTATATTTAAGGGACTATGGATGTTATTTAATTCTTCACGTATGTTTATTTGAGTATTTGTTAAGACATATGGTAGTCTTTTTAATTTCAAGACTCAAGTTGTAGACTTATTTTAGAATATTCTAAAGTGTATAATTATGGATTACATTTGAAGTTTATAATATTGTTTATCAGGTATGATTGAAACTTTTTTTTTTCACATAGGGTGTTGCTGGGTATCAGCATTTGGGCAAGGAAGCCCGCCCTGCCCAACCCATTATTGCCCAACCCGAAAATGTAATGTTAGGGCTTCTATCAAGCAGGGCCGGGCATCAAACTGCATTTTACTCCCCAATGATCCTTCGGGCGAGGGTCCTACCTTGCCCTGCCCATGTTCACCCCTATTAGAGAAGGTGAGAGTGTGTGTATTGTGCCTCTCTTGCTTCTCTTGGGTTGTGACTATTGGGCCCTTACAAGAGTCCAAATTACCTTTTAATCTCCTTGATTTTGGGCTAAACCTTTAGCCCAATTAAGAGTCCAATAAAAACCCAATTTACTTTTTTCTTTCCCCTTATTTTTGGGCTGAAAACCTTGGGCCTTCTCCAAAGTATAATTAGTTTTCTTCCTCCTTTATTTTGGACCAAAGTCCATAACCCAATTAAAAACCCAACTTGACAAATATTCAATAAATTAACCATATAACACTAGATATTCAACCTTGACATTTTATTGAATATTTCACAATATACAAGGTTTTTTGGTAAAGCAAAAATCAAGATATTATATTCATTAACATTAGTAAAACACAAATATAAATCACGCAAGGGTGAAATAAAATGGAAGCAAAGGACCAGAGCCTTTCGGAATCGAAAGTAGTAAAAATTGTAAATGATACAAACAGCTAGACTAAGGTCCACGCCCACACATCACACACAAATAGCAATATTAAGAAATTGAAAACAACTCCGCTTTTTACCTATAAGATATTAAAATGTCAATGTAAAATCTACCGATCAAAAGAACTATGAAAACAATATTTGGGAAGTGTCCCAAAATTGAGGGGCAACAGACACCCTTGCTCCTTTAATTAATGGAGTTCCTTGAATGGATGAGCAAGAAGGATAGAAAGAAAGTGTTTCATTACTTCTTACTTAATGATTCTGATGATATTGACCATTCGAACAAACTTATTAAAATGAATCCTTAATGTTCATTAACATAAGTAAAACACAAATAGAAATCATGCAAGGGTGAAATAAAATGGAAGCAAAAGGCCAGAGCCATTAAGTAATTATTGTAAATGATACAAATAGCTAAACTAGGGTCCACGCCCACCCATCCCACACATTCTATTTTTGCTACTTAGAGGTATATAACTCACAACCTCTTTTATGAGAGGACGTGTGGGGTGCCATGTGAATTAGAAGCTCTTGACAACTCTTTTCCAATTTAAAACTCAAGTACATGTATACATTTATCGTGGTTTTGTCTTATTTGTGCGTTTGATCAATATTTGGCATTTAGGAACGGAGCTTCATTGTAAATACTAAGTGGCGCTTGTGTGTGTGATGATGTTGTTACCAGCTGCACTATGCTACTCATAAGGCTTCACTCCCTCCCGGGCTTCCTATTACGCTACCTCTGATGGTTATGGAACTCCAAGTACGTTAAACTCATCCTCTCATTATATTATTATCCCTCTCTATGCATACCACGTTCTTTATATATTCTTCGCAGCCATCCTTGCATCAAGAGCTCTAAGTTTATAGTTTGAGCTTTGGACCCATAACCTCCATGTATGTACACAATATTGATTAGGACTCACTTGTTGCGAGGAGTGAAGGAATTTTTATTTGTTTTTTGAGACAAGTTTACTTTGATGATGCATATGCATGCTACTTTAATGGTGTGTTTGGTTTAAGGGGAGGAGATAGAAGGGGAGGGAGGGTAGACTAATATTTAAGGCTAATATTAGGTGGAGCTTGTGGATATGGCTATTATGGGAGATTGGGAGAAGTGTAAACAATGGGAAGGTGGCAGCTATGTCTGGGCTCAGAAGGAATGGCGCTGGATACGGTGCTTGCTACCAAGTGTCTTAGCCCAACATATAAACACTACTTATCTTCCATATATATAAACAATTTATAATTGAATCATTTTTATCGTATGGATATGATATATTAACACTGATTTTGAATTTCAAAGTTGAATAACAACACATTATTGTTTCGTGAACCATGTCGTGTTCAGGTTATATTGAAATGATCTTGAATTTTGAAATGTTTTTATGTGAGTTCTTGATGTTTTAAAAGGATTTTATCGACAGATTTAATTTGAAGGAAAGTTTCGAAATGTTGTTTGTGAACCTTCATGCTAGAGAATTCGATTATGAAGTATTAGATACAAGTTGTTATTATCTTGAAAGAAGAATTTTTATAGGTTTGATAAATTGGCCCCAAGCATGTTTGAGAAGATATTTTAGATAAACCAACATATTTTGAAATATTTTGCTTGTAGCTTCAACTGCAAACACTGGATCCTATTAATCCACGACTACCGCATCACTCTGACCTTGCATCCATGCTTCATTCATCCTTCAACTTCTTGGACTATTTCTAGAGATTTTCTGGCCTCTTCATTTGTAAGCGTAAAAAACCGGCCTGGGTTTTGTGGCCTTCTCTCCGCAGTCTTTTGAGAACAGTTCTAGCTAATGTGCCCCAGCTTTTGACACTTAAAGCATATATGTTTCCCATCACAGTTAGCAACTGGATGGTACTTCCCGCATTTCGTACAGTTTTAGGATTCCGGTACTCTAGCACGGCTTTGCTACCCTGACTGGAATGGTCTCTTGCTTCCGCCACGAGAATTATTCCATGGTGCTTTCCTCTTCTGCGAGGAATTTATGCAGCCAAACCCGCCATGGTTCACATTGCTATTGTTATAATTTCTGTAGGCACGCAATTCCCTCAAGTTGCGTTCAATTAGTCGGCATGATTCCACCGCTTGATTTAACTCTTGGAATTGTTGAGACACAAGCCATTCCCTTATCTCGTACTTTAGCCCTTGAATCATTATATTAGCCTTCCAACTCTCATCGTCGTTACGCTTTAAATATGATGAATACTGGGACAGACCGGTAAATCGGGCAAAGTAGTCATCGAATGACTCCTCATGACCTTGTCGAATGTGTAGGAATTTTGACTCCTTGGCCACTTGCATTGAGGGGGGAAAGTATTGCTCATTAAATTTCTCAAGAAATATTTCCCAAGTAACGGGAACATAGCGTGCACGTAGAGTTGATGCAATGCTTCTCCACCATCTATTTGCATCTCTTTCCAGCTTATAGATTGCTAATTGAGCTTTTCGATTTCCCGGACATTCCATGACCACAAAGATCTTGTCCAGCCTCATTAGCCAATCCTCTGCTAAATCTGCTTTGCCCCGGAAAGCTGGTGGCTTCAGTTTGTAAAATTGGGTAATCCAATATTGCAATGTCTCAACCACTCTGTTGGGTTGAGGTAGCACTGCTATTGCTCTGTTATTCTGAAGAGGTGTCTCAGATCTTTCCAACCTCTCCTCTTGTTCTCCTTGCTCATCTTCGCGTTCGCCTTCTTCCTCAGCTTGTACTCTTTCAGCCTTAGCTTGTTGTTCTGCTTCAGCTTGTTGACCTCCAACTTGTTGACTTTCAACTCTTCTCTCTTGCATATCGGCAAGGAGTTCTTCAATGAATCCTCTATGCTCTTGCAACATTGTCAGTATCAATGGTAGAGGATCCTGGGCAAGTTGTTCTAGCTCTTGGCCTGGTATTCTTGCCATTCAGGGTTGTCTGCCTCTTCCTCTTCCTCTACCTCTACCTCGGCCTCTACCCTTGGGGCCCCTGCTCCTCTTAATTTTTCCATGTATATCTTTCTATATATAATATATCAAGAATGACAGATATCAATATCAGGGGATAATATAGTCTGTAAACAAACATATATTTCACATAAGATATAATGTACATGCAAACAAATGTTACATCATCCAACTAGTTTATGACCAGTGGTTATATCTTACATCCCCATATTGTCGTATTTTTTTTAGCTTCTCGTTTACATGTCTCAAACCAGCCCTTGGAGATGATACAAAAAGGAGTAGAAATAGGTTACACATTCTCCTTTTAAGAGCTCATCTGTCTTTTCCATCCAGAAGCGGTCTCGGGGGAAAAGGTATAGTGCGGATATCACCCAGTCTTCGTGAGGGTAGGGAAGACCATAAGGTACTTTCCATTCATCGGTCGTTTTGACTCATTCTAGATATTGAAAATACTTCCTTTTCGTAGTCACACTATGTTGCCCTACCAGCAGGTAATCCGTTCGTAGAGCGTTTACCAGCAGTACTTGGTTTGTATAAAAAAAAGTGTCGCAGGGAGACAGGTTTGTAAAAAGATTCACTTTCAGAGTCATCCAGATAGCTCATAAGCTAGAAATATTCACAGTTGTCATTAACAGATGAATGATCCGATCCTACTGGCCTCTCCGGCTCAAAAGGTATGCTAGCTAATGGGATTGGGTAGTTTACTGGCTCAGGCTTATATACAGGTTCAGGGTTGTATAATGTTTCAGGATGGTATACATTCAAGAGTTCAAGGTCATGAATGGGTGCAAGGGGTTTTTTTGGGTTAGGGTGATGCACTGACTCAGGGTGGTACATCAGTTCAGGATGGTAACCGGTTCGGAATGGTATACCAAGCTAAGGTGGTACACCGGTCTAGGGTTGTTTATATTTGAGGGTCAATCTCTACAACATCACACCACCAAGGTTATATCAGTACTCGGGTCCTAAAGTTTACTCAAACCATGCTCTAACTAGGCTTATGGCTTGAAACCCAACTTAGTAAATCAAACCCATTGGCCAGGTCGGCGATGGTCTAGTGGGAGTCTCCCCGTCTTTCACAGTGACTTATTATTGAAACCACATAAATCAACCCTTCATTAATTTAAGCACCAAATGGTTTGAAATAACCTTATCAGATCCATGCCAGTATCTATGCTCTGATACAAAAAATTGTAACACCCCTAATTCAATACTACCTATAATATGCAGTATATATGGATATCATCAAAGTGGAGCAATAGAGCGTATAAGTTGGGTTGAGCGCATGAGTAACTGATACATAGACGTGGCTATAACTTTAAACTAATCGTGGTATATCCGGTCGGGTATAATAACGGTACAATTATCCAAGTATTCAAATACTAAGTATCTAACAGTATATATATACAATCCAAACATTAAAACTCCTTCCGAGTCTTCACGCGTGCTGCTTACCCTTTATATCGGCTCCCAATCCTCCAAATCTTGAAGCTAGGATTAAGTTTGAGATTCAATCGGATTGAATCTCAGGTAACAGTTAACCTCTATAGCAGATATAATATATGACAGATATTCATAACATGGATAACAACAACATTCAGCAAACACATCGATACCCAACTACAATGGCATACAACACATGTATCGTTACCGTCTAAGCACTCACCCGTGCCTCGTGACCTCGTCACGGATCCTCAGCACTAGGAAAACAAGCATGCATCATTATCACAATAATCCACAGCTACACTGAATGTAAACACACACATGACCTCGGACCAAGTCCTAGTCACGTGCACGGCCCAAGACATCTCTTGCCCATGACTCCAATCAATCATGAATCAAACAATCATATATACATACAAGATATAGAAGATTAGAGTTACAGTACGCGTCCATACCTTTCTTCGCGTAGCTAGTGGTACGATTTTCTTTCAGTACCAATTCCCGACTTTCCCGGATATCCTATATAATTATCACCACATTATGACATTGTAATAAATACCATATGACTTAGAATGATATCCTAAGAGATATTTTTTCCACTATTGACCTTTTTACCCTTGGTGGATTTGTTATTCCAATTATACCCTTACATTTCCTTAAAAACGGCATTTTAGCATTTCTGCCTAGATTTTTCGGTAACTTTGAAAAATCATAACTAATTCTACAAAAATCGAAATGACGTGCTCCAAAATTTTACATAACCCTTGCCATGTCTATTTCCAAGGAAAAATAACGCCTTTAACTCGAAATGCATGATTCAATACCAGTTTTAATTTTTCCAACCACTGTTCATATTATCTTCCAAAAACGTGACTCAACTTCAAGAATTTGTATCTCCTTGTACAAAACTCAAAACGTTGTAAATTTTATATCAAAAGAAAGCCCTACATGTCTAACTTAACCCTATAAAATTTCATGATTTTAGGACTTCCTTTGATACATAAAATAATGACCACAAGGTGACTAGTTCCCGAAAAACTGAAATATGGGATTTTTCCCAACTTCCACCATTTGGGTCTTTTGATTCCAAAAATCATTTCATGTTTTTACCTCATTCAGCATTTTAAATGCAATGGAGGCCTAAAAACATGTAAAGGAATTGACCTCCCAATTTTCTAGATTAAACTACAATTTTACTAAAAACTAAAAGCTAAAACTCAAGAACGTAAGGAACTCACCCTTGAAGAACCTTGCTCCTTCTCTCTTGCTTCTCACTTTCGTCTCCCTCTCTCTCTAAATCAGATATATGCTGCTGATTTGGTGTGAAGAATTGAGAGGGGTGAAGCCTCTATTTATAGGAAAAATTCAAGGGTTAAAAGGGTACTTATCCAAGCAAACCAAAACTCCTTCTTTCCTCTCATCCATTGGATTTAAAACCACTTTATAACTTCCAATCTCCTCCCTTGGTCCAGCTAGTCGACATCCATCAAGAATTGGAGTCCTTGGATTAGTACTTCATGTGGCAAAAATCCAATGATCAAGTGTTTTCATTGGCTAATTTTATTTCCTAAGGATTAAGCTCAATTTCTTGATTGTTCCCATTGGCTAGTTGAAATATTTGACTTTTCAACACTAATTAACAAAGTTTAATTAGCTTCTTAATTAAGTGCCCACCATATGCTTTTTAATTATACTTGTCATTGGTTAATGAAGGTTTAGGCTTAACACTTTTAGATTATATCCCAAAACACTTGGCTATTATTGCACCACAAGGCTAGGCGCACATGTGGTCCTTTTGGGCTGTTCCATTAGGCTTGAATTAACATCCAAATCAAAAGCTTAAATGTCCCTTGATTATGTATGTGCCATTGCCTAATTGGTTGGTTGATATTATTGACTTTTCAAAGCTAAAGCTTAAAGCATGTGACCTTATTATTGAAAAAAATTGACTCTAAATCAGCCCATATACCAGCGAAAATGAAGACTCCTTGGGCCATTTGGTGATGTCATTTGATGATATAGATAAGGATTTAAATGTTCCTTAATACCACATGTCATTGTACAATTTGTTTGGTAACTAATCAAGGTCATTGGAGCATTATCAGCAAACTTAATTTCATCCCTTTAGACCCTTGATATTTTTGAAATAGCAGCCCCATTTAGGATGATCTTAATTTGCCTTTGATCATGTTGAAGGATTATATATACAAATTATTTTAATTAGTGTAAGTTTAATTGCCCATTAGTCTTTGCAAATTTCATTTAATTTGCTTAAGTGTTTTCATAACATTTCTTGCCTCTTTTGGTTATAAAATAACTATCATTTTATGTGCTAATTATATCACATTTTATTATCCCTAATCATAGTCTTACGTTTTGCATTTTGTTAATTTAATTCCAAGTGAAATTTGCCTAAAATTACAATTAATAAATTACAATAACTTGAGACACATATTCACCTTCATTATATACTAATTATTCATCAAAATATAAGGTTAAGGATTTTAGGGAAAATCCTAGGTATTACACTTCGCTTGTGTATCATGGGATCTACAGCAGTTGGTGGCTTGGTGCATATGTTTATCTTTCAATATCCCTGTTGATTACGCAGATTAAAAGATTTTCATAAGTAGTTTAAATACTCATGATTAGAGTATATGTTAAGGAAACCAAAGAACATTTTATATAAATAATTTACTTAACTAATTTTCTTAATATTTATGGACTAGTTATTTAACTTCTATAAGGATGAGGGGGAGTTCTTAAAGTTTAAGGAGAATGCCTTATTTGTGGCTGATCAATTATTATTATTATGAATAGTTATTATTATTATGAATAGCACTATGTCATGTTAGAGTGAAAAATGTCGTAGAAATAAACAATTAAAAACAAAAATCAAAATATACAAGGGAAAAATATAGAAAAATAACTTTGAATTTGTAAAATTCTAAATTAGGTATTTTCCAAAAAATGAGTTGTGAATTGCTGATCAAGTTTCGTCATTCCATTACCAACTTTTGATAACAAACCTGATTTAGAATTTTACAATTTTAAAGTTTTTTTCCTGTCTTTTTTCCCAAATATACATGTTATTAATATTTTCATCAATCCCATATTGATAGATTAAAGCGAATTGAGTTTGAATAATTTGCTTACACATCACCCGTTGAATTTGAGTTTGTTTCCACAATATCAACTCCCATTCTTCTACGAATATATATTCCCTCGAGCTCCAGGATAAGCTCGTATACCAAAACTATAAACTATTAATTGTTAAATTAAATACCAGCCAACACGAGACTATTATTAAATTAAATTTGTAAAAAAAAAAAAAATGTATTCTTATTTTAATTTTCACCTGCTACCCTCTGACAAAAGGGAAAAGCATCATATATGATACTTATCTTCTTCTTCTTTTTTTGGGTAGTATTTCAGAAGCATTTAGGGTTTAGGGTTTATATGATACTTTTCTTTCTTTCTTTCTTTTATCGAAGGAAGCAAAACCCACTTCTGTGAGATGTGTGTGTGTTATGCTTTAAAAATGAATAATTAGTCCTTAGTTATTTACCGAATATTATCCATAGTACAGAAAAATTTTGATGTATGAGTTTCACAAGTGTGGGTAAATGAATTGTTGTTGTACGTAATAATTTTATTTAATTAAATTAAAATATTAATGTTCAATATATCATATAAAATTCAAATAATTGTAAACTATCCCTTTGCGCGTTGCTTATTTCAGAAGCATTAGAATGTGTAATTTAGTAGTTTATTATTATTATTATTAGATAGAGGACAATATCATCATCCCTTTGGCTTCTTGAATCCAAATTCTAAATTTCTAATGACTAAACGTCAAACGTCCCAAAAGAGACTAGATGAATATATTGAAGTTCGAAAGTGTGAACTAGGGATAAAATGAGGATGATGGAAGAACATAAAGATAGTAGTTATGAGGGCCGAAAACGTCAAATAAAGGAGGCCCACAACATAGCCGCATATAGAAAGATCGAGCTTGAAACTCGCCAAAGTTATCATCAAATCCTAATCATATCACAATTCCTTGAAAACAAAGATCTGGAAAAATTCAGACCATTCCGGAAAATCTCCTCCCATTGGTTTAAATACCCGATGCAACCCCCTCCATATAAGCCCCATAGAGACGTTGCCAATTTTAGTGATCAAGCACAAGCAACAATCCCAAGCATGATTAAGGAAAAAGGCAAAAAGGAAAAATTATACTTTTCTCATCTAATTTTTTGTTATGTAATGTTTTAGTTTTGATTCTTTAATTTTGCAAAAAAAAAAATTAACCCTTTTAATTCTAATACTATTAGTTTGATTCTAGCTTCTCTGAAATTTATATAATTATCGATCTCTCTTTCATTGTAATTAACACCCTTGACAAGTGTATAAATGTCATTATCCCAATAAAATATATAATTCGGGATACCATCAGAACAACGAGTTCCTAAAAGGATAGCCAATTTATGTTATTAAGCACAAGGATCGGAACCGGACCATTTACAAAATACTCTAAAAATGAGTAAAGTTATTTTAAGTGATTAGGAATTAGATGTGAAGGTGTGAAACTACTAGCTGTTCCGTTCAAAAAAAGAAACTACTAGCTGCCTTATAATTCATAAAAAAAATGACAACTAAGCATTAATGATTTTTGAAGTGACTTACTCACTCCGATCCACAATATAAGACATTTCAAAAGGGAAGACATTATTCAAAATATAAATCACTTCGAGTTTAATTAATTATTTTTTCTTGTTTTCCCATTAATATCCACTTTCCAATTTTGTCCACTCATTATATCTCCTCTCTTCCTTTAAAATAACATTCCCATGTAATTAAACATATTTCTCAATAAAAGTAAAAGTGAAAAAAATAATATATATATATATATATATATATATACACACACATTTTAGGACATATTAAATGACTTAACCGTCATTTCTTGTTTTCTATAATATAGTTTAAGTGCTCTATATTGTAGACGGGGGCTATATTACAAAAATGAGGAGTATAGAAAATGTTGCAATAATTAATGGCCAGATAGACAATTTGGCATTGTATTAATAAATAGATGATCAATAAACTTGAGATGATATATATCAATATAACATAGATACACGCAAAAGATTGAGATGATGTGTTTTTTTATCCTTTTACTACATCAAAGATCAAGATTGGTAGCGCGCCTACATTGAATTCCAATTCGACGGAGAAGTTGTTTTTTGACCTTGACGCGAAGAAGTTTTAAACAATGTCCCATACGATACATGCACAAGGCCTCCATTAGAACCTATAAATACCACCCACGTCTCTTGTTTTAGCCAAACCATAGAACCCAATACTTTACTTATAAAGTTCATAGTTTCAATATTTGCTCTCATTTGAATTTTCCATTGATTTAGCCATGGGGCTTCATTCTAAATACCAAGTAGTCCTTGTTTGTGTGTTGTTCTTGCCTGCTCTATGCCTCTCCCAATTCACAGACTCCAGAGCAACCTTTTACACTACCTCTGATGGCAGTGGAACCCCAAGTACGTACAGACACATCACCTTCTGTGCATTCAAAATCAAATAACCATGTTTATATGCAAAGCCATGGCTCAGCCTAGAGGCTATTAGCTTGCAACATGAGTCCTATCTTACTTTAAAAATCAATCTACAAGTTCTTATAATTTTATTTGATTCTTAACTAAGTCTTTGTAATACTTTTTTATCGGGTTCTTATGATTTCACCTATCTTTAATGAGGCCAGTGTAAGTTACTATTTTTTTTTATCAGATCTTATAGTTTCACTTAATTTTTAATCAGCTTAGTTCTTGTAATTTTTTTCCTTTTATCAGTTGTACTAAAATACAAAAACTTACATGTGGTTGCTGTTAGTTGTTGTTTTTTCCTTATTATTTTGCTGTTGCTTAGTTTTATATTCTTAAGATATAGTGTGCCCTTCTAAATATTATTATTGACGAAATGACACACATACATATTATGTTATCAGCCGGAGCTTGTGGATTTGGCGATTACGGGAGGACTGAAAACTCAGGGAGGGTGGCCGGAGTGTCTGATGCGCTATGGAGAGGCGGCACTGGATGCGGTGCCTGCTACCAAGTAAGTGTGTCGTCTTAACGGACTAATTAATTAACGACTCTACAAATTAAACACGTACATATCTTCAATAATGATTATACATATATACGTGTTTGCTTAATTAATTCCATGTAACAAACGATAATGGTGTTGTAATTATTCAGGTAAGGTGCAAGGATACACAATTATGCAGTACGGACGGGGTGACGATAGCGGCAACAGACATGGGTTCAGGAGACAGAACAGACTTCGTTATGAGTCTTAACGGTTTCTTGAGACTTGGAGTGAACTCAGCTGCTTCGGAACAGCTCAGGAAAAACGGCACCGTTGACATCCAATACAGGAGGGTCCCATGCGCTTTCGATGGATCCAACGTTAAAATCAAGATCCACGAGAACAGCAGATTCCCTGACTACCTCGCTATTGCCGTCATCTACGTGCCTGGCCCCAACGACATCGTTTCCGTTCAGATATCCAATGTAAGAAAATCTCGAAACTTAACTACTACTTTTTGTTGAGGTACTACTAATTAACTAATTGTTATATGTATGAATTAATTGTGGTCATCTGATGATGATGATGAACAGAATAATGGTGGGAATTGGAGCCCACTGGGGAGATCGTTTGGGGGAGTGTTTGATTTAGCAAATGCGCCACGTGGACCGTTTAAGGTGAGGGTGCAATTCCGTGGGAGCCAGACTTGGGTGGAGTCGCCCAACAATGCGATTCCAGCTAACTGGAACGTTGGAGCTATTTATGACTCTGGAATTCATGCCTAAATCATCATCATATGATCCTGCAATTTGAATAATCATGCAATGACTACCGTACGTACATCATACAACGTCGTAACCTGTGTGGCTGTTGGCGTTGTGTCGTCTTCTCAGAAAATAAATACGGCATGATTGAATAAACATTATGTTTGTGTGTGAGTCTTAATAATTAAATCACATGTTTCTGCTCTGCTGGGTTGAATATATGTATTATAAGTGTTGGTCTGCTTTTCATTTGTACGTGTTGCAATTCATATGCATATATGAATAAACAAACCTCTCTGTTCATGCAGCCGTATAATATCTCTGCAATTTGTGCCGTCATACATACACACACACACACACATATATATATATATATATGTGTGTGTGTGTGTGTGTATATGTATATGTACGTATTTATGTATACATACATCGTACATATATATAGAGAGAGAGAGTCCCACCGTGTGCTGGTGAGTGCAATAAGCCTTGTAACGAAAGATGAGCACGTTTTCATTTCATACTCTTGGTGGCTTAATCCATGACTAGATATATGCATGCCCAGATATAACTGATACTACTACATAAGCGATGATATATAGATGACGCTTGACAATTGCAACTTTTTAACAAATAATTAACAAAATATAATTTATATATTGTGTCGTGTTTGACTATAATATATAAAAGGTATGCAAGTGATGGCTCAAGACTTGGGAGCGGGCAAAAGAAAAAGGAAATATGATCACAAAAATAAACATAAAAGGCTTATTGCACTAACAAAAATTACTTGAATATCCAATATTAAATTTTACAATATTAGTTTCAAGAAAAATATTTTTCATCACAATTACATCAACTTTTATTAAAATATGAATAAGAAATAATTCAAAATAATTTAGAATATATTGTGGCGTGTTTGACTTTGACTAATAAAAATAAAAGGCTGGAAGTCGATTTCAAGTCCCAAGGAAGACACTTGTGTTGGGAGGGGCAATTACGGACCCCAAACCAGTTAACAGGTAATAATATTTTTAAAAAAAATGGAAGTTACATAATAGACTTGGTAGGAGCAGGTAAAAGAAAACTGCCTTACGTGCCAATTTAAAATATGGTATAGTAATAATAATAATAAGGGATAGGATATTGTCACTACCAATTTTATATCACTACCAAGTCACTACCACTTTTTCACCGTTAAATTAAAATCTCATATACCTTTTTCATTTCTCTCTCCTATTGAGATTCTGATTTAACGGTGAAAAAGTGATGATGACTTGGCAATGATATAAAATTGGTAGTGATAATATCCTATCTCTAATAATAATACATAATTTAGTATTCAAATACAAAACTATTTTTTTTTTTTTGCTCAGACAAATACAAAACTATTAATTGAGAAGCGTTCCAATTTTTATTAACACAGGCAAAAAAATTAACTAACACACCATACATAAAGTAACAGAGGCACAGAGCCCACAGAATTTTTAAAACTTAATTAAAATTTAAAAAAAAAAATCAATGAAAAAATTTTAAATCCAATAAACTTTTAAAAGCAGTATTTGGTCTTGCACGTACAAAAGGCGTGGACAAGTTATCCTACCCTCTAATAAGAGAAATCATTTTGCTTCACCTCCCTCACCTATATTGATAGCTTCAGTAAATGGTTGACCTCAACATAAACTAAACAATTAATTGCCCGCCCAGTGTTATAATAAAGTAATATATGCGCATGAGGGTCTCAGTGTGTACTCTTTCAAACTTGTTTAGTGGTTTTGATCATGGCAGTCAAAAAGTTACTTTATTTCAAAAGTTGTTAGAAGTATGTTTTCAATTATATAATATCACTATGCAACAAATCTAATGCATTTTTTTATACATTATACAAAATATTCAAGGGTAGTTGTTCATAACTTAGTTATGAATAATGTGGTTTTTTAGAAATTTTACATTCCTATATTGCTAATAACGAGTTTAGAATTTCCAGATGAGAATAAAGTGGAGGGGAGGAATTGTCAACAGTGGTGTCTAGCCGTCCACTGAAATGCAATCGCACAGTTGCTAAAACGACTTATGATTTGAAATATTTTCCGATATGAATCAATTAGATATATAATAAAAAAGGAGAAAAGGAAAAACATCAGGCCTCATAATTTTAGTCAGCCTATTGACAGTTGGCAAAAAAATAATTTTTAAGGAAAACAAAGTGCAAGTCTTGATCTTGAACTTAATTAATTAAGCACATTTATATGTTTGACAGAGAATAAAAATGTTGACGAGACGAGTAAAAGTGATAAAGACGTGTCACCTCTCTTGTAAAGGCACTTGCTTAAAAGTAAGAATTGGGACTGTAGATGTTAATCAGCACTTGGCGGAACCAGAAAAAAAATTTAGCTCGGGCCAAATATTGAACTACTCCACTTAGTTCTTATTATAAGGCATCAACTAACAAGTGTATTTTGTCCTTTTTATAAAGCACTTGCTTGTTACCAAATAGCATTAAATATTTTTTTTCATGTACAACCACAATTTAAAAGGTAGTGAGTGAGAGTAATAATTAATTTTACTCTTTTTTTCGAGCAAAAAAAGAGAGTAATAATTAGTATGACATTAGATTTTAGTGTAATTAATAGGGATAATATTGAAAATTACTTAAATTTTAGGATAAATTTAATGTCTTTAACTGTTTTTATTGACTTGTAAGAATTATTAGTTGGTGCCTTATAATAAGAACCAAAGAGAGTATTTACTAAATAGTATTACATAACCTTGAAAATAAAAATAAATAATAACCAAAATAATTATAAATCAAAACAATATATAAGATGATACTAACCTTTTCGGTAGGTATCTCAAATAAGAATTTTATTTTCCTCTCAGCCCAATGAGTAATGAACCAAACATTATCCTTATAGAGAAGATAAAAAATTAGTTGTAGCCAAATTATTGGCTAAATAAAATATCATATAATAAATACATATATATACTAATAAATTTTATAAAATCAGCCGGGGCCAGCTGGGGCCGCCCAGCTGGCCATCACTATGTTCCGCCATTAATAATCCCCATCATCATATAAACTAAAATAATTTTATACTATCATTTTACTAAGTTACTCTTAATTATTTGGATCAGAAGCATATATAATTGAATGCTACGTAGCTGTGTTCGTCCTTTTGCTTCCCCACCACCTCTAGTTATTAATATATATGCGGCCCCTAATCTTTGAATCAAGTTCGCCTGTTGGTATGGATCTTGCTATATAAAAAATGTTGCAGTTAGAACACAGATAGCCAATTTGTCATGCATTATAATCATATATAGATATATGGTTTCGGGGACGCCCGCACACAGAATTTAGACGCTGTGGTCAAGGTGTGCACTTAATTATTCCCATCCAATCCGTGTTCCAAAGGGAATAAGGCTCCCTTTTCAATTCTCAAGGCCTCCACTATTATCTATAAATACCCTCTCCTCATCTTTGCCTCCTCACCAGTAAACTCAAGTACTTGTATACATTTATCGTGGTTTTGTCTTCTTTGTGCGTTTGATCAATATTTGGCATTTAGAAATGGAGCTTCATTGTAAACACCAAGTGGCGCTTGTGTGTGTGATGATGCTGTTACCAGCTGCACTATGCTACTCACAAGGCTTCACTCCCTCCCGAGCTGCCTATTACGCTACCTCTGATGGCTATGGAACTCCAAGTACGTTAAACTCATCCTCTCATTATATTATTATCCCTCTCTATGCATACCACGTTCTTTATAGGGTACTTACCCTTGTAAATATGTAAATAGGTGGGGCTTGTGGATACGGCTATTATGGGAGAAGTGTAAACAATGGGAAGGTGGCAGCTGTGGCTGGGCTCTGGAGGAATGGCGCTGGATGCGGTGCTTGCTACCAAGTGAGTGTGTCTTAACTCAACACAAATTAAACACACGTCTTCCATATGAACATGTTATAATTGAATCAATTTTTTTTTGTTTAGATATGATATATATTAACTTTGGATTTGAATATCGAATAATATACGTTAAATTGTTTCATGAACGATGGTGTTCATATCATCAGGTAAGGTGCAAGAATTCAAGGTTATGCAGTGAGTATGGAACGATGGTGGTGGCAACGGACTACGGTGCAGGAGACAGAACTGACTTCATTATGAGTCCAAATGCCTTCAAAGATCTGGGACGAAACCCAAGTGCATCGGCCGAGCTCAAGAAATACGGCGTCGTTGACATCGAATACAGGAGAGTACCTTGTACATATGCAGGCTACAACGTGCGTATCAAGATCCACGAGTCCAGCAATTACCCAAACTACCTTGCTATTGTCATTCTCTACGTGCCTGGCACGAAAGACGTCACTGCCGTTGAGATCTATGACGTATGATGCTTTCAACTTATATCATTTATATCATAGTTCTTATATTATTAATTTCAAAGTCGTTCTTTTAGGAACTTATATAATTGTGATTATGTATCATGATCAACATGAAATGATAATGAAACAGAATAAACGCCATGAATGGAAGCCAATGAGGAGAGCGTACGGGGCAGTGTTTGATATAGTTGGCGCACCAAGTGGACCATTGACGCTGAGGTTGCAATTCAGTGGAAGAAAGGATTGGGTTCAGTCCTCCAAGAGTGCCATTCCTGGGGATTGGAAGGTTGGAGCTTCTTACGACTCTCAAGTTCATGTCTGACTAAGATCCTTCAGGACGAAGAGTAACCTGGCCTGTGTGGCTCTAAAGAATGCAAGCTGTTAGTGTCATGTCTACTATAAAAAGTTAATAATAATATGTCTACTAGAGGAATAAATAAATAATGTGTCTGCTGGAATGAATAAATTATAGGGGTTGGTGTATTGTCCATTTATGATGGAATTTATAGATGAATAAAGAAACCTCTTCGTTTATGCAACATGGTTCGGTTCCATACAATTAGTGTATACATATATATGAGAGAGCGGGACCAGCTAACGTTAATCATCAAATGGTGGACGACGTACATTGTAAGCGAATACGGGCTGACTGCCATCGCATAAACCAGTTAACAGTTGTCACAAAATGAGCTATAGTAGAACAGAGATCACAGACTCATCAAAAAAAACAAAGAATAATAAAGTGGCAAATTGGAACACCCACCATCTTCTCAGTCTTTCGTCTTGGGCACTCAAATGTGTTGTTCCAACCCATGTCGGATTTTGAAAGCCCTCTCATCGCTCCTATAGGTGCTAGGAGCGCTCCGATCTCCTTGTTTTGGGAAAATTTTTGAGTTTGATTTAAAAAAATTAGAGAATTGGAGTAAAAAAAAAATTAATTTGTCTTTGTTTCCAACTTTTTTAAATCCAAAAGCTGTTGATTTAATTGACTGATGATGACATGTAGCTTACACACACCGAACCCGTTAATAAATAGTATTTCAATGGTTAGTGCTTCAAGTTGGGGCTAACTCGAGGTAAAATCAGTTATGACTGAAATAATATGTCATGCCTCGAAATCTAAAGGATGACTGGCACAGAATATGAGTGAACTCATATTTCTTAAACCTTAATCTTAGAAACATATGTTCCGAAATACATAGATCTTACCTATAAATTACATAGAGCATCTAACTTTAAATAATAATACAAAAGTCTAGAGTTATGATTACATCAACTACTAGCACTTCATGATGGATCAACTATCTCTACATCATTAAAGAGGCCATTCACCGCTTAGCAGGAGATACATGGTCGGCAATATCGCCTGGCTTAAAACAATTTTTTTTTCGGTGAATAACATCTCATACTTATAATTTAATAAAATACAGGAGTAAATAATTTAAAAATATATATCTTTTGACAATAACTATATATCAATAAATTTCAATCTCTATATCATACGATCATGAATAAAAACAAAACTATATATATATTGGATCATCAATCAATTACCTCGAAATACGAAATAAATTATTTTGTTTGACAAAACTGGCTTAAAATAGTAAATCATAAATAAAATAAAACTTTATGTAAAATATCGTTAATCAAATAATTTCAAGTATGTAGTAAAACATTTGATTTAATGTAATCAATTTAAAACATAATTCTCAAACCTCATATTTCCATAGAACTTCTTACAGAACGAATGACAAGCGTGGCCACACAGTCCACGAGGGAAACTAACCAAGCATGGCTCGAAGCCATGAGAACAAGCATGGACACACAGTCCATGAGGGTAACTAACCAAGCATGACTCAAAGTCATGAAACAAATATGGACACACAGTCCATAAAACAAGCATGAGAACAAATCCCATGAATATCAAGCGAGCTCGAGGTTAACCATAGTGCACCAAGAACTAATAGTACTGCTGTTAGTAACTAGCGTTCTGTATTCAATCATCTCCAAAAATATTTTCAAGCATGCTTGGGGTCAATTTAGCAAAGTAATAAAAATTCTTCTTTCAAGATAATAACAACTTTATCTCATACTTCATAATTAAATCCCCCAACATGAACTTTCACAAATAATATTTCAAAACTTTCCTTTAAATTCAATTTGTCGATAAAATCTTTTTAAAACGTTAAGAACTCTCGTAAAAACATTCTATTTCAAATAATAAATTCTAGCTTATAAACTTTTCAATATCCAAAATCATTTCAATATAAAATTTATGAAAAATATCTCAAAAGTCTCATTTTCATTTAATTGCATAAGCATAAATTATGCTTTGAAACAATTGGAAGAAAATACATAATAACAAATAAAATCACCATTCTTTATTCATATACTATCAACAAATATTCCTTCACAAAATCATAATTTTGAATATGGAAGTAGCATATAAGTACAATAAAAATATCATTTATAAAAATTAGGGACGCTATTCACTCACCTGTTGCTCCTTAATTTTGAAACTATACATTTACCAAAATCCTTTGGGTTCACTTTTCTCTTGAGTTCAAACAATTGTCAACTCCTATAAATTTTGAAATTCATAGAGATAGATCATCATTGGTAATCCTTTATCCTTATACATATATACTCACTAAGACATAATTAAATGCCTATTATCCTTACCCCCAAAACTCTCAACTCATGGCTAGATGCATTTATCCAAAAATATTATCATTGTCAGATTTAACAGAAAATCTAACTATGATTTTCCAAGGAACTTAGAAAAATCATAAGTTAATCTAGGAAGCTCAAAACAAAGTGGTTCAAATCTTTGTTTAAAGTTCTCCGTATCCTCCACAAGGGAAAAATAATATATAGTATCAAATCATGGACATAATTTCATAGCTCTAGCTTGAATATTCTTTAGCAAAGGCAAAACACAATTTTCCAGATTTAAAGCTATACATCCTACTACTACTACAGACTTGGCAAGATTCATTTCTACAATTTCAATTTACGACATTTAATGCATCATCACTAAATCTTTGATGCCATTACACACTTTAGACGATTTCAATATCACTACTCCAACCATCCTGAAAATTCCAGCTTAAAAACATTCACTTAATTCCCCCTTTAGAATATTAAAACAAATTAACCTTAATCATGCTTTAATATCCATACATATAATACAACCACATTACATTATGTGCATATACATACATATAATACAAGCTTTAACTTGTATCTATTGTTGTCTAGCACAATGGCGGAACTATGTGATGGCCAGCTGTGGCCTTGGCCCCAGCTGGCCTTCTCTTATCTTAAGTATTTATATGTATGTATTATATAATATTTTATTTTGGCCACTAATTTGACCCCATCTAATATTTTATTTTTTCTATAATTATACTCTCTTTTTTTTTATTAGGACAATGTTTGGTTCATTACTCATTGGGTTGTGAGAAGAAAGTAAAATTCTTGTTTGAGATACCTACTGAAAAGGTTAGTATCATCTTATATTCAGCGTTGTTCATCTTCATTTTAAAGACTAAATAGGTACTCAAAATTACTTCTTTTCACCTCACGCATTTTATGAAAGTTATTCTACGTATTTGTCTCTTTCTAATGAAGGTAATATTATGTTGATTAGTGAAAATTTTTGGGTTATGATTTTATGAGAGTCTTAAGTTTTGACAATAGATGACTATATATATGTAGAGGATGATTAATGGCTAATTTTAATCGGTTTGGATTTATGAGTTTAGACAAAAGATACTAATTAACACTAACATCAATATATATTCCGGGTCACCAAATTTGTTGTAGGTTGAAAAGGATGAGTAAGGATAAATAGAAAAGCATAGATGTGTTCTTTAAGAAGAAAATAACTTTAAAAAGTGATATTTCTAAGAAAATAATTTCTGAAAGTGATGTACCTTGTAATGAGTCTCCTTCCAAACATCATAGAATTTTGTTTCTTTTGATTTAAATTGTCGGTTATTATTTATTTGTATTTTTAATTTTATGCGATATTATTTAGTAAATAATTTATTTATTTTTATTTTTTTGGCCCGAGCTGAAATAATTTCCTGGTTCCGCCACTAGTCTAGCATACTTGAGCAAAATCCCCTGCATATGGGTTAATTTCCATCTCTAACCATTTCAAATTATCTCAAATACATAAAGGTTAGTTCCTGTCACGTGTGTGTACCCTACATTAACAAACATTAGACATCTTGCCTTTCTTAAATGGTGGCGTGGCACTATATTGAGGTCTGGAATATTTTCTAGATTTACTTGACAACTTAAACCACTCACTTACTCATAAGCAAGTCTATCCAGCCACAAAGAAATCAAATATTCCAACTTCAAACAGACTAAGTAACACTTATATCATACTATTCTAACCATTTATAATTCCTCTTGTACAATACTGATAAGCGTTCCTTCTTCTTCCCAATAGTTTTAAAATAAAGTCCAATGCCATACACATCAGAACAGGGGAGGAGCTTTTGGATTCCAAATTCACTTAATACTCTCGGCAAAATCAACATGCAACCACTTTAAAGACTCTTATACAGTCATATGTCACTTATTTCATGTATTTATAAGCATTTTTCTTTCTCTCCTTAAGTCTTAATATCATAAAACCCAATGCCATATAAACCGAAATTGCAAGCCCCTAATTTAGACATCATAAAAACATAACCAAACAACACATAAAACACAAATTTTAATGATTATAAGTCTTAATCTATCTTTGGCTACCAATATAACGATTAATCGATGGTTCTTCACCTGAGACCCAATATTCAAACACCCTTCCCATTCTAAAATACTTCAATCTCAAAAATCAGAGGTGGAAAGAGGCTTAGGTGGCTTACCTAGTTGAAGATCAGAGTTGCAGGTGGGATTGATGATCTCTTCCTCTTCGATTTCTCCCTCCGCCTCTCACTCGGTTTCTCTCCCTCTTCTTTCTGTTTTCGGCCAAATGGGTAATTGGGAAATGAATAGATGTGTTTACAACCGAAATGAATATTGAAATGGGGGAGTACGTGTGTTCTGGCGGAACACATTAATTAAATAAGTGAGGGATGGTAAAATGGTTATTTGGTGCATGTGGAGCAGATGTGGCGTCAAATGAGGGAGGGAGGGTGCAAAGTGTCACAATTTTGGAAGAGAAGGAGTCACAATTAAATTGAGAGGGAAAGGTGTGTTGTAGGATCCACTCCCAAAATTATCCTACTTGATCCTATTTGATCCTTTATAAGACTTTTATTTACAATTAGGTCATTTGCTCATTTAATTGCAAATATTGGATAAATGTTCGAAATTAATCCTAATTCCATATAAGGGTTTTTTTCTTCCTCAAATAGCTTCTTTAAGCCATAAAATATCAACTCTAAAATTTTTATGCCATAATTTATCCTCTAACCATTTTTTATTGAATTTTCAGGAAAGTATATCCTAAATTCTAAATAATGGCTTTAAGACTATTTAAGTCAATCTTTCATAATTAAACCACTAATAATAGTTCTAGATCATCAAAATAATATTTCATACTTTTTCTTTAAATTTTTAAGGTCCAAAAATATTTTTGTTCAACATGTTTCTCAGAATAAGCTCAAGACTTTTGATGTCTACTGGCTTAGCAGACCTACTCATCTCAATCTTATTCCTAAACTCATTGTCCCAAAATTTGAGATGTTACATAATATTTAAATAAAAAATACTAATCCACTAACAAATAGAACAATCAAATATAACCCACACATAATCCAATAAAATAAAGTTCTTAGAGCACAACACGATGGATTTCAAATTTCCAAACTCAAAACGATGTTGTCCATATTCGGGAGAGTTAAAAAATATAAAATCTAACCCCGCCCAAAACTCTTAATCAGAGCGGCTAGATTTTTTTTTTTTTGGTAGAATCTGTTGGAATATTTTAAAATGAAGTTATGTGTTTTTTTTTAAAGACATGTTCATTAAATTAATGAATTTATATGAAAAGTTGTGTAAGAAGTTACAACACTAACAATCATCAAAGTTATGTGTCTTCAATTTCTAGAGACACATGTGAAAAATTATAGTCGAAAGTGTGGCAGCCACCAAGTGGTGAAAAGTTATATTGTATTTATAAGAAAACTCTACATAATATAAAAGTATATTCATGAATCTAACAGATTATTTTGATTTGTAATTGAAGAAGTGTTGCTTTAAGAGGCACCACTTTAAGATATCCCTTCATAGTCTATAAATATCTTGCATTACCACTTCATTTGTGACAAACAATACAACATCAGAAATCACACAACAAGAGATCAAATTCATTGCCTTTGTTTTTGAGTTCACACAAAGATAAAGTCAAATTATCATTTTGTAAAAGCTATTGTTGTCTTGCTTGAATATTGGAAATGCAATTCATACTCAAGGGTCTTCTTTATATTCTGCAGGACTTGCATCCTATAAGATAGGTATAGGTGATGGCGAATTAATTAGCCAAAAGGAAAATGTTGCCTACACTTTGAAAACATTGTACACTACTTTCTTTTTCATCTCTTATTCTTGTACTTCTCAAGGTCTAGCCCCTCCAATAGAATCCAAACGGTATCCCTCAACCAATAGCTAGAAACTAATCCTCCAGAGACGTAGAGACTACCGAAGTGAGTTTTGCCTCCCCCAACAAAACATTTTCCATGTGTACGCCCTGATTATTATGACATTATGTTTAAGGAGCTTAGCTGTCTACTAACTGTGCCACCGGCTAGATAATTGATTTACTAGTTTATTGACACGACGGATCGACCCAAACTGGGCTTACCATGCTAATAACTCCTTCAATGTGAGTCCATCTCTCCCGATCCCAATTATCATATCTTTGGGCCCATTATTCTCTTCCTCATAGTCCAAAAAGCCCATACACAACAAAACTTGGACAGGGGGTTATATAATCCCTTGGGTCCTGCTCGTCAATTAGACTCACTCGAGCCAATGATGATTGGCACAGTTGGCTAAGACGTCGGCCTTCACCCCAAAAGGGAGGAGGTTCGATACCAGCTGGTCGATGTGAGAGCCTCATTGGTGGGCGATGTAAGTACTGCTCGTAAGCGACGGCTCTCGAGCCCGGAGGCATGCGCCTTGATGGGTACAGTGTCTACCCCACCTAAACTTTTTTATATCAAAAAAAAAAAAATAGACTCGCTCGAAAATTCGCAGTGGCCCAATTCACAGAAATAAATACACCCACGACTGCACAAAGAATCTCTCACAAATTTTATCCCAAAAAAAAAAAAACTCTCACAAATAATAGAAACTGCATCTTCTTCTTTTTTGGTCAACATAGAAACTACATCTTAAGTCTTAACTTAAAAGTATAAAGCTCGAGTTTGTTAGTGCTTCCACTTTATTATATATTATTTAATTTATTAAGCACAATTCTGTTTGATTTGTGATTTTTTTATATAAAATTAAGTTCATCATTTACGTTGAATATCTTAACAATCTACCACCTTATGCTGTTTTCGTCAGAAGTATATTTAAATGCAAGTGCACGTACGTATGGGATCTTAGTTATTAGTTTGTTATAAATAGAGTTAAAATATATTTGTTAGTTTATTGTACTATTTCCTCTAGCATTTGAATTTTAAGATTAAACTTTACAATGGGCTCCGACGTGCAAGACTAATTCAGGCCAGCCTTCCTTAGAGATACGGAGGAAGATTTGTGTAAGACCAAGTCAGTAAAGAATTTAGGCGATTCATAATTGACATTTTAGGTTTGGGTCTAATATAATTAATTATTCTTGAACGAGTCTTGTTTATCATTAAGACTGGTATCAGGTGCATAAAAACTGATTTTTTTTTTTAAAAAAAAAAAAATCATGTGTTCCTTCATTAAGACCTAGTTAATTGGATGTTGAGTTTGGTCTTAGATATATAAGACTTTATCAATCCACTTTATTCCCAATATTTTCTCTAAAATATCTCTATTGGTTGTACATATTGAGAGAATTTAAATTATTTTGCATTAAGAGGAAGTTTTAAATTTCAATACAAACGTTTTGAGAAGATATTTTAAATAAACCAACACCCATTTTTTATAAATAACTTATTTAACTGCGGGTGTTTACATCTCCACAGTTGAGGCCTACCAAAATATTTTACTATCCTTTTTACTAATGTTTCTTACTTCAGAAGCATTTCAATATATGTACTACCTGTGTGCGTCCTTTATTATTCCTTTTCGATGGGCTCTATCCGCATGCGCCCCTAATCTTTGAATCAAACTTGTATATTCCTCTATCTTCCTATATTTAAAAAAAGTTGCAGCTTGCAACAGTACCACACAGATAGTCAATTCGTTTGGCATCATAATCATAAATGGATAGCTTCGAATATATAGAAGCACGCACAATTCAAATAATCCAATCCCGTGTTCTAAGGTGAAGAAAAGTTGGACCCTATCATCTCCTTTTCAAATGCACAAGGCCCTCCCTGTAATCTATAAATACCCTCCTCATCTTTGCCTCCTACAGTAAACCCAAGCAATTCACATTTAACGTATGTGCTCTTCTTTGCGCGTTTGAATTTTCCATTTAGCAATGGAACTTCATTCTAAATACCAAGTTGGCCTTGTGTGTGTGATGTTGCTCTTGCCTGCACTATGCTTATCCCAAGGCTTCACAGAGTCCAGGGCCACCTTTTATGGTACCCCCGATGGCTATGGAACCTCAAGTACGTCAAACTTCTTTTATGGTTTTCGAGATAATGATGTGTGGGGAGTTTTGTCATAGCTTGCTGGGTGTTATTCTGAAGCCAGCTTGCATTATGAGCTCTTAAGTTTTTAGTGTGCACCAAAACCTCCATGTGACTAATTTTAAGATATAGGATATATATATCTTGTGTGTGTGTGTGTGTGTAATTATCGCTGTCGAAATGACATACATATTTATGTAATCAGCCGGAGCTTGTGGATATGGAGATTACGGCAGAAGTGTGAACTATGGGAGGGTCGCTGGTGTGTCTGGCTTATGGAGGGGAGGCGCTGGATGTGGTGCTTGCTACCAAGTAAGTCTCTTAATGGACTAACGACTCAACTAACGGTTTTTTTTTTTTTTTTACATTGTTTCATGAACGATGGTGTTTATATTTATCAGGTAAGGTGCAAGAATTCAAGATTATGCGATGACTATGGAACGATGGTAGTGGCAACAGACTACGGAGCAGGAGACAGAACAGACTTCATTTTGAGTCCAAATGCTTTCTCTAAACTTGGACGAAATCCTAGTGCATCGGCCGAGCTCAAGAAGTACGGAACCGTAGACATGGAATACAGGAGGGTACCTTGTACATATGGAGGCTATAACGTGCGTATCAAGATCCACGAGTCTAGCAGATACCCTGATTACCTTGCTCTTGTCATTCAGTACGTGCCTGGCATGAAAGACGTCACTGCCGTTGAGATCTATGACGTATGATGATACTCTCAACTTTGTTTTTTATTTGAGTTACTTATAATTGTGGTTATTATGATCAACTTGTTGAAATGATGATGATACAGAATGGTGGACGTGAATGGAAGGCAATGAGGAGAGTGTATGGAGCAGTGTTTGATATAGTTGGCGCACCAAGTGGACCATTGAAGCTGAGGCTGCAATTCAGTGGAAGAACAGGTTGGGTTCAGTCCTCCAAGAGTGTCATTCCTGGAGATTGGAAGATTGGAACTTCTTACGACTCTCAAGTTCATGTCTAAGTAAGAACCAGCATGAAGAGGGAACCACGTAACCTGTATGTGTGGCTCCACACAATAATGCAAGCTATGCTGTTGGTGTTATTCTTCTTAAAATAATAGTCTGTTGAAACAAATAAATAAGTAATAAAAGTGACTATATGAATAAAGAAATCTATTTGTTTATGCACCATGGATTCTTTGGGGAGAGGATACTCTCCTGTTCCTTTTTCTCATTATTTTCTAATAATCTCATCTACATCATTAAATCATGAAATGGATGGGTTATATTTAATATTTTATAAAGTTAAAATTTATTTATTTTTCCTGAATTATAATTACGAATGGTATAGTAATAATTTTATAAAAGATTGAATCTCAACCATTTTTTTTTTTAATTAAATGGTGGATATGATATTATGAGAGGAAAATAAGAGAAATCCAACCGGGATTCTTGTGGCTGCTTAATTAGATAGATCGAGAGAGTCCCGCTGTGCAAGATCATGTAACTAAAGATGCCTTGATTTATGGTTGAGTGATTAGGACGCTTGAGTGATCAAATAATTGTCACCATACGTACTAATTATAAGATATCATTATCATTATCATTATTCATTAACTAATTCACGTATATTAAAAAAAACAAGAAGTTTTGACCCAAAAGAAGCAAGAAGTTAATAAGTTAATTGGCTGTTTGCCTTTAATTTGTCAAAAATTTGTCACATCTTAATTTTCTAAAATATCCTTTAATGAGAGAGTACGCAAATCTAATTCAATCAATTTATTATTTTCTATTATATAGGGGTTGTTTGAGAAACGATTAATAAATAAAGGAGACAAAAAAGACTAAATTTTTTTAAACAGGACCAAAATAAATCCAAAATTAGCTATTATAAATAGGACTGAAGAAGTATTAAAGCTGAATTAATCAAGTACTTGATTGAGGTACTTATTTACGCTGACTTGTTAATTAGACTGCTATCAAGTCCTAATCCAAATTATTACAATTAAATTATTAATATTTAAAAAAAAATATAAAGGACGCTAATGGAATGATGGGGTGATCCCGATCAGCGACGAAGATGGTGAAATAAGGCCTAGACTGCTATCATGTATTAATAAATTAAAATATATGTTAGACAGTCTTTAAGATTGTTCTTAAAAAAAGACTGTCTTAAAGATGAATCATGTTGTTCATGGCTTGATAATTATGAAAAGCACACCCCAGTTTGAAGTTGAAGAATTGGAGTAGCGAGTAAACAAGAGCCTCTACAGATTATTGAATCATTAATACTCAATCTTTAGTACAAGCAATTGAGCAAGAACCTTTACATAGAAAAACTTAAGACTAATCCTAGAATCTAAACTGACCTGAATAAATCTAATCAAATAATAATATCAACATAAGATCTATAATATCTCAACATGAGAATATATCAAACATTAATATAAGATATATTAATATCTTAACACCCCCCTTAAACTCAAGATCATCTTGAGTTTGTCATTAGCAGCTACAGAAGCAGGTGGACTAAAAGTAACATCTTATTAGAGCAAGCATCGATCAAGACGGAATAAAAATGACGTCGAGCTGATCTAGACAGAACCAAATGGTTTTGGGTCTGGGTGGAACTAGACAGTTTTCGGTCTCTACAGAACTAGATGGTTAAAAGATTTGGGCGAAACCAGACGATCTAAAGAACTAGGTGGAACCAGGACGAAACCACATGGTCTTCAGCTCTGGGCGAACCATAAAAGATCTAGGCAGAACCAGATGGTCAAAAGATCAGGGCAGAGCTCTGGGATGGAACCAAACGGTCTTCAAGTCTGGGCCGAACCAAACGGTCTTCGGGTTTGGGTGGAACCAAATGGTCTAAAGATTTGGGCAGAATCAAATGGTCAAAAGATCTTTGATGAGGGCCTTTTTGTCTTTAGCCTTGGGGTCCACAATCAAAAATAAACCAAGGATTGCGTATAGGCAAACCTAGGATCGTTCTCTCTCTCGAGGAGCCATTTATTGAATCCTAAGTAATCTAAATGTCATGCAAATGCAATTAAACAAAGGGGAAATTTGGTTTTGGCTTTTCAAATTAATTAACTAAAATAAGGATGCAATTTAATTAAATCCTAAACTAATATTTTTTGTATTTTATTTATAAAATGGTGAAAGGGTGAATAAAATGTAAATTGGATGTTCTTGGTAATGAAGAAATTATTATCCTTGCTCATAAAAGATTATGGGAGTTAAATTTCATTAAGTCTAAAGAACAACCTCAAGATAACACCGAGTCCAATAATCTCAATGAATAGTAGCTCTACAAACATAGCTAACCACTATCTCTTGAGAAATTGTTAGAAATCACTTAATGTGCAATTAAAATTGGAATAATGCAATGAGTCTTCTTGAAATTGAGTACATACAGTCCCTCACTACAAGAAAATTCGATTTTTGCTACGGAAAAAATCCGTAGCAAAAAAGGTCTTTTCCGTAGCAAAATCAATTTGCTACGGAATTTGCTACGGATTTTGTCCGTAGCAAAAAAGGGCGTCTCAATTGCGAGAATTGGAGAAATCCGTCGCAATTTGCGACGGAAATGCTGTCCGTCGCAATTTGCGACGGATTTGGTATCCGTCGCAAATTTTGGGATTTGCGATGGATTTTATTTCCGTCGCAAATGTCAAAATTTGCGACGGATACCCAAACCGTCGCAAATGTCAATTTTTTAAAAAAAAATTTAAAAAAAAAATTACATAAAAAAATAGACAAAAAAGATGTATACCATAAAAAATATATAATAACAAGCATAAAGAGTTTACATAGAGACAAAAATATAAATAATAATGTTGTGAACAATAAGTACTAAAAAAAAGGTCTAAACATAACAAATAAAGTATGGTCACCCTTGTCCTTCACTAGGGATTGAAGTAGAATATGCATATGCTTCATAATCTCCGTGTTTGATGCACCAAGATGGTCATTCCGTCGTAAAACTCGATTCCTAAAAAAAAATTATATAAAAAATTATGAAATAAAAAAAGAAATGTACAAAATCCTTTGAGTTTTTTATTTTTATTATTCATATGCCTTCAAGATTTTATACATATATGTAGATACTCTACCGATTTGTTTAGGTCAATCCTAATATCTAGGAATTATAAAAGGCCGATCCTAACATCTAGGAATTAAAAAAGGCATATCCTAATATCTAGGAATTATAAAACAGAAAAGCAATTACAAAATTCAAATTCTATAATCTATTGATCGATTTAGGCCGATCCTAATATCTAGGATTATAAAAGGCAAATTCTAAAATCTAGGAATTGTAAAAGGTATATCCTAATAACTAAGAATTATAAAAGGAAGATCCTAATATCTAGGCATTATAAAACAAAAAAACAATTACAAAATTCCAATTCCATAATCCGATTAGATCATAAAATATCTCTAACTACCAAGATTATATATTATACAGAAATTTAACATATAACAAGAAAAAAAAAAGGTTCGACAATGTACAAATCGAACAAAATCTGCGCATATAATAAAAAATAGTTATTATAATTTCCTCTCTTCTAATAATAAATTAAGTTTGTACAATTTCTAATAATAATAGTAATAATAATAATAATAATAATAATAATAATGTCTTAAATTCTACAATATGGCTTCCCTAGTTCACATCTATAATTTTATATAATTTAATTATGGCCAAACCTAACCAAGCAATGGGAACTTTTTGTGGCAATGGAATTTTAATTCACATGCCTTCTACATCAATGAAACTAGTTACCTTACCTTTGACAAATTTCAACTACATACTATGCTATGTATATTTCTTTTACAAACACTTTCTATATTATTGGTGCATTAAATTTAACCAAAAAAAGAAGAAACAAAATCAATATTCATCTATCACGAAAACCTTGCATCAAACCGATAAAAAAAAAGGAAGAAACGAAGGAACCACACACCACACGAATTCTTTTATATTGTAGAAAGAGGAATACATGAACATCTTCAATTGTACAGTGAGTGATGAATGCTTACCAACAATCACTTCAGATAAACAAATAGATAACATGAGAGGGAGAGAGAGAGAGGGACGTTACCGGAGGAAAACAGTGAGGAATCAAAAGACAGAGGACGGAGGACGTTGGAGGAGGCGGAGGGCCGACGCCGGAGGACGAGCAGGATGGGGAGGGGTGGAGGTGACGAGGAAAACCGACGAAATAAGTAAGAGGTGGAGAGGAGATCGAAATGGCGGACGGCGAAATGATTTCAGAAGGAATTAAAGCCCGATTTTGCGACGGAACTTCAGTTCCGTCGCAAAAAGCAAATTTTTTTGTGACGGAACTCATTTCCGTCGCAAAAAAAATTGCTTTTTACGACGGAAACAAAGTTCCGTCGCAAAAAAGGGGGAATCCAACTGCCAAAAGGCCGCCGGTTTGCGACGGAACCGTTTCCGTCGCAAAAAGCAAATTTTTTTGCGACGGAAATGAGTTCCGTCGCAAAAAAATTTGCTTTTTGCGACGGAATTAAAGTTTCGTCGCAAAAAAGGGGAACCCGATGGCCAGGTTTGCGACGGAACTCAATTTCCGTCGCAAAAGGCAAATTTTTTTGCGACGGATATAATTTTCCGTCGCAAAACACCTGTATTTGCGACGGATTATCATTTCCGTCGCAAATAGGCGAAAATTTGTGACGGATTTTTTTCCGTCGCTATTTGTGTATTTTCTAGTAGTGAAAGGGCACAAATCAACCACATTAATTAGACAATAACACCCTAATTAATATAGTATCATTGCAACCACAAGAAATTAAAACAAATATAATCTTCACATTGCAAAATCCAATATCAATCACAATTATCCATCCCCCAGAGACAATGAACATTAATCTCAGATCCAGAATTTATATACAATAATTCCTAAAACTAGGCAACCTAAATATATAAATCTAGACTAATATAAAGATAGAAAAACTCCCTTGTGAAGTCCATTAAGCTCAAGCACAATTTTCCACCACCAAGAAACAATGAACTCAGTGTCTCATTGCTTCAACTTCAGCTCTAAAAATAAATCAGCAAGAAAGCCACGTACAGATTAAAGAAAAATTCGGAAGAGTGGTGGATGATGGTGAAGATGGAAGGAGGTCGCCCGAATCGAAATGGGAAGAGAAAGAAGCTGGTCCGGGTGGTTCAACGATGAAGGTCTCGGATATCGTGGTGAAGACCATGCCCAAGTCGATGATGTGTGAAGTCCGAATGTGAAGGCGTCAAAATCTCGCTCCTGCAACTTATCCCCTGTTTCAGATTGTTCCCTAGCTCGCGGTGGTGGGTGGTGTAGCTCGCCGGCGACTTGGTGGTGGCCCGTGGCGAAGCCAGGAATTTATATTTGTGGGTGCACAATTTGTGAAGGAATTTGGGGGTTCGGGGGCAGCGCCCCTGAATTTTTTTTTAAAAGGAAAGTTTTAAATGCATTAAAAATCAAATAAATATAAATAAGAAAAGAAAACTCCTTTCTGTGGGTTCTAAGCAAATTAGATGTGCATAGGATCAGCATCTACCATCAAATCGCAATAAACTATGAATTTTCTAAATCGACAAATTTCATCCAATCTCAAGAGGCACAAACTATCTATCACACTTCGTAAGACAAAAATTGGAGAATTTTACATAAAACCAAAGTTTCAACCACCAAACTCATTACAATTTTCAATAAAGCTAATCAATGGAACGGACTACTCAATGATTTTCGAATTAAAGAAACTATCCTTGCCAGTTTAACCAAATCACAAAAATCTTTCTATTGTTTATAGTGGCTGGTTATAAAAATATATATCTTTCTGTTGTTTTGAAATCACAGATAAAACTACTGCTACATGTGTTTTTCATAAGGAGTAAAAACTTGGGAAAATAATAAGAAATGAAAAAGGGTCTCTCTTTTTTTGGTTTAGAGATGAGGGAGTATAAATACCAGAACTTGCAACGCCCAATATAATCAATGAAGAATGACCCGGAAAAGGTCGCATGGGAGAGTGGTAAAAAAAAGAAGAAGAAGAAGAAGAAAAAGCGGGTGTTTTTCATGACTAAAAGAAAAGAATAAGGATTGAAGGGGTTCAAAGTGTTCGAACCAGTGACTTCATGGTATATAAAAAAATGCTTTACCACTAAGCTATGGGTCTATTAACGCTAACATTTTGCAGCTAAATAATATATATTTCAAACTTTGTGGGTGCACTTGCACCCACAGGCACAAGTGTGGCTCCGCCAGTGGTGGTGGGTGGTGTCGCCGGCGAGAGAAATGAAAAAAGGTGAAGGAAGGTGGTGTGATGACGCGTGAAAGTCGAAGGTCCTGTGCGTCAATGATGCTCCCCTCAAAATGAAGGTGTATGCGGCGCTGAATTTTCTTCAAAATCCCTCAGCTCAGGTCGTGTTCTCCAGGAAGAATCAATTGGAAACCTAATAATTCAAAAGTCAAAACGCATAGTTTCAGTTAGGAACCTAACTGAAACTTTTGAAAGTATTTCAGAAGGGACTAAAGTGTAAACTTTCAAAACTTCTGTGGGTAAGAACTGAAATTTCTAAAACACTGGGCTCTTTTCTGTAATTGTTCTCTAGACCTTTTCTTCACTCATTTCCAATTTTCAGAAATTGTTGGGGCTTTTCTTGTAATTTTCCCCGGTCCTCAACACATTAATTTTGACCCAATTGACATTTTTTCAAATTCTTCAATTTTCTTCCAAAGCACCTACAATGCAAAATTAAACACAATATGGCATTAAAAGTCCAAGAAATCATTTGCATGAATAATTAATAAATTATGACCATTTTGCCCCTAATTTCACTTAATTCAAAACAAATGTCCCTAACTCAAATTAGTGCTTAATCATGCAATAATGTCCCAGAAAATGCATTAAGAATCCCAATTTAATTATAAAAAATCATATAAAAATATGGTTTGATCAATCTGGAAGGAACCAGATGGTCAAAATATCTAGGTAGAGCTTTGGGCTGGAACCAAACGATCTTCAGGTAGCTCTAGGCCGAACCACATTGTCTTCAAGTCTGGGCGGAACCAAGCAGTATAAAGATTTAGGCGGAACCATATGGTTAAAAGATCTGGGTGGAACCAGATGTTATTAAAAGATCTGGGCAGAGCTTTGAGATGAAACCATACACTTTATGAGGAACGGAAGATATGGGCGGAACTAAATGGTCAAGAGATCTGGAGAGCCTGCGGATCTGGACAAAGCTCTAGGATGGAACCATGCACTCTCCTAGGAATAGGTTTATGGATCTTGACAAAGCTCTAGGACGACAGAACCAAACATCTCTAGGAACGGATTGCAGGTTTTAGTAGAATTGTGCTACGTCTTGACAAAGCTCTAGGAACCAATTTGTCATGCATCATTATAATCATATATAGATATATGGTTTCGGGGACGCCCACACACAGAATTTAGACGCTATGGTCAAGGTGTGCACTTAATTATTCCGATCCAATCCATGTTCCAAAGGGAATAAGGCTCCCTTTTTAATTCTCAAGGCCTTCACTGTTATCTATAAATACCCTCTCCTCATCTTTGCCTCCTCACCATTAAACGTAACTCAAGTTGTCACACCTCGAGAATCAAGAAGTGACCAGCTTAGAATATGAGATATTTTACATTCCTTAAGCTTTAAAATATATAGAATTTCTAATACTTATATATAGACATATTTACAATATATGTAAAATAAATATCATAAATATATTTTGTATAAAAAAAATTATTAACTTTTGTAGAAATTTTGTAAGAGTCATCCCAACAAGCGGGACCTTCTAAAAATTCTACAATAGCTTGATATTGTCAAGAGGAGCTCGGCTCCTTATCAATAAATATAAAACATGCTAATTAGGTGAGTATCTTATCTATAGCATACGTGGAGCACCTAAATTACAATAATAAATACACAGGTGTGAATTTACACAAACTGAGAATTTTCAACATGACGCTTCAACTTCAAACATCATCTTTTCGTAAGACCTCAACATAACAGAATAACAAGTGTTTCAATTTCTACATCATACAATCATAATTAAAAACAGAACTATATGTAGGATCATGAATCAAATAATTTGATATATGTAATAAATGGTTTTGTTTAACAAAATCAATTTAAAACAGTAAATCTCAAAGCTCGTCTAAATGTAGGACTTCTATAGAACAGATGACAAGCGTGGACACATAGTCCACGAGGAAAACTAACCAAGCGGCATAAAGGCCACACAAACAAGCGTGAGCACATAGTCCACGAGAGTAAATAACCAAGCACAGCACAAAGACACAAAACAAGCACAGCACGAGGCTACGAAACAAGCGCGGGTACATGACCCACGAATAACGAGCATGAGAATGAATCCCACGAATATCAAGTGAGTTCAAGGTTAACCATGGTGCACCAAGGACTAACAGTATTGCTATTAGTAACCAGCGTTCTGTATTCAGTCCTCTAAAAAAATATTTCCAAGCATGCATGGGGCCAATTTTCCATCATATACAATCTATATAAAAAATAAATCTTCAATACCAAAATGTAACGAAAGTTCAATAACCAAAAACCCCATCATGAAGTTCATAAAAATAATTCCTTTATATTCCCGTGCATAAAGATTTGTAAAAAATAAAATGATATGGAAAAATTAAGTAACTATAATAAAATCGTCATTTCATTTAATCATTCAAATATAAATAAACAATAACATATTTCCAGTAAACTTGGTTTTAGAAGATAATACTTGAAAATTGATAACTTCATGAAAAGGTAACAAGTAATAGAATATCAATGGGACACTATTCACTCACCTATGCATTCCCAAAATATAATAGATTGCTCTTGCTATGTGATAACTCAAGAAAAATAAAATAATATTAATGATAATTAATGATGACCATTGTTATTACATATGATGATGACCATTGATATTATTTGTGATGATTAATGATGGCCATTGATATTATCTGTGATAATTAATGATGACCATTGATATTATGTGTGATAATTAATTATGACTTTTGATATTACTGTAATTAATGCCTCAGTTACAAAACTTCAACTATAACTAGGGGCTTTTAGCCGAACCAAACCAAATCACTTCCAATCCTTTGCATTTCTTCATTTCTTTTCTTCTCTTTCTTCTTATTTCAATTTTTTTTCTGGCTACCAACTCTCTTCTCTAATCGATTTTCCTCCTAGAAGCCATCAAACATAGAGACCAGGTAATCCTAATCCCTAGAAGTCTTAGGTTAATATTTTGATAGGAAAATTATGATCTTGATAACCTATAACTCATGATGATTGAAATGATAGTTGGATTTGGACTTTACTCAGATAGATATTTGAGTCATAATATGAGTTGGATCTTATATCGAATATTTGAATTATTATACTCTTGAATAGTTTGGAAAGTTATAACGCCCTTGAGCAACTGATATATTAAATGAACAAATTTGATAATTGTGACAAGATTGAATGTCATGATTGTGTGTGATTGTAATAAATTAATAGTGGGAGGATATTTTTGGGATGGTACCTCCTGAAGTGATGAACACAACCTTTTAGCTTTATGCCTCCGATATTTATATGATGTGAAAAGATATTATCCATTCTTCTCAAAGTGGTGTCTAGCAAGATTTCCGGGATACTAGTAGCAACTCTGGGAAGAGGTGTGCACACTAGGAAGAAATGTTTTAATGATGGCCAATTTGATGATTTGTGACTGGCAGGTTTCAAGGTCACAGGGTAAACTAACAGGATTTCCGGGTCTACCATGGTTCTCTTCCCCACTAAACACACTAAATGAATTCAATAACGATAATGAATGATATTTGATTCGATGTGAACGTATATATGATGAATATTTGATTCAATTACTATGTGATTATATATATTTCATTTGATTGTTATATTGGAGTTATATAAATTGTGTTTTGTGTTTTGATTAGGATTACCAGCTTTGCTGACTTTGTGTTTGCGTGACTGCGATGAACCCAAACTACCTTGCTATTGTCATTCTCAACGTGCCTGGCACGATCGACGTCACAGCCGTTGAGATCTATGATCTATGATACATTCAACTTATATCATAGTTCTTATATTATCAATTTCCTTCTTTTTTCTTTGAGGAATTTATAAAATTGTGCTTATGAATCATGATCAACATGAAATTATAATGAAACAGAATGAACGCCATGAATAGAAGCCAATGAGGAGAGCGTACGGGGTAGTGTTTGATACAGTTGGCGCACCAAGTGGACCATTGACGCTGAGGTTGCAATTCAGTGGAAGAAAGGGTTGGGTTTAGTCCTCCAAGATTGCCATTCCTAGAGATTGGAAGATTGGAGCTTCATATGATTTGCAAGTTCATCTCTAAGATAAGAAGCAGAATGCGAAGAGGGCGTCATGTAACCTGTGTGGCTCTACTCAATAATGCAATCTATGCGCTGTTGGTGTTGTTTCTTCTTCAAAAAATAGTATACTGAATAAATAAATATATGTCTGTTGGAATGAATAAATAACGTAACAGGGGTTCGTCTGTACTATTTTCGTTTCGGATGGAATTATTATTAATATATGAATAAAGATACCTCTTCGCTTGTGTATCATGGGATCTACAATCAGTTGATGGCTTAGCTTGGTGCATACGTTTATCTTTCGATATCCCTATTGATTAAATAATAAAATATTTTCATCAATAAATAGTTTCAATACTCATGATTACGGTATATGTTAAGGAAACCAAAGCACATTTTATATAAAAAAATTGACTTAAATAACTTTCTTAATATTTATGGACTAATTATTTAACTCCTATAAGGATAAGGGGGAGTGCTTATAAAGTTTAAGGTGAATGCCTTTTTTGCGGCTGATCGATTATTATTATGAATAGTACTATTTCATGTTAGAATGGAAAAAAAGTCGTAGAAATAAACAATTAAAAGCAAAAATCAAAATATATTGGAAAAATGATAGGAAAAGAACTTTGAATTTGTAAAACTTTAAATAAGGTATTTCCCGAAAAATGAGTTGTGAATTGCTTATCATGTTTTGGTATTCTATTATCAACTTTTGGTAACAAACCTGATTTAAGATTTTGCAATTTTTTTCTGTATTTTTTTCCAAATATACGTGTTATTAATATTTTCATCTATCCCCTATTGATAGATTCAAGCGAATTGAATTTGAATAATTTGCATACACATCACCCGTTGAATTTGAGTTTGTTTCCACAATACCAACTCTCATTCTTCTACGTATATATATTCCCTCGAGCTCCAGGATAAGCTTGCATACCAAAACTATAGACTATTAATTGTTAAATTAAGGAAGAAGGTGCAATTTTACACATGAACTTTGCTCCAGGGAGCGCCCAGCACCACGACCTTTTTTCTGGAGCAAAAATACATACGACGTTACGTTTTGGGAGCGCCCAGCACCACAACCGTTAGTTGACCAAACAGTCAACGTTAACTTGGATGGAAGTGAACAGTAACGCGGGTAAAATCACACTTTTGCCCTTAGTTACCGCCGGCCGGCGGTGGGGCCCACCAGCCGAGAGCCGGGGTATTTTAGTTTTTTTTTTTAATATTTAAAACTAAGGGCAAAAGGGTAATTTCACCTAAAACTAAGGGCTAAAGTGTAATTTTACCCGCTAAAGTGTAATTTTACCTGCATCGTTCACTTCCATCCAAGTTAACATTAACCGTTTGGTCAACTAACGGCCGTGGTGCTGGGTGCTCCCAAAACGTAACGTCGTGTGTATTTTTGCTCCAGAAAAAAGGGGGTGCTGGGTGCTCCCTAGGACAAAATTCATGTGTAAAATTGCACATTCACCCTTAAATTAAATAACACGAGACTATTATTAAATTAAATATTGAAAAAAAAAATTGTATTCTAATTTTAATTTTCACCTTCTACTCTCTGACAAAAGGCAAAAGCATTATAAATGATACTTATCTTCTTCTTTTTTGAAAGTATTTCAGAAGCATTTAGGGTTTAGGGTTTATATGATACTTATCTTTTTTTTTAATTGATGAATAAATGTAGCTGTGTACTGCACGCGCACATCTTGTTTTCCTTTTCTTTTAGCCATGGTTCTATATTATATGCTTCTGAAGCATGCAATCAGTGGTTCGGTATTCCTGATTATGCATATCATAAAAAGATCTAATCGAAGGAAGCAAATCCCACTTCTGTGAGATGTGTGTGTGTGTGTGTGTTATGCTTTTAAAATGAATAATTAGTCCTTAGTTATTTACCGAAAATTATCTATAGAACAGAAAAATATTGATATATGAGTTTCACAAGTGTGGGTAAAGGAATTGTTGTTGTAGGTAATGATTTTATTTAATCAAATAAAAATATTAATGTTCAATATATCATATAAAATTCAAATAACTGTAAACTATTCCTTTGCGCGTTGCTTATTTCAGAAGCATTAGAATGTGTAATTTACTAGTTTTTTTTTAATTTGATAGAGGACAACATCATCATCCCTTTGGCTTCTTGAATCCAAATTCTAAATTTCTAGTTATTAAAGGTCAAACGTCCCAAAAGAGACTAAGGGAGGAGATATTGCATTCTTGTGGGGCGGGCTTGATGAAGGAAAAAAAAGGAAAAATTATACTTTTCTCCTCTAATTTTTTGTTATGTAATGTTTTAGTGTTGATTCTTTAATTTTACAAAATACTACCTCCGGTCCTAATTATATGAACACTTTTATAGTGCAATTCAAACTACAAAAGTATTCCTATAATTAGGACCGGAAAGAGTATTTTTTAAGCCTTTTAATTCTAGTATGATTAGTTTGATTCTAGCTTCTCCGAAATTTATATAATTCTTGATCTTTCATAGTAAGTAACACCCTTAAGTAACAAGTGTATAAATGTCATTATCCCAATAAAATATATAATTCGGGATAAAATATTTTTTTAGCCTTTTAAGTGATTAGGAATTAGATGTGAAGGTGTGAAACTACTAGCTGTGCCATTCAAAAAAAAGAAACTACTAGCTGCCTTAGAATTCATAAAAAATAAAATAAACTTATCTTCTCATATTATAACTTTGCAGGAAAATATATTATTTATAAGTTATCTCTTCATATTTGCAACTTGTTAAAGAGTAGTCTACACCTAACCTTCACAAATTTAAAGATGAAAACGTTTTATTATGCAAATATGAAGGCATTATAATAGTATATTTCATTTTTAACACTAATCTTTTTTCTGGTACAATTGTCTGGCACTCATTGGGCAAAAAAAAGTATCTACATTTTAGATATTATGGGGTCTAAATTAAATGAACGGGCTTTTATAATATGATTTTTAATCATAAAATTGAAATCCACGCGATTGATTCTTGATTAGGCAATCGAATCTCTTATATCCATTGCAATCATTGTTAGTAATAAATGTAAGCTGTATTATTAGAAAGTTTCTGGAGTTCTGCAGATATCCGAGGGTGTACGTCTTTCAATATATTATCAAGTGTGTCTAACTCATTAAATTTATTTTAAATTAAAAGAATAATTTTTCAACTTCACTTGTATTAAATGAAGTTTTAAATAACAGAGAAAAATACAATGAGCTTCTTTTTATAAAAAAAAGTGACTTACTCTCTCCGGTCCCTAATATATATAGGACACTTCTAGAGAGAGTACATGGTCTAGAATATAAGCACCTCTAGTTTAATTAATGATCTTTCTGTTTTGTCATTAATACTCTCTTTCGTACTTTGCACATTCATTATATCTCCCTTCCCCTCTAAAATAGCATTCGTTATACAATTAAACACATTTATTAAGAAGGGTAAAAGTGGAAAAAAAAAATACATTTTAGGATATATTGAATGAATTAACTGTCATTTCTTATTTTTCCTGATATAGTTGCTCTATATTGTGGACCAGAGAGTATATTATGAAAATGAGGGAGTATAGAAAATGTTGCAATAATTAATGGCCAGATAGAGATTTTGGCATTGTATTCATAAATAGATAATGAATAAACTTGAGATGATATATATCAATATTACATAGATACACGAAAAAGATTGAGATCATGTTTTTTTTTTAAAAAAAAAAAAAAGATCAAGATTGGTAGGGCCTACATTGAATTCCAATCCGACGGAGAAGTTGTTTTTTGACCTTGATCCGAAGAAGTTTGAAACAATGTCCTATATGATACAATACATGCATAAGGCCTCCATTAGAACCTATAAATACCACCCACGTCTCTTGCCAAACCACAAAACCCAATACTTTACTTATAAAGTTCATAGTTTCCATATTTGCTCTCTTTTGAATTTGCCGTTGATTTAGCAATGGGGCTTCATTCTAAATACCAAGTGGTCCTTGTTTGTGTGTTGCTCTTGCCTGCTCTATGCCTCTCCCAATTCACAGACTCCAGAGCCACCTTTTACACTACCTCTGATGGCAGTGGAACCCCAAGTACGTAAAACTCCTCTCTTTTTACCCCTCTCCACACACACACACACACACACATCACCTTCTGTGTATTCAAAATCAAAACCAGGTTTATATATGCAAAGCCATGGCTCAGCCTTGAGGCTATTAGCTTGCAACATGAGTTCTATATATCTTACTTTAAGAATCAATCTACTAGTTCTTATAATTTTATTTGATTCTTAACTAAGTCTTCGTAATATTTTTTTATCGAGTTGTTATGATTTCACATGTTTTTTAATGAGGCCACTGGAAGTTACTATTTTTTTTTTTTTTTAATCCGATCTTAATTTTCAAGCAGGTTCTTGTAATTTTTTTCCTTTTATCAGTTGTACTAAAATACAAAAACTTACATGTGGTTGCTGTTGTTGTTTTTTCCTTATTATTTTGCTGCTGCTTAGTTTTATATTCTTAAGATGTAGTGTGCCCTCAGCCCTTCTAAATATTATTATTGACGAAATGACACACATACATATTATGTTATCAGCCGGAGCTTGTGGATTTGGCGATTACGGGAGGACTGAAAACTCAGGGAGGGTGGCCGGAGTGTCTGATGCGCTATGGAGAGGCGGCGCTGGATGCGGTGCCTGCTACCAAGTAAATGTTCTGTGTGTCGTCTTGACGGGCTAATTAATTAACGCCTCTACAAATTAAACACGTATATATCTTCAATAACGATTATACATATATACGTGTTTGTTTAATTAATTCCATGTAATGGTGTTGTAATTATTCAGGTAAGGTGCAAGGATGCACAATTATGCAGCACGGACGGGGTGACGATAGCGGCAACAGACATGGGTTCAGGAGACAGAACAGACTTCGTTATGAGTCTTAACGGTTTCTTGAAACTTGGAGTGAACTCAGCTGCTTCGGAACAGCTCAGGAAAAACGGCACCGTTGACATCCAATACAGGAGGGTCCCGTGCGCTTTCGATGGATCCAACGTTAAAATCAAGATCCACGAGAACAGCAGATTCCCTGACTACCTCGCTGTTGCCGTCATCTACGTGCCTGGCCCAAACGACGTCGTTTCCGTTCAGATATCCAATGTAAGAAAATCTCGAAATTTAACTGCTACTTCTTGTTGAGGTACTACTAATTAACTAATTGTTACTCCTATGTATGAATTAATTGTGGTCATCTGATGATAATGAGGAACAGAATAATGGGGGGAATTGGAGCCCACTGGGGAGATCGTTTGGAGGCGTGTTTGATTTAGCAAATGCGCCACGTGGACCATTTAAGGTGAGGGTGCAATTCCGTGGGAGCCAGACTTGGGTGGAGTCGCCCAACAATGCGATTCCAGCTAACTGGAACGTTGGAGCTATTTATGACTCTGGAATTCATGCCTAAATCATCATCGTCTGATCCTGCAATTTGAATAATCATGCGATGACCACGTACGTACGTACATCATACGACGTCGTAACCTGTGTGGCTGTTGGCGTTGTGTCGTCTTCTCAGAAAATAAATACGGCGTGATTGAATAAACATTATGTATGTGTGTGAATCTCAATAACTAAATCACATGTGTCTGTTCTGCTGGAGTGAATATATGTATTAATTATAAGTGTTGGTCTGCTTTTCATTTGTATTGCAATTCATATGCATATATGAATAAACAAACCTCTCTGTTCATGCAGCCATATAGTGATTAGAAAAGTGACTTATTTTCTATGTAACTTTTACAGAAGTAAAATATGATAAAAGTCATATTATAAATATGATTTGTGTTTGGATTGAATATGGTAAAAGTGATTTTTTTTCAAAACTGAAATATGTTTGAACTATTGATCGAAAAGTCAGTTAAGATAAAAAATAACTGAAGGACATGAATCTTACATGTGTTCAGATGGTAAATTAGGGACACGTGACTGAATTTAATATTGTGAGACCCATAGCTCGGATGGTAAATTAGGGACACGTGACTGAATTTAATATTGTGAGACCCATATCTCATCACGTCTGTAGCTCTCCCTCTCTCTCCTCCTTTTTGGCTAGGCTTTTGGTAAAAAGCAAGGCATAGTGGCGTTACATAAAAAGCTCCTTTTTTTATAAAAGTAAGATAGATATAATGTTCAACCCAAACAAATAAAATTGCTATAATTGCTATCTGACTTTTTTCACTGGCTATAGCGTTTGGGGCTTACAACGCTGAACCCAAACATGCTCATGTCTCCGCAATTTGTGCGTTTATACATACATATACATATTATACATATCAAATATATATCTGTGTGTGGGGGGGTGTACATATAGAGAGAGAGAGAGAGAGAGAGAGAGAGAGAGAGAGAGTCCCGCTCTGTGCTGGTGGGTGCAATAAGCCGTATAACGAAAGATGAGCACTTTTTCATTTCATACTTGGTGGCTTAATCCATCACCAGATATATGCATCCGCTGATATAACTGATACTACTACATAGGCGATGATATATTATATATAGATGACGCTTGACAATTACAATTTTTTAACAAATAATTAACAAAATAGAATTTATATATTGTGGCGTGTTTGACTAATAAAAGATATGTAAGTGATGGCTTAAGACTTGGGAGCGGGTCAAAGAAAAAGAAAATATGATCATAAAAATAAACACAATACATAATTATTTGAATATCCAATATTAAATTTTAGAATGTTGGTTTCAAGAAAATATGTTTTTCTTCACAATTACATTAAATTTTATTAAAATATGAATAAGAAATAATTCAAAAGAATTTACAATATATTGTGGCGTGTTTGACTTTGACTAATAAAAATAAAACAAAAGAAGGAAGGGCTTAGATTACACTCAAACTATATAGAATGACTTAAATTTTCTTTTTTACCTAAAAAAATTTAAAAAGAAAGTGAAATGACACGTCTACCCCCTAATAAGAGAAATCATTTTGCGTCACCTCCCTCTCCGATATTGATAGCTTCAGTAAATAGTTGACCTCAACATAAACTAAACAATTGATTGCCCCGCCCAGTGTTAATAAAGTAGTATATGCGCATGAGGGTGTCAGTGTGTACTCTTTGAAACTTGTTTAGTAGTTTTGATCATGGCAGTCAAAAAGTTACTTTATTTCAAAAGTTAACAGTATGTTTTCAATTATATTATATCATCACTATGCAACAAATCTAATACATTTTTTATACATTATACAAAATATTCAAGGCTAGTTGTTCATAACTTAGTTATGAATAATGTGGTTTGTTAGAAATTTTACATTCCTATATTGCTAATAATGAGTTTAGAATTTCCAGATGAGAAAAAAGTGGAGGGGAGAAATCGTCAATAGTGGTGTCCAGCCGTCCATTGAAATGCAATCGCACAGTTGCTAAAACGGCTTATGATTTGAAATATTTTCCGATATTAATCAATTAGACATATAATAAAAAAAGGAGAAAAGGAAAAACATCAGGCCTTATAATTTTAGTCAGCCTATTGACAGTTGGCAAAAAAATAATTTTTAAGGAAAACAAAGTGCAAGTCTTGATCTTGAACTTAATTAACTAAGCACAATTATATGTTTGACAGAGAATAAAAATGTTGACGAGACGAGTAAAAGTGATAAAGACGTGTCACCTCTCTTGTAAAGGCACTTGCTTAAAAGTAATTAAGAATTGGGATTGTAGATGTTAATCACCATCATCATGTAAACTAAAATAATTTTATACTATCATTTTACTAAGTTACTCTTAATTATTTGGATCAGAAGCATATATAATTGAATGCTACGTAGCTGTGTTCTTCCTTTTGCTTCCCCACCACCTCTAGTTATATATATATATATATGCGGCCCCTAATCTTTGAATCAAGTTCGTCTGTTGGTATGGATCTTGCTATATAAAAAATGTTGCAGTTAGAACACAGATAGCCAATTTGTCATGCATTATAATCATATATAGATATATGGTTTCGGGGACGCCCGCACACAGAATTTAGACGCTGTGGTCAAGGTGTGCACTTAATTATTCCGATCCAATCCGTGTTCCAAAGGGAATAAGGCTCCCTTTTCAAATCTCAACGCCTCCACTGTTATCTATAAATACCCTCTCCTCATCTTTGCCTCCTCACCAGTAAACTCAAGTACTTGTATACATTTATCTTGGCTTTGTCTTCTTTGTTTGGCATTTAGGAATGGAGCTTCATCGTAAATACCAAGTGGCGCTTGTGTGTGTGATGATGCTGTTACCAGCTGCACTATGCTACTCACAAGGCTTCACTCCCTCCCGAGCTGCCTATTACGCTACTTCTGATGGCTATGGAACTCAAAGTACGTTAAAATCATCCTCTCATTATATTATTATCCCCCTCTATGCATACCACGTTCTTTATATATATTCGCCGCAGCCATCCTTGCATCAAGAGTTCTAAGTTCATAGTTTGAGCTTTGGACCCATAACCTCCATGCATGTACACAATATTGATTAGGACACACTTGTTGCGAAGAGTGAAGGAATTTTTATTTATTTTTTGAGACAAGTTTACTTTTGATGATGCATGTGCATGCTACTTTTAACTTATAGGGTACGTACCCTTGTAAATATGTAAATAGGTGGAGCTTGTGGATACGGCTATTATGGGAGAAGTGTAAACAATGGGAAGGTGGCAGCTGTGGCTGGGCTCTGGAGGAATGGCGCTGGATGCGGTGATTACTACCAAGTGTGTAATATCCCGAATTTTGGGTCTAAAGAATAGAAAATTAGCCTATATTTGGAAGACTACTAGGCCCTATTTTTGGGAGTGACAAATTTGGAATCAGAATTTTTGGACCCAGGAATAGTAATTACTATTATACGTATTCACTATTCATAAATACGTATTTACTATTCATGTGGGACCCACGACCAATTATATCTCCTCTGCCACACATTCACGAGTGAGTGTTGAATAAAAATGCACGCGGGACCCACGAGAATATTATATTATTATTTGCATAGTATTTACTATTTGAATAATAATATAATATATAAAGGTGTGGGACCACGGACAATATTTTCTTCTGCCACCATCCCCTTTCACGTGAAGTGTTTGAAATGGGTGCAGGGAAAATTACGTAAAAGGACCCAAAGGTGAAAATTACACATAAGGACCCATTTTCCATTTCTTTAAAAACGCAGTACGCGTTTCCTTCCTTCATTTTTCATTTCGTTCTTTCTGAAGAACGATGAGGAAGGGGGAGAGAGGGAGAGAGTGAGAGGCTGAAGGGAAAAAGAAGAAGGATGAATGGAGGAGGATGAAGCAAAGATCTGTAAAGAGTAAGTATTTTTGAGAGCTATGGCCGAGGATTTATGAAGAGAAGGAAGAGGAAAATCTGCAGGATTTACTAAATAAGAGTTAAGGTAAAGCTATAATCCTCTTTCTATCTTAGTTTTATGCATTTTTATCAGGATTAGAATGCATATATGATGGAAATTGGACAGAAAATGCAAGTTATTATTCATCAAAAATCAGTTGCTACAATGATTTAATCGTTTGGAAATAATGGTAATTTACTATAGTGAATTTATTTACTAGCGCAGTAAATATTTATTTACCGATACAGTAAAAATTATTTACTGGTACAGTGAAAGTTATTTACCGGAGCGGTAAAACAATAGTAAATTACTATTACGACACTATTCATGAATACGGCACTATTCATGTATACTGTATTTGTAGCATCTGAACGTATTTTGTTGGAAAGAGAAATCGGATATGTGATGTAATTGTAACCATACAATGATACTATTCGTGTATACGAGTTACTAATCACATATACGGTGTACGAAAATAAGTTTTGTGAGAAAAGAGAGAATTTGGATAAGTAATAATCCGTAGTCTATAAATATATATTTATAGGACTTGACAAATGTCCAGAACGACTTAAAGTGTTGGGGAGCTAAAACAAGGCTTGGTAAAGTGTCCAGGTAGTAACTCTAATCTTACATTCTTTGTATGTCATTATATGATTGTATGTACCATTCTGTATATATATATATATATATATATATATATATATATGTATGTATGTATGTATTGAATGAGTGGATTGTGTTGTATGTGTTGAATGTATAATCGATGGTTATCTGTCATATATTGTTCCATACTTTGAATGTGAGATTAACATTCTTTCTGCAGGAACCTTCGGGTCCCGTATTTGTTGCTACCTGTGGTGTGTATAGCATATCGGACATGACTCCCAGGACAAGACGGTGAAGAATAGATGACCAAGAGGTGCTGTAGGTTATTTTTAATAGCCTACTTTAGAATTTTAAAAGGTACTTGTATAACCCTGTTGGGTTTTTAGTTATGTAATCAGATCTTAATATCAGTAATACTATGTTAGAACGTTTATGCTCAATAAGCTGTGCGCTACAACTCTGATAAATGTTGTTATGTCAGGGGGTGTTACAAAGTGAGTGTGTCTTAACCCAACACAAATTAAACACACGTCTTCCATATGAACATGTTATAATTGAATCAATTTTATTTGTTTAGATAGGATATATATTTACTTTGGATTTGAATATCGAATCATATACGTTATTGTTTCATGAACGATGGTGTTCATATCATCAGGTAAGGTGCAAGAATTCAAGGTTATGCAGTGAGTATGGAACGATGGTCGTGGCAACGGACTACGGCGCTGGAGACAGAACTGATTTCATTATGAGTCCACATGCCTTCAAAGATCTGGGACGAAACCCAAGTGCATCGACCGAGCTCAAGAAATACGGCGTCGTTGACATCGAATACAGGAGAGTACCTTGTACATATGCAGGCTACAACGTGCGTATCAAGATCCACGAGTCCAGCAATTACCCAAACTACCTAGCTATTGTCATTCTCTACATGCCTAGCACAAACGACGTCACTGCCGTTGAGATCTATGACGTATGATTCTTTCAACTTATATCATAGTTCTTATATTATTAATTTCAAAGTCGTTCTTTGAGGAACTTATATAATTGTGATTATGAATCATGATCAACATGAAATGATAATGAGACAGAATGAACGCCATGAATGGAAGACAATGAGGAGAGCATACGGGGCAGTGTTTGATATAGTTGGCGCACCAAGTGGACCATTGACGCTGAGGTTGCAATTCAGTGGAAGAAAGGGTTGGGTTCAGTCCTCCAAGAGTGCCATTCCTGGGGATTGGAAGGTTGGAGCTTCTTACGACTCTCAAGTTCATGTCTGACTAAGATCCTTCAGGACGAAGAGAGGGCGACGTACCTAACCTGTGTGGCTCTAAGGAATGCAAGCTGTTAGCGTCATGTCTACTATAAAAAGTTAATAATATGTCTACTAGAGGAAAAAATAAATAATGTGTCCGCTGGAATGAATAAATTATAAGGGTTGGTGTATTGTCCTTTTATGATGGAATTTATAGATGAATAAAGAAACCTCTCTTCGTTTATGCAACATGGTTCGGTTCCATACAATTAGTGCAGACATATATATGAGAGAGAGGGACAAGCAACGTTAATCATATGGTGGACGAAGTACATTGTAAGCGAATACGGGCAGACTGCCATCACATAAACCTGTTACCAGGTGTCATAAAATGAGCTATAGTAGAACAGAGATCACAGACTTATCAAAAAAAAAACAAATAATAATAAATTGGCAACTTGGCTCTTGTTGGAAGATGAAACACCCACCATCTTCTCGGCCTTTCGTCTTGGGCACTCAAATGTGTTCTTCTAACCCACGTCGGATTTTGAAAGCCCTCTCATCACCCCTTGGTGCTAGGAGCGCTCCGATCTCCCTGTTTGGGAAAAAATTTTGAGTTTGCTTTAAAATTAGAGAATTGGAGTAAAACTTTTTAAATTTATCTGTTTCCAACTTTTTTAAATCCAAAAGCTGTTGATTTAATTGACTGATGATGCCATGTACCTACACACACCGAACCCGTTAATAAATAGTATTTCAATGGTTAGTGCTTCAAGTTGGAGCTAACTCGAGGTGACATCAGTTATGACTGAAATAATATTTAAATAAAAAAATCCTAATCCACAAACAAATAGAACAATCAAATATAAACCACACATAATCCAACAAAATAAAGTTTTTAGAGCACAACACGATAATTGCTAAATTTCCAAACTCAACGATGTTGTCCGTGTTCAATAAGGGAGGGAAAAAAATATAAAATCTAACCCGGCCCGAAACTCGATCTTAATCAGATCAGCTAGATAATTTTTTTTTTGGTAGAATCTGTTAGAATATTTTAAATTGAAGTGATGTATTTTTTGTAAAGTCATGTTGATTAAATTAAGGATTTATATAAAGAGTTGTGTAAGAAGTTACAACACTAAAAATTATCAAGGTTATGTGTCTTCAGTTTCTAGAGACATGTGTGAAAAGTTAGAGTCAAAGGTGTGGTAGCCACCAAGTGATGAAAAGTTATATTGTGTTTATGAGAAAACTCTACATAATATAAAGATGTAACTCTTTATATGTCTATTCATAAATCTAACAAATTATTTTGATTTTTAATTGAAGATGTGTTACTTTAAGAAGCACTACTTCAAGGCATCCCTTCATGGTCTATAAATACCATGCATCATCACTTCATTTGTGACAGACAATACAACAACAAAAATCACACAACAAGATATCAAACTCATTACCTTTGTTCTTGAGTTCACATAAAGATAAAGTCAAATTATTATTTTGTAAAAGTCATTATTGTCTTGCTCAATGGCGGATCTTAGTTATGACAAGGGGGGCCATGGCCCCCCAAAAAAAAAATTATTTAAAATTTTTTAATGGAACCTTTTCTTTTTTAGTGTAATAATACAACTTTGGCCCCCCCAAAGGAGTAAAATTAAATTTTGGCCCCCCAACTTCTTCTTCTTCTTCTTTTTTTACATTTTTCCCTCTTTTTATATCTTTAGGCTTATAATTCAATCTTTTTTCTATGTGGGGTCTTGTATGATTTATGTTAATTTTGTCATTCTTTTCTATATTTCATTCTAATTACCTGAAATTTTTAGCTTATCAGTGAAATTTACTTTTGTGGTGTATCCCTTACTATGCTTTTACCCATTCTACACTACACTTGTAGATGAAGTTAATTGACTTAATTTCATGAATATATTTTTTTTATTCTTTTCATTTTTAATGCCTTTAAAACTTTCCTTAAAAAAATTTCGGGGGCGCTGCCCCCGAATCCCCACCGCTATTTGGCCCCCCCAAACTTTTCCTCCAAGTTCCGCCACTGGTCTTGCTTGAGTCTTGAGAGTGCAATCCATACTTAAAAGTCTTCATTATATTCTACAGAATTTGCACCCTGTAAAATAGTTATAGGTGAAGGCGAATTAAACCAAAAGAAAAGTGTTGCTCACGTTTTGAAGACATTATACACTACTTTCTTTTTCATCTCTTATTTTTGTACTTCTCAGAGATCTAACCCCTCCAACAGAATCCAAGTGCTATCCCTCAACCAACAACTAGAAACTAATTTTCCGAAGGTGTAGAGACCACCGAAGTGAGTTTTGCTTCTCCCAACAAAACTTTTTTCATGTGCACTACCTGATTCGGACTTATAACATTATGTTTAAGAGACTCAGCAATAACATTATTCCACCAGCTAGATAATTGATTTACTAGTTTATTTATTTATTTTTTTGATAATAAAAAGTTTTGGAGTGGTTCGACATCAGTCCCCCACCAAGGCCAGAGTACGGCCCCGGGCTCTATGAGCACTTACTGGGGACTTACGAGATCGCTTACCAAAGGAGTCCCAGCAACGGCAGAGGGGATCGAACCCACGATCCAAGGGCCTAATCCTGAATCCCTTACCATCTATGCCAACTCACATTGGCGATTTACTAGTTTGTTGACACAACGGATCGAGCCAAATTGGGTTTACCATGCTAATAACTCATTCAATGTGAGTCCATCTCTCCCAATCCCAATTATCATATCTTAGGCCCATTAGACTCTTCCTCATAGTCCAAAAAGCCCATCCACAAAACTTGGACAGGGGGTTATATAATGGGAAAATCATTTTTAATGCCCTTTTTGGAGGAAAAAAAACCCCAAAAAAAGGCCCTCAGAAGCTGACAATCCTACTGGGATTTTTAGAATCTTGCGTGAGTTATTAACGGAGCTGATATAGTTGTTAACGGGTAAGTCATTAACCACTAAATCAGCCTCATTAACAACAATTTTTTAACAACTAAATCAGCCTCATTAACAACTATATCAGTACCTCATTAACAACTCACGCAAGATTTTGAAAATCCCAGAAAAGGCTCTGAGCCTTTTCTGGGATTGTCAGATTCCGATGGCCTTTTTTGAGTTTTTTCTCCAAAAAGGGCCCTAAAAGTGATTTTCCCTTATATAATCCCTTTGTTGCTCAAGTGTCTATTAGACTCGCTCGAAAATTCTCAGTGGCCCAATTCACAGAAATAAATACACCCACGACTGCACAAAGAATCTCTCACAAAAAATAGAAACTACATCTTTTTTGGTCAACATAGAAACTACATCTTAAGTCTTAACTTAAAAGTATAAAGCTCGAGTTTGTTAGTGCTTCCACTTTATTATATACTCCCTCCGGTCCTAATTATAAGAACTATTTACCAGAATTTGGAGAGATTAAGGAGAGAAGTTAAATTAGTTAATTATAATTATTTTTCAAAAATATCCCTACTTACAATTAAAAATTACATCAAAGAAAAATTAGCTTGGTATGCTCAAATCGTGACCTTCCCTTGACTGCATAAAAGCGAAATTCCCTTTTCCCACTCAAGTCATGACATTCACGTGTCTTTGACCGCATAAAACTCGTTAACTTGCATGATATGCTCAAATCATGTGAATCAAGTTCTTAGTCTTAATACTTGAATTAACGATTCTGTCAATGATTTATAAATAGGGGCATTATAGGAAAAAATTGACAAAAGTTAAAACTTGCTCTTATAATTAGGACCAAAACCAACTTCAAAATACGTTCCTATAATTAGGACCGGAGGGAGTATTATTTAATTTATTAAACACAATTCTGTTTGATTTGTGATTTTTTTATATAAAATTAAGTTCATCATTTACCTTGGATATCTTAACAATCTACCATCTTATGCTGTTTTCGTCAGAAGTATACTTAAATGCAAGTGCACGTACGTATGGGATCTTAGTTATTAGTTTGTTATAAATAGAGTTAAAATATATTTATTAGTTTATTGTACTATTTCCTCTAGCATTTGAATTTTAAGATTAAACGTTACAATGGGCTCCGACGTGCGTGCAAGACTAATTCAAGCCAGCCTTCCTTAGAGACACGGAGGAAGATCTGTTTAAGACCAAGTCAGTAAAGAATTTAGGCGATTCATAATTGACATTTTAGGTTTGATCGAGTCTAATTAATTATTCTTGAACTAGTCTTGTTTGTAATATCCCATTTAAACATTTTTATTATTATTATTATTATATATGGACAAAGCACTCATATCATATCATCCCTCATATTTCTTTAGGTATGACTTTTGGTGCATTCATTTTCCATTTCTTCATCCGTGACTCTCCACCTATATTTGTTTATTATTATGTTAGCATCCAAGGTGTATTCATTATCAACACAATAATGGCTCAAGTATTCCCTACGTCAATTAATCATTCTTTCTACTTTCATTCATGGACAAATTGTCTCCCACTTATAAATATTATAACTACCCCACTACCAAACATTTCTTATCTCCATTCCCGTATACTCAATTGAGACCACAAGTTGCATATTGTGTTTGTCTTTTATTTAAATAATTGACAACACTATCTTCCAAATATCAATTAATTATCCCTCCATTCACGGACAATACAATATATCTCTCATCTCCATGTTTACGCACCAATGTCTTAAAGTCATGACAACTTATTTTATATTCCCATTCTACACTCCATTACAAAAGTGTCGGCTAGCCTATAATCATCTGCTCATCCACTTTCATTTTTTTTTTTAAATATATCCATACACACACAAGGACAAAAGGCTAATCTAATCAAATTTTTCTTGCATCATCCGGACAAATGCAAGCGTATCACGAGTGATTTCTATTCGTTCACGGGAGCAATCACAATGGATCTACTGTTTATTCACGGACGAAGCAATCTTTTCTTTTACGATAAATATATACAATTGTATGTCTTTCCTTCTATGTGCTATCGGTTAAGTGAGGAAAGAACGCAAAGAAGGAGAGAGAGTTGAAATAAGAGAGTGAGAACTGCGAGTGAAACACTTTCTTATAGAATTTTGAGAGTGAAGGTTGAAAGTCTTAAGGAGGCAGAAGCAAGAAGAAGTGGTTTAAACTCAAAGGATCAAGACAAGTAAGTAAAGGTTTTGACTTGTCTTGTGTTATTTTATATTGTGGATAATTTGGAATATGGTTTATCCATTATTTCCTTAGTTTTTGAAGGCATGTTTTTCCAAGGGGATATACTGCTCAAATTTCTTAGATGGACTAGAAAATGAGTTAGAAGACAATTTGGTTCATAAAGTCTTAGAATTTGTAAAGTTGCATTAAAATGTTACTTTACGCGATTTATGTAATATTTTGGGTTGATTTAAAAGTGGTGAAACTATAAGGATTTTGAAGATTTTAAGGTTTCCAAAGGGTTTGCCACGAAAATTTGAGTGAGAATAAGGTTAGAAATGATTTTTAGTACCTAAGGGAAAAAATTGTACAAGTTGTTAAAACTGCTAGTTTTAACGGTTTGGAAGGCAGTCGACTTGTACACCATTTTCGATCAAGTTAATGATGTCTATAAATTATGAAATTTTCCAGATTTGAAGTAGACATCTTAAGCTTTCTATTGATATATAAAATGTAATTTTAAGAGCTCTGTACAAGGAGGAATTAATTTTGTAAGATGACCTACGTTTTTGAAAGTGAGACTTGAACAGTATTGGGAAATATTAAAACTGGGAATGATTCAGATTCTCTGGGCTTATGGGACTATTTTTCCAAGACAATAGACATGTTAATGGACATTTGAGTTTTGGAAGCACATCAATTGGACTTTTGTGCATTTAATTATGAATTTGTAAAGTTCAGTGAAAATTCTGATTGGAAAAGGAGTTAATCCGAAAATTGATACAATTAAGGTTTAAGTTGGATAACTTAATATCTTTGGGTCACAAGGATCCTAAATGATTATAAGAACCCTTTTGAATATTTTTGGAGAAATGGAATAAAGTGGTCATTAATTGTAGTACCTTATAAAATAAGAGAAATTAATATTATGATGATATTATTTTAGGAATTGGTTCCAAGTGGTTCAAGCACCAGAGAATTATTTTTTAGCTAATTGGAGTTCAGGTAGTAACTTTCTCTCACATACTCTGTGTGCCTTTATATGTATGTATGTACCATTGTGATATGTGAATTGTGAATACTTAATCTTATCGCCGGTTGAGGCCGGGAGGTAGTGCCCTAGAATGTGGGGTAACCCTGGAAGCCATCACGGTTGAGGCCGGGGGTGGTAGTCCGATAAGAGAATTGTTGTGTTTGTGAAAAGAAGGGTAAATGCCCATTTGAATATCCAGCGCTGTGCGAATGAACCGGTAGGTTCTTGAATATGGTTGAAATGCAATCTGAATTTGAATTTTGAATTTATTTGAATATTGAATTTATTGCAACTGGTTATCTACCATGTACTGTGCATGCATCTTATGTGAGTGATTAACGTTACTCGGGATTCGTTTGAATCCCGGATATTCCACAAAGTTCGGGACGGGAACACAATAGTGGACGTGGCTCACGTGGTAAGACAGGTGGATACCGGTAATTGATGGTCTTTGGTAGAAGCCGAGATCTGCCGTTTATTTTATATGTTGTGTATTTTGACTGTTATGAAAGTTTGTAATATTTGTATGAACTTATTAGGGTTTGTGGTTATGTAACCAGACTTTGTAATCAGTATTACTATGCTGGAACCAGTATGTTTATTAAGCTGTGCATTTATCTCTGACGAATGTCGGTGTACCGAAAGGGGTGTGACATTGTTTATCATTAAGACTGGTATCAGGTGCATAGAAAGTAGAAACTGAATTTTTTTTTAATCATGTGTCCCTTCATTAAGACCTAGTTGGATGTTGAGTTTGGTCTAAGATATATATAAGACTTTATCAATCCACTTTATTCCCAATATTTTCTCTAAAATATCTCTATTGGTTGTACATATTGAGAGAATTTAAATTATTTCGCATTAAGAGGTAGTTTTAAATTTCAATACAAACGTTTTGAGAAGATATTTTAACTAAACCAACACCCATTTTTTATAAATAACTTATTTAACTGCGGGTGTTTACATCTCCACAGTTGAGGCCTATCAAAATATTGGATTCAGTTCCTATCTATCCAAAGGTTAGGCAAGGGGAGCTCCTCCAATGTGCACCGTCCAAATCTAATCTGGATGATCCAGATTTATTTTATTTTTTTTACTTTTTATTTTTAAAAAAAAAACATTTTAATAAGTAAAGCATTTAAAATAAAGATAATCTCTCAATAATATTTTTTCAAAAAATGATTTTTTTTTTATTTGAAAATCATTAAATAAAAAAATTAAATCTAAATCGTTCAGATGAGATCTTAAGGGAAGAGCTCTCCATGTCTATCCTTTGGATAGGCAGGGAAATATGGTCCCAAAATATTTTACTATCCTTTTTACTACTAATGTTTCTTACTTCAGAAGCATTTCAATATAGGTACTACCTGTGTGCGTCCTTTATTATTCCTTTTCGATGGGCTCTATCCGCATGCGCCCCTAATCTTTGAATCAAACTTGTATATTCCTCTATCTTCCTATATTTTTTTTAAAAAAAAAAAGAGTTGCAACTTGCAACAGTACCACACAGATGGTCAATTTGTTTGGCATCATGATCATAAATGGTTAGCTTCGAATATATAGAAGCACGCACAATTTTCGATGCTAGGTCTACGTATGGCGCGCTTAATATTCAAATCATCCAATACCGTGTTCTAAGATGAAGAAAAGTTGGACCGTATTATCTCCTCTTCAAATGCACAAGGCCTTCCCTGTAATCTATAAATACCCTCCTCATCTTTGCCTCCTACACCAGTAAACCCAAATAATTTACATTTAACGTATTTCCTCTTCTTTGCGCGTTTGAATTTCCCATTTATGGTGAGTATTCCCGCCTGTCACGCGGGTGACCCGGGTTCGATCCCCGGCAACGGCGCCACATTGATTTGACAGAAACCTTAGTCGCCTCAGGGTCAAATCACAATTTACCACGAATTAAAATGCAATATAGTGCAAATAACTCGGGATCGTTCTCTTATCAAGGAGCCAATTTATTTTGAAGTCCTATGTTAAACTAAGTGCTAAAATCATGATTAGAAAAGGGGTTTTGTAATTGGTTTTCTCTAAATTAAAATTCATGAAAAATATAATGTAACTAATTCTATTCTTTTTGGGATTTTTGGAAAAATAGTGAGAAGTAATTTGGATAAAAAGGGATTAATAATGGATGATCTTGATAATGAAGAAGGTGGCTATCCTTGCTAAAATATATTTGGGAGTTCAAATCTCATTAAGTCTAAAATAAACAACCTCAAGATAACACTTGAGTCCAATAAGTTCAATTAATAGTAGCTCCTACAAACATAGCAAACTACTACCTCTTGAAATATTGTTAAAATCCACTTAATGTGTAATTGAAATTGGGATGATGCAAATTGTTCTTCTCAATTAGAATGTTCTAACGAATCATTCAAGAGCTAAAATCAACTATGTTTACCATTCATAAACATGACACAAAGCAAACATAATTTAATCAAGCATTTAAAGAAATATGGAGATTTAAAAATCAAAATACTTCATCCAATTAAAACTACAAAAATCAATCCACATGAACACATAACAAACAATTCAAGTCTCATAACTAAATAATGATTAACTTAAATAAGGCAATCAATTAAGTAGTCCAAGCAAAAGATTAAATTAAAGAACTCCCTATTGAAGCACAAAAGCTCAAACCACAAATCTTCATCACCAAGAAGCAAAGAGTTTAGCCACTCATGGCAATCGAGAGAACCCCACACAATCGAGAGAATGAACTAGCCATGGGAAACTAGCTCGCCGGAACGGAAAACTCGTAGGAAAATGCAAGAACTCGCCGGAAAATTCAGAGTTCACCGGAATCTGAGGTCTGCAAAGTAAAGCTCTACTACTGAATCAAGAGCAACACGTCCCTATTTCGAGTTCACCGCACCGTCTGTTTCGGTTCGGTCCGATGAAGGTGGAGGAGGAGAACACGATGGTGTTGAGGATGAGGGAAGGTCGTGAGGTGCGTGGTGAAGATTGAGGAAGTTACGTCACAGCGTGAAGATAGGTGACGGTGGTGTTGAGGGTGAAGGGAGGAAGTCGATCATGGAGATGGGAGGAGGAGAAGGTCGATCCAGGAGATGAAGGCGTGAAGGATCATTGCGGCGTGAATGAAGACGATGATGCGATGAAGGTGATGATCCAGGATAATCTCTCGCGGCGCTCTCTCTGTTCTTTTTCTTCTTTCCCTTTAGCTCCTCCTGGATCCTTTAATCTGTCTGAATTAATTATTCCCCTAAAAAATGACGATCCCCCCAAAAAAACGTGAATTCCCCTCAACTTTCTTTTTATATGCGGCGCTTTTTTTTTTTTTCATTCTAGGTTTTAAATCTGTCGGATCCTCCTTAATTGCCCAGCCTCTATTGAATGTTGGACCTCCCAGCTCTCTCTCGGGTCAGCCTTTGCTGAATCAGAATGAAAAACAAACCTGATTTACTCAAAACGCACAGCTTGCTGCAGGGACCTCATTGCAACTTTTAAAAAGTTTTGCTGCAGGGACCAAATTGAAAATTTTCATAACTTGAGTCCAAACTTCCATTTCCAAATTTGATCCAATTTCTTCAAATACCTACAACAAAAATCAATCAAGCCAACATCAAATATTCTCAGAAAAATCAATGATTAAGAGTAATTACATTTTTTTTGACAATTTTACCCTTTTTAGCCCTAATTTTATATATTTACTCTTAATCTCGCTTTATCATAAGAAACACATTTTAAGCTCAATAACTAATAAAAAATGCATTAAGAATCCCAATTTAATTATAAAAAATCATATAAAAATATGGCTTGATCAATTCCCCCACACTTAGACCTTTGTACTCCTGAACAAAGGCAACTGAGTACAAAATTCAAATTCAAATCACTAATGCATTTCAAAGATGAGCAATTTCATTATTAGATAGCAATGGATTAATTAATCAAATTCTTCAAGCCAACACCGAGAGATAATCAAGAAATGTAAAGAAATTAGCTGACCACACAACTCAAAATATTAGAATGAAGCATAAGAGGACTCTCAAGGTATTTTTATTGTTTCACTCATCTCATCTAATTGGAATAATTTCACTCTAGTTCACTTAATCAACACCTTACCATAGGCTTGTAACAACTCTAAAATCTCCACTACTAATAGCAATTAATGAAATGAATCAAGAGGACTTTAAGGGCTTGTAATATTGGATGAAGGCTAAATGGAATGAATTAATTCAAAAAAAATGAATAGTTGATATGCAAGTCAAAGTTAATGACCAAGTTCATAGCATCTAAATAACTTTACAAATTTTTGCCAACTCTTTTGTAAGTACATGAACAAATGCATTCTTCATATATATATATTTTTTTGTTTTTTTTTTTTTTTTTTTTTTGTTTTTTTGTTTTTTGTTTTTTTAAACAAAATACTTTCCATTTTCTCATTTCTTTTCCAATACTTTTCTTTTTCTTCTTCTCTTTTCTTTTTCTATATACATGGCATTTCAATATATACATTGTTCAACTTTTTATTGGCAATTCACTTTTGATTTTTAGAACACTATGAGTAATGACATGCATACAACATAAGAATGGCTCAAAAGGGGCAAGCAAATGGTCGATGAATGTAGGTTTGTGTTTGGGTGAAAATGGTTTAGAATTGAATGCCTCTTTCATTTTCATCTCACTAACGCAAATACCGTTTTGAAGAAGAGTTGAAACAAGTTCTAGAAGATGAAAAACTAAGAGAACATACACACATGAGAAGAATTTAAGGCTCAAATATCCTTCCAACAAGGTTTTTCTCCAATGCTCACTCTAACACAATCAATTGCATAGCAAGCTAACCTACAAAACATCTTCTTGACTATTCCAAGTGCTAACCTTTCAAAACACAATCAATCAAAACATTGCAATCAATTACAATCATGCTCAACTCTTAAAAGCACTAATGATATTGAAACTCTTTCTTTCTCAAATTAAGAAGTAAACAAAAATCAATTGTGGGTTCATTTCTCTTCCCATTCACTTGAAAAGCAAAACATGGTTTTAAAAAGTTGCCAAAACACTAGATCTCATGAAAGCTCAAAGAAGGGCATGCATTAGAGCAAGTCATTCTTGAAAAATTTTTGAAAATTTTTCTAGTCTAGTTTAAGGCATTTTCTCGTTTAAAAACAACCAATTAATTTGGGACTCAAAATGTATTTCCCTCCCCCACACTTAATCAACACATTGTCCTCAATGTAGAAAAATCAGTTCTATTATTCTAACTTGTTCCTTAATGAAGTGGAAAATTGTGAAGTCCAATTGCAATTGAAGCACAACACATCAACATCATATAAAGAGAGAAGAGAGAAGAAACAAGCCAAAATAAAAGAGAAAATTAGAATGAAGAGGCACAATGGCAATCAAGCAAGGTAGTGGCTAAGATGCAGAGCATACATTGAGAGTTCTTATTCTAATTACTAAACTATATTACTTCTACTTTTCTACGAGATAGTCTCCCCCACACTTATTTCAAGCATTCGAATCGCAAATGAGTTAAACAATTTAAATCGAGAAAATGTAAGTGAAGGAAAGAGACAACCTGGCCTCAAGGAGGCTTTGATGATGAATCACGGTAGAGCTTGAGGAGATTTCCATTGACTTGAAATTCCTTTCCAAGTAGATTCATCAAGCAACTCTACCATGCCAAATGAATGCACTTTGGTGATGCGAAAGGACCATACCATTTATCTTTAAGCTTCCCATCAAACAACTTGAATCGGGCCCTATATAGCAAAACCTTATCACCAACTTTGAAATCCTTTCTTATAATCTTCTTATCATGAAGTAGCTTGGTCTTTTCTTTGTAAATGCGGGAACTCTCATAAGCTTCTAGTCGCATTTCCTCAAGTTCTTGCATTTGTAACTTCCTTTCCAAACCAGCTTCTTCCATATCCATATTGCACATTTTCACAGCCCAATAGGTTTTGTGCTCCAATTCTACCGGAATATGACATGCTTTACCAAAGATAAGCCGATAAGGAGACATTCCTATTGGTGTCTTGAATGCGGTTCTATAGGCCCATAGTGCTTCCTCCAACCTTAAGCTCCAATCCTTTCTTGAAGGCTTAACTATCTTTTCCAATATGTGTTTGATCTCTCGGTTGGATACTTCTGCTTGCCCATTCGTCTGTGGATGATAAGGGGTGGACATTTTGTGGGTTACCCCAAGCTTAACAAGTAAGTTATCAATAACCTTATTGCAAAAATGGGTACCTCTATCACTCACTATAGCCCTCGGTACTCCAAATCTACAAAAGATGTTAGACTTGAGAAATTTGGAAACCGTTTGGGCATCATCTTTCCTAGTGGGAATGGCTTCTACCCACCTAGAAAGGTAATCCACGGCTAAAAGGATGTAGGTAAAGCCAGATGATGGTGGAAAAGGACCCATAAAATCGATACCCCAAACATCAAATACCTCACAAAAGAGCATAGGTTGTTGTGGCATCTCATGTCGCTTACCTAACCCCCCAAACCTTTGGCATTTATCACATGCCTTACAATACAAATATGCATCCTTAAACAGGGTAGGCCAGTAAAATCCAGCATCTAACACTTTCCTAGAGGTCTTATGATCACTAAAATGTCCACCACAAACCATTGAATGACAAGCAGAAAGTATGTCCTTAGACTCGGTCTCTGAAATACACCTCCTGATAACTTGATCATTGCATAGTCTCCTGAGATAGGGCTCATCCCAAATGTAGTGCTCGCTTCTCGTTTAAGTTTTTGAGCACGAAAAGAAGACATATGCTCAGGAATGAGACTGGTCACAATATAATTCACTAGATCAGCAAACCAAGGAACATAGAGAGATATAGACATAAGAGATGCATCAGGGAAATCATCACAAATAAGTTCAGAGTCAAGTACTCCCCTGGTACCATCCGGTAGTCTACTCAGGTGATCTGCTACAAGATTTGCAGTTCCAGGCCTATCCTTAATGCTTATATCGAATTCTTGTAGCAAAAGCATCCACCTAATAAGCCTTGGTTTGGATTGAGGCTTAGTGAAGAGAAACTTCACAGCCGCATGATCTGTATACACCACCACTGTAGAATTGATTAGATATTGCCGAAACTTATCTAATGCAAATATAAAGACAAAAAGTTCTTTTTCGTGGTCGTGTAATTTTTTTGTGCACTATCCAAAGTTTTGGATGCATAAGCAATCACATGAGATAACTTGCTATGCTTTTGTCCTAGCATGACCCCCACAAGCAGAATTGGAGGCATCGCATGCTAGTTCAAAAGGCAAGGTCCAATCGGCGCATTTAAAATAGGAGGAGATATCAAGTGTGCTTTTAACTCATTAAATGCTTGTTTGCAAGAAGTATCAAAGTCAAAATCAACATCTTTTTGCAATAGTTTAGATAAAGGTAGAGCTATCTTGCTAAAATCTTTTATGAATCTTCGGTAAAAACCCACATGCCCTAAGAAAGAACGAAGTGTTTTAATATTAGTGGGGTAGGGCAACGAGGAAATCACCTCAATTTTAGCTCTATCAACCTCAATACCCTTGCTAGATATCAAGTGACCAAGTACTATTCCATGATCAACCATGAAATGGCACTTCTCATAATTCAAAACCAAATTTTTCTCAATGCATCTAGCAAGAACATTGTCCAAACTATCTAAACAAGCATCAAACGAATTACCATACACTGTAAAATCATCCATAAAAACTTCCATGCAATTTTCAAGAAAATCAAAGAATAGTGACATCATGCAACGTTGGAAAGTGCCAGGTGCATTGCACAAACCAAATGGCATTCTCCTATAAGCATAGGTACCAAATGGACAAGTAAAAGTGGTCTTTTCCCCGATCTTCGGGAGCTAGTGGGATTTGGAAATATCCCGAATAACCATCTAGGAAACAATAGTGGCTCTTACCCGACCTTTCAAGCATCGATCTATGAAGGGTAAGGGAAAATGATCTTTCCTAGATGCTTCATTCAATTTCCTATAGTCTATGCACACTCTCCAAGCATTTTGCACCCTAGTAGGTATCAACTCATCATTTTCATTCTTTACCACAGTTATCCCACTCTTCTTAGGCACTACATGCACCTTGGGACTAACCCACTCACTATCGAAATTGGGTAGATGATACCCGCACTCAATAGCTTGGTTACTTCTTTCTTAACCACATCTAGAATTAGAGGGTTGAGTCTCCTTTGGGGTTGCCTAAGAGGTTTGGATTCCTCATGCAAAAGGATCTTATGGGTACAAACAAAATGGGACTAATCCCAGGAATGTCAGCTAAAGTCCAACCTAGAGCCTTTCTATTTCTACTCAAAACATCAAGTAATCTCTCCTCCTCACTCACACACAAGGAATTTGAAATAATAACAGGCAATTTTCCATCAGCAGTAAGGAAAGCATATTTCAAATTAGAGGGGAGAGGCTTAAGCTCTAAATCAGGAGGTTGAACAATAGAGGGAATTAGTCTAGGAAGATCAAGGGTAGTGGAAATACTCCCCTTTGCAAACTTAGGAGGTGCATGACTTGTGCTAAGCTCCATGGACTCTACCACTTGTTCATTGGTCTTCCCAAGTGTTGAACCAATACTAGGTTGGCTTACAGCAGCAACAGGCTTGGGGAAAGTAGTCTCCTTCATACCTACTTCACAAGGAGTGATTAGCTCATTCAAAAATCTCAAGGTATGCGGAGTGATCTTAGTTCTATGATTAGGCAATGAGTTAGAAGGTGGCCCTTTAACCACATTGTGTTTAGGTCCAAAGTAAGTCACATGAGAGGATGTCTTTGTCGGTGTAAGGGCTATCCCCTTGGAGAACAAATCATTCAAGTCTTGGCTACCGACATCAAACTCAGCTTCCTCCACCGTTTGTGACTGAAACATTAACAAAAACACCTTCCTCACAAGCATCATCTTGAATACCGAATCATTGGAAGAATTAAGCTCTAACGAACTAAGAGAAGTAAGAGAAAAATCATCAAGGGATGATAACCAACAATCAACCATCGATGAGTCGAGGTTGGAAATCTCACTCCCAAGTGAATAAAAATTATCAACAGAAGAAGAAGGAAATTTATCACATGAATCCAATGAAATTCCACATTCAAGATTACAATTTTTAGTGTGCAAATTAAGCTCATGTTCATCAACCAAATCATCTATAGCAAAGTCAATTGAATTCACACCTAATAAAGAGTAATCTTCGAAGGATGCTTCATGGCTTCATACATGTTAAAACTCGGCTTATTGTTACCCACTTCCATAGTGATTGAACCATCTCTCATGTCTATAAAGGTACCATTTGTTCTCGCATAAAGGGTCTCCCTAAAATAAGGGTGCATTCACTAGAATCATGAGACATATCCAAAACATAGAAGTCAGCAGGGAAAACCAAGTCTTTGACTTTAACAAGCAAATCCTCAATGATGCCTAGTGGGTGTCTAATACTCCTATCAGCTAGTTGGAGAACCACACTAGTCCTCTTAAGCTCTTTGACACCAAGAGATTTAAAAATGGCACTAGGCATGACATTAATGGCTGCACCTAAATCTAACAAGGCTTGAGCTACATTCACATTACCTATGGTACAAGGTATAGTGAATGAGCCGGGATCCTTGCACTTAACGGGGAGTTGGGGTTTGAAAAGGGCGAGACACATTAGGGCTAATTTGCACTCTCTCATTAGGCCTAAACTTCCTCTTGTTAGTGCAAAGCTCTTTCAAGAATTTGCAATAACTAGGCATAGACTTAACAAGTTGAAAGAAAGGAACATTGATATGCAACTTGCTAAACAAATCATACATTTCTTTCTCATTTTGTTCATCATGCATTTTCTTGCCTTGAAAGTAAGCTTTAGGAAAAGGGAGTTGAGAAATTTTTACCTCCTTACCATTAGTACTAGGTAAGATGCCTTGCTCGCTTGTCTCACCTTCCTCATAAGTGCTTCTTTCCTTGGAGCCAACTTCTCTCAGAAGTGGTTGTTGTTCTACTTGAGGTTGGTCAATTGATTTGCTATTCTTCTTCTTGAGGATAGCCTTCTCTTTAAGGCTTTCAGATTCAGGTAACTTCATTGGGCTCAATGGTGGACTTTCAACCTCCATTTCCTCATCCACATCATCGTCAACCTCTTCAGGGAAACGCACCTTCTTACCACTCCTTAACTCAATAGCATTGAGTGTTTTAGGATTGATGACAGTATTTGAAGGAATGGAACCACTTGTCTTAGCATGCACATCACTCACGAGAATTTGAGAGTTGAGTCAAGTGGGATTGCACATTGTTATTCTTCAACTCCAATTCTTCCAACTTCTTGCACATATAAGCCATTTGTTTACCATCACTTGCCACATCATTTTGTAGCTTTTGTAGGGTATTGGAAACAGAAGAGAATTGACTCTCATTCACAGCTTTATCTTCCACCATTCGGTTGTTCATACTAGTAAGTTGAGAAACCACACTCTTCAACAATTGATTGGTCTCATCACCCTTTGACTCTTGAATAGGCACCATTTGCCCACGGTTTGACCCATATGGTTGGACTTGGTATGATGAACCTTCTTGATTTCTCCAACCAAAATTAGAATTAGGTCTTCTACCTTCATTGTAGGTGGTAGTGTTAGAATCCCATCTTGGTTGTTGTTGATTGGGCCTTCCTTGATACATAGCATTAACTTCCTCAGGATGATTAGGGCATAAGCTAGTAATGTGCATCATTGAACCACAACCATCACAACTAGGTGCAACAAGAGCTTGTGAAGTAGGAGAATGAGTTGCTTGATGAATACTCAGATTATGAAGCTCAGATGTGATTAGAGAAAGTTGTGAAGTAACTGTATCCATCTTAGACTCAAGTGAGACCATTCTTTGGTTGGAACCTATATCACAAACTCCTCTTATCTCTCTCACATTATATTGTTGAGTATTTCGAGCCCTCATTCGAATTTGAGCCCATGCCTCTTCAGTAGTGCAATCTTCTAAAGAACCCCTTTGAAGCATCTATAATGCCTTTCTCATTAGGCAGAAGACCATCACGAAAATATGTAATTAACTGTTCATCAACAATTTGATGGTGTGGACACTTAGCTAAAAGCTCTTGAAAACGACTCCAATATTCATAGAAAGACTCCAAAGGGTCTTGTTTGATAGAGTAAATCTCCTTTTTAAGCTCCCCAACCCTTGAATCCGGAAAGTACTTTTCCAAGAAGGCTTTCTTCAAATTAACCCATGAATGAAGAGCATCATTAATATGCCTAGGTAACATCATGTACCACTCTTTAGCTTTCCCCTCCAGAGTAAAATAGAACACCTTTAATTGCACATCTTCTATGCGAGCACCAACAGGCTTCATATTCGAACAAGCCACGTGCAAAGCATTGAGATGACTATAAGGGTCTTCCTTTTCAAGTCCATGGAAACGAGGTAATGAATTAAGCAAAGGACCTTTAAGCTCAAAATTGACCTCAAGGTTAGGGCATGCATTGTTGAAAGGATCATGAGTGATATCTGATCTTGTTACATCCCTTATAGTTCTTCTCCTTGGTGGAGGATTGTTTTCACCTTCCATAGCTGTACCTTGCGAAGCACAATCACTTAAGTCAATGAAAAAATCAAGATTAAAAGAATGATCAGATTCCCCCTCAAATAGGTCGGACATATAAAGCTGTCAAGAAAGCAGTGAAACAATGGAGTACCAAAGCTATCTCGCACACAAATTCAAGCAAGAAAATGTGCAAAGTGGAAGGAGTAGAAGTGTATGTGAGTATGTATGATGTGTATGGGGTCAAAATGCTAGAATGCAAATGCAAAAACAAGTAAATCAAAATATTTGGTGGTTTTTTTTATGCAAGTAAACAAACTATGAATATTTTTTTTTTAATTTAAAATTACGAAAAATAGAAGAAAACCTAATAGGCTCACAAGGGCAAACTCCGGTCAATTAAAACCAATTGACACTTAGTAAACCAAAGGAGTCAAAATTGACTCCCCGCAACGCGCCATTGATTTGACGAAACCTTAGTCGCCTCGGGGTCAAATCACAATTTACCACTTAATTAAAATGCAATATAGTGCAAATAACTCGGGATCGTTCTCTTATCAAGGAGCCAATTTATTTTGAAGTCCTATGTTAAACTAAGTGCTAAAATCATGATTAGAAAAGGGGTTTTGTAATTGGTTTTCTCTAAATTAAAATTCATGAAAAATATAATGTAACTAATTCTATTCTTTTTGGGATTTTTGGAAAAATAGTGAGAAGTAATTTGGATAAAAAGGGATTAATAATGGATGATCTTGATAATGAAGAAGGTGGCTATCCTTGCTAAAATATATTTGGGAGTTCAAATCTCATTAAGTCTAAAATAAACAACCTCAAGATAACACTTGAGTCCAATAAGTTCAATTAATAGTAGCTCCTACAAACATAGCAAACTACTACCTCTTGAAATATTGTTAAAATCCACTTAATGTGTAATTGAAATTGGGATGATGCAAATTGTTCTTCTCAATTAGAATGTTCTAACGAATCATTCAAGAGCTAAAATCAACTATGTTTACCATTCATAAACATGACACACAAAGCAAACATAATTTAATCAAGCATTTAAAGAAATATGGAGATTTAAAAATCAAAATACTTCATCCAATTAAAACTACAAAAATCAATCCACATGAACACATAACAAAGCAATTCAAGTCTCATAACTAAATAATGATTAACTTAAATAAGGCAATCAATTAAGTAGTCCAAGCAAAAGATTAAATTAAAGAACTCCCCTATTGAAGCACAAAAGCTCAAACCACAAATCTTCATCACCAAGAAGCAAAGAGTTTAGCCACTCATGGCAATCGAGAGAACCCCACACAATCCGAGAGAATGAACTAGCCATGGGAAACTAGCTCGCCGGAATGCGGAAATACTCGCCGGAAAATGCAAGAACTCGCCGGAAAATTCAGAGTTCACCGGAATCTCGAGGTCTGCAAAGTAAAGCTCTACTACTGAATCAAGAGCAACACGTCCCTATTTTCGAGTTCACGGCACCGATTCTGTTTCGGTTCGGTCCGATGAAGGTGGAGGAGGAGAACACGATGGTGTTGAGGATGAGGGAAGGTCGTGAGGTGCGTGGTGAAGATTGAGGAAGTTCGTCACAGCGTGAAGATAGGTGACGGTGGTGTTGAGGGTGAAGGGAGGAAGTCGATCATGGAGATGGGAGGAGGAGAAGGTCGATCCGGAGATGAAGGCGTGAAGGATCTGTTGCGGCGTGAATGAAGACGATGATGCGATGAAGGTGATGATCCAGGATAATCTCTCGCGGCCTCTCTCTGTTCTTTTTCTTCTTTCCCTTTAGCTCCTCCTGGATCCTTTAATCTGTCTGAATTAATTATTCCCCTAAAAAATGACGATCCCCCCAAAAAAACGTGAATTCCCCTCAACTTTCTTTTTATATGCGGCGCTCTTTTTTTTTTCATTCTAGGTTTTAAATCTGTCGGATCCTCCTTAATTGCCCAGCCTCTATTGAATGTTGGACCTCCCAGCTCTCTCTCGGGTCAGCCTTTGCTGAATCAGAATGAAAAACAAACCTGATTTACTCAAAACGCACAGCTTGCTGCAGGGACCTCATTGCAACTTTTAAAAAGTTTTGCTGCAGGGACCAAATTGAAAATTTTCATAACTTGAGTCCAAACTTCCATTTCCAAATTTGATCCAATTTCTTCAAATACCTACAACAAAAATCAATCAAGCCAACATCAAATATTCTCAGAAAAATCAATGATTAAGAGTAATTACATTTTTTTTGACAATTTTACCCTTTTTAGCCCTAATTTTATATATTTACTCTTAATCTCGCTTTATCATAAGAAACACATTTTAAGCTCAATAACTAATAAAAAATGCATTAAGAATCCCAATTTAATTATAAAAAATCATATAAAAATATGGCTTGATCAGCAATGGAACTTCATTCTAAATACCAAGTTGGCCTTGTGTGTGTGATGTTGCTCTTGCCTGCACTATGCTTATCCCAAGGCTTCACAGTGTCCAGGGCCACCTTTTATAGTACCCCCGATGGCTATGGAACCCCAAGTACGTCAAACTTCTTTTATGGTTTTCGAGATAATTACGTGAGGGGAGTTTTGTCTTAACTTGCTGGTATTATTCTGAAGCCAGCTGGCATTATGAGATGTTAAGTTTGTAGTGTGCACCAAAACCTCCATGTGACTAATTTTAAGAAATAGATATATATATATATATTGCTTGTGTGTGTATGATTATCGTTGTCGAAATGACATACATATTTATGTAATCAGCCGGAGCTTGTGGATATGGAGATTATGGCAGAAGTGTGAACTATGGGAGGGTCGCTGGTGTGTCTGGCTTATGGAGGGGAGGCGCTGGATGTGGTGCTTGCTACCAAGTAAGTCTCTTAACGGACTAACGACTCAACTAACGCTTTTTTTTTTAACATTGTTTCATGAACGATGGTGTTTATATTTATCAGGTAAGGTGCAAGAATTCAAGATTATGCGATGACTATGGAACGATGGTAGTGGCAACAGACTACGGAGCAGGAGACAGAACGGACTTCATTTTGAGTCCAAATGCTTTCTCTAAACTAGGACGAAACCCTAGTGCATCGGCCGAGCTCAAGAAATACGGAACCGTAGACATGGAATACAGGAGGGTACCTTGTACATATGGAGGCTATAACGTGCGCATCAAGATCCACGAGTCTAGCAGTTACCCTGATTACCTTGCTCTTGTCATTCAGTACGTGCCTGGCATGAAAGACGTCACTGCCGTTGAGATCTATGACGTATGATGATACTCTCAACTTTGTTTTTTAATTTGAGGTACATATAATTGTGGTTATTATGATCAACTTGTTGAAATGATGATGATACAGAATGATGGACATGAATGGAAGGCAATGAGGAGAGTGTATGGGGCAGTGTTTGATATAGTTGGCGCACCAAGTGGACCATTGAAGCTGAGGCTGCAATTCAGTGGAAGAACAGGTTGGGTTCAGTCCTCCAAGACTGTCATTCCTGGAGATTGGAAGATTGGAGCTTCTTACGACTCTCAAGTTCATGTCTAAGTAAGAACCAGCATGAAGAGGGAGCCACGTAACCTGTATGTGTGGCTCCACACAATAATGCAAGCTATGCTGTTGGTGTTATTCTTCTTAAAAAATAATAGTCTGTTGAAACAAATAAATAAGTAATAAAAGTGACTATATGAATAAAGAAATCTATTTGTTTATGCACCATGGATTCTTCGGGAGAGGATACTCTCCTTTTCCTTTTTCTTATTATTTTTTAATAATCTCATCTTCATCATTAAATCATAAAATGGATGTGTTAAATTTAATATTTTATAAAGTTAAAATTTATTTATTTTTCTGTATTGTAATTATGAACGGTATAGATCATATTTTAAGAGTTTAAATTTACTTATTTATGTTTATAATAATAATTTTATAAAAGATTGAATATCAACCATTGATTTTTTTAATCAAATGGTGGTTATGAGATTATGAGAGGAAAATAAGAGAAATTCAACCCATATTCTTGTGGCTGCTTAATTAGATGGTAGATTGAGAGAGTCCCGCAGTGCAAGATCATGTAACGAAAGATGCCTTGATCCCTTGATTTACGGTTGAGTGATTAGGACGCTGGAGTGATCAAATAATTGTCACCTCACGTACTAATTATAAGATATCATTATTCATTATTCATTACCTAATTCACGTATATTAAAAAAAAACAAGAAGTTAATAAGTTAATTGGCTGTTTACCTTTAATTTGCCACATCTTAATTTTCTAAAATATCCTTTAATGAGAGAGTAAGCAAATCTAATTCAATTAATTTATTATTTTCTAATATATAGGGGTTGTTTGAGAAAAGATTAATAAATAAAGGACACAAAACAGAATTTTTAAAAAAAACAAAAAAAAAGGACCAAAATAAATCCACAATTAGCTATTATAAATAGGACTGAAGAAGTATCAAAGCTGGGTTAATCAAGTAGTTGATTGAGGTACTTATTTACTGCTGACTAGTTAGACTGCTATCAAGTCCTAATCCAAATTATTAAAATTAAATTATAAATATAATTTTGATTTTATAAAGGACGCTAATGGAATGATGGGGTGATCCCGATATGATCAGCGATGAAGATGGTGAAATAAGGCCTAGACTGCTATCATGTATTAATAAAATATATGTTAGACAGTCTTTAAGATTGTTCTTTAAAAAAGACTGTCTTAAAGGTGAATCATGTTGTTCATGGCTTGATAACTATGAAAAGCACCCGGTTTGATTTTGAAGAATTGGAGTAGCGATAAAATAAGAGCCTCTACATATTATTGATTTATTAAAACTTAATTCTTATTAGTACAAGTAACTAGGCTTTTATATAGACAAACCTAGACTAATCCTAGAAACTATCTAACCTGAATAAATCTAATCAATTAATAATATCAATATAAGATGTATAATATCTCAATATGAGAATATATATATCAAATAATAGTAATATAATAATATAATAATATCTTAATTAAAACCCCCATCAAACTCAAGATCATCTTGAGTTTGTCATCAGTAGCTATGGTAGCAGGTGAACAACTAAAAGTAACATCTTAGAGCAAGCATCGATCTAGACGGAACAAAAATGATGTTGAGCTCATCTAGACGGAGCCAAACAGTCTTCGTGTCTGAGCGAAACTAGATGGTCAAAAGATCTGGGCAGAGCTCTGGGATAGAACCACACAGTCTTCGGGTCTAGGCTGAACCAAACGATCTTTGGGTCCAGGCGGTTGGCAAAACCAAGACGAAACCAAACGGTCTTTGGGTCTGGGCGGAACCATAAAGATCTGGGCGAAACTAGATAGTCAAAAGATTATGGCAGAGCTTTGGGATGGGTATTCGAGTCTAGGCATAACCAAACGATCTAAAGATTTGGGTGGAACCAGATGGTCAAAAGATCTTAGTAGAGCTCTGGGATGAAACCAAATGGTGTATGGGAGGAACCAAATGGTCTAAAGAGTTGGGCGGAACCAGATGGTTAAAGATCGAAATAGAGCTCTGGGAGATCTAAAGAGTCTGCAGATCTGGACGGAGCTCTTGGATGGAACCATGCACTCTCCAGGGCGGATCTAGACGCAGCTCTTGGATGGAACCATACACTCTTCAGGGAACGGGTTTGCGGATCTTGACAAAGCTCTAGGGTGGAACCAAACACTCTCCAAGAACGAATTTGGTATGGAACCAAATAGTCTGCAAAGAAAAGAATACGTGCATAGCTACACCCACTATGCACACCGGACGAAGAAATGTGATTGAATTCAAGAACTCTTTGTTTGGGTTGAGGATAAGCTAATTTTGCCAATAAGAGGAAGGTTCATAAATGTTCTATTTGTGGGGCTAAGTTTGCTTCAAGTCAGGTTTTAGGTGGCCACATGAGAAGGCAGAAAGAAGGAATGACAGCAAGATTAGGTCCTCCTCCTCAACACTTAAGGAACACTCAAGGAAGTACAACATCTAAATAGTAGATTTGCCACCACAAGCAAGAAGAAATGGACGTCCAATCCTCCATACAAGCGAGAAGGAATGGACATTCTCCAAAGAGAAGGAATGGACAGTCTCCATTCTTCTTTCACCATTAGCTATGATACCATTTTGGATTCAAGGATTGGAGTAACGAGGAAACAAAAGCCTTTAAATATTATTTAATTTTTAATGCTTAATCCTTAATACAAGTAACTGATCGAACAAGAGCCTTTATATACGCAAACATATACTAATCCTAGAATCTAATCTAATATAACCTAAATAAATTAATCTAATCAAATAATAATATTAACATAAGATATATAATATCTCAACATGAAAATATATCAAATATTAATATAAGATATAATAATTTCCTAACACCCCCTTGTAAAATTTATATTTAATGCTGATATTGACGAATTAACCAAAAGAATCAAGTAGCTAATATGATTAATAGAGTAATAACTAAATATAATGTTAGGAATTAGGATTATATTATGAGAACTAACGTCCGTAGAAATATATATAGAGAATTAAAAGCAAAATTCTAAATATGTTATTAATAATTCTTTGCACCCAATCATAGAATCAAGTTTAGAATTTTCTGCAATGCCAACTTCCATTATATAATCTCTCGAACTCCAGGATAAGATTGCACACCAGACAACTCGAATATTATTTGATCATTTTTTTTAAAAGGGCATTCTTATTTTAATTTTCCTCAACTCGCAACCAAACGGATCAAATACGATGCTTATCTTTGCCAACCTACTCTAACCTGTTTTCTTTTTCCTCTTACGACCAAAAAAGTTGAGAATTCCATAAGAGAAAGTAAAGTGGGGAAACCATCAGCTGTGGCGTCTATAGTAATGCGAACCCTACATTAGTTGCTAACATGGCTTAGGATTTTAAATACTTGTCAGGATTGCTTTTTTAATTTCCCTCACTTTATGTTCTGCGTACTATCAAGTTGGAATTATAGAACCAACCGGGGGGCCCAAAAAAACGCCGTACAAGGTAAGTTAGATTTTAGTATACGAAAAAGAAAAATGAGTCTTAGTCTATATACATACATATATATAGATATAGATATATATATATATATATATATATATAGCTTTAATTTGCAAAAACAGTGACTTTTAAGGGTAATGCAAGTTTTGATGTTGAACTTATCTACGACAATGAGACATGTTTGATAAATATAATAAAAATGTGGATATATTGAATGGAAAGTGAGAAAAAGGTGTCACACGCGGCTCTCTCTAGCTATGGTTGCTTTTCTTGACTCTCTCTCTCTCTAAACTTGCTAAGTAAGAATAATGAGATTGTAGGTATAATCATTTATCATCATCAATATATCATATATAATACTCTCTCTACTTTTTAATATAAGAGCAATTAACTTATTTTTGGAGTGATTAAAAAAGTTAAATAAATTATAATAAAGTATTATATATTTATCAGTTTTATTCAAACTAATTTGTCTAGCTTATAAATTAATATATAATAACCTAACTATACACAACATATGCTATAATTAATTTATTGGCTTCTTAAATCTCTCTAAAAAAATTCAACCCGCTCTTATATTAAGAATTCAGGTAATATTAAAAATAATTTTATACTATCTACTACCTCCGGTCCTAATTATAAGACCTAGTTGACTTTTTTTGGAGAGATTAAGGAAGCTAAATAAGTTACTTAATCATTTCATATGTTGTGTTTTCTTAGATTATATATTAGTTTATTGGTCAAACTATTTAGTTTGAAGAAAAAAATAAAAATATTCTAAGCTAATTTAATTAGCTTCATTAATCTCTTTAAAAAAGTCAACTAGGTCTTATAATTAAGACCGGAGGGAATATTTCTTAATGTATGTTTCTTATTTCAGAAGCATTTGAATGGGTCCTTCCTGTGTACCTCTTCCAATTTTCCCTTGACCCCCTCTATTTGCATCATCCGGCACCATTTAATCCTTTGAATCAAATCAAATTTTCCAATTCCTCTATATTCCTATTACAAAAAACACAGAGAGGCAATTCGGCATCATAATCATAAATAACCAACTTCGGATACTCACACACACACAGAGATTTGGATGCCAGGTCTGCATATGTGGGCTTAATTATTCCAATATCCAATCCCGTGTTCCAAGGGCAAGAAAAGTTGGACCCGATCTTCCTTTCAAATGCACAAGGCCTCCCCTATAATCTATAAATACCCTCCTCATCTTTGCCTCCTAACCCAGTAAACCCAAGACTTTACCCATATAACGTATAGTTTCTTATTAATTTTTTTGTTCGTTTGAATTTCACAATTAGCAATGGAGCTTCATTCTAAATACCAAGTAGCACTTGTTTGTGTGCTGCTCCTACCAGCACTATGCTTATCCCAAGACTTCACAGACTCCAGAGCCACCTATTACAGTACCCCCGATGGCTATGGAACTTCTAGTAAGTAATAAAACTCCTGTCTCTCTCTCCACATATATCATCACTTTCTTTGTACCCTTCTAAATACTTTTGTGATCAGCCGGAGCTTGTGGATATGGAAATTACGGGAAAAGTGTGAACCACGGGAGGGTTGCCGGCGTGGCTGGATTATGGAGAGGTGGCGGTGGATGCGGTGCTTGCTACCAAGTAAGGTGTAAGAATTCAAAATTATGTGATAACTATGGAACCATGTTAGTGGCAACAGACTATGGAGCAGGAGACAGAACTGACTTCATTATGAGTCCAAATGCTTTCTCTAAACTAGGACGAAACCCAAGTGCATCGGCCGAGCTCAAGAAATACGGCGTCGTTGACATCGAATACAGGAGGGTACCCTGTGCATATGCAGGTAACAACGTGCGGATCAAGATCCACGAGTCCAGTAATTACCCAGATTACCTTGCCATCGTCATTCTCTACGTCCCTGGCATGAACGACGTCACTGCCGTTGAGATCTATGACGTATGATACTTTCAACATATACTTCTACATTATCAATTTCCTTCTTGTTCTTATAATTCTGGTTGTTATGATCAACTTGAAACAGAATGATAGCCACGAATGGAGGCCAATGAGGAGAGTGTACGGGGCAGTGTTTGATATAGTTGCCGCACCAAGTGGACCATTGACGATGAGGCTGCAATTCGATGGAAGAAAAGGTTGGGTTCAGTCCTCCAAGAGTGGCATTCCTGGAGATTGGAAGATTGGAGCTTCTTATGACTCTCAAGTTCATGTCTAAATTACGCGCTGGACGTACAAATAATTAATATGTCTGCTCGATCGAGGAATAAATTAAATGAATAATAGGGGTTTGTGTATTTATTTTCCATTTGTGATGGAATTATTAGGTGAATAAAGGAACCTCTTCGTTTATATATACATGAACTTATTGCAATACTGTTATGTGTGTCCTTCTGCATTCATGTGCAGTATCTATCCCAGAAGAAGAAGATGATCATTACATTAATATCTTTGTCGTGTTAATTAACCAAATAACTTTGCTTCTGTGAGAAGACTACGCGCTTGAAATAATGATAAGGACTCTTGATGGAGTGACAAAATTAAAACATGTACACTTTAATTGGAAGGGTGTCCTTATAATAATGAAATGCCTTGAAACAACCAACAAGTTTTCATGATGGGTTCATACATAATGATTGTGACAGCATCCACGCTTGGGTCGCTGAAACATTATCGAGGAAACAAAGATAGGATTGCATAACGCTAGCTTATAAAATATTTACATTCTTGACTACCTGTTACGATTAAAGCTAACGTACGTTTTGAAATAGAGAGCTTAAAAGTTCAAATATGTTACTCTGGTCTGGTCCTTAATATAAGACATATTTAGATAATTAAATATATTAAGGACGTTAGTTAATTTAATTAATATAACAAGTATTTTCTAAAACACTATATATCCTAGTCATTTTCCATAATTTGATTTTCTTCTATCACCTATTTGATTATTATTGAGGGAGTATCAATAGAGGTAAATTATGAAAATATTAATAAATATAAAATTTATGTATTATATTTAAATCAATTCTCCAAATATATCTCAGAATTGGAGGGAGGGAGTATTAATATTTGCATGTTTTCGTCAATTATGGCTTTCATCAACTTGTTTTGCAGGCCCGTCCATTGAATCTGAGTTTGTTTTTGTAATGCCAACTTCCATTCTTCTCTATCATTTTCATCTCTTCGGATACATATCGATCAGACAAACTTATCTATTATATTATATCTATACATCATTTGGAAAAATATTACTTAATTAATATTATAACCAACTCGTGAGTAAAACGGAATTATATACATGCCGAATGTGAATCACCGACGTCCATTGAAATTCAAGCTCTACATTACATGTTAACATTGCTTAAGAATGAGATTTCAAATACTTTGAATTTGCATAATTGCTTTTTCCCTTTTTTATACAAGAAAAATAATAAAAGGAAAAATAAAAATTAGGGGGGGGGGGAGATACTAGTAAAGAATAAAAGTTGGGTTGACCTAATAAATAAAAAGAACGATAAAAAAGTTAATAGCAGTGAGGGAAAGTCACCATTTCCGTCTGAACCATACTAGGCTTACGGGTAAGAATTTATCAAAGTCAATATATTAATCATTGAAAAAACCATATAAAATTAAATTGAATCTATATAACTCTTTTTTGCTAATGTCATCAGAAGTATAAATTTGAATATGCAGGTGTACATACATGGGATAATTTTAGCATTTTACTAGTTCATTGTATATTTTCCCTTTTGCTTCTTTCTGAATTCTAAAGATTGAACTTCACAATGGACTCCCAAAACTAATTCATGTCTGTCTTCATTAGAGATGCGGAGGAAGATTTTTTAGGACCAAGTCTATAATTAACTCTTGACGGAGTCTTGTTCATCATGAGGACTAGTTTTTGGGTACATAGAAAAGTAGTAATTTTTAATCCTGTGTCCTCGTAAATTCAAGAAATTACTATCTGGTACAAAAAGTTAAATATTGACTACCTGCTGTCAAGTAATCCTTTTTCCTTTGGCGATCTCTATTTGCATAATCAGGCTCTTAATCTTTAAATCATACACACAAATTAAGTTGAAGATGCTAGGGATGAGTATTTAATTATTCAAATCCAAATCTGAGATCCAAGGGAAAGAAAAGTTGGAAACCTTTTCACTTTACCTAAGGCTAGCTAGCATTATGATCTATAAATACTTGTTCGCATAGTTGCTTCCTAAACCAGTAAACTCAATTCAATTTGGGTCTTCATCATATATACAAGCTCTTCCATCTAATGATGTGGCTTTGAATTTATCATTATTTAGTAACGGAACTTTATTCCAAATACCAAGTAAGTGACCCTTCTCTGTTTCTGTTTCCCCCTATGGACATCATATCACATTCTTTGCTTTCATTAAATCCTAATCCGTGACTTAGCTGAGCCTTTTGTTCTGGATGTACTCTGTTTGAAGAGATATATACTCTGTCATTATGGGGGATTCGACTCTAAAACATTTGCCACATGCCCCGTTTACTTTGTTTTTTTGGACATGAGAAATTTCTATATATATTTTTTCCTCTTCAGTTGGGAGAGAAGTTTGGTTTTGATGATGCATATGCGACTTTTTAGTTAAAGGGTCGTACCCCCCTAAATAGTGAAATATAATACCCATTTGCTTTTAGAAATATCAAATAATAATACACGATTAGTGTATATAATTGTTGACGAAATGTATCCATGTTAACAGATGGAGCTCGTGCATATGCCGATTAATTTAGACTTGTGGAGGAGAGGCGCTGGATGTGGTGTTTTTGCTACCAAGTAACTGTCATAACGAACTAATGACTCCACAAATACCTTTTTCTTCATATAAGGACATTCTTACAGTTGAATCAATTTTTTGTTTTGACTAAGGTTCCTTAAAGAAAATGTAAAGGGTTTTCACTTCTCTCAACAAGAAGTATTTTTTCTAAAAATTTGAATTTGTAATCTCCTCCTCATGGAACTACACATACGCAGGCCACAATGTGCATATCAAGATCCATGAGTTCAGCAGATACCCTCACCATCTTGTTATTGTCCTTCTCTTAGTGCCTACCTACCTGAAATGAATGACGTCACTGCCGTTGAGATATTTTCCTCCGCCCCTTAATATAATACATATTTATATAATTTGATTAGATTAAGAAAGTTAGTTAAATTAATTAACAAAATATGTATTTTTTAGAACACTATAGTCATCTTTCTTAATCCATCCATTCCCTCTCCTTGATTATTGTTGAGGGGGCACCAATAGAAATAAGATAGAAAAAAATTGATAAATATGAAAAATATGTCTTACATTAAAGACCGGAGGAGTATGACGTATGAAACACCTTCAACTTACTGCTTACTAATTTCCTCCTCGTTCTAGAGATAATTAAATGTGCTTGTCAACTCTAAATAATAATGATGCAGAATAGAATGATGGCCATGAATGGAAGCCAATGAGGAGAGTGTATAGGCAGTGTTTGATGCAGGGGAAGAACTGGTTGAAAGATTGCAGCTTCTTCCGACTCTCCTTGGTTGACTCGGTCGTGTAAGTTATTGCTTCATGGAAAACAGAGCAAACTAATGATGGCTCCCTGTTTCGGTTTTATTCCAAAGAAAAATCAACCCCAATATAAATCCAACTGAATGTAAGCTTTGTGATTTAAAAATAAAGGCAAAACAGAATGTGTGTGTGTGTGTGTAACACTCTGTTTCACCAAATTTGATCAAAAGGAGTATAGACGTATTGCTTAGGTCATTGCTTATGGATGTGAGAATAAATAAATGTGACAATGAAGCAATACTAAAACTAATAGCGCAAATATAAAAACGCTTCCGAATCCGAGGCAGCGGATCTGCTGGCAAGTGTGTGCCAGCGTTGATTCCAATTGATATTTTAGGATCTTACCTCTAATTCCTTGTCCTTTTTTGGCAACCTACACCTCCTCATCTCTCTCATCATACCTTTATTCTCTCCTGCAACAACACTGTTAAGTGGCACCAAGTTAGGTATTCTGGCATTGTATTCCTATATACACATGACTTGACCTCCCACATATTCATATACAACTGTACAGACATTTCAACCCCTCAACGTGCTAGGGTCTACAGAGGGCACTTGTTAATTCCCATCCAATCCAGACCTCCAAACGTGAAACGAAAGTTAGATACATCTCACTGTCTATAGTTTAAATATAATAAGGCCTCCACTGTCATCTATAAATACCACTCCAGGATCCTTCGCTTTCTAACCAGTGATCAGTGAACCCACTTTAGTGTCTAAGTCTAATTACATCCTATATAGCTACTTTATTCGAGTCTTTGAACTTGGTCGTTTAGCTATGGAGCTTCGTTCTAAGTTCCAAGTAGTTCTTGTCTGCGTGATGCTGCTCTTCCCAGCGTTTTGCATCTCCCAAGAGTTGATATCCTCCAGAGCCACCTATTATGGTAGCCCTGATTGCTATGGAAATCCAAGTACGTGAAGCTCCTATTGTACGTACGTACCATTTTTTTCCCCCATAATTCAAACTCATGGGCTTACCCATATTGACAAATATGTGATTTGGAGGAGCTTGTGGGTATGGCGATTATGGAAGGACTGTGAATGATGGGAGTGTTGCAGGCGTATCTGGACTCTGGAACAAAGGCTCTGGATGCGGTGGCTGCTATCAAGTATCTCTCAACAAGCACCTCGTTTTTTACTTTTCAATCCAATTATTCAAATCGTACAATATAAATAATGATGATTATATGGAATAATTGGGTGCAGGTAAGGTGTACGAATGCAGAATACTGTGATGAATACGGGTCGTTGGTGGTGGCAACAGACTACGGTGAAGGAGACAGAACAGACTTCGTAATGAGTCCACGTGCCTTCTGGAGAATGGGACGGAGTCCAGAAGCATCGACGGAGCTGTTGAAATACGGCGTCGTTGATGTGCAGTACACAAGGGTGTCATGCGCATATGCCGGCGCCAACACGCTCATCAGAATCCACGAGACAAGCAAATTCCCAGACTACCTTGCTCTGGTCGTTCTCTACGTGCCTGGACAATTCGATGTGGCTTCCGTTGAGATATTCCAGGTTTGAAGTTTCAAGCAAGTGATATTGCATCAGATAAAATGATGATGATGATACTGATACTGATACTGATACTGATACTGATACTGATACAGGTTGGTGGAAATGAATGGAGGGCTATGCGAAGAGCGTTTGGAGCAGTGTTTGACATACTTGACGCGCCACGTCAACCGATTATTGTGAGGCTGCACCTGATTGGGAGGGCAGGGCGTTATTTGGTAGAGTCCAAGAGTGCCATTCCCAGGGATTGGAAGATTGGAGCTTCTTATGACACCCAACTTCACATGTAGATTACTATTTCATCATTTGCTCTAACAATGAAAGCTTACTTGCTTTTTTGCTGGAATATGAATAAAAAAACCTGTTGGTTTACTTTACACATAACGTGCACTACAAAGGGTTTTGATGGAAATGAAAGCCTTTGAAACAACCAAGATCAAGTTTTTACATTGGCTCATTACATAACCATTCTGACATCCATACTTGGAAAAAATAGATTGCACTAGTTTTGGTAGCGACCAGTCGTCTTCCCCCCTGGCTACTCTTCTCCTTCTTCCCTGTGACGCTTCTATCTAAACTGTGCTTTTCTCCCTCTGGCTTTGCTTTTTTCCTCTCTCTGATTTCTGCTCCCTTAATACAGAACCTGTGACTTTTCTTCAGTGCTATGACTGTTAATTCCTTTAGACTCTTGTGCTGTGGCCAAAGGATTGAATAATACAGTGTTATTTTCACCTCCCCTTTTCTTGTTCGATTCTGTATGCTTAATCGGTCCCATTGCAGAAACTAAACCGTTACCCTTTTCCTGGGTAGTCTTGGTAACGTAAGACATTCACCAATCAAAGGCACGGCAAACTAATGATGGCTCTCTGTCATAATTTTAAACGCTGTCAACAGATGAGAGAGCCAATCCAACCCCTTAAATCTAGGATAACAAAATCCAAATACACTCAATAGTTAGGAGTAAAAATGTAATATCATGAAATATACGACAAACTTCTCGTGTTCCAAAATAAAAATAAAAAGAATCTTAACAGATATTATTGAATAACAATTATAATAATAGAAACAACAATAACAACGAAAAACAAAAATAACAAAAGACCCCAATCGAAATAAAATGAAACAACTAACTGAATTTCGAACACTTTCTTGAAGGAACTCACCAAAACAGCAGGCAAACTTGTAACCAGGATTTAAGCCATTCTGTTTTACACAAGAAAAGACACAATAAGCGAGTGAACAAGGTCTGTGCAGACTGCCATCCAATAAACCCATGGCAGTAGCATCCAGGACACCAAATGATGGAAGACACAAAAACTCTGTACACTTTTCTATCAAATAAGCTCTGTAACCAGTGAAATTTTATCGCAAGTCAATTAGCAAGAAGTATAACCAATGATTAACAGTACAGCCATAGAGAATTTTGAATGAAAATATCAATTACCACAATGTACTTATTTTTTGACACGAACCTTGCCATACACTGCTATCTGACAGAACAAAATAAAACTGCACTAATGTGGAAACAGAAAATACTACTTGGACAGGAGGTTTCAACATCTAGACTCTCACCTATGTCTGACACTAGTGTCAATAACACTCACTCAAGAATTCACAAACCAAATCCACAGCTTTCCACCTGCCATGAAAACTGCACTAATGTGGAAACAGAAAATACTACTTGGACAGGAGGTTTCAACATCTAGACTCTCACCTATGTCTGACACTAGTGTCAATAACACTCACTCAAGAATTCACAAACCAAATCCACAGCTTTCCACCTGCCATGACACATGAATCACTCACCACATCAGAACTATCGGCAATAACACTCGGCAACCACTCAGATTATTCACAAACTCACTCAAGAAACAACAAAAACAAGACAGCCATGGGCTTTAAAGAGGCAGTTCTCTCCATTTTCTTTCCAGAATTCTTTCCAGCCCTTCCACAATTAGTTTTCGCTTAAAATACCCCTTCCCAACTACTCCCTAGCAGCCCCTCTATTTTGTCATCATTACTTCCCGTTTTTGCTCCTTTGCTCTGCTTACCGGTCAAGATATTATTAGTTCAAGTTCAATGGTCAAAACATGGTTCAACAGTCATCAAACCGGTCATGATTACATTAATATACTTCAATTATATACTAACTATTTTAAATAAGAAAGATATCAAAGAAGAAACAGTAATGAAATTAATTAAAAAAATAAAGTTAGTAAAGAAAAGAAGTAAAAATTAAGAATAAAACTGAAAAGGCGACAACTAAGTTTCAGTACTCTGGTGGATGTCCTCTGCCACCTATCTAAAGGAGCATCGAGAGACATCAATGAAAAGGCAACAACTAAAAAAGATATACACCCTCAGAAAGAAAGAAAGAAAATACTATCACTATTCATAACTAAGTTTCAAAGAGAAAAAAGAAATTACCTCTTTGCAAGCCTCAATACATCCTACCAGTACACTCTGCAGAACCACAAAAACAATCCTTCCTCTTTATATTTCCATCAGAATCACGAACTTGATCTATCTTATAATTGTAATCATAACACAGCTCTTGCAGAGGAGGGATATTTTCAGCAGCAAACAGCATTACGTGAGGTATTCTCTTGTCATCATAATCATAAAGAACATCTTGAGCATAAAGATTAGGAGAGCAACTGTGGTTGATAAATCTCCCAACATTGCCATACTGGAGAGCATCAATGGTGAAGCCACTATTTTCCACAATTTCACAAGAACTTGACTGTGCCTCAGGCAGTAGGCTAGAAAGTCCATCCCAAAGAGTATTATTGGTGGTATTCCCGATATCAAACAGATATTCATCATTACCAGTTCTTTGCTCTGCTTCCTTCTCTTCAAGAAGCTCTCCTATATATTCACAGATAAAACTTCCTGAAGGGATGGAATTTAGGGATCTCACACCCCATCCTCTTGTCTTGGTTTTAAAAATTTCAAGTTGAAATGTTATGCCATGTTGGCTGACTCTGTTATGACATGCTGGAGGACACTTGCAAGAAGCGCCACACTCATACACAAGAGACTTCGCTTCTACAATGGCCCCATCGTGGTTGTACGGGATCTCTCCCCCATTTTTGACCGCACAAGAACATTTTTCAGAGTCAGAGCATCCATTTGTACAACTACATCCCTCTAGAGGAATGGGATTGCACCAATTAGGATATATCATTCTGGTTGTGTATTCAAACGGTGGAGGTTTTTCATCATCTATGGTGTTCACAGCACATATTGGAATTGGCTCTTTCCCATTAGAAATGTCATCAACACATAAACCCACTCTTTTTTTGAATTTTTTGCATTCCTTCACCTCTTTCCAAGCAAGTTCTGGTTGGCCTGGGATTCTTCGCATCCGAAACCTAAAAACCAACTTACCATGTGGACCCATTTCCTGCCAATATGCCTCAACTTCATATAGCCCATCATAAACATATCTCCTTTTTCCATCTCTTGATTCACAGCCACGTATTACCCTGACAGGATTCTTTTCTGCAACACTATTCTTCAATGCAAGATTGCCCCTCTCAAGCTTCTGATCTTCTGGTTCTTTACCATTCTTTAACATACCTCCTCCCTGCCCTGTATAAGTCAAGACATCTGAACTGCCTGACTCATCAGCATAGCCCTTAGATGAAACCACACTAGTTGCAAGGATTTTATCATCATGCTTTACATAATCTATGCCTGACTGAGTCGGGCGATGAAGGCCAATCACATTAAGTTCAACCCAGTACTGAAATTCATCACCAACTTCAACCCCAGGAACAATTCCCAGGATCGACTTCCCTGTGTTAACATATTTCCCTTTCTCCCTAAGTATCTTAGCTGCTATTGTATCAATCCTCGCCTTTCTATTACTGTTTGCTTTGTCTTTTGGTTTTGCTTCTTCCTCCCGCAATAGCTTTCTAGTAACAGCTTGGAAAAGGCGCAATGTCTCCCTCACTTTATTTCGTGTCACATTTGAGCCCTCGTCATTTCCACTTAGATTTCCATGACCAAAAGGAGGAACATGAACTTCAAAACCTTTGGATTTTGGGACAACACTTGTCTCTTCCATATTTTTATCAGAGTCAAGCTTATCTTTATTCTCCCAAACCACTAGTTGACCCATACCTTCTGCGGTGCAGCTTCCTTTTTCTTTTATTACAGGCTTCTTCCCGGAACAATTTGGCGAGTCTTTAGACTTGGTAGCAGCTTTAGACCGGTCAAACTGTGCAGAATAATCAATTTTCTTTACCTTACTTTTATTCTTACCACCAACCATGCTAGATTTGGGAGTGCCTAAACTGTTCCTCCAAGGACGTCTCGACTCAGCCATCAGAGCTAGCACAACCACCCGGCTAGATGGAGCCTGCAATTCATTGACATCTCCTTTTGACTTATGATGGCAAGCAGATGTACCCAGAGGCTCTGTCACCAGGCTTTGAGCTCCTGAATAAACTACTAGCTCCTTTCCTACTGTTCCCTCAACCTGTATAGCATCTCTTCTTTCTTCCTTGACTACTATCTCCTTTCCTAGTGTTCCCTCAACCTGTATAGCATATCTGCTTTCCTCTTCAACTTCGGTTGGGGAACTTGTTAATACCTGATTGTGAGTGCTTCCCTCAGGAACTGCTATGTCCTTTTCTCCTGAAATTTTTGGTAGCAATTTCATATCAGAAGATGATCCAATTCCAACCAACTTATTCACTTCCTGCATAACATTCCCTTCAAAATCACCTTGAATAATATTCACTGGATTGCAAGCATCTCCACATTCAACATTCTTTTCCACTTCTTTCACATCAGAGGTCGTGACCTTGCTCAATTCCTTGTCATCCACAGCCAAGTCCTGTTGACCCATGATTTTGTTATCCCGAGAAGAGATCTCTAAACACTCATCCTTATCAAGGCGCGGACCATTTCTTCCACAAAAAGGAGGAAAGTGTCTGGTGGCCGAAACTCGTCTTTTGGGAAATTGCCTTCTCATTACAGTCTTATCATCAGTCATACTTGCATTTGGTGACAAGAATTTACTACCTGACAAAACCACCTCACCTACTTGAGAAGAAGGGCCATTTTTATTCAAGTCTTTTGATATGTTAGAAGAATCACATATTACCGTTTCTGCAGTTCTTCTGGATTCCAAATCTTCCAAGCCCACAGACCCCATTTTCAAAGTTTCATCATTTGTCAAAGGAGGCTCATCCACAGTTCTAGGTGTTTCCTCCTTCAGAGTATAGTCATTGGATTTTCCAAGAGTCTGAGTAGGAAACACGGTATGTTGGGACTCATCTTCAAGCTTGGAAGTTCTAACAGATTCGTCCTTTAGATCTTCACCATTCTTACCCTCGACTAGTGTGCCTTCATCAATACCAGAGTTAGCAATATTTACATTTGGTGCTAAATCAATTCTGGGCGCATGCCGTCCACAACCTTCAGGAAAATGGCGAACGGCAGACACTTTTCTGCGCTTAAAAGTGACTTTGTTAGTAACAGTGCAATGCCCATTTTCCATCGATGGTTTCCCAGATCTTTCATCGTTATTGCCGTTATTGGTTGAAGTAACCCTGGCTAATGTCTTCGAATGTGGCATATTCTCCATAACCCCCATAACCAATTCAAAAGCATGAGAACCTATGCACACTTCTGGAGATTTGGCAACCAATATTTTTATCTGTGTGAAAATCGAACCGTTCAACAACAAATTAAAAACGACCGACTTGATATATTATCAAAAATTAGAAGAACCAGAAAGACTTTGACATACGGATACAAGTCTAGTGCGTCGTCACAATTATACATTGGAAAAAGACCATGCATAAAACCTCATTTGTGAACAGCAGAAGTAAAATAAAAATATTATTTACGCACAAAAAGGAAAATTACAGCCCTAAGGGGAGAAAAAGGAAATATACACTGACACTTCTGGGCAGCCAAATCACTTTTGATGAAACCGAACTTTGCATAGAAATGGCATGACACGTAAAAATGTAGTATAAACATTCAGAGAATTAAATGCTGAAGCTCAATCAGATAAAAGGGTCACCTGAAAACAATGAACTCACCCCCTAAACTTGATTGCCGATATAAATTGGCGAATCGGAAGGGAAACAGTTACGATGAGGCGCGGTTTTCAATCGCCAAGCCACCCCGAATTTTAATCGAGTGAACTCTTCAATATCGGGGCTCTCACTTCAAAGACAGAATAAAGAGGGAAGACGAGTTACCAGGAGAGAGACACGGGTCTTTCAACGACATCAACAAAAAAATCCTAGCTTTCCCCGAACTCCATGTAAATTTAACATTTTTTTCCTGTGAAAAAGAAACCGTAAGGGCTCTCTGGCCCAAAATTAAATTGCAACAAGATAGGTGCGTCCACCCCACCCCGGCCCAAAAGAACAAAAAAAGAATGAATCTTTATTTTTTCTTGATTGAAGATCAACAAAATAAAGCCCTACAACTGCAAACAGGGGAAACCAGAAGAAGAAATTTGCTCTTCGACCTGGGGACACAGCTTGGAAGGACTTGAAGATAACAGAAGAAGATTCATAATATCATATGCCAGACGATCTTGAAGAAAAGAAACTTACCCGCACTTGCTTTGTCCGGGGGTGAATTGAGAATGCTTTGGATGAAAATAAGTCATTATGACAAATAAACCTGTCTTCGATATTTAAAGGAACAGTCCTAACTTTTAAAACAAAAATATTAATTAAATATGATAAAAATATAGGCTTTCGTTTTGGTAACATGACACTTTTGGCGCAAAAAAAAAAAAAAAAAAACAGAAAAATTGAGAGTAAAATACATTAATCAATCCCTTATATTTACTCTAAATTACAGATACATACCATCTATATATTTTAAATTACAAATACATCTCTTATACTTTTAAAACCTATATAGATCTCCCTTAAAATCATAATATGTGTTACATAACTCTTCCTTCTAGTTTTGATATTTAACTTTCATCTACCAAGTCATTAGTACATTGACCTATTATTTTGACCAAAATAACTTTCATTAACATAAATATTACTTATTAATCATTTAATTACGTAACATTTTTTTGATGAATTTTAATTACGTATCTTCATACAAAATTAAGAAAATAATTTATTTATTTATTTATGTATATATTCATTTTTTTGTCATATCATTAAATTCATTACCATATTATAAAGTTAATTAATTTATATATAACCATAATTTTTTCCAATAAATTTAAATGTTTAATCTCTTTTATTTATTAAAACTTACTTATGATATAATCTTAGAAGCACATATGTTGGCCAAAATGTTTTGCGATCATTTATATGTATTTTCAATTAAATTATAAAAATATATAATTTTAAGATCCTTGTATTAGCATATTATAAATCAAAACATTCAATTATATTTCACTAAACATATTTTATTACAAATTTTCCATCAAGTTATTAGTAATATTTTTTTCACATAAAAATTACTTATTTTAAAAAATAGTAAAAATGTTAAATAGATCAAATAAATACTAATGTTAAAAGATAAATTAGGGATTTGGTGTAATGAGATATAAATTAGTAAACAATATTTATTCTAATATTATGTCATCAAAAAAAATATTTATTCTAATACGGTTTTTTATTAAAAATAAACTTTAATAATAATTTTAGAATATTCTTTAATAGTGTTAATGATTTGGACTAAGATATGTATTTTCAAAATAAAGAAGATATCTATACATATAATTAACTCAAAACAGAAAGGTTGTTAAAATATTTTACTAAAAAATTAATAATACTTTTGAACCCAATATCTGAAAATTTCAATTGAAAATTTTGGTCTTTCTTGACCTTTAAAACAATCAACTCACATAAACACCTACATACTCTGGTTCATGCATAAGTTATAAATTTTAGAAGCTTTAATTGGAAATCTCAATATTATTGGAAATCTTGTAGTAAGGATCATTTAAATTTTAAATTAATATTTTTCTCATATTCATTCCTTAATTTTAGAAATACTGAAATCTAAATTGGGAGAACAATGTTGTAAAATTGAAAATAATGAAATAATTAATATCAAGAATTTCTTGATTGAAAATAAGGAAAATCTCATATCAAGTTGCCTAAAACAAAAAAATTGTAAATCATGTTGTTAAACTCAACAAATTATTAATTAAGTTATTGAATCAATTTGGGATTTTAAAATACGAGTAAAATGGCTTTATTGGACTCCTATAGTGTGTTTTATCATCTTTTCTCTTAAAAGAGTTTTATTACTATGTATCTTAGTTTTTCTATATCTATTAGCATTCATATATAATAAAATAAAATGTGATTCCAATAATTGGGAAGAATGAACAAGAATAATTCAAGTAAAAAAATAAAAAGAAAAGCATTAACCCAATATTAATAAAAATATTTTTATTTGAGTATCGTGAGTAAGAAATTGTATTTTTTTTAAAAAAAAAAACTCAACTTAAATTTTTTTGTCAATAAAAAAAATCAAACTTCATTATATTTTTATTTGAATAATGTAATATCTAGTATGTTTTTTTCCGTTGATGAAACTCTTTTTTTAAAATGCCGCTAATGAAAATATTTGATATATAATTTGAAATACACACATTAGTTATATTTTTTTCATTAACATAGTCTAATTTTAAAATCCAGTCAAAAAAAAGTTATTCTTAACATTCAACCAAAAATAATTTAATTGATTTTGGGGTTATGCTTTCCTTTTTTTTTTCTTGAATTATTCTTGATGATCTTTACACGACACAAAAATTCTTTGATTTAAGCTAATCATATTTTATTTTATTATATATTGATGTTATATTCATACTTATTGAAAAAAAAAAGTTACAACCAGTAAGACCCTTTAAGACGAGAGGGAAGACTAAAAGATGACAATAAATTCATTTAACTCACATTTTGAAATATTAAATTGGGTCAATAACTTAATTAGATATTTATTGAAATAGCTAACCTGATTTTAAATTTTCCTATTTCAAGCAGCTTTATATGAGATTTTTCCTTAAAAATAATTCTGACTTGAGTACTTATATGTGAATGAGTTTTTAGCCGCTTGGTTTTTTTGATTTTCGAATGTCAATAAAGGAGCAAGCCAATTTGAAATTTTGGGATCCTAAAAAATGTTGTTATCTCTCTTGTGTAATCTCAAAGTGTCATTTTCCCTTCTTTCCTAAGAGCTATGGAATTCAAAATAGATACTGGAATCTACCCAGTATATTTAACAAGATTTTTATTATGACGTAGTATAACATCCTCATTTTTCATGTGCATTAATATGAAGTTATTTGTATATATGAATTTTCATGAAGTCACGAGTTAATAATAAACATTTATTTGCATGAAATAATCAGAATAAGATGAGGATGTAAAATTACCTATTTATGTGTAATTAAATGACTATGCTTAAGGACAGTCTTAAGGAATATATGACAATGGAAGTCAAAACCCATTCCATTTTCCTATTTACCCTTGGGCAATTCGCATAAGGGAAGAAATAGAAAAAGTGCATAAAATTCCAGAAATACCCTAGAAGGTGTCATTGACCTAACCAAGAACTATATATGGGCTATTGGGCTATTGGGCTAAGTAGGAAAGACAATTCTTGAAGCCCAAATGGAGGCCCAAATCAAAAATAAGAAGGATGATGGGACCAAAAATTTGCTCATGAAAAGTGGGGTTTTTTTAGAAGCTATTTTTAAAAAATAAAAATAAAATTTATGACAACATCAAGCTTACATCAATTTCATCATAAATGCAAAGGACATTAGGATAGATTTGGAAATGACATACAATCCTTTTTTTTCCTCTTAAATTTTGAAAATTTGGCAAGAAAAAGAAGAAAGAAAAGAAATGTCACCAACTCATCTTAAGTACATCATTAAAGAGGCATGTAAGAAGCATTGGAAAAGAGAGTAAAAATCTTACCAACTCTCCCTCCCTCATTTTCGGTTTTTAGGAAGGAAGAATGAGAAGAAGAAAAAATGATGAAAGAAGATATGCCATAAGTCAAGCAAGCACAGGTACATCTTAGTACTTAACCTATTTAGGGGAAATGATGGCTATTTGGGCAAGGATACAAAGCATTTATTAAGGATAGTTGAACACTCTAGTCAAGCCAAATTCAAGCTAATTTTTCTTCCCAAATCAGCCCATTTTCGACCAAAAATAAGAAGAGAGGAAAGAGGAAGATTTTTCATGAAGCATATGGAAATATTTAGAGAAAACAAGGGTATAAGGGTAATTAACCAAAGCACAAGGGAGGAGCAATTTTAAAAACACATTCCCTTGCCCATTTTGAGTGATGGACGGTTTTGAAGGAGAAGAAGAGAGAGTTCAAGAGTTCTCACACAAGAAGGCATAGAGAGCTCAAGTAAGAGGAGTGTTGAAGCTAAGCTAAGGCAATCAACTTATACTATATTCTCTCTTCTACTCTTCTCTACCTTTCCTTATGAGAGCTAAGGTCTTGAGAATAATTTTCTTGGTGATTGAGGTGAAGGTCAAGTGTGTTGGGTGGTCAAAGGAAGCAAAAATCCAAAAAAGCTTAGTTCCTAAGACAAGTAAGTCATCTATGAACCCTCTTGTATTCTCTTGGTTGTTAAGCTTGGAAATGATATTTTCCCATGAGCATATATATATATTTTCTTGGGTTTGGATGGCTAATGAAAAGAAGGAACAAAGGTTTAAAGTTAAGGTTTATGACCTAAAATAGTAAAACAAATCTAGTATATAGAAGATATGAAACTAGAATGAAAGCTTGACATTTTATTGAATAAATGGTTATTTTCGTCCAGCTAGTTTTTCATGAGGATATGAATGGATTTTTGTGTTTTTGATGGTTTTAAAGTGTTTAAAATGAGATTTTGTATAAGGATGAACTTAGATCAAAATTTTGGAACCCTAGATGAAAGTTTGAAAAACGTTGGTTGGCTGTTTAGTGAAATTCCTGAGAAGTCAGTCGCCTTCTTCATGATTTTTGACTTATTAAATAGACTTTAAAAATTATGAAATTTTATGGGGAGAAAGTAGACATTCCAAGGATTTATTTCATAGGTAACACTTATTTTTTTGAATTTTTTATTAAGAGAAATAAATTTTTCAAAATAGCCCCTGATCCTAGAATTTATTTCGGACCAGAGATGATGTTTTGGGCCATGGTTGAATTTTCGACTTGGTCTGACCCAAATGAATATTTTTGGTTGAAAATATACATATTAAGGGTCATTTGGGCTTTGGAACCAACCCAAAAATATTTTTCTATATTTAATTATGAATTTTTTAAGATCAGTCATTGTTTGCTGGAAATTCCTAAAAAAGACAAAAATTAAGGAAATGTAAGGTCATATTAAATTCCTTAATAAAAAAAGGAATTTAGTAAATGTGGACACATGAATTGGGATTATTTTAAATCATCAAAGAAAATATTTATTGAGGTGGATTTAATTATATTTATATTTTATTATTTTAGGACTAATTATGATATTTTGCACCATGGAGGTTATTTTTATCTGTAGACGACTGCCAAATAGTAACCTTAATCCTCATATGCTCTATATGACTTGTGTATGTATGTTTTACCATGTATATTACATAAATTTGGTTATCATATATTTCCAATCGCTCTGGAAACCGGAATATTCTGTGTGCATTAAGGGCCAAGTTGTGTGCCGTACCCGATGGTCTGTGCTGTGTGCTATTAGGACTGCTAATTCTGGATTAGCTGTGTGTCTTGCTGCGTGCATGATACTAAATTCCATGTGGTATTTGTTTATTTATAGTTTTTCTTACATGCACTATTTATACATTTTATATGAGATTAACGGTTACTCCGGGATTCAATTTTGAATCCCAGCCCTTTTTAAGCCCACTTACAATTCATTTAGATCGAAGCAGGGAGACAGAGGTAAGGCTTCGGAGCTAGACTAGTGTAGAGGTGGAAGTTGGTGATTGTTATGTTGGATATTTATTTTGGTTGCTAATACTCGGATGAATGACGTAAATTAACCTGGAAAATAATTTAAAATTAAATAAAAATAAAGGATCACACTGCCCACCACCTGAAAGGCGCGAGGCCGGTAGGTTTGTAACAAGTATTGGTATTTTTAATACATATCTTATGCTAAGATGATCAAACTTACAAGTTTAAATAAACTAGCGATAAGAATATAAATTTAGATTTAGAAACTCGAGACACTTGGTAAGAGAATTGGAATGGTAATATAATCCAGAAAAAGGCTATAGATAGATATCAGTTGATAGGTTTTTTTTAAAAAAAAAAATGTAAATTTGGATTGTGAACTCATATAGTAAACATGTTTGGTACGAGGCACCAAGCCAGGGATTAGAGTTGAGTCAGGGATTGGGTCAAATTGTATTGTTTGATACGAGGAACTAAGGATAACCTGATAGTACCACAAAAGTGGGATTGCTCCTCCCTCTTGGTATTGGTGAAACAGTGTTGGGATTGGAAAATTTTTATACTTTTAGACTGAAGCATCACATCCTATTCAAGCATTGCTACTCGATCTATCTCACTTCTCCAAGAAGTCTTCTCCCCATCTCCGTCATCTTCGGTTGCCTTCCTCGTCTCCAATCATCTTCTCTTTCCTCTTCAGTCTTTCCCAGCAGCGACCATTGTCCCTTGTCTCTCTCCCCCTCTCTCTAAAAATTTTTCCCTCTATGTCGACACGAAATTTTCCACCGTGTATGATTACAATTTACAATCTTTGTGATCCCCGCCACTTATTTGTTTCTCTATGAATTAACAAATATGCTCTTTTTATTCTTGTTCAACATGGTTTTCTAAATTTCAATTTTCACATATTTGGAATCTCAACATTGCTCATTAAATATGATTGATATTTGATATGATATTATATCCTATGTCAATATTTACTCATATTGTATCTATCTAAGAAATATAAATCTAGGATATTATGATTATATTTGAATAGATAGGATTAGATAATATCTATATCAAAATCATCAAATATAAAATTATTTTTGTTTTCCTATACAAATTTAGGATTTTCGGCATCTTTTTATAACAAAATCAGTCCGTCATTTGGTAATTTAGTTAAGGGTTAAATACCAAATTTGTCACGGAAGTTTTTAAGGGAAGATGAACACCCATAAGTTTTTTTGGTATCATTTTTTTAGGAAGTTTACAAACATAATGATCTTGCCGATCAGTTTATCTTGACCGTTGGATCGTTTCTTCTTTGTAAACTTTCGGGGAAAATTTGCTCCTAAAAAAAACTTTCTGGGCAAATTTGCTTCTAAAAAGAACTTACGGGGCATATTTGCCCCCTTTTGTAAACTTTCGGGGTAAAAATGATACCAAAAAAACTTTCGGATGCTGAGTACCCCTTTAGCAACACTTCCATGGCAAAAATGGTATTTAAATCTTTAGTTAAAAAATAATATTAAACTCCTCAAATGTTTGAACGACAAGTCTGTAGAGAAGATGGGGTGGCGGGGTTTAGGGCTAGATAAGGATATTATTGTGCTTTCATAATTTATGATAGATTATAAAATAAAATTAATGAGTATTCCCATCAAATATTACTTGCTACAAAACATGATTTAATTTGCCAGTCCCATCCCCACTCTCAATTTCAGTCTCACTCCAGATCCATCAAAACTCAAGCCCTCCATACCAAACAGGGCCATAAGAGTTTACATTTATAGATAAAAATGTGTTAAAAGAACCAACGGAGGTTGGATTCCGTTGGATTTAGTAGAAGGAGCTAGTTTCAACATGGTGAACTAAGATTCGAATCCCGACTGGGACGGTGCCTACATTTAGTGCCTAACAGTACCTCAAATAGGATTTGAATCAAGGATTATCATATAAGTAAAATGAAATTCTTAAATAAATCTAGAAAAGAAAAAAAAGGGGGGGTTTCTAAAGTCGGGTCGCTCAATTCTTGTTATTTCGACTTGTATTGCTCCTGAGATCACAAGATATATGTATAAGTAAATACATCAACACATTTTATATCTTTCCCACCTGTTTTTTAATCTTATCATGAGATACGACTCAGGATTCATGAGTTTCTAACTACCATGATCTGTTGTGGTATCTGTGACTTAAACTTTTGAAAAATATTATTATTTGGCAAATTATGTTGCATATTATCCAATACACATACCCGTATCAGTACTTCTTAGCAATTTTAATTACCATCTTTATATCATCTTTTGAATAAACAATTTAGATTAGGTTTAGGTTTACAAGATTATTTCCTATTTGGTGAGATTTCCTATTTTTATAATCTGCTTTACTTGAAAAAGGATTTGAATTCTCCCCTCCACCTAAGTTCCAACTTCCCTGCAGCAGCTTCCACAGGAGCTACTTTAGCAATAGGTGAGTTGGTATCCTTCTCCAAATACAGATTCTCAGAATCATTTTTCTAATCCCTTTTCACTCATTTACAAGACAAAACTCCTCTCACTCATTTATATGGCATGGCACAAAATCAATTCTCCACCATTAATCCAAATACCCCTGGTACTACCCCCTAAAGAAACCATTTACGTTTCTCCGAAATCATCACACCTTTGCAGCCAAGGGAGTTAGTTTCCATCATATAGCTAGGAATGGCCATAATGACATGGTAACGTGTAGCTTTCAACAAGGTATTGGCTCTCACTGTCCCATGGTGTGAACGTGATGAATATTGCTACAAACACTTCTTCACCAAAGGATTTTGAGTATACTATGGGTGAAAGGCAACAAGTTCAGTAGTTTGGAATGGCTGCAGCTTAAGCAACCAACGGTTGAGCATAATATAACTAAGCTATAGATATATGGATCACCGATCACCCACTTCCTCATAATAAGGACCAAGTCCTGTAAGAGGTATCGAAATTATTCACAAAAGCATAAACTACAATTTCATACAAAACTCTACGCAAGGTGACTCCGCATTTCATGCTATATGTTACAATCTGTATGTTACCAAGCTATACAAAAAGGCCCTCTCATATTTCATCATCCCATCTTTGCCATTCCAAGCTCAACATGGCAACAAATTGGGCAACCAACCTCCATATCTCTTGTCCAAAAACATGCAGACCCTAATCACTACACAAGACTCAGGCCATTGCCATCTAAGTAACCTGGAAATAGTTATCAGGGATGGAGAATATGAGGGTATACTGAGCTACTACTGGTGCTGGCTTGAGCACGAAAGCTTAAAGTTGGGTGCAGAAGCTCAGCCTCGGGAAAAGAACCGTTCGATGGCACTTCTAGCAGCAGGTCCTGATCACCACTCTCCTTAACAAAATTGAAAGAGTCCAGCATGAGGGCCTCACCATCAGAAGGCAAAGTAAATAGGCTTTTTGGACTGAAACAAGAACCATATTCTTCAGCTTCCTTGCCCTCACAGCCAACCTTCATCATCACCCTTTTAGGACTCCTCATCGTTGTCTTTAATTCTAAGATTTGCAAGATCAAAGTTGAAAAGGGTAAATATTGATAATATAAAGTCAGAACAATGGTTGCTGAGGACATTGATTAATGCTTTATTATTAACTTGTATAGTCCTTTCAGTATTTGCAAGGTCTTAGTATTTCTTAGATTTTAAAGCAGACGAACAAAATTGAAGCTAACCTGATAAATTTTTACTTTGGCTATCATGATATCTCTTGACATTTGCAGCATTACTAGATGCAGTGCCAGAAGAACCGAAAGCGACAGATTTTCCAGCTCTGTTCTTATTTTTCTGCATCATAGAAGGATGGGATGGCCAATAAGCATCTGTAGCAAAAATTTATCAACAAAATTAACGGTTCCAAATAAAATGAAAAACTTGTAAGAACCTTAAGTGAGTTATAATGTTCCACCCATTTTGATTTTGACAGATTGGATAATGCTAGCCTTTTCAAAGTCCTGCAGTCTTCAGGTTTTGTCCCTGATAAGGAGATATCAAAGACACCTTCTGCAAGAAGCTGCTGAAAATAATTCAAGTTCTCCTTGAATTGAGAGCTACTGAACATGCTTTTCAGGCTGCACAAACAAAAATACAGATATCAATTTGAATTCAGTCTCAACTTTATATATTTTGAAATATTAAATCTTTACATGACATGATATCTAATCTAAATATGCATCTTTTTGTAAAGTCTGATGCATTGACGTATTGAATGAAGTGGCTTTAATTCTGTGAGAAGTTAGGAGAGCGTTTATAGTGATTTTGCATTCTGACAAGCTATTTACGCAAAAAATAAATATTTGAAGCTTTTCTCTAAGGAGTCTAACTTACAAACAACATCAAAACAGTTTGATCAAAACATATATCAAAGATAGATGAAATAGATTCTAACCTATCAGGAAGTTTAGTAGTATCAACTGCAGTGAGACACTGCAGTAACTGTTGCTGCTCTTCATTTGTCAAGGTCCTCATAAATTCATCATAGTTAATAACATCCTGTGTCAAACGTGAATAGCAATTGCATTTCACTTGAATGAATATGATTATCTATGAATAATACATAAAATTGGAAATTCAAAGCCTCTAAGGGTATATAGAAAAGGACAAGTGAAGACTTATCAACATGACTAGATGAGTGAATTATCCATGGCAAAGGGAGCAATGCCCATTTTCCAATGGAACTTGGCATCACAAATGCAAGTTCTATCTTGAAAGTTATTGCAGTAATTATATAAATGAGGACACTAATTAAAGTTCATAAAATGCTTATACATTAATTGTGCGTGTCAAAACACTTCGGCAAACTTTCACAGAACAAGAAATTGAGTAGAATTGAAATGGTTGATTGCATAAATATTTTGTCTATATACATGCCTTGTGGCAAAAAATTTCTCGATTAAGCTTTTCATAGTGCAACGAAGAGATAGAAAGGAATGTGACTTACATTTAAATCCACCGAGCACAGTGGCGACTTATTTCCAAGGATTTGAGCCTTATCATGTTGACTCTTGTCCCTGAAATTCCATAATAAATGAATAATAAGATAAAGCACATGTTTTTAGTCCGTAAAATTAAAAACCAAAGCACTGTGACAAAAAAAAAAAAAAAATTGTGTTTGTGTTTTGGGGGGGGGGGGGACAACTTTAACAAAATGAATCAACTGTTTAGGGGAGGAACAGGTAAATTAAATTCTTTATCAAGATAAATAATTATTCTCATGTATAACTGACTATAAATTATGCAGGGGTATAAACTAGTGTCCAGAGAACTTGCCTCTTAAGTTGCTCTTGCAGCATTCCTTGGCCAGCAGAGCTCCTGATCTTTTGAACCCCCGGAGATGGAAAATTCACACCGCCATACCCATTATGCACAAAAGCGGTACCGGAACATGAATACACCTCACTGGTTGGGCACTGTTTGTTATCAACTGAAAGAGAGCTGGCCTCAGACTCTTCTTCACGAGCTATAGAGCTCGGGTGCCTAATAAGAACGCTTCCATGCCCTATCTCAACAGAGACCATTGGTGTTTCACTTTCAAAAAGAAGATCCTCTTCAGATGATGCTGAAAAATAAGACTGTTGTTCATGAAGAATAGTGTACAGATCTTTTGTAAGCTTCTCAACAGAAGATTGCTTTGGACGACCCACACATGTCCTCTTCTTTGAAGGCACCATGGCATCCCAGACAATTGACTGAGCAGGACCTAAATAACACCATAAATGCTATGCATATCAGAATTAAATGTTCATATTCAAAGAAAAAGGACATGATATGGAAGCCATTGGCACTATGAAAATATAAATTAATCTTATGCCATTTGAACTTTTATATTGCGCAGGATGAGTCTCTCACAAACCCAGTGTTGGAACAAAAGCTTAAATCATTAATATCATGCTCACAAAATTTACATTAATAAATTGTTTTCCACTCCATCAATATCTTATAACTATCATGAATGATCTATTTAAACATAGTTGACTACATATTTATCATTGTCTAAGTTTTCTAAAACTCAGTTGAAAAGCTCAGTATTACGAATTCTTATAATCAACAACATGACTAACAAGCATTACACCCTACAACAAGACACTGAAAAGAGTAAGTGCACCAAGTATTACATTGGTGTCGAATAATTCTTCCTCTACAATCTACAGATAAAAGACAATCCATATCAAAGTGAATTTGAACCGTATTGAGATAATTAGAGCTTAATGCTGGAAATATACTGAATCACCTCATGGAACCTTTTCATCAGCAGAATAAGTACTCTCAAGTTAGAAGCAAATTTCACTCATCTTCTTACATGTTAACCATGGCATTTTAAGTACAGAAAATCTGCAATTTTTTCCTTTTTTCTCCTCCCCTCTTTTCTCAGCCACTTCTTGATGATGCCCATAATATATCTGGACTGAAAATTTTATTATTTATACTCTCTTCAATTGTATGCCTGGTGCTGCTACAATCAATGGTGAAGAAATCATCTTCCAATAAAATTAGTGCATAGTAAACATCCAACCTGTCAAATCACTGGCATCAGTGCCGCCAAATTGAGCGCAACTGTCTGAGTTAGAGATAGCTGATCCTGAACTTGATCTATTACTTGTATCTTCATCTGTAGCCTTTCGAAAACCTTGGTTGTATTCAAGGCCAGCCACTCCAGTAAATAAATTATCTTCATTCAGCTTTCGTTTAGACAATTTCACTTCTTTGTTCTTATTTAGTGATATGCTCTTTACCCTTGAAAACCTTTGATCCTCACAATCATCAGTATCTGTCCGGGCATGTAATGGAGTATAATTTGCAAGTGTTCCCTTTGTCCTCCATCGAGAACCACAAGCATTGCATAATACTGGTTTCTCCGGCGGGCCATTGCGCCAAAGTGGTGTGCCTGTTATAATTATCAATTGTGAGAAATATATAAAAATTAACAACTCTGCAAACAGTATTAGACATGCATCCTGGATTGCTTGGAAAATTCACTCTGAGCCATAGATTCATTTATGCCCGATGATCCCATTTGTGATGCATAGAATAAAATATAGAGGGAGTTTTCTTATAGGCAAGCCAATGCTTAAACCTTTTAGAGTAAAAGAGTCCAAGTTATTGGCCAGGGGCTTAAAAAAAACTGTTAAGTGGAAGCTTTTTAAATTAAAACTTTGATCTTTTGATGGTCCAAGCTTTGATGCAGCAGCAGTAACAGCAACAAGCTACATAATAATTCAAGCCTGGCAATGTTGACCCTTTTATGACTCTCAGAACATGGTATCAGTTCTTGTAGGATACACAGCCTATCATAAGAAAACTGAGACAAAGTAGAATTTACAAGCCCTCTATATCATTTTCTCTTCTTCTGTTTATTTTCTTTCTTCTTTCATATTTTTCAGGATCAATTGTTTGTCTGGAATCAAAGTTCTTTCAGCAACCCCCTTAACTGAACTAACAACGAGGTAGTGACAGTAATATAGTCCATTTTATGAGGATACTGTTAGATTAATAGAAAGATATATTATAGATCCTTCATATAAGTTCCTAAAACAAACTAGGACTAATCAGGGAACTGATGTTGCTCCCAATGAAAAAGGACTAATCATCTTTGACATGCTACTAAGCTGAACTCAACAAACAACTTTAAGGTTGAGCTAGCATCATCTTTAAGCATTCCTTACATAAGGAACTTGCAACATTTGAAGTGTTCAATATGTTGTTTCTATTGAATGATGTGCTCAATTGATTATGATAATCAAAGGCAGCATCCTCTTTGTGAGGAAAACAAGGCAGACGGTCCATAGACCTCGAGCTGATGCAGAATGCTGGCAATTTAACTGAAATGAATAGCAGCTGAATACCGAGCCTCTCTCGAGGCATAAAAGCTAAGGGAGTCTAAATGAAACAATCACTCAGCTTTTTAGGGGATTGCAGAACCTTATTTAATGTGATTGCAAGGTGCTACATTTTGTGACAACACACGTTAACAATTAGTTCATCAGTTGAAAATGTTTCGAATTTCTAGAAGATAAATATTCCTACCAGGAGAAACAATGAACATCTTGAAGGCTATAAGTTTATTGTGAGCAAAAACAATAGTTTCAGGTTGAGAAAGTTATGATGATATAATAATGAAGAGGCATAATGATGGTTTTCTCTTCAATCAATTAAGAAGAGAACTTTGACAAGTATGAAGGATATATACAATGCTTGGACAGAGCCCCTCTGATACAATGAGAAAGCAATCATACAGGAAGCAGCAAGAACTTAGTGAATGTGAATGCCTTTCAGAATTCAGAATAGGATTTAAGAATGGCATTTTTCAAAGAATAAATGTCTTCCTTCCCTTTCTTTTTCCTTCTCTCCTTTCAATTCACATAATCCAGATGGGAACAAGAGAACAATGGCTTGACTAATTTTGATAAACACCTTAACAGCAATGTTTTGACTATCAAGTAGAGAGTCCCATCTGGCATTTTAAAGAATCTGAGCCCAAATTTGCATTAGTTACGTTTGTTCATGCTTCAAACAGAATTCGGGAAACATTAAAACCGGAAAAAGAGGTAAGTTCAGATTGCGGAAAGTCATACAAGGAGGAAATGGATAACAATCCCCAGAAATTTCAACTTCAAGAATTCTAAGCAACAAGAAGACTTGAATCCCTGAAAGATTACATCCAGAATATAACGAAGAGCACGCCTTTTTTATTCAATTATATTGGCCAGCATAAAATTCGTTTTCAGAAACAACTCTCTTTTATCAAAATTACTGAGTGAGGAAATAGTTGCAGAATAGTCCGTGTTTGAATAGAGGAAAACAATAAGGTCAAAGCTCAAAAAGAAAATTAGAAGAAAAAGTATATATGCATATTGGAGAAACAAGAACTCACTTGTAACTCCACAGTGATAGCAAGGACCTTGCTTTCCCATGTCTCAAAATGTTTTCCTCAGGTGAAGAAAAAAAAATAGGAAGAAAATTTACAGAAAGGGGCAAATAATTTCTTGGGAAAAAAAAAACGAAAATTTTCTGAAAATATCTATAGTGTTTTCTCTCTACAAGACTCTTGCAGCGAGTAGTATTGGGTATTGAAGGCTTTTTCTGCAGCAAACCCAGAATGGTAGTTTGCAGAAGAGAGCAGAAGCCTAGAGACCCAAAAGAGTTTTGTTGTATGGTATTTAAGAGAATTCACATAGATAGGCACAAATCAACTGGAATTGAAGATATTGATGAGCGTATTTTAGCTAGGAATCTGTACAATCCAATGGAAGAGAAAAGGCCATTGGAGGAATCTCATAAATGGCTGTGAAAAGAGGAAAGGAAGGTGGAATGGAATGGAGAGAGAGGGAGAGAAGGTCTGTGTGTATGTGACCTCTTTGTTGTATTGTATGTGAAGTAAATGTTCAGCTTTTCCTTTTCCTTTGTTTTTTCCCTTCTCCTTCTCTCTCTGTTGTAATTATAGATGTTAATCCAAAAGATTTCAATTTTACTCTGTCAAGATTTCAATATTAAAATTTTGAAACTCTTCCTGCCGGAAAAACCCCACAAAAAAAAAAAAAAAAAAAAAGAACTTTCATTTGTGTTTACCCAATGAGGTGAATGAGGGGCAGGGGAATATTATTGCACATATCCTGTTTGACTGTGGACTTTTCTGCCATGATCACAAAATCTTCATCAAATAAAATCCATGAGCATTCATCTTCACCATCCATTTTGGGTCCAAACCATTATTTGTTTCCCCCTTTTAATAATTCATAAAAACAAACAAGTCATTAACAGTGAAAACTTTTTAATTAGAGGAAAGAAAACGGAAGCCCACATTTCAAAAGAAAATGGAGGAGAAAGAAACAATGCAAGTCCTTTGGACTTTCCTATATGTCTGTGATTTCTCTCTCTCATTGTCTTAATGTGATCCGGATACCAAATTCCACAATATTATAATATTCTCATCTACCTATGCTGATATGAAATAATAAATATTTTAGGGGTGCCATGTCGTCACAGACTCAATAATCACCGTTGGATTAGGTCAGTGAGGGTTGATGATAAGGGAACCACCAATCCTGACAAGCTTTAGGCATCAATCTTCAATGGTGACTGACCAAAGAAGGTCGAGTTGTGACTCAGCCACATGAATCTCGCATTAAATCACTCAAAACAAGCCCATGACATGCCTGGCCTAATTTATTTTCAATATTTAATCAGAATATAGAGAAACAATTGTAATTTATTTATAATTATGAGTATTTATTGTGAAGATGATGAAAATAAGAGTAAAGGAGTGGGGAAACAAGGAGAGAAAACAGTGTGGCCATGATCCATAGTGGGTATCTAATGAATTTGACTAATTTGGTGGCTAGTGATTTTGGTTTGCTCTTTAATTTCATCTTTACCTTTTTTGTTGTTTTGGTTTGTGAGTGTTGAAAACAGAAAAAGGAAAGAGAGATTAGGATTGGAGAATGAGGTGGTGAGTGAGTGGGTGAGAGGAGAGAAAGAGTGGTGTGTTTAGTAGAATTGCTTTGTGTAAAGAAAGAGAGAAATTGGTCCAACCCAACGCACATAGGTACACACAACATCATGATTCATGATATCATGAAATGTAACGTTTGGAAGGAGAGGCACAACGTAACACTCTTTTCCGTCTTTTTATAAAGAACATTTTTTTAATATATAAAGAACGAATGCTATGTATTTAAAATTTAAATTTGTTATTTCTATTTTACTCCCATTAAATAGAAATACATTCATGTTCATCTAAAAAGTAAGCATGTAGTACTTATCCTTCTAATTTTGGGATGGAGACCATTTCCTTTTTTTTTTAGATTAAATTGTATGTTGTACTCTAAAATATTTTTTGTATACAAGATCTTAAATTAATTAATTTCTAAGTACTTTATATTTATAAATATTTTTTTCAGAATCTCAAAGTATCCTAAAATATTTTTTAAAAGAAGCAACTTTATATCTGAAATATTTTTTCAACACATATTATCTTAAGTTAATTAATTTTTAGTGCATGGAGTATTTTTTAAACACATAAAAAAAACTACATTTATTTGGGGATGGGCATGGAATATGGATTCCATTAAATATATGTTATTCATTATCTTTGCAATTAATTTTTATTTATTACCTCTTATGTATACTTTTTTTAAAGAGTTAAGGTGCAAATTCACCAATAAATTATTAGGTCAGGAGCACCCAACACAAAAAACAATTAAAATGACCAAAAGTACCAAAAAACAATTACAAAAGGCCAATTATCACAATTCCGTTAGGTGTAAACTCACGGCGTTAGGGAAAAAAAGAGAGCGAGGCGAGAGATGAGTGCGAGTCGGTGAGAAGAGAGACAAAGCGAGAGACGAGGCGAGAGTCGGTGAGAGTGAGACGGGACGGGCGAGACGGATCGGAGAGAGCGATTGAAGGAGGAGGAAGAAATCATTCCAGCCCTTATCTCATTTATAATCGACCAGCACCCACAAAAACAGAAAAGAGACGGAGAGAGTGCGAGATTGAGACGGAGAGAGACGAGATCGAGAGGTGAGACAGAGGTAGAAATCAAAGAGGAAGGAGGTTCTGAGTCTTACATCCATTTCTGATGATCCAGTCGATGACAACACTGAGGAATTTCAAATCAAGAGGCACAGTAAGAAGACCCAGTCGATTTTGAAGGAAGAGCTAGGGTTCAAGCGTGACAGTTTGTGATCGATCTGAGAGTGAGTGAGTAGAGGATTCACTTGACGCTTTCTGATCTGGTGAGTGAATTGATTCCTTCCGACCTCGACAAAGTGGTAGCTACCATTAATTTTGTATGATTCAGAGTTTGAAAAATTAGCTTCTTCTTCTATCTTGCTTGAAGAATTTTTATTATTGTGGTTCAGGGTTTGGCTTCGCACGATCCAGTCGGGGTTACCATTTAGATTTATTTTGAACAAATATATGGTGGTATTATATCTTGTAGAAATTGGATATCTCTGGGAAAACGAAATTTTTTCTTAATCCAATTTTTCATAGTTTTGGTCAACTAGTTCGTTAGCTGTTTTGTATCTTACCTTGCCTTGGGAATAAATCCTTCTTTTAGTGGTAGGGATATAAATATTATTCAAATTCATGTAAATTTACATTCTGTGAATGAGATGGTGTGTGCAATTAAGGTTCTCGGCGATGGGTTTGTGAAGATGGAGATGGCGAGGGAGATTGAGAGTATGCGAATGGAGATGGAGATGAAGCAAATTGAGATGATTAGAGTCGCGAGATTGTAACGCCGTCGTTTACACCTAACGGAATTGTGATAATTGGCCCTTTGTAATTGTTTGTTGGTACTTTTGGTCCTTTTTAATTGTTTTTTGTGTTGGGTGCTTTCGTAGGCGCTAATAGTTTATTGGTGAATGTGCACCTTAACCCTTTTTTAAATAAGGGTATAACTAAAAAGAAACATATATAAGTTATTGGTAAAGGATTTTCCCAAGATAACTAGAAATAAGTTATTTAGGTGATTTCCAAAACTACGTCGTTTTTAGATTAATGAAGGATGTTTTTGTAATTTTACGCATTTCATTAATTTAAAATTCGAAACACCCTTCATTTATCATTAATTATCTAAAGGTGGAGAAATACCATTAAGAGTTATATATTTATGGGTTTAATAAAACGATTCTTTTTAAAAGTGTGTAGCCCCATTATTTATAAAGAGAAGAAAGAAAAATATTTTCCCACTTTTATATTTATTACTTTTAACATATATAAAAAGAATTGGGGGAGGGAGTATAAGGTTGGCAATGGCATCGTCGGATTACAGGTCGGGTGTTGTGAGCCGTTGGATTGGTCTCCACCTGCTGTCATCAAAAGATGGCGATTTGTGACCCCCCAAAGAGGCCGACCTTAACAATCAATCATCCTTCCTAAAAAAGTTGTTCCAAGGAACATGTCCGGAATTATGAATAGTATGATTTTGTTTATTTTATTGTTGTTGTTTCGGATATATTATTATTAAATTTAATCCTTGAGGTGTAGTGTGCCTTTTAGGATTAGGAATTCATTTAATAAATAAATTATAAAAAAGAAATAAGCAACCAATCAGATCTCGCATCAACACCATCACTCCCCCACCCCACCCTAATTGCCAACCCAACTTTCTCTTGTTTTCCTCTTTAAACGTCATTTCATCCCCACGTTCTATTCCCTTTTCTATTACTATTTAATATTAATATTTTTTACCAAATTTTAACATGTTAATGTTAATTCATTATAACATTCATCACAGTTTAACTGAGAAAATTAGGGCATGTGTTGGTTTTCTTATTTTAAAATATTTTTTATCCGGTCTTTAATGTACATGATAGTTATTTACATAATTTAATTAGATTAAAAAAATATTTAAGTTGGATAACATAATGGAGTTTATTTTTTATAAAACATCCTCATCATCTTCTTTAATTTTCTATATCTCTTTTATATGATTATTATTAAAAGAGTATCAATAGTGGTAACTTAAGAACAAGTTAATAAATATGATAAATACATTTTACATTTATGACCAAGATTAACTCAACAATTAGGTCAATTAGGTCATACAGAGGATGGAGTGAGTAGTATTAATTGTTGAAAAACTAAAATAAAAAAGGTTTAAAAATCAGAACATCTTTTTTATATCTTATTATTTTTTGTTTTACAATATTATAGAAGATGCACACACACAAAATTCCATTAATAACAATCAGGCTAATAAATTCAATTATTATTTCTGGAAAATTATAAATAAATACCATTTGAATTTATAAAATCCCAAAAAGTATATTAACATATAGAAATGACAAAAAGGTGAACATAATTGAGATTTTAAAGTGTTGATGATTTTACCATTATGCCCCTTAGTTTTTAAATAAAAAAGAAAAGGTACCCTTTCTAGAGCACAACCGTCGCCAGCCGCCGAAGATCTGGCTATTGCAAGCTAGCCTGAAACCGCTAGAGCTCTGCGCTGAGGGCTTTTTTTCAGGGGGTAGGGTTGATTTTTTTTTAAGGAAAAAAAAAACTAAAGCAAAGAGGTAAGGAGTGGGATTCAAACTCACCCCATCATTTTGCTAAGGCCACCCATCCCCTTCGATATATATATATATATATATATATATTAAGGCATAATGACATTGATAAAATAAGTAACGGAAATGATGAAACGCGTAATGGTATTGACTAAATGAGTGATGACATTAACTAAAAGCGTAATGATATTCATTGAAGGCGTAAATAAACTGACCAAAGGCGTAATAGTTAGGCATGAGCAAAAAGCCAGTGGTCCGGTCCATGCTCATCCCTAATAATGATATTGATTAAACGAGTAATGTGATTGACTAAATGTGTAATGACATTGACTAAATGAGCAGTGCTATTTACTAAAGGCGTAATGGTAATGACTATATGAGTAGTAAGAATGACTAAACGTGTAATGACATTGACTAAATGAGTAATGGTATTGATTAAAAGTATTTACACATTAAATGGGTATGTTTACACCTTTAGTCAATATTATTACTCATTTAGTTATTGTCATTACGTCTTTAGTCAATCTAACAATTTATTTAGTCAATATCATTATGTCTTTAGTCAATATCAATACTCATTCAATCAATTTTATCATACCTTTACTCAATCTTACTACTCATTTAGTCAATACCATTACACCTTTAGCAAATATCATTACTTATTTAGTTAATGTTATTACGACTTTAATCAATCTGACTACTCATTTAGTTAATGTCATTATGTCATTTAGTCAATCTGACTACTTATTTAGTCAATGTCATTACGCTTTTAGTCAATCTCACTACTCATTTAGTCAATAACATTACGCTTTTAGTCAATACCATTATTCATTTAGTCAATGACATTACTCATTTAGTCAAATGTCATTACGCCTTTAGTGAATTTAACTACTCATTTAGTCAATATCATTACATCATTAGTCAATATCATTACTCATTTAATCACTGTCATTACGTCTTTAGTCAATCTTACTACTAATTTAATCAATGATATTATGCTTTTAGTAAATATCACTACTCATTTAGTCAATGTCATTACACTTTTAATCAATCCATTTACTCTTTTAATTAATCTTATTATTAGGAATGAGCATGGACCGGACCATTGGGTTTTTGCCCAAGCCTAGCCATTACACCTTTAGTCAGTTTATTAATGCCTTAAATGAGTATCATTACTCATTTAAGTGAATATCATTACGCCTTTAGTTAATATTATCACTTATTTAGTCAATACAATTATGCCTCTAGCCAATACCCTTACACATTTAGCCATTTCTATTACTTATTTTGTTAATGACAGTATGTCTTTATTTATATTATGCATATATATATATATATATATATATCAAAGTGGCTTTGGTGGCCCCCTTTAACAAAATGATTTGGTAAGTTCGAAACCAATCCATTTGCTTCAATTTTTTTAAAAAAGAAAATTCAACCCCACCCACGAAAAGCGTCAAAGCTTTGACTGCCATAGTTCATGCCGCCAACGATTGCAGGCCGACTAGAGCCGGAGCTTCAATGACCGGCCAGTAGTGGTGCTTTGGCAAGGATACCTTTTGTTTTTTTTCAATGTAATAACTGAGGGGTATAATAGTAAAATCACCAATAATTTAAAATCTCAATTTGATCATTGCCACATTTATGTCATTTCCATGTGTTAACAAGACTTTTTGAGATTTTATAAATTCAAGTAGTATTTATTTATAATTTTCTCTTCTCCCTTCAACTTATCATTTTAGATATGTTTTAAATAAAAATTCAAACAGATTTTTTTTTTTTTTGAAAAAAGTTTGTTTCAGAAACTTTTTTTTTTAAAAAAAAAAAAAAAAAAAAAACTCTACAAAATTGTCCCAGGAACATAAGAATAGATAATAAAACAAAGGAAGCCCTTATTTTTTTACTGCAATGGTACCCTTCAATTTTTTTTAATTAAATAACTAATCATGTCTTTTTCAAAGAAAGAGAGACACAAATCTTTAGAGGCTGGTTACTTTTTTCCTCAAATATAATCAATATGAGGTGTATAAAAAGATCGACATGAGGATTTTGTTGATTCAGCATGCCCTGCTCATACATCACTCATGATTGCATAATTTTCAAATAAATATAAATTATTTTGCCAACATTTAGAAAATACAAAAATTAGGTTTTAGACTCAAGGCATAATCATGCTCCACGTTGAGCCACTGTCAAAACTGAATTTATGTTTTGAGCAGCAGTTTTTTTTTTTTTTTTTTTTGAAATAATAACAATAATATAAAAATGGGAAATTAAGGAATAAGGATTAAGGACCACAGAGTCAGGTTCAAAGGTGGGCCCTATTAAAACTTATAACTGCTTGTTCTAGATCTTCCTCCACTTATTGTCCTGTCTCTTCCCTTTGTAAGGCAGTGATCGCAAGTGTCTAACCTCACGGTAAGATCTTTACGCACCATTCCAATTAATTTTGATATAGGTGATACATTTATTAATTACTTTATATTATAATTTTTAATACAAAAATAAATCACATTATAATAAAAAAATGGTCACAATTATAAGGCCAGTTGTTTTTTTTGGAGAGATTAAGGAAAGTTTAATTAAATTAGGCTTTAAATATTTTTATTTTTATTTTTTTTTCAAACTAAATAGTTTAATACTAATATAACTACGTATAGTCTAAGAAAACACAACATATGAAACGATTAAGTAACTTATTTAGCTTTCTTAATCTCTCCAAAAAAAAGTCAACTAGGTCTTATAATTAGGATCGGAGATAATATCATCTAGTGCTGATAAAAGATGGCACAAAAAATTCTAGATCTGGTATAGTTGGTATATATTCTCATGGTTCTTATTATAAGGTACCAACTAACAACTATATTTAATCTTTCTTATAAGACACTTACTTGTTTCCAAATCACAATAATTAAAAATAATAATGGGAGCATATGCCACGTATACATCAAAAGGACTGAGGTGCAGATAGAAATCATATGTTCGGTGTCGTTTTATTCAGGGGAATAATATTAAAAAGGGAAGCTGCATATATTGGGAGAATTATATATTTTATTTTGGGAAAATCGTTTCAAAAAATTAAGGAAATATCAAAAAAGTCTTATTGACAACTCTTTTAGTAGGTGATTAACAACTTTTTGAGACATTTTTTACATCAGAATTTTCTGTGGGGTTTTTTTTTTGACATTTTTTTTGATCCCTTAGGATCTTAAATGGATTTTTCCTTTTATTTTAAATGTAGGTCATATTATTACTGTTTTTAATAAAAATAAAAATAGATAATTGATTTTAGCTATACACTGATATTCTAGTTCTAGTAGATAATAATAGAACATTCTATTTATATGGTATTAAGTGAAAAAAAATAAGTAATAAAATATGAGACATAAGTATATATGATTCAACATATTTATATAGCAAGTAATATGGGTAAAAAATACTGCAATAATGTGACACTTTTAAGAAACTTTTCTTGAAACCCCCTCACCTAAAAATCAACGATGTCGTTCTCCATTCGTTTTGTTGTTTATAATAGACAGATTATTGCATCAAACTGTAGAAGAGGACACGGGCATTAATATTTGTTTATTCAGATTTTTCAGATTTTTTTTTTTTTTATTCCAAATAAAGACAAAGATGTGGGAATTTACCTTTGTGGCAATTAAGTGATTAAGTATATGTCGAAGATTGCGTGAGAGAGTGAATGGTGAGAGGGATTAGACTATAATTAACGATTAGGATTCATTAAAAAGAAGTAATCTAAGGGTTTTTAATTGGGAAAATCTCTTTAAGGTCCTAATAGACTAAGAAAATGTCAAAAACATCCCACAAAAATTTTTGATGTTAAAAAAATTTCATTGACAATTCCTTCAACAGGTTATTAACAACTCTATCTATGAGTTTTAACAATTTTTTGGAACTTTTTTTATATTAGAATTTTCTGTGAGATTTTTTGAATTTTTTTTAGTTCTTTGGGGCCTTAAAGGGATTTTCTTTTTTAAATTTGGTTGTGATTTGCTTTGTGGTTAAGTAGTACGGAGTATTAGTTAAAGCTTCAAATCATGTTTGCGCTATGAAATCGAGGGAAGTGTGAATATTAGAAGGAAAGAAACAATCAAATCATTATTCTTAATTATGTAAATGTATTCACTCTAGGATTAAATACCATTTTTGTCACGGAAGTATTGGCCAAAGAGCATTGAACACCTAGAAATTTTTTTGGTATTATTTTTGCTCCAAAAGTTTACAAAAATGAGTAAATATGCCTTGAAAGTTTTTTTTAGGAGCAAAGTACTTGGGAAGTTTTTTAAGAAGCAAATTTGACTTGAAAGTTTACAAAGAAGATCATCAAATTCAATGGTCAAAATCAACCGATGAGCAAGATTGTTATGTTTGTAAACTTTTAAAAAAAAATGATACTAAAAAAACTTTTGGATGCTGAATACTCCCTAATCAATACTTCCGTAGCAAGATTGGTATTTTAACCCTTGACTCTAATGAGATCATAAATTGATTTAATTAAATAATCATCCGTTCATAAATCAGGTTCATTATGGGTTTAAATTAGATACGTTCATTTGGTTCTCTTGATCTCAGCTCAACTCTTGGTTAATTAATTACTTAAGAAAAACATATATAGCCATATATAATCACTTTAATGAGAATTAGATTATTCAAGGATATAAATGGACTTGATTTTTGGAACATAAAATGGATGTTTTTTTGGGGTACATGTATTATGCATATGTGTAGTGTATGTCATGTTTGGATTGGGAATAATGTTAATGAGATGGAGACAATGCGTGAGAGATGATATTTTAGTGTTTGAAACATGTTTAGTGAGCACGTGAATGATGAAATTATGTTTCTTAGTTATACAACAGCACATTAAATTACGAGTCGCAGGATCCGCAATTTATTACTATCTCCGGTTTTAATTATAAGAACATTTTTGAAGTACAATTTACTGTTTATAAGGTTGTGCGTAATGACAATCGTTGTTCTTCAAGATCATTTGTTTACGAAATAAACGAGTTTTTTGATTCTGTCTTTGGAAGAGTTAGAGAATCGGAATTACGTTTGTTAACCCATTTTATTTTTACTCAGAATCAAATTACGTTTGGTAACACATTTATTTTTTCATTCAGAATCAGAATTACGTTTAACACATTTTATTTTTATTTGAGAATTATAATTACCTATTACAATACAAATCTATTTCTTTATTTTTTTGTTTACAAATTTCATCAACGATAAAAAAATTAACCAAAATGCCAACATTTCATATTTAACAAAAAATATAATTCATATTTTAACCAAAATGTCCTTTTCTTTAATAATTAATATAATTATTAAACTTTACAAATAAATTTAAACTTCCTAAAAAAATTATTTATATGTGTGGTGTGTGGCGTGCGGTAAGCGGTGGTGGCGGCGGTGGTGGGCGGTGGTGGTGATGATGGTGAATGAGGGTAAATTTTTCTTGAAGAGGAAATAGTCTTTTTTTTTTGGAGAAACATGATTCCCGATTTTGTCTTGCCAGAGCGGAGAGAAGGTTTGAAAATTTTAGCTTCTTTTTTTTACTCCCAAAGATAAAAAATAAACCGGTTCATCCGGGAGTAAAAAAAAACCGGATTTACCAAACACAATTCCCATCTATTTTTGTTCTTGGGCACGAAACTAAGAAAAAATTCATTACGGGAGCGTTGGTATAAAAGTGTTCACATAATTAGGGCCAGGAAAGAATCTTGTTAAAACATTTACTTCGTATTTGTTTAATTAATTCATTGTAAGTGTAATTTTGAAAATTTATGTATTTACTAATGAGTATACAAATCTCCATACAAGCAAGCACTTTAAAACACCATACAAGTTTCAATATTATCGCAATTATCGGTGACCGCTGGTATTTTAAAATGCACATATCCCTTTTTTATTTTCTTCTTTTATTCTCAAGATCTCATCTCCACATCAATTAAATAAAAAATTAAAAAAGCACACCTAAGCCCCAAATAAAAATATGATATAAATGTCCCTTAAAATCTCAAATTTATAGTAAAGTCTCATGAGACTTTTTTGCAATATATTTTAAATGTGAAAAGTCCAAAATAATCATATTGATGATTAAATAGAGAGAGGAGCAAATGATTGTGTATTCATTAACGGTATTTTGAACTTTTCACATTTAAAATATATTACACAAATGTCCCATAGAATTTCACTATAAATTTGAGATTTTAAGAGACATTTCTGTCATATTTTCTCTTGCTTGGGAGGTGAAATTTTCACAAAAATAATTTGTTCATATTTAATATTGTGAGACCACAGGCTATCTAAAATGCAATATACTATCATAAATACTCACACCAAACTAGGGTTGAGAATAGGTCAGGCCACTATCGGGTATTTTCTGAACAACTTTGTTTAGGGTAGGTCGCTTTATTTGTTAAAAGGTGTATCAAGCGCATTTAAAAAGCTAAATGTGTAAAACGTCTTTAAAGTATATTTTGTTTTGCGACTTGACCTATAAGCGCTTCACGTCTAGTCTATTTACACATTAAACAAACATAATTATATTTAATCATATAAATGACATAATATTTTTTATTTTTATATTCTACTAAAAGCCTACATTTATATAGGTTTTGATAGGCTCAAAGTACACAAAGCCTATTTAAGGCTTCCAAGGCCTACAGTATGAGGTCTTTTTAAAGGCTTACATTGTCAGTAGACATTTAAAAAGGCTTCAGGCTCGACTAAGCTTTATAAAGGCTCAGGCGCAAGCCTTAAAAAAACCTACATTCAAGCTTATGCCTTCTACCCCCGTTATAGACTTGAGCCTATTTAGTCAAAGCCTAGCCTGACCTACCACCAAGCGTTTAGTTCAACTGGTTGAGGTTGTACTAGCTTAACCAGAGGTCTCAAGTTTGAGCTCTAGGAACGTAGTAGTGTTTGGTGGTAGAGCTTTCCGCCTTTGTGGTCCAATCCAACTTGATTCGGATTAGTTTGGACCCTGATAAATTCCCGAGTTAAAAGGGGTAAGTCGAGATCTGGATTAACATGCAAAAAAAAAAAAAAAAGCATGGCCTAGCCTTGATCTATTTCCATCCCTACACCAAACCGGATCACTATCAAAAACTGATTATAAACCGATTATAGACACACGACAAATACATCACTTAGACAGAAAAATGAAAGAGTACACCCACTTATTTTATAGAGAATAGAGACTAAAGTGCTCGAACAAAGAGCATAATATTCGGGTTCTCATTAGGTGCTATTTTCCTTTAGGTGCTTCTTAGGTGCTATTCTCTTTAATTAGAGGGATTAGGAAATTTTTTTTATATTTTTAAAAAATTTATATATTCTATTTATATAGATTAGATTATATGATGCATCTTGATTTTTTTTTTTTTAGTATCTCAAATTAATTAATGTCGGGATATTGGGTTACGGGAAAAATATTTTTGAATGCGGGGACTGAAAATTAATTAATTTGAGATCTTGGGTGTAAAAAAATTTAAGATGCAGCATATAATCTAATCTAAATAAATAGAATATATTAAAAAATTCCTAATCCCTCTAATTAGAGGGAATAGCTCAAAAAGCGTAAGAGAGCGTAGAGAATAGCCCGGTGGCGAAACGCTTTATGGCTAAAGTTGGGGCCTTGGCCAAATTTTATTTTTGACTGATCTTATAAAATTTGCTTAGAATATATATGTATTTATTATATGATATTTTATTTGGTCACAAATTTGGCCCCAGCTAATTTTTTATCTTCTCTATAAGGATAATGTTTGTTTCATTACTTATTAGGCTGTGAGCGGAAAGTAAAATTCTTGTTTGAGATACCAAAAAGATTAGTATCATCTTATATATTGTTTTAATTTATAATTATATGTTATTATTTGTTTGTATTTTTAGGGTTATTTGATCTTATTTAGTAATATCTCTCTGCAGTCTTTATTTAAGGAACCAACTAACAATTCTCATGATCAATAAAAACAGGTTAAAGTAATTAAATTTGTCCTAAAATTTAAGTAAATTTCAATATTATCCCTATTAATTACACTAAACTCTAATATCATATTAATTATTACATATTTTTTTCCTAAAAAAAGAGTAATAATTAATTTTTATTAATGATTACTCTCACTCACTACCTTTTTAATTATGGGTATACATGGAAAAAATATTTAATGCTATTTGGAAACAAAGCAAGTGTTTTATTAAAAAAACCAAATATCTTGTTAGTTGATGCCTTATAATAAAATTAAAGAGAGAAGTTGATATGTTTATTTTTTGGTAGAAATTTAAAAAAAAATTCTGGTTCTATTTGAGAATAGCTAATGTGAACTCATAATATTCGTGTATATATATACTAGTTATTACTCATGTAACTCATGGCATAAGTTATAACCTCATAAGTTGGTTAGGATAGGATTTATTATCTCATACGAGGGAACCAGTTTCCCCGGGTAGGGAAGAGGGACGAGTGATTGGGAGATCTGGGCGGTCCAGATCTTTTCTGGAGATTTGGACCGTCCATATTTCTGTTTTTTTTTTAAAAAAAATTTGAAGTTATTTTTTAAGAATCAGTTAGTATCCTGAAATATATTTTTTAGTACGTATCGTCAAGACGGCTTGAAATATTTTTTTAAGATCATAAAAAAAAAAATTAGGCTACCGACTAGTACTAAAAAGATACTTCAAAGCATAATGACTACTTTTTTTAGTACGTATCAAGAATAACTTGAAATCTTTTTAGTCAAGCCTAATTACTCTGAAATATTTTTTAAGGCCTAAAATAATTTTTAAAATCATGAAATATTTTTCAATAGCGATCGATCTTTCAGAAGTATCTTTTTAAGACCCTCCATTTAGTTTTCTTAATTCTTTAAAAAAATTATCTTTACCTTATATTTAGGATTAGACGGAGTAATTAATTACTATGAGTTGGTGTATTTGAAAAATAGTTAGTTAATTGTAGGATGATCAGAAGGAGTGGGCTCGTGACTCAGTGATCACTGATCCCGGAGCACGTGGCTTTTAGTTCGGAAGTCCATGAACAAGGAATATCCAACAGAAGGGCGACACGTGGTAGGAATCGATTGGTTGGGAGGCCAAGAGGCCACCCAAATCGGCCCAATTACAAGGCTTTCGTCAGCCACATAACATGATTCCATTCACCACACCCAGTTCACTCCAAATCCAATGCCAATTGCCAAGCGCCTGTTTGGGAATCGACAGAATACAGAATAAAAGGTAGTGTTAAGGGATAATTTTGTTCCAAGAGTTTAAAAAAAGGACAATTTTACATGTATGTTATTTCAAATAATTTTAACTACTAGTTGATCAAATATCTTTTGACGTTTTTTTTAAGATGTAGTCCATTCTTATTACATCATTTTTTTAAGATGCAAATTTGCTTCAAAAGTCCATTCTTCATTTACTTCCTTTTTTTTTTTAAAAAAAAGTTAGATTTAAAACTCTTGGGATGATTATTTTTTTAATGTTTGCCCCTAATTAATAAAAAATGATAGAGTTTAGTACAATTATAGAGGTAATATTGGAAATTACTTAGATCAGGATAACTTTAAGACTACTTTTATTTGATTTAACGTTCAAAAAAATTATTTGAAATAAGGCGAAAATTAAGGATAAAATTGCTCCCTTTGTTAAGCTTTTGTGGCAAAATTACCTTCGAAGAACTTTTGGAGCAAAAATGCCTTTTGATAAAAACTCCTGGCAAAATTACTCGTTAACCTTAGAACGTAAGTCTTACATAACAAAATTACATAACACAAGTTAATATGAACCCACCAACAGGGGTTCGGTCTTGTGAAAGGATTAATCCCTTACAACATAACGAACCAAAGTTTGAATATTGGTTGGAAGAGTTGCCCGCATCTAGTATCCGATAGCGCCTCAAATAAGGTTGCTTCCAATAGGAGGGTATCGGTGCCTAGCCAAAAAAAAAATGTAAAAATATAAACCCTAATTTAAACAAGCCCTAATACTATTAACACCTCCCCAATCAAGTTCGGTCAGATTTAATGTGGATGATCAATAAACTAAAGATGTGAAACTACTTATGAAAGCTTAATCGAGACCATAACAAGAACGGAATTTCCAAAAAAAAAGAAAAAGAAATCAGATAAAATAGACCAGCTTCTAACTTTGGTTAGAACTAAGCGTTTATTAAGTATGAAGAAGGTGTGGTAATTTCTTGATCAATCTTCAATCATTTGTGTAACCAGCATCATGCTCCTAATTGATTTTCTTACTTGCACACGTGGTTTAATTCTTTGTCCTACTAGGGAAAAAAAATAAGAGACTAAAATTAGTAGCTATTTGATTATTGTTTGGTAATACTCCCAGCATCCCTTATTATAAGATCAAAAAAAAATGATATTGTTTGGTTTAAAAAATTGTTAAAATTAGTTAAAAGTGCTAACTTCTGTCCTAAATAAATGGGGAAAATTTTATTAAAGTATCAAAAGACCAAATTTGTTTTAGTTAAGGATCAAAACATTCGAAATTTCACTGTAGTACCAAAGACCAAAATGTTTGTAAGTTTTATGGATAAGAAGACAATAATCCCCCTTACTTTATATATATATATAGGTTTGGTCGTCGTCGAGCTACGATTTGGGTCATCGGCCGTCGCCAGGCCATTGTGGATGGCCCTTTGAAGATCCAATATCAACCAACTAGTGCTCCCACCACAGGAAATGAATGTGTTGTTTGTAGGAGGATTTCATTTGTTTATGAAGAGTTGCACATTTATTCATAAAGAGAAGAATTATGAACAAGTGAAATCCGCATACGAACAACACATTCATTTCCGGTGGTTGGATCTCGCCTGTTGGCACTAGAGTGTCGAGTGGTGACGGTTGGTGAGTGATTGGCGGAGTTCCGATGACAATCAAACATTTTTTAAAAAATAAAGCAAGGGGTATTATTGTCTTTCTAACCTACAAAACTTATTTTCATTTTAGTTCTTGGTCTTGCAGTGAAATTTTAAAATGTTTTAGTCCATGAATGAAATAAATTTAGTCATGTGGTCTTTCAATGAAATTCTCCCTAATCAATGTGTAGGATTTTTTTTCCCCCATATATGCCCTTATTTATAAGTAGGCAGGCGAAAGTAGGAAAAACCATAAGAGATAACATATTGAAAAGATTTAATGAGAGAGTATACTAATTAAGGATAATATACATAAAAAAAAATTAATTTAATTACTGATACAAACCCAAACTAGATCTTATAGATAATGTCAGGCCAATTAAAAAATTTGGATATTACAATAAGAGACAGAGTATCATTTAAGTTATACTTGGGTATTATCATGTTTTAATAAAATGATTCTCGATTTAAAAGAAAGGATAGTTTCATTATCATGATTTTTTTCCTTTTAAAAGGATATTAAACATATGGGCATTGTTGTCAAGCTTGAAAATTGACTTTTTGAATTTACCATTTTTTACGTTTATAGTTTACAAAATTAAATTGAGTTATTGATAAACTCGGTTAAACTCGCGGACGTTAGATAAATTTAAATTTATGTATTAAAAAGTATTTTTTAATAGTTGTTTTTTTCGTTTATAGTTTATAAAATCTCGTTAACACACTCTTAATCTCATGTTATTTTTTTTTTATATGATCATTGACTCCATTTTTATGTTTTTGTTTATAAAATCTTTATATATGAATTTTATAGATTTTTTTATTAAATATGATAACTTATGAATATTCATGGATTTAATTTCAATTATTTTAATTTAAAATATATTTAAATAAAATTGTTGTCATTTTTATATTTTAATTATTTAATTATACACTATTAATTAGTAAAAATAAACCCTTACAAATTCCTTATTTAAATTTAAGATATAAGTTCATGTCACTGTCACAAATTTATTTAAATTCACGGTTTAATAACCTTGACTACATTAGAAATGTTGGTATAAATAAAAAGAGTTGCTTCTCATTCATCAATTTAATTGCAATTTGCAGAGAGAAGAAGAAGAAAAAGGAAGTACCCTTCAAAAGTCTATCAGCTATACGAAATTTGTCAGTGGTTGGCTGTGATTTTCATCTTTTTTCCCACTTTGCTTCTGCTTTTCGTATACTTTGCTTAACAATCTCATTTTCATCTGAGCACGCCCAAAAAAAATAAAATAATATACTACATCTTTTTATTTTTATTTTTTTATTTCAATCAATATTTTAATTTAATATTTAACAGATACAAAGTCAACAGATGCTCCCAAATTAACGTCGTAGAGTTAAGTTTGCATATTAGAATATTTATGGTATAAAACTCTTCAACCAAGTTGATTTGATGAGACAACGTTGCTTTTCAAATTGTTATGCGCTCACATGGCTACAAAAAATATAAAATAATAAACTACTGTATTACATTTTTTCCCAATTTTTAATTATGCAAAAAAATGATGTGAAAATAAATTACAATATCATCAATAGAAAATGACAATGAACAATGCCATGCTTTATTTACACTTACATTGAGTGAAAAATATTAAATTAAGATAATAACCCTCTTGATCTTATCTCAATTAATACTGTCAAACACCAAGTTAACATGTAACTTTTGTTGGGTAGTAAGAAATTTCCACTTTCATTGTTCTTCATATATTATTATATCTTATTTATTTGTAATGATTGTACTAGTGATAAATACATTTTAAGCATAAAATAAAAGAATATAGGGAAAACATCTTTAAGGTCCCAAAGGATAATAAAATGTCAAAAAAGTCTCATAGAAAATTCATGTAAAACAGATCCAAGAAATTGTTAAAAACACGCGAGATGAAGTTGTCGATCTTTCTCTTGAAGGAGTTATTAATGAGACATTTTTTATATTAGAATTTTCTCTGAGATTTTTTTTGACATTTTCTTATTCCTTTAAGACGATGTTAGTTTGGCATATAGGTGGATTTGCACTCGATCACACAATAGATTAGGTCACTTCACCAAATTAAAAAGAAAGGAGATTAGGTGTGGGTAAAGGTAGGAACTTGTGAGATGTATCCATAATCTTCCAATACAATAAAGCCATTTTTTTATGTGTGAAAATAACACACGCTAATTGCAAAAGGACAAGGAAATGTAACCACTCCTTTTAACTTAATGGGACTTTGATTTGGTCATAATTATGGGAATGGCTTTTGCTAACCAAAATTAATTTTACTTCATGGCATGTTTGGTACTTTTAATTACTTCATTTTAAAAAAATAGTATTAAAGAGGGATAATTTTCATTTTCCTATATGTAAATAATAATTTGATATCTCATTTTCATAATTATTAAATTTTCTGTGGGTTATTAAATAATATGATATAAATTTGTGGGAATTATGGAATCATATAAAGATGGTGTAGCTGGGGATCTAAATTTGCAAGTGATGAAAAAGCTTGTCCCTTAAAAATGGAGCCATAAGAATATATGTTAGGACTAATATAACATAAAATTCCTATTTTCAAGATCATGGAATATTCCAATCATTTCGTTTTTTTTCGTTTCTTTTGAACAAAGAGAGGTAAATAAAAAGTCACCGAAAGTTAGTTAATTTAAAAGAAAATGAATATTGCATAAAAAAACCCAATTTTCTTTTTTAATTTAACTGATTTTTAAGTTTGACTTTCTTGCATTTTTTGTCAAGACCTTTAGTAGAAAATTATCATATACATTGATGATTTTATTAAAATAAAATTCTTATTTTTTTAATAAAATTGTTAATAGTGTATTCATAAATAAAATCAACTTCTATTGGCATTTTTATAATTGATCTCATTTACAAAAAAAGATGCTTTAAAAAGTATGGGCAAAAAGGGGTTAAAAAAGAGGAAGCATCTAAAAAATTAGGCAGATCTGGTGGTAACTGGTCTTTCATTTTAAATGGATTTGCAAATTATGAAAAAGTAAAAAACTGAACCCTACACGAAGGACTTTTGGTGCAATTACATAAATGAAAGGAAATATTAAAGCTGAGTTTACCCACCATGTACTTTCTTTAAACTCTCTTCTTTTGGTATTAGAGTGGGGATTTGAGACTTTTTATGCTTCCTCTTTAGTTTCAAATGTCTCAAGATTAAGATTAAAACGGAGGGTTTCTCTCCTAATCATTTTCTCATTATCCTTCATTATCGTTAAATCATATCCATCTAATCAATTACAGTACTACTTTAACCTCTCTTTCCTCTTCCCAATCAACAGCCTAGATGGACTGATGAGAGAAAATAAGAAAAAGAATGAGGAGAAGATCCTTCCAAAACAGAGGGCAAAATACCTTGTGGCCATCACATCTGGAGGCTAGGCCCATAGCTTTTCCCTAAACCTCCACCTTTTTATGTTTTGTACATTGTACATACTTGTTATGGTGATGCATGAGCATCTCTATTTCATTATACCCTCTCTACAAATTTTATTTATGAGGAGGACTTGATATAGAGTAATAAAACATTATGTGTATAAGACCATATTAAATCCTTTTGGTCAATACAAATTTTAAATAGAAACTTTTCACCGATTTTCTCTTTAATTAATTGGGTTACCTGCAAATAAAAGTCTTTTGAAGATTTGCTTTTTAAAAAAAAAAAAAAATTCCATGAATTATGGGTAGAAACGTTGGCTGTCTTAAAAACAATAACAAAGTATGAGCATTGCTTTCAATGGAAATAGAAAATTAATTATATTGAAGGTCAGCCAAGAAATATAACCAGAGAGAGAGGATGCTAGTAAAACAATAAAAATGTCTCATTCAACAAAGTATGGAACTTTACAGTGGAGAGGGCAAGTTGTGCAGGCAAAGGTCCCCAACAAAATCAGTCTGCAGAAAGTTAAGACAGGGAGAGTTTCAAAAGCAAGCCAAGCAAAGTTCCAATAAGACCCACAAAAATGGAAAATCTGAAGGAAAAGCCCTGATCACTTCCACGAATTTTTCGCCTTTTCATCATGTCCTGCACAACAACAAAACCGATTGATTAGTTAAATTTGCACCAGACAGTTATCCATTATATTGCGCATCTTGGGTGCCAAACTACAGACATAAGCTAAACAAGGATTCCAACAAATCCTAGCACAGAAAAATTATCCAACATTCCAACTAGAACTGAACATTTCTCTTCCAATCAGTTTCTCTTTAAAGTTTAAATCATAAATTTGACAAATAAGCCCCTCCGTCTGAACTGTTTCCCGGCAGAAATTCCTATTCTGGCTTTATATCTCCCTAAATGTCAATACATGTTCAGTCATGTTACACACATGTTCTTCTCTTCACTTTCATTCTATATCTCCTCCAGTATATTCCTCTGTTCTTCTCTTCCCTTTGCTTGAATTTTTCTTAAGGGAGGAGAATACAAAGGATCCTTGGAATTGTAATTTATATTTATAACATGTTCAGTCATGTTAGACACATGTTGGAACTTGGAAGTATATTTCTAAATCTAAGCTAAACCAAAACCTTAGGAATAATATGAGATAAAATGTTGCATAATTACCAACTCCTGTCGCAGTTGCATAGTTTGTCTATTAGCAGCATCTCTTTCTTCTTTCAGACGCTGTAAAGACTGACTCTTCATTCAAGGAAAATTGAATTGTAAGAAATAGTTTAAGAAAATAATCGGATGACATAAAACAACAATGATAAGCCAACCAAGCATTAGGACAAAGGAGTATTATATACCATAATGCAGGCAAGAGTTTACGATAATTCCCACTCTTTTATGACAAGTGATTCCAAACTTATATTGCATAATTTGCTATATGATTCATAGCGGTTGAAAACCGGGGAAAAAGATCAGAAGTGAATAAGAGATAGAGCCATAGAGGAACCATTGATAACCTGATTCTAGTTTTACTCCGATATGAGGAGAAACACAACACAGGCCGATGTAGTTTCGCTGTAAAAAATTCCGTGGTGGGAAATTTCTCATATATTTTACGCCCCCCACCCCGTTGACTTTTCCTATTCCTTCCAATTCAATATTGTGTAGTCAAATCCTATAATGCACAAGTCCCAAGAATTGAATGCGATGTGCAAACTGATGTAATTCTTTTCTGCTCTCTGGTGGTCAAGTCATCATTGGAAATTTGCATATTCTCATTTCTCTGTCTTAAGTCATGGGAAATTTGAGTTCGTTTTTCTTTTCTAAGGGCAATAAGCCCCAGTGTAATCCAGTTTGAAACGCGAGAATGCATGGAATGACCAAATAAATGAAGCATAAAATAGGAACAGCAAAGAAGGTTCCCAAACGGAGGGAAGAAAAACATAAAACTCACAGAATTGGAATCAAGATCTTGCATGGACCTCTTCAACGCTTCATCTCCTGAATTTCCTTGAGCCGAGTTAGGGTAGAGATATACAACTCTTAGTTTTAATTCCTCTATTGTTGACTTTCCACTATCCTTACTAAACTGCATGCCAAACCAAAGCGTTGATGAAAAAGTTTTCCTTTAGAAAACTGATCTTTTGAGACAAAGACAGTGTTGAATTTCTTACAGTATTTGATGAAAGCTCATCAACCTTAGCACTAGGATTCACTACCGTACTCTGTAAGAGAAACTTGTCTTTCTGTTGCGCAGTAGGATATTCATGTTGGGCTTGGAGAGTGACTGTAAAATCCAAAAATAAAACGATAGATGCTAATACAGCAGCATGTTAAGAATTCATAATTAAATTGTACACATGATATGTTTTAAGGCAAATTGAAACAAAAAAAAAGAAAATTATAAGAAAACGATACACCAAAGGCCAACTCAATGGAAAAATATCAAAGGTTTGATCTTTGAAGCCTACAAGTATTTAGCCAAAAAAACAGGTCATTTGGGACCATAAAAACCACAAATAGCGTATTACATTCTCCAAAACATGCTTTGATTTATAGATTTCTCTCAGCAATGTGGAAGATAAACGTTCACTTCCGATGTCTTATATGGAACAGTTTATGTCTAAATGCATGGCTACAAGATAACCAAACAGCGCTTTGTTCAGATGTATATCTGGACTCACCTCTGATGATACATGAGTCCTGCGGTTTTACAATACCAGTGTTTGGTCGTACGAAGTACTTCTTAGGCGAAGTGGTTTTCACCTAGAATGTGATCAGAATACACAGAGAATCAGCTAAAAAGAAGTGTATCAAGCAGAGAGAAGTTTGTTCACACTTATTCAGTTTTGAAGCACCTTAAAAGCAACGTGGTGTCCTGTCTTGTTGTTTACTTTAATATCACTAAATGCTTGCTTCTCCAGCTCAACTGGTTACATGAATTTCACAGAAATAACTGAATCAGAACTCAGACATTTATATTAAGAAAACGATAAAGGAAAAGATTTCAGATTTTAAGGGAACCCTACTAACGTTTTACATGCAAAACCTTCTATGCATTCCGATCATAGTTCAAGGCATCTTTATCAAATTAAATATTCTGTTATCCATAAGCTTAATTCTTTTGATCAGAAAGAGAGAACTATCATGCAATCTTGAAAACAGAAAGAGTAATGCGACATTTTCTACTTGAATTTTCTAATTGATAATTGCTAGATAGAACCGTAATAATATCCAACGGATATTTAAGCTGTTACTAATCGTAGGGGATAGACAGAGATTTATAACCCCAGCAGTCTGTAATTTGAAAAATGAAAACCATGCGTCCTTCCTTCAATCACTTCAAAGTCCTTGTTTTGGTTCCCAAAAAGCTAAGGAAACGATTAACATATAAATTTCATGAGTGATTCAACAACTGTTGGAACGTTACATTTCAAGGAAACTACATAAGCTCCACAAGTTCTATTCTTTCACCCCAAATGTTTCTTGGGTGCAACGCTAAAAACTCTAGATGAGATTTTGATTCCCGGTCACTTAATTTGTTATAGTCATCACCATTACGCCAAAAAAAAAATAATCTTAATTGTCATCACGATCCATGAATAAAGAAGTATGACGCACAGACACGAACAAAAATTTGTTTGGAATTAGCTGCATGAGATGAATCTTCCCAGAGGGAAACGTGATAGATGCAGAAATATCCATCGGAAAAAGAAAATAAGAAAGAAATGAATGAATGAATTGTAAGTAGAATACATACCCTGGAATCTGAGCTCATCGGGAGTAACAGAAATGAGTGAATTTCCAGCAGCAGCACTCATGACGAAGCCTATACAGAAAATCGGAGTTTTCGAATCGCCAATCAATTAAAGGCGGCAACACAGAGAAGCATCAGAGGGCGACATGCACAGCAATTGCACCAGAGGGAAAATGGTGAAACATTTTGAGTCCGAAATAAGCGGGAGAGAGTATGAAGAGAAGAGATAATGAAGAAAAGGAATGAATAACGGTTGCGAGATGAAGAGGAACGAGGAGTATGGACCACCGATGGCTCGCAGGTGGCTCCAATTATGAGCGGATTCTTCGGTTTTGGCAGGAGACGACGAGTATGCGTTTGGCCACTCTCCGATGTGTGCGGAAAAACTAACTGTCAACGATTCATGGGAGAGAAGGGAAGAATCGTCAACCTCTCAGTCTCATGCGCCCAATGGAGCCAATACTCTCGTCTCCTCCGGTTCAAATGTTTGATGCCCCGTCTCTGTTTTTTCAACTAACTACCTTCCTTAATTTAAATAATTAATTCATTTATAAACTAACAACATATTCTTAATTTAATTAAATTAATTAATAACGTGTTTGCCATTCAAAATTTTACCGATTCTCACTACTTCTTGTTTTTCAAAAATTTAGGTGGGGTAGATCTGAGTTCCCACCAAAGTCGCAGGACGTCTCCCAGGAAGCGTTCTGATCGATTCCAACGGCGCCCTCACATCGATGGCCGACGTCTTAAGTGTCAATCTCATGCGCCTAAAATTATAGAATAAGACCCAAAATTCAGGGAATTATATTTTAGTCTCATAAAACTGTCAATTTTTTCCATTTAATCCCTATTAACTGTTGTATGGAGGGACTAAAATGAAAATATTTAAACTTTTATACGCTGAATGTAATTTCATAAATACCTAGGTTCTACTCTTTAATTTTTGCCCTCCATAATTTCAATTCATGGTTTCGCCCCTGATATAGTTTGTTCTTACTTTTATAAAATGGCTTACCATCTTAACCAAGTCTTGTTGGTTGATTGTTCTTACTTACCATTCCAAAGATAAATTGGTGATATCTATATTTTTTTTAGGGAAAATATCACTCAAGTCCCAAGAAATATAAAAAATATCAAAAAAGTTTCAACCTAAAATCACATATCAAAAAAGTCCCTAAAGATTTTTTTGATATTAGTTGTATTGACAACAAGAAGTGTTATATTCATAATAGGAAGTGCTATATTAAGAATAAAATTTAAAAACATGGACATTCACAACAGAAAAAACTAGATTCACAACAGGAAGTGCTATATTCACAACAAAATTTAAAAACCTGGATTTTGTTTTAAATTCAGGTCCTTAAGCGTACATAAGTCATTCACAACAGAAAAAACTATATTAACAATAGAAGTCTTATATTCAAAACAAAATATAAAAATCGGAGCCATTTTGAAACTCAAATCAATATAAGACTTCCCGCGTTGTCAATATAGTTTTTTTTTTTGTAAATGGACCTCCGTACGTTTAGAACTTTGAGTTTGAAACAAAATCAGATTTTTAAATTTTGTTGTGAATATAACACTTTCGATGTGAATCTAAGCTTTTTCTGTTGTGAATGACCAAGTTTTTAAATTTTGTTATAAATATAACATTTCTTGTTGTCAATAGAACTAATATAAAAAAAAGTCCCTATGTGATTTTAGATTGGAATTTTTTGATATTTTTTATATTCCTTGGGATCTAAGTAATATTTTCCCCTTTTTTCTTTTTCATGTCTGTTGCTTCCTGACCGGTTTGATCACGATGAACAAGTAATGTGACTTGACTTCGAACCTTCAAAAGATGGAAACTAGATCTGTACTCTAAATTGTTTTGTGCTTCAGTTAATTTATTTGGTATCAGCTTCTCCCCTTTTCTATTGTTGTCTGATGCCTTAAAACGCCCTGTTTTTTTTGTGCAAAATGAACTTGTGTCTTGTGGGCTTTAACTTGGGTGAGAGAGAGTGAGACACGGGTAATGTGATGCTATGTGTGAAGGCCAAGGGAGGACTTCCTTTTTTTTTTTTTTTAATAATAAAAACTAAAATCCATTAATAACTCAAAAAAAACATTTACAACATGGAAAACTACAATCTACTATCCTTCACCAACTACTGCCTTTTGGTACGAGGAAGGTGGGTGGTCAAGAAGACAAAAACTTCCTATGATATTATGAGCTATCTTAATCAAATGATCTTCTAAACTATTTTGTTTTCGAAGAATAGGACTAATTAAAACTTGTGAGTTTTTTGATAACCACAATCTGACATAAACTATAATGTCTTTAAAGGGGTGAGAATGATCACAACCTCTAGTCAAAACATTAATAGCTTCAACACAATCCAATAGTATAACAACATTTTTGTATCCTTTATTCCAACATATCTGAAGACTTTGGGTGACCGCAATGATTTCTGTTATTGCTGGGGAGATTGTTATGAATTTACACATGAATCCGCATATCCATCGTTTATTGTCTCCACTAATAGCGCCTCCCAACTGCTTCTCCTTGACTCTAGAACTGAAGCAACTATCTCGAGAGTGATAAATCATTGTTGACATTCTGGGTGACTCGTCCTGCAATATTCTAGCTAGAGTAAAATTGACATTTTGTTATTAAATCTTTATCCCAACTTGCCCTGAAAATAATGCTAGTATGTGCATTTGTGTTGTCTTTGGTGAGGTCCTTGCCAAGGGGAGGGCTTTTTCACAAGGGACAAGGTTGAATTAAAATAAGTTTTTACTTTAGAAAAAAATTCAAAATACTCTTTTTGAAAAAATCATTTTTTTTTTTAAAAAAAAAAAAATTGGCCGAGAAAAACTGGATTTTACTCTAAAAACTCAAAAGAGATTATGAGAATCTGTTAAATAAAACTTTTTTAGTCCGAAAAAACTGACATAATATCTTTAAAAAATTAAATATTCCCTCAGTCTCTTATTGTAAATCTAAATAATCTCTTATTAGAAGTTGAGAAAAATGATGAAGGAAAATATGAGACAGGATAAATAAAATGAAAAAAAATACATATTTAATACTCAGATAAACTTTTCCTAATTTTATAAAAGTCAATAGGGATATTTAAAAATTTGGATAAGAACTTATAATAAGAGATTAAGGGAATATTTAATTTTTAAAAAATATTATCTCAATTTTTTCTTACTAAAAAAAGTTTTATTTAACAGTTTCTCCTAATCTCTATGGAGTTTTTAGGGTAAAATCTTGTTTTTCTAAGCTAATTTTTTTAAAAGAATTAATTTTCTCAAAAAGAGTATTTTGAATTTTTTCAAAGTAAAAACTTAATTTACTTCAACTTTGTCCCTTGTAAAAAGGTCCTCACCTTTGGCCTTCACATATGGCATCACATTACATCGTCTCTCATCTGTCTCACCCAAGTTCAAGCCCACAAGTCACAAGGTCATTTTGCACAAAAAGACAGGGCGTTTTAAGGCAGCGGATGACAACAGACCACAGTAGAAAAAAGCTGATCCCTATTTATTTTTGGGAAAATCCCAAAACGTCAAAAAAATCTTGGAGAAAATTCTAATGTAAAAAAAGTCTCATTAATAACTCCTTCAATAGAAGATTAACAATTTTATCTGTGGGTTCTAACAACTCTTTAGGACATTTTTAATATCAGAATTTTCTTTGAGATTTTTTTTTTACATTTTCTTGGTCCTTTGGAAGCTTAAAGAGATTTTCCCTTTATTTTTGGTGGTGATAAGTGACTTCACCGATTTAAGTATCACCAAATCCTAAATATATATGATATACAAGGTAAGAATGTAAGGAATTTTATCTTGATTTATGTGAATAAACTCTTTTAGGACTCTAAGGACCCATTTGTTACAGAGAATTGGCAAAAGTTCCTGAGAACATAACAGAGTTCTCACGCACAAAACCGTTTGGCACACAAGCTTCTGGTTAGATCGAGTTCTCGCCTGGCACCATCTTCCCACAAACGCGGGAAATTGAAATCCCTCTAAAATTGGAGGGATCTTCAAATCTTTCCGAGAGAGTGAATAATTGGGACAAAAAAGCCCCTCTAAACCAGATGCGAGCGAGGATCTGGAAGAAGGAGGAGCCGAAGAAGCTTGAGACAATAGTTGAAGCTTGAATCGAAAGACTGGGTTTTATTCTTCATTGCCGATGCCCTGTGTTGATTTTTTTTTTTTTTGGCCAAAGCCGATGCCCTACGTTCATTCTTTGGTGTCATAATACGTATGTTTGTGGGTTAATAAATGAGAGAGGCAGCTGGAATAGGGCATTAGGTTATTCCTCTACATGCGTCTCGATTAGTTTCTGTGTTCTGGTGGTCTGATTTTCTGTTTATGGGGTTGTGAAATTGTTGATATAAACCTCAAACCACTGTCAGATTTTACGTTCGAACACAGGCGATTTGGTGCCTATCACGTTCGAACGTAACTTTTTCGTTCGAACGAACAGAGGGGCATTTTAAGAATTTCACCTCACCTTCCTACTTAACCAACACCCAATTCTTCATATCAAACAATTCATTTTTCCTCAACTTAAGTTCCCTTCCCATGTCTACCAAACTGCCCAACTTTTTAAGTTCTCTCTTAATCTTCCCTTCCATTTCTTTCCCTCCTTAAATCTTCCTCATACCAAACGGGTCCTAAACGTGATACCAAACAAGCACGTTTGTCTTACCTTGTTCGACAAAGATTAACACTTGGAATTTCACAAGCACTAAATACATATTTGGATTAGCAGAAGAAACTACTTTTCCAACGTGATTTACGATGTACAAAGTATGTGAAATGAGTTTGTCTTAACTGACATGAACATGCTTTTTGAATGTCAACTCAAACATGCCCTAATACTTTTTTTGATACTATCACAAGCATTAATACTATAATTGCTAGGATTACTCGGGCAATTAATCAAGGAGAAGATAAATGATACAATTGTCCATCTAAGAACAAAAAAGAAGAATAAATATGATTGAATTTTTTATACCAAATGAAAATGGCATAATTTACTTTACAACAAACGAATGGAAGTATTCGATATACGGCCCCTAAAATTACATACTTGTTCCAACTCAGCACACCATTTTGAAGACGAAACAAGAAGGGAAGTGGGCAACCACACCAGATCACTTGAAAGTGCAGAGTCTGGGAAGTTTGTCCCTCAGATAATACAGCCTTGCCCTCCTGACCTTTCGGTGGCTTACTACTTTGATTTCTTTGATATTTGGTGAGTACCTTTGGCAACAAACATAAACAATGATATCAGACAGAATACCACAACAATCTGGAAAGAGTTTCAGAATAAATGCTACGGAGATTAAAAGTTACGGAGTACTTTAAGCATGAGATTTATATGGCAACCTCAATTGGAACATTTGGCTACATCGTACGGATGAATTATTTAAGCTTGTAAAGTGGGGATTTAACAAGGTCCCCCGAACCTCATTTTTCACTAGTTATACTTATATGAGGAGGGCTCGGTATATATAAGCCAAAAGTAAATGTTCACGGCCAAACAATACAAGTTAAATAACTTATAGCATAAATTTATCAACTAATAATAAACAAGAATCTAGCAGTTAAAAGGCCAAATTTTTCTCCTTCGGATAAATTGTTCAACTATAGATATAAATACCTCATCTCCCATCATTCTTCCTAGAGGGGAGAGATAACAGACTGTGTTTCCAGGCAGACGTTTATTGTGAGCAACATTTTAAAAAGAAATGCCAGCTATCATGATTATGATTTTCTAGGTTTCGTGTGTGTAGTATTTATGCATCTATGTCAACAGAGACAGAGAGAAGAATCTAGATAGATACATAGATATACAGGTAGAGAAATTACAAAGAACAAGAAGATGACTCAGAAAGAGTTTAAGACCCTCTGATGCAATTAGTAGATCCAAATTGTCATAAAGTTAAAATCAATTCCACAACAAGGTCAACTTCAGTTGTACAAGTCAGTGTCTCCAAATCAATTTCCTAACAGCCCGCATCGGAACTACCTACAAAATTACCTAGGAGAACCAGTTTAGTAGACAGATTTAATGTACATGCCACTTAGAAGTAATATACGTTCTGGAGTACAAGTAATTAAATCAGTTATTTCAATTCAATATTTTCCAGTCGTTTAATGCATTCAGAGGAATTTTCTCTTTAAGCATGAAGACTGTATATCCTAATGAAAACCACAAATAATAAAAGGTGTTCTGTCACAATGAGCAACAAGATTCATCCACAAATGCAAATGATGATAACAGTCTGTCAATGTAAGGGAAGGCACTTACACTGGGAAGACTATCTCAACTCCCACACCAGCAATAATTCTTCGGATTCGAATTGTTGTGTGAATACCAGCATTTTGCTTTGATATAACAATACCTTTGTAAACAGACAGCCTACGCCTGTTTTCAGGAACCTCCTGAAAGCAGGATACAAGAACACCACCATAAATTTCTTCTCAACTCAGAAATCTTTAAAAAGAAGAAGATAGAAATAAATTACCAATTTAATTTCCACAATATCACCAGTCCTTAGGTCCGGAGTTGGCCTCCCCTTATCGGATGCTTCAATTGCTCTCTGATTTAATATCTGCAGGAATAAAAGCAACGAAACTCTTGAGTTAGCTTTACAGTTTATAATATCTTCAGTGGTTGAAATCACACACACAGAACCAAATGCAAAATCAACGATCACGAAATCCAAAAATTTAAAATTGAAGGCATCTTGTCAGAGATTATACATAGAATTTATCATGATCCAAATAAATTACACTATACATTTCAAAAGCACAGCGAACAAGATTTTGCATTGAAGGATTATTTAAAAACACAGATATCTTCATCTCACAGATGCTTTCTGCTGGGCTTTGAAATAATTAAGCAAAGCACGTGGGAGCAAACTCAAAATCAAGTTGACTGAAGCAACCCGTTATCAAGGAAGCATTGTACTAGTCAAGGTCCTCATCCATCAAGCATGCAAACAGTTCAAGTCCGGAGAGTAGCTCAAACAATACCTGCTCATTTTCACCATATTAAACAACCATGTGTCTTTACAAATGGCGATCGATGGACGCAACAACCATAAATTACACTAAGATTTAAATGATCTCCTTGCCTATATTCCCCAGCTTCTGATAAGTAATGTACTCCTCCAAAAATGAAACCAATTATGAAGACGGATTAAATTACAAAAGAGAATTGGTTGATTACCCCCATAACATCTCCGAGCTTAACTCGCGGTTTTCTGGGAGGCTTGGGCTCATCTACTTTAGGATCAGAGTCCGACACTTCTTCCGATTCAGCTTCCTGAACTTGTTCAACACTAGCCGTTTCGGGCTCTTCAGCATTATCGCCAGCTTCATCTCCGCCATCGGAATTCGCCTCAGCTCTCACAACAAACAAAGGCTTAATTGGTTGAGTAACTTGAGGACCGCAAGTCCATAAAATTGAGCTCGAAGTAACTTTAGAAAACAAAGGGAGACTACGAGAACTAAGCGCAGAGGGGCAGCATGACACCATAGTAGAAATACCGAATTTGTGGGGGAAACATTGATTGGGGTTTTGTGGCAGAGCAAACAGCGCCTGCAAATCTCCAAATCATAAGCAGAATAGAAAGCAAGCACCAAAATGTTGTCATAACGAAAATAGATAACCTGATTAAGAATTTGGGACGCCATGTTCACAAAGAACACTAGGGTTTAGCAGTAATGGAGAAAACAGTCAGTGCGTGAAGGGCATGAGAGGCCCAGCTGTTCGCGGACTGAGAGGTGGGGGAAGGAAGGAAGAGGCCTTATCTAAATCCTCACGGGTAAACGGATTTCGCTCCATTTCCTTTTGGGAAATAAATAAAGGGTTAAGATGAGTCCAACACAATAAACTATTAGCTCAGGAGTGTCTAACATAATTAACTATTAAGTGGGCCATTAAAGACAGCTTGATAAACTTTTAAAAAGGAGTCTTAGTTAGCAAAAAGTTAACGCTCATTATCTAAGGTGCGTCAACACAACAAACTATTATTATTCTTTCCAAGAAAGACCCAACACAACAAACTATTACTCCAAGAAGGCAAAGACAAAATTCTAAATTTTACTTAAATTAAATAATTTTTTCTCAATTTTCATTATTCAAAACTACTTTGTATAGATATCTACGATGAAAAAATTATTCATTCTTCAATTTTGTCAAAATTATAATTTGCTAAAATAAACAAAAGTTTTAATTAAAAATATAATTATATGATTTAAATAAAACTCGAGGTGTTTTATAGTTTATTATATGTGTTAAACAAAAAAATATTATATGATTTATTTTTATTTTAGAAGAAATTTATGTGAGTTAAAAAAATTCATTTAATCTTAATAAAATTAAAAAAATCTATTATATCCGAAAAAATGAAATGAGTTCAATTTTTATTTTTATAAAAAAAGGCTTAATGGATATCAAGCGTTAATACTTAATAATATAAATCCGAAACTTGATGATATATTTGTTAATTAAATGATGTATTGCTTATATGGATATGAGATTTTTAAGTGGTAAATTCTTCCTTAACCCATTATAATCGCTTTCTTTAACCTATTATTAAATTGTCTTCTTCAGCCTCTTAAGTTATCTTTTTTTTTCCCAACAAGTCTCATATTCATATAATCGGTAGATCATTTAATTAAAAAATATATCATCAAATTCGGATTTATATTATTAAGTATCAAAGTTGATATCCATTAAACTTTTTTATAAAAATAAAAATTAAACTCATTTCATTTCTTTAAGGATATAATAGATTTTTTAAATTTTATTAAGATTAAATGAATTTTTTAACTCACATAAATTTCTTCTAAAATAAAAATAAATCATATATTTTTTTAACATATATAATAAACTATAAAACACCTTGAGTTTTATTTAAATCATATAATTATATTTTTAATTAAAAATTTTGTTTATTTAAGCAAATTATAATTTTGACAAAATTGAAGAATGAGTAATCTTTGTTCATAGATATCTATATAAGTAGTTTTGAATAATGAAAATTGAGAAAAAAATTATTTAATTTAGTAAAATTTAGAATTTTGTCTGGCGCATTTCTTGAAGTAATAGTTTGTTGTGTTGAAATTTCTTGGAGTAATAGTTTGTTGTGTTAAATAGCGCTTAATATGGCGTTAACTTTTTCTTAACGGCGTTGTCTAGTATTTCCTTTTAAAAAAGTTTGTTGTCTTTGGGCGGTTCACTTAATAGTTAATTGTGTTGGGTATTTCCTGGCCGATAGTTTGTTGTGTTGGACGCACCTTAACCCATAAATAAAATTAAACAAGCTAGTAGGTGTGCTTGTTTGGAATTGAGATCTAAGAGGATTTATTTACATAATTGGAGATAAAGGTTTCTTCAAAATGAAAAGTTATTTTTGAAGGTTTCAATCCCTATTCTAAACAAATACTAATAAAAGCACCTTTTCCAACCGGAAAAAAGAAAAAAAATGAATTTGTAAAATTTTAAATAATGTATTTTCAAAAAAAAATAGTTGTGAATTACTGGTCAAGTTTAGATTTACATCAAAATGAAATTTGGGCCCTGCGGCTTTCTAATACGTCTGACTTAATGTCCCATAGGTTATTCTAAACCCGATCGGCATATTATATTCAAAACTAATCCTCATTAATTTTGAATTTTGAATTTCAAATTTCAAATATGGATTAAAAATATATTAATTAAATCTATCGGTTAGATCTAATGTAACATATTTACTTAATCTGTATTAAAAGGCTGATCTGAAATTTGAATTTTGAATCTGGATTAAAAAATATATTAATTAAATCTATATAATAGATCTAATCTAATCTATTTATTTAATTCAAATTAAAAAGCCTTCCGATTTAATTTATCTCTATAAATTAAATCAGAAATGATATCTATCTATTTAATTAAATCTAAGATACTATATCTCAATTTAAATTAAAGAGATATATGATATCTTAATTCGAAAATTAAATGAGATACAATATCTCTATTTGTTTTAGATATTTAATTTATCAAATAAATTAAATACAAAACAAATATTATATAATAATATTATAATCTCCATTAATAATATTAATATATATTAATTTCGAATTTAATATATATACATATATATATATATATATATATATTCTAGATTAAATTAGGTATTCATTAAATCTTAGATGTATCTAAGATTGATAATCTGACACTTTCTTTCGTGTTGGGTTATTCTTGTATGCGACCTATATGCAGCCCATATGAGATTGGCGGTGGCCAAATCTTTGTATCGACCCACAAGTCGCAAGTGGCCTCTAGCAAGACATTGCGACTACCCAATTCACATAGGGATCGATGACACGATACAACTTATCGTATAACCATGTCACGTCCCTTTTGTCACGCGATAATGTGGTCAAGGATGAGGCATGTGTAATGTCAACTTCCTGTTCTTGACCATTACTTTCTCGATTCTCAAGTAGTCTAATAATTGGAAACTTCTTTCCATCGTAGTATGGCCATACGTTTCTTAGACTTACTCATCGAGGGGCCCAGTATTATCTCTCTACAAATGTGAGGGACAAATTTCATCTTGACCACTCACATTCCTCTCCATGAGAACCACTGATCTCAATCCAAGCCTTTATCATCACCCAGTCAAAGGTGACTTTTGATTAGGTCAAAGATTAATGACTCATCATGTAGGAATCCATGATGATCTCAGGTCAAAGGGCGTTGTGACACGGTTATACATGAGGAAAGCTTATGACTTAATCCATGCAGCTTTCTCATAGTGGGTCGGCCCAAAGACGCCTTGTACTCTTACAAGTGCCTATGACTTTGATTCGTATCTCTATACCTCATCAAAGTCATACTGGTCTTATTTCATCTTCGCTCCCGCGTAGATGACCGACCAGGGACATTTAGTATAATCTATAAGATATATCCAAGGATCAGTTATCACTATAAACATGCAAACGAAATGATAACTAAATGAAGAATGACTTGCCCCTAGGGCATAATCTCCAACAAACATTATCATCATCATCACGAAAAAATAAACAAGAGAACAGCAAAATCTGTTCACAAAAATGCAACAACAAAATAATCTCCTCCCCCCAAAAAAAAAAACGTACCTAAAACTTTTGAGAAGACGAAACCGATAAATTAGTTGGAATATATAAGAATTCATTTTATAGTTTTAAAATTTAAGCATTCTTTATTTAATTGTACGGTCACCATTTTCTGTTAGATGAGACTAACAGTGTCAGGGTTAAGGGATTAAAAGTACACTTTATAAACTTAAGGGACTAAATCGAACCTTAGAACAAACATAAAGGACTAAATGTATACTTTAGCCTCCTTAAAATTAAATTTAGCCTATTTATAATCTCGTCATTGATGTTAAAGAGTCAGAGTGAGATGTGCTAATGTGTCATAGAATTTGTCAAAGGCATTCTTATAAACATACCCATAGGATTGAGATCAGCAAAGTCCGAATGAAAAAAAGAAAAAGAACGGAGGTTTGTTGTCCAACATAGGTCTTCTCAGTTTCATAATTACTCTTCTCCAAAAGAAACGAGAAAGAGATATGTAGGGTGTGCATGGTAACGCTTCCAGAATGAGTTTTTTTTTTTTTTTAAAAAAAAAATTTGTTCCCAGGAATAAAAATGGATGGAAATTGCGTTTGGTAAATCCGTTTTTTCTTTGTTTCCGGGATGAACCAGTTTATTTTATGTGCTGGGGAATAAAAAAAGAAGCAGAAAATTTCTGCTTCTTTTCAGAATCATTTTTTTTTCTTTTGAAGAACCTCTCTTTCGCTCGGTACGTCCAAGACTCGGTTTAGTTCCGATGACAGGGTTAGAGAGTGTTTGTGGACCAAGGATGAAGGAGAGAGCACAGAGAGAGTGAGGATGAGGCGCTTCAATCCAGGATTTATCTTTCACATGGTCTTAGGGTCGAAGTCGGGATCAGATTCGTGTGGCTCCAACATCTGAGTCTATGGGTTCTTCTCTTCGGAACGTTGTAACGGAGATTCAGAGATCTCCGCCATTGCAAAAGCAGCAAGCAACCAAAGTTTTTGTGACTTCAAATTGGCGTCGTTACTATTTGGTGTATTTCGCCCCCATTGATTAGGAGATCGCGTACCCAGTCTCACAAATTAGGGCTGAAACTGTTTATCCTAAGGAGCTTCGTCCCTTGCCTCCCGTCATCTCTGTTCGTCGATTTTTGTTATCACCGGAAAAGATGGTCCCAATAGGTATTTGGCATATTTCGCCTCCACTCATCAGGACTGGATTAACGGTAAGTGGGTTCGGCCTAAGAAAGTTTGATCTCAGTTGGATTTTTTATTGTAACTATGACCTTTCTTATGTTACGACCCAAATTTAAATTCACAGGTATGAAATTTTGATGTAAGAAATATGAACTACATTTTCGATCGGGTCATATAGGATTTTTCTAAAGGACTGTATCGTTCTTGTTCTTGTTGTGAAGTTCTGTTAATTGATTCTGCAGACAATGACTTGTTCATCTTATCGTTGTGAAATTCATTTTTTTTATGTTCTGTTTACTTTTTTCACTTCCTGTTTTTTTTTTGGGAATGTTTGGTCCAAGAAGAAACCAAGATTTTCAGTGGCTGTTTTTTTTTTTTTGGAAGTTCTGATTCTCGGAATGAAAAAAAATGTGTTAACAAACGTAATTCTGATTCTCGGATTAAAAATAAACTGAGTTAACAAACGTAATTCTAATTCTCAGAACTCTTCCAAGGCACAGAATCAGAAAAAACTGTTTCATCTCAGAAACTGTGTTGAGGAACAGAATAGTTCCCATGCATACCCGTAATCAATTGAAGATAAAAATATAAAATTAAATTAAAATCGTAGATAAATATAAAATGTAACTTATAGAAAAACATCGCTATTTAAAAAATCCTCAAATATATTTAGAGTATACTATCTCTTGTACTAATTATAAAAATCAAATAAATTACATTAAAATATTTATATTTATCGGTTTTATTTAAATTAGTTTGTTTAATTTATTAATTTATATATAATCTAATGATAACAAAAATATTATAATTAAGCAGTTAATTTAACACTCTTAATCTTTTAAAAAGAGTTAATTAGCTCTCCACACTAGTTTTTTTATCAGTTTTATTTAAATTAGTTTGTTTAATTTATTAATTTATATATAATCTAATGATAACAAAAATATTATAATTAAGTAGTTAATTTAACACTCTTAATCTTTTAAAAAGAGTTAATTAGCTCTCCACACTAGTTTTTTTTCTTTTTTTTTTTTTTTTTTTTTTTGGGGGGGGGGGGGGTTGGTTTGTTTTGGTTAATGGTTAATGGTTAAAAAAGGGTTAAAGAACACACCTCTTCACATTGGTTGTAAAATAATCCCTCTTTTTATTTTATCACCTGGAGCATAAACTAAATTCACTTACATTTTTCACCTAAAGGTAAGATGAGACTTTTTATCAATGTATTTTTTTTTTGGTAAAAAAAGTTTAGGTGGGTTCGGTACGGCAGGTCACTCGCCAGCAAGGCGGCGGCGGAATTCTTTGAAAGACTTCTGAAATATTTACGAGATTTCAACAAGCGAAAGAGTCGCCCACAACGCGGAGAGGAATCGGCTACTCGTCTTTTTGGGACTTGAACCCGTTCATTACCATCTGTGCCAACTCTCATCGGCTTTTATCCATGTATTTTACTCACGATCCGCCGACTCTGTCTTTCCCTAACCACGTGTCGCCCAACCACGTCACTAGTGCGATTCAAATTTTCATAGCCTTTGCCACGTACTCCTCCTCTTTTCCCTTTACTTATCAGTCATCAGCCACCTCGCGCTTTCGCCATAGCCCGTCAATCATCCTCCACTGCCCCCATCTTTAATTTTATCCTTTTCAATTTCTCTTCATCGCTCCAGTTTCTATTCCTCATTGTCTCATTCAGGTCTGTTTTTCTGTTACGCAACCCCATTCGTATCGCACAGGCTTCCTGAAAATTCAACCTCCACTGATTTATATTACGCCGCGAATGATTCCGAGCTTCATCTGATTTTTTTTTTTCGCGATCTTAAGCATGTGTCAGCGTTCTGAAACAGCAAGGAGAACCCCACCTGGGATTCTTCTCGTGAGAAGCGTCAGAGGCAAGGATTGGCGCCTCAAAACTTACAGATATATTGTTCTGATAATCACATTCATAGCATATGCTTGCTACCATGCTTCCAGAAAACCTCCTGGCATAATCAAGAGCGTATTGCATCCTCACCCAAATCCTAAGCTCACCCAAGGCCCTAAGTTGATCGGCGACGGATGGGCCCCATTTGAAGGACCCGATGGCACTTCGAAATTGGGGGAGATTGATGTTGCGTTTCTGGCTTGTTACTCCTTGGGAATGTACGTTGCCGGCCATTTAGGGGATACGCTAGACCTTCGATTATTCCTAACCACGGGGATGATTGGGAGTGGAATTTTTGTTGGGATTTTTGGGATGGGGTATTTCTGGAATGTTCACTCTTTCTGGTTCTATCTCGTTATGCAAATGATCGCAGGGTTGTTTCAGGCTACAGGTTGGCCTTGTGTTGTTGCTGTGGTCGGAAACTGGTTTGGGAAAAGGAAAAGGGGATTGATAATGGGTGTTTGGAATGCTCATACTTCTGTTGGTAACATAAGTGGCTCGCTTCTCGCTGCTAGTGTTTTGGACTTAGGGTGGGGTTGGTCTTTCATTCTTCCAGCAGGTTTGATGGTATTTGGAGGTTTGCTTGTTTACTTGTTCTTGCCTGCTTATCCAGAGGACGTGCATTATGATGAAGAGGCTCGACCTCAGAGTACCAAAGTTATTACTACATCAGAAGGGGAGGCAGATTTGGCTTCTGTAGAAGGGTCAGTGAGTAGAACGAGTGTTGGGATTATTGAAGCTTGTATGATCCCTGGAGTAATAACCTTTGCACTTTGCCTTTTCTTCGCCAAACTTGTTGCCTATACTTTTCTGTACTGGTTGCCATATTACTTATGTCGGACAGGTGAACATGAATCTACTTTCGTTTTAGATGTAACTTATGGTTTTCAATTGGTTTCTCTATCTGGATCAGACTGCGCGATTGTTGATAGTTGGAGGACAGCAGAGCAATTATTGATCAACGAGATTATAATTATAGCTTTTGTTTGTTAATGCGGATCTAAAATTTAACTGTGCCATGCTTCTATTATTATTAGTAGCGGAGACATGTGGGTCCCCTGAAGAAAATTTACTTGACACATTTAGGAGACTTATTCAGGTCTTCACCTATGACCGCTTCTATAATTGTTCGCTGCTAGAAATCAGCAATTTCGTTGTGATGTCAGAATGTGTATTTAAAGTTGACCAAAATGTTCTGCTTACAATTTTATAACCTGCCAAATCAATCAATTTTGGGATTTAATAGGCAGTGCGTTATATTCCACTTAGATTTCCTTCCCTTTTGACTTACTAGCAGCAGAATTACAGTTCCTTCCGTTTTCTTTTTCAACTATCTTCAAGTTTTTTGTTTCGTCTACTCAAAAGTATCAACTACACAGAATTTGCATATGATGATGCATCCCACTTTATGGATACTGCACGATCAATATTCATCTGACAGTACATAATCCCATCTAATTGTCTTTCTTTGTATTTTTTTTAGTTTTCTTTTTTCCTTCCTATGTAATACCGAAATTAGCATACTGCAGCAGTAATCGTGCTGTTCTTTTTGACGATGTTTCAGAAATTGGTGGGGAGTATATCTCTGTAAAATCTGCTGGCAACCTTTCAGCTTTATTCGATGTAGGGGGGATTTTTGGAGGCATTCTTGCTGGCTACATATCTGATAGACTGCATGCCCGCGCTATAACAGCAGCTAGCTTCATGTATGCTGCAATTATTTCTATGCTTTTGTACCGATCATATGGGAATCTTTCTATGAACCTCAACATTGCACTTATGGTAGTGACTGGACTATTTGTGAATGGGCCCTATGCACTGATCACCACCGCGGTTTCTGCTGACTTGGGCACACATAGTTCTCTTAGAGGTAATTCTCGTGCTCTAGCTACTGTGACTGCCATAATAGATGGCACTGGATCAGTTGGTGCGGCCCTTGGCCCTCTTCTTACTGGCTTCATTTCAAGAAAAGGATGGGATGGAGTTTTTATTATGCTCATGTTGAGTGCTTTTGTTGCTGGGCTTCTTTTATCGCGTTTGGTCATATCTGAAATTGCTGAGAAAACTGGAAAATCCATACCTTTCTCCGCTGCAAGGCACAACCCTGGAGGTAATATGCCCCAACTTTAAATCTTCTCATCTAATGGATTTGCGGTTTGGACTTTGGAGATAGTTTAGTCACAGACTCTGTTCTGAGCATATGATGTGAAAATCGTCCAGAAACATCTATTGTTGAAGTGAATATTACCGAATTGAAAATATAGTTTCACGGAAATTAAGCAGTCATTGAACTGATTTTAGTGTTTAACTGAAGGAAATTTTTTTAAGAAGTCGCGACACGAGTCCTGGTTTATGAACTCTTTCTTTGCTTTTTTTTTTTTTCAAAATAGTACATCCAACATCTATCCCATGGATAAATTTTTCCTGCTGTGAGACCAAACCGTAGTCAACCGACATGTACTTTGTTGAAGTTCTAAAGAAAGGAATCAACCTTAGTGTCAAACAAATTGACAAACAAAGAAGCAACACTCTCAGTTTCTCAAGGATTATACAGTTATTGCAGCTTATGCCAAACTCAACGCTTGAATATTTATCCATCTGTTTGATCACCGTTACAATGTTTATGAATTGCTGGAGATGTTTTTGCAGCCCCTGCATCTCGGCCACTTCTAAATGAGGAAAGCTGACGCACAGGTTTGATGTCATAAACTTTCAAGATCTCAATCCTCAAGTTTAACAACAACAACAAGAAGTAGTTGCCTTATCCCATTAGGTGAAGTCAGCTACATGAGTGACACAATGCCATTTTATTCTATCGAGTTTAATAAGAAAAAGATAAATTGCTAGACTTGGTTAGTGGTTGTGGCACTAGCTTATAATATGCTTCCTCACTTTTTTGTGATGTAATGTTATGATATAGAAGTGATAAAAGCCAAGACATTGATAATGGTCTGTTCATGTGACAAGTGAAGTATATATTGTACACATATAAAAGGGGACGTGTCATTCTATACATTTGAAGTTAAATTTTGTGTGTGGTGTCCCAGCTGGAGGGGCCATCTCAGGATCCTTGGTATAGAGTGAAGACAAGAAGAAATAACTAGATATGACCTGGCAAAGTATATACAGAAAGTATTCCCTCCATCTTAAATATCAAACAAAGTTAGTTTGTTGTGCAATTTGTACTATAAACTTTATCCTATAATTAAGATGTAGTAAATTAGAGCACCTCTTTTCTTTATTCCATAAAAGGGAAAGTGGAAGACCTGAACTTGAAAATAGATGAAGCCGTAGTGTTTGGTTTGGGTGAATGGGTGTGGTAATGAAGCAATGCTGCCACGTCAAGTGGAACAATAATGGAGAGAATGTGGAGTTTTTGTGAGAAGCTTCAAAAAAGACAAGAGGAAAGAAGAGCCAGTGAGTGTGTGACAGGCTGGAATGATATGATGTTCATGCTGACGTTGACTGGGAAAAATGGGAGGAATACAGGGTTGTGCCAAAGACGCTGTTTACTGTGACTATCGTGAGAAACATGTAGATAGGGATGGACCTGACTACTTGGAAAGCTCCATTTTGTCAATGCACAGAGCTTCATTTTCCTTCTTTGTAGGTTGGCTTGCAACGCGCAACTTCGCCGAACATACTGTCATTTGACCCCAACTCATGGCATATGTGATATGAATATATGATAAATGTCTTCTCGTTTGTTTTTTTTTTTTTGAAAATTTTTATTATGATACATCCATGGTAAGTTACCACACACACACATATATATATAAAACAAGCTATTGGTTGTGGCCTGTGGGTAAGCGGGACCCCGGTGAGGACGATATCACAAATATGATTTTCGGAGAGTGCACTTATTGGAAATTGTGCAAACTATTTGCGCTCTATACCTCAAGAGAGATTAAGATTACTCTCAAGACCAAAGTATTCATTTGATCTATAATATAAGACCTTTAATTAATTTATCAGAACTAGGAAAGTGTAGGTAAGTCATTAAATAAGTCCTAAATTGAAAACAATTTTTAACTTTACTTATATTAAATGAGGTTTTGGATGAGAGATAAATATAATGAGTCACATTTAAACATTAATTGTAGGGACATAATTGTCAAAAAAAAACATGAATTGCTCCCTAAATGGCTTATATTGTGGATGAAGTCATTCTTCTAGAAATTGACTTATATTATAGATCATTGGGAGTCTAGGGTAAATAGAGAATTTATTTTGGTATTATTTATAAGGTACTTTATTTAAGTTTTGAGGTAAATGTACAATTTAATTCTTTACTTATTATTGTGTTAATTTTGTTTTCATTTGTTATTGCCTTTGTCCTTTTTATAGGAATTTAACAAGAGTTATCTGAATATTTAATGAGTTTTTTCTTCATTTTCCCCCTCATTATTTAAAAAGTTGGCGATACTTATATTTATTTTATTTTTCACTCTTACTTACCCCTTATAAATAAAGACATACTTGAAAAAAGAAAGTTAGTTTAGACATACTTATTCTTTATAACTAATTTTAATAACTTTCTTAAATCACTTAATTCGGTTATCAGGTTCATATAAATAGGACCGGAGAGAGTATTATGTATATTAAATAGGAGTATAGTTAAAAAGTTGGTGAATTTTATGATAGATTTAATAAAATTTAAGGTTTTTCTTGGTAAAAAATGTTGGAAGTCTCATCAAATAAGACCAGGGCAAGGGAATACTGTCCACTCCTTATTTCTTTTTTTTTGGTCAAGAATCACTCCTTATTTCACCATATCTCTTCTCCAACCACACCTCAGCTCACCTCATGAGACTCATATCACACGACCATTCAACTCTACTAATTGCATTTTGTTTGTTTCTCAACTTGCTGTTCAAGTTTTTTTGACCCAGAAACAAAAGGAAGGAGGAATTTTCTATTTTGTTCGGGTAATTGGGTTTGGATAGTTCTTGTAGGGGGTTAGTTCAGTCATTTCGGGCATGGAACTGGACAAAGTTGAAGGATTGACTTTAGTTGACTGACTTATCTTCCCAACAAACAAGCCAAAGACTATTGGTTGTGGTCTATGCCGCGTTTAACAATCCATTGAACCAGAATCCACGCAGTGACTATACAGGTAACGAAATTAGCACTTAACAGGAAAAAGTAAAAAATATATACATAATTATCATACGTAACAGGGTAAAAACTAAACTAAAAAGAGAAATGCTAGTCAGTGACTTTACCTTGAGCGATCTGTTTACAGCCTCTCTGAATTCCCATTCTTGTATATCTGCTGCTCTCAAGTCATGTCATCCCTGATCATGAACTTCACTTTTTTCAGTGAACGAAATACGAGTAATAAAAGGCAAGAGAGGAGAGATGATTGGGGTGATATATAGATTGTGAAATTTTGTTTTCTAATGACAACTATTTGATCAAATTGGAGCATTGTCCGAGCCTAACCGGAATAGTTTTCTGAAAGACGTTTTCTACATTGACAGAACAGTTAAAACTTCTTTTACAATAACTCACACGTGTTGATACTGCAATACCCTTTGGTTTGCAGCATTGTGATCACTTGTGGTGGCCTTCCCACCTCCCATACTCACTTTTTTATGTTTGTGTTGTTTTTTCCCCTCCATCATATTCTCCTTTTTCTTACACATCCTTGCTTGGGGGCTGCTTCTTTTTGTCTATGGTCATTGGCTTTTGGTAAAGTGGCTTTTCCCTCCATTGCTTCCTGCTTTTTCCTCTCTTTTATTAATTGCTTCTTCATCTTCAATTCTTTATTCATTTCCCTCATAAAAGCACTACTACTATTCTTCCACAAACTCTCATAAACACACGCCAATCCTTTTCAAACATCACACTTCACCCTTTTACTCAAACATTTCACAACACACTCTAGTTTTCATTCTATAAAAAAGAAATTACTTGTTCCAAAATCTACAAGCTAACATTCTTGTTCAATCACAAGTAAACCAATCTCTTCGAGTTTTGGTTTTCTATATCAAAGCAACTTGAAAACTACCCAATTTCTAAGCATCCTACACAACTTTCTTTGAGAGATATTAAATCCATCACACACTAATCAATTATCATTGATGTGTGGAACATTTTTATATTTTATAAAATCTTTTTGGGAGAATAACGGAAAAAAAAACTTTGAAATTGTAAAATTTCTAAATCAAGTATTTTTAATAAAATGAATTGTGTATTTTTTATCAAATTTTGTCATTACTTTATCAATTATTGATAACAAAACTGATTTGAGATTTTACAACATCAAAATTCTCATTATTATTATTATTATTATTTGCCATTTCCCCTATCTTTTTATTAGGACTGTGAATATGATAATTCACCACTTTACATTGATGTTAGACTCATTCCACCTTAAGATGCCCCTCCTTAGTCAAGTTCTCCTCTTTCTTTACACGTGTTGGTTGCATGTAACATTCATGCGTCTTGGGGTGACATTAGTGGGGATTGATCTCTTGCTATTTATCAATCTCACAACCCCGTTGCTCTGTTCTTCAAGACACAACCATCCTTGACCTCTTTCTTCTCTTTCGCTTTCCCTGCACCAAGTAAGCTCTCTCTTTTTCCCCAGCCATGGCGCTTGCACGTGCCATGCTCGTGATCGCCATGTCCTTGGCTCTCTTCTCATTGTCCATTGCCCAAAGTCCCTCTCCCTCACCCTCTCCCTCTCCCTCTCCCTCTCCCTCTCCCTCCCCTGCACCCAGAGGATCTGCCAAGCCACCGACACCGACGGCCACGCCGACGCCTTCTCCGAGTATGTCAGCCCCTTCCACTTCCCCATCTCAGCCTCCGACCTCTTCTCCGCCGTCTTCTTCCCCAAGTCCGTCACCGTCACCAAGTGCCGAAAGCCCTGGCCCCTCAGCAAGCTCACCACCTTCACCCCCTCCTTCATCGCCACCTAGCCCACCATCTCCCCCGGGGAATTCGCCGTCTCCGTCATCGCCGCCGTCACCGTCATCGCCGCCGTCACCGTCGCCAAAAGCGCCCACTAGTGGTCAAGTGCCGACACCGTCAGCATCGAATACCAACAACAACAACACCGCCGTTGTTCATGGAAGCAGTTTGGCCTTGGCGGCCTTGTGTGGAGGAGCTGCTCTTCTGCTTGCTTAAATTCTCAGCGTCTTTGCCTTAATTACGTGTAGATTGATATATGTATCTGCGTAGTTTTTTTTTTTTTTTTTTTTACTCTTTTGTTTTGAGTTTGCCCACCTTCCTCATCTGCTTCTGTTCTGTTCTGTTAGATTTCGTGGATGATTCTTGAGGTGATCTTCTAGTGATTTGTTTGGAAGGGTGAGATTATCTTAGAGATTAATATATATATCATTTGTCACATTGTACCGTTTGGTAGGTGAAATAAAGAGAGATTTGGTGATTACATTTCTAGTTCAATTCCTGGTAGGATAGAGCACCTACTTGTTTCACAATTTCTTCACGCTAAAACAAGAATTTTAAGGTTAGCTTAATCAATGCAAAATCAAGTAAACAGGTTCTGATTCTGAAAACATTTTAGAGCCCTGTTAATAATGGAGGCACACGTCCCTTATAACATGATTCTGGGCTTCTTATGGAAATCCATGGAAACTGGGTTTGAAGGTTGAGTAAGAAAGAAAGTGGTGCTTAATGGGAGGATAAGCAACTACAGGTTGTGTGGTGGTGGTGGAGGAGGAGAGAGGAAAAAGGAAAGGTTTTTATTGGTTGGGAGTGGAAAATGATGAAGCAGGCGAGTTGCCACTATGGGATTTTGTTGGTGAAGAAGGGAAAGTTAACGGAGACTGAGTAAACTCTTTTTTCTTTAATTTATCTACATATCCATATCCGATAATACAAGCAAGCAACTCATTAATCCGACTTGCAAGAATGTAGGATTACTACCTACCTTCAAGTAATTATCGATCCGAACTAACATACAAGTAATTGAGTCAACTTTCTGAATAAGTATGATGGCTAAAATGGTAAAAGAAAAGTATACGTGTGGCTGTGGTTCTTTGTGAAATTGGAGTAGTGGGAAGGAGAAGAGCCTAGAAACAGGGGTGGGCACTTGAGGATTCAATCATAGAAAACAGAGCATAAAATCATGAACAAGCATTTCCAAAATTCCCTGAATTTATTCTTAACAGATGTTGATTCATTTTGAGATTAGAACCATATATAGAATTTACCATGACATTCAAAAAGATTAAAAAGGCATTAGATTCCACTACTAATTTTGAAGCCCCACATTACTCGTCTCTCTCTGTGTGGTCCGTGACCTGTACGGGACCAGAGCGATCACCAACACAAAAAATCACTCATCAATTATCAACCACTAATCATAATTAAGCTAGAATATTGCAAAGTAAATCCACATTATACGACAATATTACTTTCCTCAATCACATCCACAGGTTCGCCAGCCACTTGTCTAAACTTAAAACGAGCTCCTTTTGTGTCTTCCATACGCTTGAGTTCAAATTGAGTATAAAATATAAATATTTTGAATCTTGTGATTTAAAACATCAGGTACCAATAATAAATGTGTCAAAATTATAGCACTCTTTAACTAAAAGGGTATTTATTATGAGATAAGGAATAAGAGAGAATAAGGAAATTATTAAAGTTAATGTACTTTTTAGCCCTTCAAGTTCACCCTAATTTTGATTTCAATCACTTAAGTGTTAAAAAAAGAGGTTTTGGTCTCTCAAAAGTAAAATAGTCCAGATTTTTATTTAATGATAGGGACCAATATTTTAAACGGATTGAAACTTAGAAACTAAAACCTCTTATTTGAAACTTGAGGAATAAAACCAAAATGAAGACAAGCTTGAAGGACCAAATATTATATTAACCTCAAATTATTATTATTATTATTTGATACAAAAATTTTAGGAAAGGGGTTGGGTTCGCTCACGATCCAAGGGCAGGGCGAAATCTCTCTTCTTCAAATTATCATAATAAAGAGGGTTGTGGAAGAGAGAGAATAAGAAAATAAACATGACATAAGTAATAAAAAAGATTATAGGAAAATCACTTTCGGTCTTTTTTTAGAGAAAAAAAAAAAAAAACCCTAAGATTCTGACAATCCCAAAAAAAGCCCCAGGGCCTTTTCTGGGATTGTCCGAATCTTAGGGAGTTGTTAACGGGGCTGATTTAGTTGTTAGAAAATTGTTATTAATGGTATTGATTTAGTTGTTAATGGCCTCTAGTTAACAAATATATCGATCCGTTAACAACTTACGCTTAGATTTAAAAATGGAAAAAACCATGGCTTTTTTCGGGATTGTCGAAATCTGAGGGGGCGCTTTTTGGGGTTTTTTTCTTCAAAAATGGCCCTGAAAGTGATTTTCCCAAAGATTATTGCACAAGAGAAAGAATGTGTGGTAGAGACAGAGAGTAATTAAATAAGGACAAAATAGAAAAATAAGAAGTTAAAAAAGGCATTATCTAAATATTTCTTATAAAAAGAAAAGGAGTGAGTAATCTCTCTTGAGGAGTTGAGGGTTTTCTCCCTCCTATCAACCTTTTATTTTTATTTTCTTGTTTCTAATACTTTTTATTTTACAAATTTCAAATTCTCAAATTTAATAATAACTATTGCATAAAAAAATTTGTGAATGTATTATTTTAATTCCAAAGTAAAATGTTTCAATTAAAATGTTTCTCTATTGTTATAAAAATACTATGAAAGTAATCTTGACTATTAAATTTAACATTATAAAACTTTGTTAATTTGAAATGTTTAGGTGCTCCATATGATCAGTGTTTCTTCTAGCAAACTAAGTTTATATTGTCAAACTATAATCCAACATATCATCGATGGCCCTGTGGATGTTTAACAAGGAACATTACCTCTCATGCCACCTCTGCTGGTAAAGAATATCTTTCCCAATCCTACCCATTTCATGTTAATTTTAATTCAATATCTGCTACTACTATGCACCTCTTCAATCATCATTCTACAAGCTACAGTATACTTCAACATGCTATCCACAAGGGTAAAAGAGGAGGAATACATGATACTTGTGTATGTCTCATCTAATATCTGTTCAATAGCCACAGAAGACAAAAATACAATATACTATTTGTTCTCGCAAGGAATGACAGGCAATAATGACTTTTACTGCTAGAGTCTCTTGTAATTTGTAACCAATAAGTGAAACAATAAACGATGATCAGAAAACCTTGCATGGACGTTAGGGAATACAAAAACATGAAAGGCTATATCACCAGGAATGGTTAGTAAGGGAAGAAACTTTATAATAAGGTCATTATTTGTTCTTACGATAAGTAAACCTACTTTTTTCTTTGTTTTCTTCGGCACTCGATACAATCAGAACATGGCAACTTATTTCTAACTGAAGAACTTGCATCGAGCTTGTTAGATGGTACTTTCAGGTCTTCCAATAGTATCTGGCGAAGCTTCTCATTTTCCTCCACCAATTCTTCAATTATTTTCTGGTGCTTCAAAACCTGAATCCCCCCACCAACGTTAATAAATTTAATCTTTGAAAGCTTAACAACAAAGCAAATAGCACAATTAACATAGTAAGAATGAAACATTACCATCTTGAGTATGTCATTCTCCGATTGTAATCGCCTAGCCTACAATAAACCCATCAATCAGAACATATAATGTTGGACCAACTCAAGAGAAGGAAGGGGTCAGGAGAGAATAATGAAGAGAAAAGAACATTCCAGCGGACAAACGCACATATCAAACTTTGTCTGCTTCAGATTTCATGTTTGACATAAGGATTTCAGGTATAAATACAAGAATCGCTTGAGAACCACAACAAATCACCAAACTTATATTCAATCGCATAAAATTTCAGAAACTCCGTCACCTTATCCTCATTAGTTGCTCCAAAAAATTTTAGACTGTCATGTAACACAACAGCGACTTGATTTAAAATGCTAATAAACTGATGGCGCATACAAGCTCAACGGCTGACAGCCAATGATTTCTAGCCTCAACAACAATCTTGAACATTCAGTTGTTATTAGCCTATCACTGAAGGAAGTCCAATCAGCCACAAGAATAGTTCAGAGCAAAGAGAAAAATCTCATCATCAACACCACTATTTTGAAAGTATGCTCTTGAAAGAGTATGTGCACATCAAGAAAGCAAACTCTTTCATTTCATCCACTCCTGAAGCATAAATGGCATGTTGAAAGTTGAAATTCCAGTTTAGAAGAAATTGTAAAATGTTTCGCCCAAAAATAGGTCGATGGACTTAAATAAATGGAAGAAAAAGCATACGTATAGTTACCATGTTTGGTGAATTATTCCTATGGTTTTCCATTATTTTTCTTTTGGTTACATCCTAGAGTTTTCATTTGTCATGTCACCGAGAAAGCTGGCAAACAAGTAATCATCAAGCATAGTTGCATTGTGCGTACCCCTTCATCATTTGCATCTCCCTCACCCTTCACCAATGGATTTTGTAGAAATTCATCGAGAACCTTCTCAGTTCGACTGCCAAATGTAGAGTCAACTGCTTTGCCTTTGAATGGGACATTTTCAGAAGCTGAACCAATTTGCATAGGTTGAGACCCTGTTGTTTGAGATGTTTGATCTAGTGCTTTTGTTGCCAGATGCATCAAGTTTCCCGTAGATGATTGTTTTGATGCTGCATTGATCATGCCAATGCTACCTTGCAGGGATGATGGCAAGGCACCCTGACCAAAGGGTAGTTTGGGACCAATTCCAAGCTTTATCATCATCTTTGTCATTGCTATCTGACAAATAAAACATTTAAATTTATCATACATAAAGAATAACAGATCATAAAAGGAAACCCTTGAGATTAGAGAAAATTTGACATACTATGAGGTTGGTTTGAATTTGCTGCAACACGCTGGGTTTCACACCAAGGCCTATCACAAAAAGAAAACTAGCTATTAATTGATTTTTTTATAAAACATGGAGTATCATCTTCAAGCAACGTGACCAGATAAATTTTAGCCAAGTTAAGGAACAAAGAGAAATAAACCAGGAAAATATGATTTATTCCTTGACCAGCCCAGGGTTTCAGTTTAACGTGCACTCTGGGGGCTCAGTAAAATAGTGGCTTATAAGACTAAAAAGAAAATATAGTGGCCTGGAAGTGTAATATGTTTCCATATTTTTATGCCTCAATGTCAATGCACACAGAGACACAAAGTTTATGGTTTAGGTTCAAATTATCATCCAATTCCTGCAATTACTGTGAAGTATAGTTCGTGGTCAACTGTTGCATATTTATTTATATGATAAAACACGGTTGTATGAACATTAGACAACTGATGCATACTTGAAAGCTGCCTCTTAGGAGTGTTTTCAATAATCATTCATATCACACTGAAATTGAAATGCTTTTCTGAATACCAAGTCAGCCAAAATTATAACATCAAAAACATTGACTTAAGGAAGTAGTGATATGAATATCCAGTTTATAGGATCAATCCACATCATGGATTGTAAGATCATCCAAGAAAAGCATTATGTATTTTTATTAATTCAATACAAAAAAATTCTAAAAGTAATGCTAGTCTATGTTCCAAATAAGTAGTGGATCAAAATCTTCAAAACTTCAGAGACATTAGAAAGTAGATGCTCCTTACATACCAACTCCAAAGCCATGACCAAAACCAAATCCACATCCGATGCCCACTTCAACGTTTTTAGCTCCAAACTTCTTCAACTGAATAAAAAATGAGAAATCAAAAATTGATTAAAATCTTTAATTTATTTATCCCGAAATTATAGAAGTCAAAAAGGAATTGAAGTAATGGTGCACGGTAACACCTCAACTTTATATATAAAGAAGACAAATTTTGACTTACAGAATTGTTTACATGTCTGCTAACACCAGAAAATGCATCAGTTGCTCCTCTAGTGGCACTCATTACTTGATTTAGCATGGGTATAGCACCTACAAGGAATTAATTTGTCCTAGACTTAGACTGGTCAAATTTTAAATTAGTAGTAATTGAGAAGTGCATAGTTACTGATATCTCAGTGTTCAAAGAGAGAACACAAATTGAGGATGCACGCATAAAACTTAAAACCAGAGTAAACAAGAAAGAAAACAATTAAAAAAAACAAATCAATAACAATTCAATGAATATTTAGTTAAAAATTAAAACAAATAAAATAAAAAATGCATGATAAGAATCTAATGTAATCCTCATTAGAGCTGCAGCTGATGCTTAAAAGCAATTTCCTCGCTTCTCTTTCCACATCAGCTCATTTGCTAGTATATAATAGACAAGGCTAAAATCCGAATGTCATTGGATGAGCATATGAAACAGAATAGATACATGGTTTGTTAGCAGAAGTTTGTGAACGAGTATCCCCATTCTTTGGTTTGAAAAAGCCACCCCAGTCCATCTCTTCCTACACCAATTCCAAGAAGCAAAGTGGGTGGAAAATTATAGGGTAGAAGAAAATACCTAAATTTAAAGGGCGGCCAACACCGATTCCTGCACCACAGCCGATGCCAAAACCTGTAAATACTTGACCCACTTTGAAAGTAAATGGATTCTCTATCCGCTGAAAAGACATTCCCTCATAGCTATCTGTGCTATTAGTACCACTCACACTACTCCCACTCTCCATTGTCTCCACAAGCCTCCTTGCCTTTCTCCCCCAAACTCTATATTCCAACTAAAGTACAAAGACTCTATCTCTCAATTGCTGTGACTTCACCAATAAAAGCAAAAGCCTTTCTTTCTTCCTCAAGGTTTCCCGCATAGCTTACCTCTTAACTGAAACATAAAATTACAAAGGCAATGAACACGTTGCGCACCGGCGCGAAAGCAAAATGGGAAGGTCAAGCTTGATTATTGACAACTTAGGACAAGCATGTCTTAAGCTTGCTTCTGGAAACATGGTTCTCAAGAAATTTTAAGGCCGAGCCAAGAGGACAATATTACTTCACTCCCGAATCCTTTTATCTCTTCAGGGAGAGCCAAAATTGTGTAGCTACCGATCCGGGAGCTTAGAGCTGAGAAGTTGTACCTAAGTTCCGATATCTGATCGTCAAACTTGAAATATTGCCGTACATCATCACCACAGTTGATATAAAGCCCGTAAAGAAATAATTGGGCTCACTTGTTTGGGCCTATTAATAATAAGAGTCCAGCCTAGCCCAAATAATGGGTCCAAGAGATTAGACTGTTCTCAACCGAAGGGGAAGATCTCCATGTATATGTTGCAATTTTAATACGGAACTTAATAAAAAAAAAACTGCATAACAAAATATGGTTTTTGGGACGGAATTTATGGCATCAACTGTATCCATTAAAGTACTATAAAATTGGACGTAGTTATAAAAATTTTGAGAAAATAAATATCTAACAAATAAAATATAATAATACAATTATTCTAACACTGTATCCATTAAAGTACTATAAAATATTTGATCAAGAAAAAAACTGTATGAATTTAGACCCAGGGGAAGAGGCTGAATAATAATGATGAAGAATAATTAATCAACAGGCATGAAATGAAAAATAACAACTAGTTTGTTGGAACATACAATTTCGCCGCATCTTTATTTATAAGGTAAAAAAACTGGGACAAACACATTTTACTAACAAGGAAATTAAACAGCCACTCTTGTAATATGCTAAAGTAGTGCCATAAACCCACAAATTTAAAAGCTGATTAGCCTTGCCAATAGATGGAAGCTTCTGAAGTGTTCGATGTTAAACTTGATCTAGTGGTAGATACAAAAAACTGAGAGAAAATGGAAATAGAGATTAATGGAGACAATTCTTATGACAGCCCAACAAATAATATCATTTGAGAGTTGAGACCAGACTGTAACATATGAAAATGATTGCTATATATGGATCATATCAGAGTACGGTTTTGAGCAGCAAGGGTAATGAGCAGAATTGCCAAAGGGACACCATCTTTTGGGTATGTGACTGTTAAAAAGTTTACATCAGAAGCCGATCCAATCCAACGAGACACATGGACAGGCCTGTTCCCTTCCTCAAACTCTACGTCGTACTCTCCGAACTCATCCCATGTTGCACTACTCATCGTTTGATTCTTGAGCCCCGATGTGAACAAGTAGTCTCCACCATGATAAACCTCATCATAACGTTCCTTCACGAACAAACAAAACTCTGAACCCATTTTTTTCGGCCTCGCGAACACAAACCCGAGCTAACTCCCTCTCTTGAAAATCTGAATCTTCTTCAGCAGTGATCTTGAATAATAAGCTTTGGCCTCCATTTTTGTATGGCGTACGGCTTGTTATATCTGTGGGAGGAAATTCTGCATCTTTCAGACGAGGATGGTAAAATATGGGTGTTCCCGCAGTTTCTCCTTTACGAGGTACTTGGTTCTTGTGCATGATCTGCCCATTTCTTCAAGAAATTATCAACCACCAGAAAATCTGCCAGCAGCTAATGCCGATCGAATACCCTCCACACTGGAAGCTGGATGGTCACCTAAGAAAAGACACACAGATTATATTCACGAGTTAATATTACTCCAGTACTCCTAGTCCTTATAATTTAATTTTAGTTTTAGTATACTCGCCATAGTTTCAATTTGTCATTTTTATTCAATATAATTTCATAAAGACTTGATATACCGGTTAAATATAGGGGTTAAACGTTAAAAGTATAAATTCTAGTCCTTATACTTTTATAAAGTTTTGATTTTGTTCCCAGTCCTATATTAAATGGAGAGAAAATCTCGGGAAAAGTATATTGGGAAAATTCCAAAAATAGTAAATTTAATTAACATTTTTGGAAATTAAATTTTCTTTTTCAGTATTCTCTCCCTCCTATTCTCCTCTCATTTTTCTCTCCATCCAGACATAAGATAAACGATTTAGTTTTTAACCCTATCCATTTAACAATGTTTTGGTTTTGTACCAACAATATTAACCTTTTATATGTGCATACTGTTAAGTAAAATATATTCACGTCAATCAACAAAAAACCTGGTATAATTGGTAGATGCACTAAAAAAAAAAACTATGATTTGTCGCGGTTAATCTGTAGCGGTCCTATTTAACCGCTACAAAATCATGGATTTGTAACGGTTTATTAAGAAACCGTGACAAATTAGTAGTGGAAGCTTGGCGCCAAAGCGCGGGCTTGTTTACATCGATATTTGTAGCGGTTTACATACAATAAACCGCAACAAATGTGGCGGGGAGCTTGGCGTGTAATGGCGGGAAAGTTTGTGTCTTGGAATTTGTTGCGGTTAACTCATAATAACCGCTACAAATAATTGAAACGTCACCGTTTTGTTGCAGTTAATGTAAAACGACACCTTAAACGCGTCAAAATCCTACAATTTGTAGCGGTTTACCCAATAACCGCTACAAATACTTACTCTATATATAGGTGATTTGTCTGTACATCTAACTATAAATTTTTTAAGAAATTTAAATTTTTTAAGAAATTTAAATCTTATCTCGGGAGATGAGAGCTTGCGGATATTTGCCTCTCTCATCCGAAGATAATTCTTTCTTTGATTGAAAGACTTCTACTCTTCTGAAGATAGTCTAACATCCGACCGAAGATTTGGTTCCATTATAGTCACATTTCTCTCTGAAAAATATTTCTGATCAAAATGAGTCAGTGAGTTTTTCTTGGGAGATTGGTGGCTATATTGAAACCGAATCTTCACGGACATGTTAGACTATTGTTAGTTAACTTATTATTCTAAATTTATTACTCTCGACTTTGAAATTAAATAAATTATTTAAGAGCCTTTTAAATTTTAAAATAATTCTAAACTAATTAGTTTAGAGTTTTTTTTTTAAAAAAAAAAATTATTAACTTTGTAGCGGTTCTACGAAGAAACCGCCACAGAAAATGAACTGACAATATTTTTGTAGCGGTTTCTTTCAATAACCGTTACAGAATGTAAAAGGTCTGTCATTTTGTAGCGGCTATGTAACCGCTACAAAAAATCACGAATAACGAGGGAATATAGTCGCGGTTTTTGCCGCGGTTATTGTAAGAACCGCAACAAAATTATTAATTTTGTCGCGGTTTCATCTATAACCGCTACAAATTGTAGCGGTTTATAATCCCTTTGCATTTCATTTTTCATTTTTTAACTTTTGTTGCGGTTGCATTTTTAACATTATGGATTCTAACGATAACGGGAAAAGAGAAATCTATTGGACGAGAGAGAGTGCCTATTAGAGGCAGTAGTAGTAGAGGCCGGGGCCGTACGAGAGGGCGTGGGGCTCAATCTATCCCTCCGCCCAGTCATGAGCAGAACAAGTTTGATCAACTCTTCGTCGATGAGCCAATCCCAGGCCTAGACACCGTAGGGGGAGAAGGAGGCGCAAGCTTGTCATTCAGCGACCTCAACGAAAATGAGCAGATGAATTTTGACATTCCCCTAGCCAATGCGGAGTGCTTTTTGGACGGGGAGAACGAGCGGGACCAAGGGAATCCCCGACCGTCGTCTTCGCGCTCTATTGGATTTGAGGTGGAGGTAGAAGGTAAATGTAATTTGTTTTTTTGACAAAAGTTAAAGTTAAATTTAATTTAATTTAATTTAATTTAAACGCAACACAAACATGTTTTTTTATTATTGTGTAGATACACATGGGAACACCAGCAGGAGGATCGCTGGATGTTTCTAGGGTGACTTATCTGGAAGGGTATCGTGTCGTAGTCCCCTGTAATGAGGACTCGGACCAGCCGATCAGCAACGGTGGTCACCTACTGAACTAGTTCCTGTCAGAATTTGGGGGGAATTGGGCATGGTTCTCGATCTACTGCCAGGATTGGAAGAAGGTTCCAAAAAATAACAAGGACAAAGCGTTCACTACCATTGTGCATGTAAGTTATGGTGCTTAATTAAATTTTACTTTGTAATAGTTATGATTTGTGATTTATTTATTGATTTATTAATTATTAATTAATTAATTACTAATTAAATCATGATACAGAAGAAGTTTAAAGTGCGAGCCACCGCGAAGAGGTACGTCCTGATGAAAATAGGGGAAGGGTGGAAAGAGCGGAGGGGTCATCTCTACAACGCACAAAATGGAGATGGGATGATGCCTCTGCGGCGGTTGATCGATAGCCCTCCAGACGGCGTGGAGCCAAACGACTGGGCGGCTTTTGTCCATTATAGGAGGGGTGCAAGGGGACATGTAAGTTTTTAAATTATAGTTTAGATATGGTTGAAATTACTTTATAGTTTAAATATAGTTTAAACTTTACATTTTGTTTGCTCCTCCTTGCAGGCGCTGTCGCAGAGGAACACCGAAGTATGGCAACAACGGAGGGTCAATCACACGGCGGGAACAAAGACGTTTTCTTTGTGATCTACGGTGAGATGGTATATTGCAAGTTAAATTAATTTACGGTTTAAATGATTATTGTTTTATTTTTGAAATAACAAAATTTATATTCTTTTAATTGTTTCGGCAAGAGAAGGCTCGGCGGGGAAAACCGTCGAGACGGACTATGGGGCGGTTGTTCACACACACGCATAGACACCGTGATGGGACGCCGACCTCGGAGGCGGCAGAGGAGATAATAGTAAGCTACAAAAAAATTAACTACTTGTTTAATTTAAGACATTTAAATTTAATTAAATTGTTTCATTAATGTTTTATGAAAACTATGCGTCAGGCCCGGATTGAGAAGAGTCAGGCAAATCTACGAGCGTCGCAGCCTCCAGAGTCACAGGGGTTTGTGGATCCTACGGCCCCATTAAAAGCTGCTGTGGACCCAGTCGTGCATCCTGAACGCGTTTCGAGTATGGGGCTAGGCGCGAGGCCTAGCATGGTGTACGGCAAGGCTTCCTGCTCTGAGGCCGAAACCTCCGGCTCGAAAAGGTCACCCTCGGAGGCAATTGATGCGATCATTGCCGAGAAGGTTGCTGCACACAGGGCCGAGGATGAGGCCAGGAATAAGCGCCAACAGGAGAGATACGACGGTTGGTTCGCTCGTCAAAGGCAGACCTGAGATGCTATTGCCGGGGCCTTGACAGAGTTGTTACCTAACAGACAGTTTCCATCTCCCGAGCCTCCCCCTCCGTTCATCTATGAGGATTCTCCCTCGCCTCCCCCTCCGTTCGTGGACAAGGATCCCCATCTGCGTTGTGCTGTTGCAGATGGCGAGCCTGATGTTACCTCTGGTCGTGCACGCGGCTCCCCTGAGACAGGACCTGATCATCAGGCTCCTGATAGTTAGTTTTTATTTGCTCATCCCCACCTCCCCCTCCGCAAGGAGTCAGCGCAGCTTCATTTTGTGGCGGTTATAACTAACCGCTACACATACAGTAGCGGTTAAAGTTTATTGAGTAGCGGTGATTTTTAACCGCTACAAATATGTTTGCCACGGTAGAATTTGTAGCGGTTAAGTTAACCGCTATAAATGGCATTAGTAGCGCCAATAACCGCTACAAATATGTCATTTTAACCGCTACTAATGCCCTTTTTTTTGTAGTGATGGTTGAATCCTTTAAACATAATGTCTTGGATTTGAATCAAACTGTGTGCATGGAAATTGTTTTTTTTAGAGAGGTAAAATCCACTTCGATGGTCTCTAAGTTTTAAAATGATTAGTTTCTAACTATCGGATTAGGGATACAACCTGTATTCTACCAAAATAAAAAAATCACATCATGATTAAAGGATCAGTGTATCTTGCCTCAACATAAAACAGAGGTGAGAACTCTGGATACTGCTCATCAATATCTCTCCAGAAGACAAGTTCGTGCTCAAGATTATCCTTTTCACTGGTTTCAAGCAAGTAAGAGAGAGAAATACTGTAACTTTTTTTAATGCATGGCCGTACTGTTTTGGTGTGCTTATTTGCCTAAGGTACGTAAGCTTGGTTCACGAGAGTAATTAAGAAATATATAATGGAGTACGTGGCGCTGTTTGTAAATTTGGAATCTTATCTCGATAGTTCATGATCTTCAAGTGTTGATCCATCGGGTCGTATTGAGATGCCAGAGTTATTTATGTTTCGAAAATATTCATACTTTTATAGAAAAAGTTTTTGAAATCATTAAAATTATAGTATAAATTAAGTTCTTGATGTGTATATTTTTTAAGACCATTACTCGTATTTATAACAAATGGATTCGAAATATTTTTATAATATTCGACAAAAGTAAATTTATAATCAACTTAATACTCCCTCTAAATCTTAATATAAGACATATTACTTAATTTGGTTGTATCAAGATGTTAGTCAGGTTTATTAATATGACATGCATTTTTTAAAACACCCTAATCATTTTTCTTAATTCTCAAATTCTCCCGTCTCTTTAATCATTATTGGGGAAACATTAATATAGGTAAATTAATAAAAAAAAAATAAATTAAAAAAAAATTACATTTATGACTAAATTCAATTCCTCAAATATATCACATATTAAAACTTCAGAGGAAGTGTGTGATACAAAGTTAATAATCGTTTTTTACTCTCTTTTGTTGCAAGGAAGTACTAGAAATTGGACTTCCTTTTAATATCTTAATTCCCCCCCGCATGGGTTTTAATGTTTTAAGTCTCAGAGCCCTCGATCCATAATATTTTTCTTCTTCTTTTCGTTTTTCCCCCATAAATGGATCGAATGATTCTTATACAAGGTAAAAAAATTTAGATGAGATATATGTTAGGATTGTCTTCTTATATGTGAATATTCTATTTTGTCCGGACCTCACTCAAAAAAAATTTAAAAAATCATATTTGATGCTTAAACATCTAAATTAATAAGAAAATAATATTGATAGCCATTGAATTATAATTGAAATTTGAAAAATGTTCATCACTCTAAAAGATACTTAGGCTCTAGGCTCTTTTCTTAGGTCAAGTCCAACTTTATAAATAAAAAAAAATTCCTTTATTAATTTCTTTTTTTTAAAAAATATTTTTTTAATTTCTTTTATTCTTATTATATAATAAACTTAAAGGTCATATTCATTTTTAAATAATTGACTTAGGGTAACCGTTCTTGTGAACCGATGTTGTGGGGTGCCTAATACCTTCTCCATGCACAATCGACTTACGAATCATCTGTTTTTCATTTTTAAAAGATGTTTCCAAAATTATCTTCTTCTTTTTTTCCTTAAATTTTGATGGAGGCCGGCTCCATAATTTCTAAATTTTGGGCGCTACATTATCAAATAACTTAAGTTATTAATATCTTGTGTAATTAATCAATATGAGACTTCTTTATATTCTAATATAAAACACAAAATATTGTTTAACAAAAAAGCATGAAACAATTATCAGTTTGAATTAAAATTAATATATACAATTATATACATGATTATTAATATACAACACATAAAGGTTGTATTTCATTTGAGTTTAAGAAACTCGGAAGAGTTTACTTTTATTATTAAATAGGATTATTAGTGTATAATTAAATAGTTAAAATATAAAAATGACAACAATTTGATTTAAATATATTTTAAATCCAAAAAATTGAAATTAAATCTATCAACATCCATCATTTATCATATTTAATAAAAAGTTTTTATAAAATTTCTATATAAAGCGAAAGTATGATCAAATCAAAAAGTTAACACGAGTTTAAGAGTAAGTTAACATTTGTAAGTTAGAAACGTAAAAATGGTAAATTCGGTGTATAAACTCGTGAGTTTAACCAGGAGTTTACAACCAGCAATAGGTTATCATTGACGACATTTCGACTTGTTTTTGTAAGCTAGAAGCGTAAAAATGGTAAACTCAGAGAGTCAACTCGCGAGTTTAAACAAACATACCACTCTATAGTCTCATCTATAAGTTTTTTTTAACTAAATCACATATATCAAGAAGAGGTAGTTAGCTCAATGATTATAGAGTAAATTTTTAACTTTGCCTTCATTTATGAATGTGTATTTTTAACTCTTTCTTCTCTCTCTATTTTTATTAGTACAATTAATATAGGTAAAATTGTTACAATCTCATTTATTACCAGAAAGATGACTAATAAATATGATCAAATTTTTTGGTCAAAAAAACTTAAGAGTGGTACAGTATATTATTAAGACAAAAAAATTTGAATTTGGGGGAAATAATTGAATGAAGGCATGTCGTGGGTATAATAAATATTTCCACCAGTAAAATTTGTTCATTGAATAAATGTTGCGTGAGGCTGAGAGAATCAACTTCAATGGCAAAGAAGAAAAAACAGAGAGACAACTTTTTTATTTCTTCCATACGAGGGAAAGTACTGCAATTGGGCAATAATTTGGGGTCCCGAAAAAGAATTTATAATTACTCACAACACGTCAAGATGTGTGGTTGGTGAATTTTCATACGTACCATAGTTAGCTCAATGATTATGAGGTGAATTTTTAACTTTACCATTATTTATGATTGGATACATTTCAACTCTTTCTTCTCTCTCTATTTTTATTGGTACAATTAATATCGACAAAATTGTCACAATCTTATTTATTTGGTAAAAAAGAACTTATAAATAAGACCAAATTTTTTGGTCAAAAATAACTTATAAATAGAACCAAAATGACATGACGTAGATCTCAGCCTTTGAATATTGGCATGTGATTATTGGAGGAGCCCTACGTAATTACCTTTAAAAATGCAAATGTAAGATTGTTAATTAATGTGGGTTAATAGTTTCTTAGACTCATTATCATCTTATCAATCATGTTCACCTAATTTCACTCACTCATCACTCATAGTCATAATCATGCCCAACATCTCCGCTAAGTACTACCACTCCTGTCTTTATTATAATTCCAATTTAATTAAAAACAATAGGGATTAAGACACTTAATATATACTCTCCTAGGTCACAATTATAGGAGTTATTTACCCGAATTTGGAGAGATTAAGGAGAGAAGTTAAATTAGTTGATTATAATTATTTTCAAAAATACCCTTACTTAAAATTTAAAATTACATTGAAAAAGTTTATTCAAAATTAGTAACAGATGTGAGCAACTTCTATTTCTATGATACAAAACACAGAAGAGAGTCGTTACATCGTATTTTATAAAAAAGAAACAAAACAACAAATCGTTAAACATTTTTAATTCATTCAAATTTTTGTCTTAACTAATTACCCTTGTTGTACAAAAAAAATTTTTCCCCATGGAAAAAAATTATGAAATTAATATTTTATTAGGTTATTTTAGTAAAAAAATCAATCACTTTGCACTGGACCGATAGTTACAAAAAAATATTTTAAAGAAATATTAAAATTATTTTATTTAAAAATAAAAAATAAAATAAAATCTCTCACTTGATAGAATATAAATGTATGTTGTTAAATTAATTATTGAGGAAAGTATTAGTAGGGGTGATATGGAAAAAATATGATAAAAATTGCTCAAAATTATTTTATTAAAAAAACAGTATAATTATGTGTATAGCATTAATGAGTTGCAAATATTATTTACTTTATAAAAATATAGGTGTATTATTAAATTATTATTGTCTTTAATTATTATTAAAAATATAAATAGGGGTATTATAGGAAAAATTAACAAAAGTTAAAACTTACTCTTATAATTAGACCAAAACCAACTCCAAAATTTATTCATATAATTAAGACTGAAGGGAGTATATAATAAATTTTGCCCTTTCAGTGACCGACAACTCCTTTCAGTGATTACAATTTAAAACTAAGACCATCTTAATTTGGCCTTCAAGTTCGTCATACATTTTATTTCTGGTTCTAAATATATATAATAAAAGGTTAAATACCAGTTTTGTTATGAAAGTATTGGTAAGAGGGTACTTAGCATCCAAAAGTTTTTTTGGTATCATTTTTTTAGGAAATTTAAAAACTTGTAATCTTATCGGTTGATTTTGACCGTTAGATCGTTGCTCTTTTTGTAAACTTCCAGGGAAGATTTGCTCCTAAAAAAAACTTCCAAAGCATATTTGTTCTTTTTTGTAAACTTTCGGAGCAAAAATGATATCAAAAAAACTTTCGGATGCTATATACACCCTTAGCAATACTTCCGTAGCAAAAATAATAAATTGTAAGGGTATTCGAAAGTGTCTTGAAATTTTGTTCGTTTCTTATTTTGGTCGTTGTCATTTACCCAAATGAGAGAGGGCAGTCTATGTTGCAGGAACATGATGACGCATCATATTTACAGCAAAAACTCAGACGATTTCAGGATTTAAACAGTGAACGGCCACTACTGTTGTAACATGCACTGTGCACATCCCACTCACCATCCAAACTGGTCCACAGTAATAAATTCATTTGCTTACTCATTCTCCTCATAATTTTTAAATCATCTCCTTCTATTTAAATCTTAAAAGGTGAAAAATAAGACATGTTATCAATAGGGGTGGGAATAGGTCAAGTCCTGTCAGTATTTCTGATGCAGTCATTTAGGGCGCAGTTAGGCAGGCGCACTGTTTATTAAAAAGGTCTTCTCTGAATATTTATTAGCGTTCTGGACTGCATATTTACCTTCTCCGAATGTTTCGTTGCTATATTTAGCGTTCGCTTTAGATCTATGCTCCCGATAAAAAAAAAAAAAAAAAAAAAAAAAAAAAAAAGTCTCGGATTTTCATGAGAAAATTTATATATGGTTTTTCCGCATATGATAGCCGAGTTTGTTTGTGGGATGTCTAAGGCCATAAGTCCCGTATTGAGGCGGGCGATTTGCCCCACATGGTAATTTTTGTCATATGTATGAACCTCTGTATATAAACTTTTAAGTGAAGATCTGGATCTGTTTCATCACCTGGATCTGTTTCATCACCTAGTTCATCCTTTGTGGGTGGTTTAGGATTATTTATTTTCTGTAATCTATTTTCTGTCTTAATTCACTTTTGGAGCTCTAGATCTAAAGGTTATGCTAAATTCCAACTAAATATTTTGATTGGTAAATTGTAGTAAATATTTAATTAATATACCCCTATTTTACCTGAAGGTAATGATACTAATTGAAGGGAGATTTACAATTATTGTTTATCTCGTTTTTATACTTCTGGTGTTTACTCTTGCCTTTTACTCTCTGTTCTTTTTTTCTCGTTTATTTTACCAATCATTTTATTTCGTTGCCTTTTTAATTATGTCTTCGTTATTTCGCGGTTTTCATAAACGTTCTTCTACTTCCGCAACTTCTTTTTCTTCCTCTCCTCGTTCACTCATAAATTCTTCTTTAAATCATGAGGATTCAAAGTCCTCTTCCCATAACATTTTTAATGAAGAAATCAGTTTAATAATATCAACCAAACTGTTGATAATTGGACACTTCCCCAAATTGACCACAAAACTCTTTTTCAAAAAACAAGTATTTTCGTTATTCAAAACGTCCTTATTATAAGAACGATTTTCAAAATCCCCACAATCATCTTCAAAATCCCCAAAAGAAATACAAACGAAATTTTCGTTCCAATTTTAGATCTAGACCTAAACAAAACAAGTTTACAAAAGACTTTCAAAATAGAGATAATGCTACTTGCTTCAAATGTGGTAAAACTGGTCATTATGCCAAATACCGTCGTGTGTCCGAAAAATTAATGAAATCACTCTTGAAGAATCTCTTCTTGACCAAATCAATAATTTGCTTCTAGAAACAACTTCCGGATCTGAAGATGATGAAAGCTACTGTTCTTCAGATGACATAAACCAAATCCAAGATGATGAATTCAATTCAACATCTGATGATGATTTTCCTCAAATAAACGTCATCACGAAAGAGCAAGATCTGCTTCTTGATGTCATCACCAAACTTCCAGATTGTGACAAAGGTGAGTATCTTTCAAAACTCAAAGATATTCTTTCACAAACTCCATCTTCCTCTTCTTCTTCTACTCCCCATACTTCCAAACTTTTGGCTTTTCGAATAATTATGACCTAACCAAAACTATGGAAAGATTTAAACGAACCATTAACCCCTGTTACTCTCCCCGATCTCAAAACCGAGGTTAATAACCTCAAAATTGAAATCCAAAATCTCAAAACTTCTCGTGATACTCATGAATCTGCAATTTTTCAAATCCAAGAATTTCTTTCCTCTTTCTGATTTCTCCAAAAGAGAATGTTGATCAAGTTTTAGAAAACGAAGATGAGGATGATAATTCTTTAGAAACACCAATTTTAGAAACACCATTTCTAAATGTAATTTCAAAATGTTTTACCCAAAAATTTTACATTAAAGTAAAAATTATTATCAAAGATCTTGTTTTTGAACAACCTGTTTTGTTTGATCTTTGGAGCCCAGGCTAAGCTGTATTTTAGAAGGCTTGGTTCCTACCAAATATTTTGAGAAAACAATTGAAAGATTTAGTTCGCTACCACAGAACCAATATCTCATTCAATACAAACTTTCAAATGTTATTGTTCAAAATGAAAGTCAAGAGGTTAAAGTTCCATTCATTCTTATGAAACAAATGGGATCACCAATTATTCTTGGTGCACCTTTTGCTACCATATTAATGCCTTATGGAACTCAATCGATGGTATTACAAAACAACATTTGGGAAAAACAATTTTATTTCCTTTTTCTCAAAAACCAAAAATTAGAGAATTAAATCCCATCTTTCTCAAAGAAAACCATATCAATTTTCTTAAGGACGAAATCCAATTCAAACGAATTGAGCAACAGCTCAAGCAACCTTTTGTCCAACAAAAGATCCACTCTTGTCTTGATAAAATTCATAAAACGGTTTGTGCTGATTTACCCAACGCTTTTTGGAATCGTAAGCAACATACGGTTGATCTTCCTTACGAACCAAACTTTTCTGAGAAACATATTCCTACAAAAGCCAGACCTATCCAAATGAGCCAAGAACTTCTTGAAACTTGTAAAAAAGAAATACAAGATCTTCTTGACAAAAAACTCATTAGAAAAAGCCGTAGTCCTTGGTCTTGCGCCGCTTTCTACGTTAACAAAAATGCTTTGAAATCGAACGTGGAACGCCTCGTGCGGTCATTAATTACAAACCTCTTAACGAAGCTTTGCAATGGATTCGTTATCCAATCCCAAACAAGGCTGATTTACTAAAACATTTACATTCTGCAAAAATCTTTTCTAAATTTGATATGAAATCTGGATTTTGGCAGATCCAAATCTCTGAAAAAGATAGGTATAAAACTGCTTTTACTGTTCCATTTGGTCAGTATGAATGGAATGTTATGCCTTTTGGTTTAAAAAATGCCCCTTCGAATTTCAAAGGATTATGAACGAGATCTTTAATGATCAAGGTCAATATATTATCGTCTATATTGATGATGTTCTTATCTTTTCAAACTCATTGGAAGAACATTTTAAACATGTTTTAAAATTCATTCGAACTGAGAAATAAATGGTTTAGTGGTCTCCAAACCTAAAATCAGTCTCTTCCAATTAAAAGTACGCTTTTTGGGCCTTTGGATTTACCAAGGAACCATAACTCCAATTGAACGTGCAATTCGGTTTGCAAATAAATTTCCGATCAAATTTTGGATAAAAACCAACTCCAACGATTTTTGGGTTGTTTAAATTATGTAGCCGAGTTTATTCCTCAACTTAGCAACTTTCTAAAACCTCTTCATCAAAGGCTAAACAAAAATCCTCCTCCTTGGACCGACATCCACACTAATATTGTCAAACAAATCAAACAACAAAGGTTAAAGAACTTCCTTGTCTTAACCTTCCCATTCCTTCGACTTTCAAAATCGTCCAAACTGACGCTTCTGAATTAGGATATGGAGGTATCCTCAAACAACGATTTGACGATAAAGAACAAATTATTTCTTTTACGTCTAAACATTGGAATCCCGCGTAATTATTCCACAATAAAAAAGGAAATTTTGGCTATTGTTTTGTGTGTTTCAAAATTTCAAGCCGATCTTCTAAATCAAAGGTTTTTAGTTCGCATTGATTGTAAATCGCAAAAGATGTTTTACAAAAAGATGTTAAAAACCTTGCATCAAAACAAATTTTTGCCCGTTGGCAAGCAATTTTGAGTGCTTTTGATTTTGATATTGAATTCATTGAAGGCACTTCCAATTCTCTTCCCGATTTTCTTACCCGTGAGTTTCTACTGGGGGTAGTTCTTAGGTTGAGAGTCCTCTAAACCATAACCCTTTTTCCTTCTCCGAAAATGACCGAGGAAAAAAAAACCAGGTGACGAACAAAGAAATAAGCAACCCTCCGGGAAGAGGATAATAAACAACGCATCTTTCAAGATGCTCAAAGTCCGATCTCGAAGAAGATCGAAGGAGATCATCAAACAACTCCTAAAAAAAAGAACAAGCTCCTCAAACTCAAGGATCTTTGCTACCAACCCCAGGATCGTCTTCCGGCCAATCAACTTTCCAAACACAAGAGTCACGATTGCGGACACGATCACAAACCAAATCGGTCTTCGACCCCTATAACCCAAATTGATTCTTCAACCCAAAGACTCACCTCCACCAAACCCGACAAAAAAACGGTTGAATCATATGCTAAGAAACCTCCTACAAAAACTTGGGGGGAAGTATTAGTACAAAAAGATGATAAAACCCAAGCCCTTGAATTTGATAAAGCACTTGCTCTATCTATTCTTGCCTCTTCTTCACAGCAATCAGAAAAGGAGTACGATTTAGCAAATGCTGAATTTAATCTCCAACTTGCCCGAAAAAACCTCCTCAGGTTACTAAACAATTAGTAGTCTCTTCGGCTATTAACCCAATGGATACACCTTACATTCCCAAACTGGATAAGGTCAAAAATATCCTACAAATTGAACCCGAGTTTTTCTTCCAAACCCCCAATCGGTAGCTTTAAAAGTCTTCCCTTCGGGATTTCATTTTATTCCTACCGGTTTACAAAAAACAAGAGAATTCTATGAGTTAATACTAGTTGATTCTGAATCTATCGAGTTATCTCGAAAAGAAGATAAAGAAGGAACTTTTATTACTCATTCTACTCTCCATTTTGAAAGTTCTCACACCGTCCCAATGGGGACAAGATTTACATAAAAATGTCTCTTTCAAAATTGATTATGATCCTAGAGGATATAATTACTGGGATTATTGTGAGGCCTGGTATAATGTCTTTTATGATCAAAATAAAATTTTCAAACATACTTGGTTTCTTTATTTTAAGAAAAACACCAAGTATAACTTTCTCAATGGTTTAAACAATGGTGGGATTTTTTCGGACCTATACCGAAATCCTCCCTTCATCTGCTCAAATGGCATTGTCTCTTTTTAAAACAAAATATAATCATAATGGAGATCCTTTTCCAATTGATCTTCATTACTTTTCCAAATTGCTTGTATCTGGATTTTTTTCTTGGCAATACTGACTTTTCTCATAATGATAAAAAAGGTCTGTTTTACCATTCCTTCAACGACGACCTTTTGTCGGATGGTGGGCAAAATTTGACCAATCAAAGGTGAGCTCTAAAGCGGTAGATCTCTGGTTCAAACAAAATCCTCGTCATCTTTGTGCAACGGATCAAAGCCGGTTTTTGAACCAAAAATCCCATGCACAAACCTTACTTGCGGCTAGGAGATGAACAAGAATACTTTAAACAACTCTCTCTCCTTAAACAATTCCAACACGGGAGCGATTTGCAACCATAAATCGGGCTAGTACTTCAGAAGGAAATCCGAGACCAAAGTGATGATGAAGATGAAGATTTCGTCGTCAATTTGGGCGAAGAATAACTTTAGTTTTTTGACGGAAGATACCAAACTGTAACTTCCATGTATAAAACTGTATAAAATCTTGATCTACATTATAGTATTAGGTGTTTTTCCTTTTGATGTAACACTAAACATTATAATTGCTAGATCACTGTAGTTAGTTACGGTATACACAGCGTAAATACATTATAAATCAACAAAGATCGGCCATCAACCGGAACCGTTCAAACATGATCCGAATCGTTTTAAAAGTCGAAGCCCTTTCGGTTTTAAAGGTGTTCGATCGGCGAACTATCTCTACCTTCTCTCTACCCATTCTCTCTCGCCTTCTCTCATCCCTCTCTCGCCTTCTCTCTACACTCTTTCCCTTCTCTCTCTCTTAAGCTTTCTTACGCATACGCTTTCCGTAAGTTTTTATGGTCCGAATAAACTTGTGTTTTCGTTATGTCTTTCTCGCATCGCATATCTTCTTTACTCTTCTCTCGTTTATGAACTAGATCGGCGTAGTTTACTACCGATCTCGCTTTAATTTCTTTCTCCCTCGGGTCACTCCCCTAGATTGAAAAAGGTCAGGCCAAGGTCTATTTAAAGGCCTATATGTGTAAATAGGTCAGGCCTATTTTGTTAAGGCCTAACCTGTTTACATATTAAATAAATATGTTTATATTTATATTATATAATAACAAAATATTTATTTTTTTCATTCTTATATTTATATAGATTTTGATATCTTTCCAAAGTGCATTTAAGTCTACTTATAGCCTTCAAGGCTTGTAATATGAGGCCTTTTTAAAGCCTACGTTATAAGTTGGTTCCGCTTTTTAAACTTAATTTAGGCTTAAAAGTTTGGCTGCTCTAAAAAAGTCTCAGTTAAATTTCTATTTCCATGCCTAGTTATCAATTTATCATTCTTTTAACTTTTCTCTCTTCTACTTATTCAATTATTCAAATTAACTCATTTTTCCAATCAACTATTCATATGCGTTAACGAGAGATTATGAGAAATTGAGATAATAAGTATATCTACCCCAAATTTTCCACCAATTCCATTCACAATCATCATCACCATAATTTGAATTTTGCACATATAACATCATAATTAAACACTGAGTAAATTTCTACAGATCACATTTTAACGACTAAAATAAAGTAAGTTCACAAGAAACCAACAAATTTGAGCAGCAATTTTGGATAACAGGTAAAATGTTCTTGCTCACTTTACATTACATATGGCATCAATTGAGAGTTACTAAAATCACCGCAGAGACACCGTCCTTTGGATATTTGACTGCCACAACGTTTCCTTCAGAGGCCGATCCAATCCAACAAGACACATGCACAGGCCTCTTCTCTTCATGAAACGATATGTCGCATACCCCAAACTCATCCCAAGTAGTACTCTTCATTTGACTCTTTAGGCCTAGCCCCTGCCTGCTATATTCACAAGTCTCCACCTTCACAACCTCCGATGGTTCTTTCAAAAACAAACAAAACTCCGACCCCATTTTTCTCTGCAGCTTTTTCTCTGCCTCCTGAACACAAAGCCCAGCTGATTCTCTCTCAAACTCACCGTTTTCTTCACAAGTGATTTTGAATAGTAAGCTTTGACCACTGTTTTTGTATGGCGTCCGACGAATTATGTTTGGAGGAGGAGCGTCTTGATTTTTCAGACGAGGATGGTAAAATAAAGGTGTTCTTGTTTCTCCGTTACAGAGTACTTCGTTCTTGTGTATGTCTGCCCATTTCTTCAGAAAATCATCCACCACCAGAATATCTGCCAGCAGCAAACTGCAGCTAATCCCGATCGAATACCCTCCACACTTGAAGTTGGTCACCTGAGAAACATGTGAAATATTGAAACCGTGTATAATATTATAATACCAAATCCCGAGATATATTGCCTTCAAAACTGAGTCATATTCACAAGTTTAAGCATTTGAATAAAAATATAATCATCAACAATGGAACGGTGTATCTTGCCTGAACATAAAACAGAGGTGAGAACTCAGGGCTCTGTTCGTCGATATCCTTCCAGAAGACAAGCTCGTGCTCAAGATTATGCTTTTCAATGGATTCAAGAAAGTCTGAGAGATCAACGGAGATTCGAGCCTCTGCCATTCGAATGCCACAATCATTGGACACGATTTCCATTTCGGTGTCACCACCCTCTCCGTCCACCTTCTTCTGAAGCCGGCCGGCGAGCATTGGGTGCTCCGACAGGGCTATGCCGAGCGACTCTACGATCCACCCCGCAAGGACCCACCCGAAGTCCTCTTGGTTGGCACTCTCATAGTACATAACCACTTGGTAACACCCACGAAACTTTTCAGCTGTGTCGACGTTGGGATGACTCAGCAAAACTTGGCGAAATCGCCGTGGTACTGTTATCTTCAGTGGAGGCACGGTGATGACGGCTTCATATTGTAGTTTGGGAACATCCATTTTTGCTTCTATGAGTTCTCTCAACAAGCTTGGTGTGGGTTTGTGTTGTCCTTTGGCTCTCATTTATAAGGAAAAAGCTTCAACCGGTCAAACCATGAGTTGTTGAATTGGCATTTACCAATACACCCTTTACTGGTCATCAACTAAATACTACTCCTATGAGTAATGTTCAACTATTGAGCATGCCGTTTGAGAAGCAGTAGTTATAAGGAGCAACTCGTGCCCTTTGTAAACCTGGCATCAAGGTTTGGTGATGCGCGAAATGAATAAGGTAAATTTTTCTCATTGTTCTTTTCTCATCATCTCTCATTATTTTTAAATCATATCCATCCAATCAATTTAAAATGTCACAATACTACTTTGATTTTTATCTCCTCTTTTTCGTCAATGACTCAGATCGGCTCATAAGAGATAAAAAAAAAAAATAAAAAATAAGGGGAGCATTTGCTTCCAAATGAATGTAGGTAGGTAGCTGCTATTTCATTAATATTTGTGAATCGTTTAAAGCTAGACAGTTGCTCTCTTAGTTAATGCCTGGTGAACAGGCACAACTTTTTAGTGTGTATCAAGTTCCTCCAACGATTACCCACCGTTTCATAAATGAAGCTCTTCCAGGACATTGGGCGGAGGAGAAAGAATAGTAGAGATAAAATAAGAAAGGAGGGAATATGTTAAGGCCCCAACTGTTTGGATGCAGAAAATGGGTACTAGTCCCCATGACAATAATATTCATGTGCCCTAATTTATTGTATCTCATGTCATATTTATGACAAAACTATATAAAAATAAGGGCTAGATTGTATTCACCACCATAAAATATTTTGTATGATATTCATTTAGTATTTTAAAGTATTTTTTGCTCATTGGTACTGATACACTAAAAAATATTTTAGAGTGATGGATTTATTTTAAAAAAAAATACAGTGTTAGATGTAGGAAAAAATACTTTATGATACTAAACACACTTAAAAAATAAATTTTAAGATGCTAGATACACCTAAAAAAAATACTAAATAGTATTGGATGCACCTTAACTTTAAAAATAAATATTATCAAAATATTTCACAGTATATTTTATCAAATAATAAATTGAAAGGAAAAAATCAAAATGTTTAAAATATATTTTTTCTTATTAGTGAACGTGACTCGATGGGGTTGGCTAGGATGAGAAGTTGGTTATAAATATTGCCCAATGGGTTGACTGGATTAGAAAGACGGCACGGTAAAGGGTAGCATGGAAGAATAATTTTTTCTCCAAATCTCTCTATGTGCGGCTAGTGGCAGTTGGATCAGTTTTTTCAACGTGATTTATAGTTGAGTTAAGGAGTAAATTTACCAATAAACTATTGGCCCAGGAGCACCCAACACAATAAACTCTTATCTGAACTTTAAATACCAACAAACTTTTTAAAATGTTAATTGAGCACAATGACGTTAAGGTGAACTAACGTCCGTTTGTGACTTCATCTCTCTCCCTCTCTCATTCATTCACTTTCATCTTCTTCATCCATCTTCTTCCTTTTCTTCACCGGATCCTCCTTCCTCTTCACCGGAAACACCTTCTTCTTCATCTTCTCTCCTCCGATCTGTCTTGAGTCTACGGATTTGATGAAAACGTGATGGCCGAACAACGGTGGAGCGCTGCTGAAGCACCGGTGAAGCTCGATCTGCTCCGATGAAACTCGAACACGAGACGGCCGAAAGATCGACTTCTCTTTCCTCTGGTTTTGCTCCATTCGCGCGGGTGAAGGGCAGATCTGGTAAGTTTTGGATGGTGTATTTTCTCGAATGCTTGTTCTAGATTTGTGGAGTCGCAGAGAAAAAAACAATGAATCCTAACCTCGTCTTCTCTCCCTTACTCTCATAATCTGAAGCTGAATGATGTTGCCCAACTATTTGTCCTGCACATGGTTGTCGTTACTAGCGCTGTGTTTCTAGTTAGGGACACCTGGCTCAATAGTATTTTCCACCATTTTGATTCTGATTGTAGATTATTGCGTGTGGATTTAGTCTAATTGTGCTTTCGAACATGGAAACTTTAGATTTTTGAATCTGTTTCTTTCTTTTATTTAGCTTGATTGTGGAATTTTGAGGGAGTATTTACTTATTTAGATTTGTGCCGATGTAAGCTTGGATGGGCTTCTGATTTTGTTTCCTTCAGATTTTGCCTTCACTAGGACTAAAATGAACTTCGGAAATGACCATGGAGGAGGAAACTCTGGCACCTGGAGGCCACCGGAAAATTTTCCTCTAACACGGCAACCGTCTGTCTACTCCCTGACATTCGATGAGTTTGTGAGTACTATGGGAAGTTTGGGAAAGGACTTTGGGTCGATGAACATGGATGAGCTGCTCAAGAACATTTGGACTGCTGAAGAGGTTCAAACAATGGCTTCCTTGAGTGGTGGTCAACAAGGCGGAAATGCCTATGGTGGTCAACGCCCGTCCGTTTCTTTTTATCTTTTTCAAGCGCAATAACGGACGTTACTGGTAAAGTAACAGATTTGTGCTCAATTAACATTTTTAAAAAGTTGGTTGGCATTTAAGGTCCATATAAGAGTTTATTGTGTTGGGTGCTTCTTGCCAATAATTTATTGATAAATTTGCTTCTTAACCCTTATAGTTTATGAGATAAACGTGTGAGAAGAGTTTATCTCGACTTATGTAAATGAAATTTTCTACACCAACTCATACATACACTTTTGTCCTCCATAGTCCATACCATATCAATCTCTCGGGGTCACGATCAAAGTATCCTTATAAGTTTTAAAAAAATTCAAGGAAATTACCAAACAGGCTATGACTAAAATTTAAATGAATGTCACATGTCAGTCCAAAGTTTCCAATCAATGACCCCGGGCTCCATTATCTTACGCCCACGACCGTATATATTTCTACTTCAATGTTTAATAGAAGGGTAAAGGTATAAAAATATATATGTGTTGTGCCCTCAGGAGCGTCCAACACCAAATACTTTTTCTATGTGTAAAAATGTACATGTGGTTATAAAATAGGTGCAAAAGCCACAGTACTGTTAAAATCTTACTTAACGATGTTAATTTTGGAGATAGAGCCCACATTATAGTTGTGAAAATACCAAAATAAACTCTGCGCCATTTTTCGTTGACTCTTTCAACGAGGGTATGTTTGGTTTGAGGGAAGATAGAGCCCAGTTGTGAAAATACCAAAATAAACTCTGCGCCTCCTTTTTTTTTTTCGTTGACTCTTTCATTTCGTTAAACTTTTCTCTCCACCCAGATGGCTCATCGGAGTTAGCTTTCCCCAATTGTTAAATTCCCTAACCCTAGTCGACTTCGATCCTCTCAGAGTCAGAACTCTCAGTCTCAAAATTAGATTCAAAGTTCACGACAATCACTTCAGTCACGCACACGACTTCCTTCTCTTCTTCATCTTCTTCCGTTTCCGGCAAATCTCGCCCGAGGATCTGAAGAAACGAGGGACGGTGAAAATGGCAGCCGAAGAGGGACAGGTCATCAGTTGCTACACCGTTGAGGCGTGGAACAAGCAACTCCAGAAGGGCAATGACTCCAAGAAACTCGTTTCACATTTTTCTTTTATATTATTCATCTCTTGTTTACTGCTCATCTCTAATTCTTAGGCTTTGTTGTGAATGGATATGTTCTTTATACTCCCGATTCGGCTTATCTGCGCTGGATGTGATGCAAGTCTGATTGATTGATTTCGTTTAGTTTGTCATTATCTGGATTACGTTAAAAGTTTGCTTGAATTTGCTGAACTTGATGGATCGACCATTTTATCATGTGATGATGGTCTTGATATTTGATCTAAAGAAACGCGGCTTCCTTCTCTTCTTCAATATTATGGTTTTTCGATTTTGGCTGGTTCTTTGATTTGGATCTGGAATTTTTATTTTTCAGCTGGTTCTTTTCAATATTCTGGTTCTTTTTGGCTTTAATCAAAATTTCCATTTCGATTTTTCTTTGGTTTTGCTTTAAACAAACAATCTGAAAAATTTCAATCTAGAAATGCACATGTCTTGGAATTGCTCTGTTTTGTTCTTTGCAAAGATCTCTATGAAGAAGATGGTCGTCGAAGATGATTGATGGGTGAGGTTAAGGGCATTTTGGTACTAACGGATGGGGATGGGGAGAGGTTTTTTTTTTTTTTGAGTTAGGGGTATTTTGGTACTTTCACATAAAAAACAAACAGATGTTATCTTCTTCTAATGGTGATGTAACTTTTGCACCTATTTTATAACCACATATGCATTTTTGCATCTAAAAAAAACACTTGGTGTTGGACGCTCCTGAGGGCAAAACACATGTACATTTTTACATTTTTACCCTTAATATAAACTATACTTATCTAACTTGATTAAATTAATTAAGTTAGTCGATATGACATATATTTTTTAAAACATCTTAATCATCTTCATTATTTCTCTCATTCTCTTTTCTTTTTTATTATTGTTGAAGGAGTATCAATAATGATAATTTAGAAAAATATTGACAAATATAAAAATCATATATTATATTTATATCAACTCTTTAAATATGTCACGAGATGTAACCACTATCCTCTCACCTAATTTCTTTCCCCTCGACACAACCCCACATACAAACAATCCCACGAGGTAAAAGTGGCTTCTGTCTATCAGAGAAATAAATACCACGGCGTAAGCCCACAACCAATCAGCCCCAAAATATAAATTGCATTTAATGTTGTATATTGTGCCTCTTTCTTTCAAATACCCAAAGGTGGTAGAACTAGTAATACCAATATATGAATGAATAAGCCAGATCAAATACACTTGCATGACTGAGACTTTAGGAACAACCTTCACGTGACTTGTCCATTGCATTTCAACATCACACAGACAAGTTTCAATAAAATTGTAACATGCAGCTGCATCAATTATGGAATCAGAATCGTTCCTTAGGCGTTGATATTTAGCTGCCAGTTGCAACTCCTCTGTTTTAGTGGACAAATGGAATAATATATAATTTTGGTAACTAAATAAAATTGACTTTAAGAACAGAATATGATCCACGAATAATCTGTACATACAAGGCTGACACAACAAACTTGAAGAATTTTAGTGAACGTTATGTTGTTTCATATGTTGCGCATCTTTGCTTCTAACTAGTTTCATTCATACAATCAAGAGAAATATCGTAGTGTTCATCCTAACAGAATGGTCACTAACAAAAATAAGCAATGGGAGCAGGCAGAACCAATTGGGTCCACTTGAACTTCATTTAATTCGGCTATCCGACTAATAAATGATCTCAGATCTCAATTTCATTTCCAGCTATATGTACAGATACATATTCCAACCACCCCACGCTAAGAAAAAAACTTCATAAAATCATTTGTCTCATAGAGCATCAATAATTTGTGGGTGGGATGAGCCCATGAAATTGTGAACAACCCTCTCATGTTTTCTTGAGCCCTGTAAAAAATCCAGTCACATAAAAGCCACACTGCTTTTTAGCCGTGAATCAACTACTCCTACTGATTTCTACACATGCATCAGCATCATATGGGTTGGTATCAACCGTATTAAAACAGTAAAGCACAATGCTCAACTACTGCACACAATTTTACACATACATCAACATCATATAGTAAGGTTGGTATCCTCCTTTTACTCTCGCGTTAAAGGGTAAATAAAAGTTCGGCATTGAAAAATCACATTCTCACATACCATTTATGACTAATTTGAGCCTAGGAGTGGGTCTTTCTGATTGCAGAAAACGCTCCTTCTGCTGTCACCAAGCGGTAACTAAAGATGCACCACGGGAACGCCACAAAATGAAAGCCTTTTCCTCCTAATCCCAGAGCAATAGATCTGCAATTATTTAGATCACAACCGCCAAAGTGGAGAAGTACTTGTCATTACTATGCAGGAAACATTGGTATGTGTCCAAAAAGCCTGATACAGAGTTCTACTGGATTTTCATTCTAGTGTAATCACACTACATCATTTCTCTCCTGGCTATTATTAGATACAGCTAAAATTGAAACACTAGTCATTTGATGAAATGGATACTCCTATGCTTCTTTGTATCCTTTTCCTTCCGTCCAATTATGTGAATTTCCGAAGCTATAAAGATAAAGCCAATCTTCTCCGTGTTCCAGTTCAATAGCAGGGTATATTTCATGAGATGTTACCCAGTGCTGCGATCAACCGTCAAATTCTGTCGCCTGTAAAGAAGAAGAAGAAGAAGATTGATTTCAGTAATTTATGCAGCAACAGAAACATGGATTCAAGTAATAAATATGGGGGGGGGGGGGTTAGAATCTAAGAGATTGGAGAAAGGGAAAAGAATAAGGGTAGCGACCTGGAGTGGAGAAAAACCAGAGGATGAGAGCGCAGATAAAGATGAGGAGGGGGATGACGTGGATTGCATTCTGAGCAGATCTGAGACGAGAGAGCTGCTTCTGAGCAACGTGGGAGCGGGGATCGTATGTGGGGAGGTCTTGGTCGTCGTCAACGGTGGCTCTGAAACTCGGATACACCGATGAGGATGACGAGTGTGAGACTCCGCCGCCACGCCCCAATCGGTTCATCTTTTTCGGTGACGGCGATCCCAAGCCAGCTATGCCAGGATTCTCAGTATTGAATGCTTTTTTCAGTCCAACTTTGTTTTTATTTTTAATTTTTTTAAAAATAATAATAAATAAATAAAAGAACAAGTCCAACTTAGTTGGCTCGTCTGTTTTCAATCAATTTCAAACGTCAATCGTAAATAAATTATATAAAATAAAAAGGGATAGTTAGAAGATTAAACTGGGTAGAGATCCAAAAGATGATGTTACGTAGTGGCCCCAATGAAAGCCACCTTTTCTGATTCTTACCTTCCACCGCGTGTTCACAACGCGTCTGTGCTGTACATTAGTGGAAGCAGCCTGGAAAACACCGCAGCTCTTTTTAATTTGAATTTTCCTTTATACACACACGCACACATGTATCTATGTATGAGAGAAAGTTTAGTGAGTCCTCCACCTCATTTTCCCCCTCTTAAAAGCTACTTATATTAATACTGCAAAATGAAAACAAACCGAAACTAACATGGTGAAAATAACTACAACATAATAAACCAAATACAACATAATAAATTAAATACAAAGAAAACTAATCATCACCCATTGAAAAGCTGAGAATAGAAGTATTATCATTGATTGCATCGGCCTCTTAAACATTCCAAAGTTAGAAATAACATAAAAGAAGATGTTGGTTGTAAAGTTCACCTTTATAAGCATCAAATATAAATAGAACAAGTTGCCATGTCTTGAGGTAAATGACATAATAAATCCAACCTTAAAAAGAAAACAAATGATATCCTAAAGGAAACATCAATTCCTCCATTCAAATAAATATAGAGACATGGACCACACACCGAAAAACACATCTTGATGATGTCTATGGCTAATAATGGTCATCTAAGAGGTAAAGCATATAGCAGCAGGGACCATAAACCAAACCCTTCTCTCAAGAACGCGAATCCGAAACCAAGTTATGATCAAATCTACGAACATTCAAACAATCATCCAACCAAAAAGAGTCATAATCAGATTTCGCAAATCTGTTTATTGTCTGAGAAAACGAGTATACCACTATTAAAATCCAGCACCACAAAAAAAAAAAGAAAGGATGGACGTTCCTTCCACCGACGAAGACTGCCGAGGATGGAGATGCGGTAATAGCAGCTCGCATAAAAGTGAGAAAGAGAATTCTCACCGTCTCAAAAAAGTTTGGGAGAGGGAGAGAAAAAGCTCGCCCCAGAAGTGATAGATGACCCCGACCAACATAAATCAAAGGGAAGCCACAACTAAGAAATCCAAACTCCAATCTGCCTCTCTGACAGGGCTGTGGTTCAGGATGATGCGCGAGAGAGAGTAAATAGAGTTTGCAAGGAAGAGAATTTTGAGAGAGAGTGTCGGCATGAGGGAGGAACATGTGTCCTCCACCTCATTCTCCAATATTGAAGGAAAGCGTGGTTAATAGTTAGGGTTTTTATTTTGTTAACAAATACTAATAATCGCCCTTTTCTTAACAAACTTGGACTGAATATACAATGATTAAATTATGCACATTGATTTGTAATGGAAGTCTACACAAGATGACAGAATGGCCCCATGTGTGTGTGACTCAACACTTCACTAGCTAGCTGCCTATAATATAGTATGTGATTATAGTACTAAGTAAGTAGTTGCCCGACACGAGCTAAAACGTATTAATGGGGCATCCCCGAAGCATGATTGTTTAGTTTAAACTGTAAAGCCTCTGTAATTTTCTATTGCCACAAAAAAAACAACCTAATTTTCGTAGGTCTTTTCGTTTTCCTGCCAAACTTACCCAATCTGGTTTATCATAAAAAGCTGACTTGAAATTCTATTTGTAGATTAGGTTCATGCTATTATCAATACAGTTGTATTTAATTCATTTTGTCTCTCTTTTTTTGCCTTTAATAACCAACGAGTTAAACAACGTATCACGATTATTACAATACGTTTGATGTATAAAAATTAGGAATTAAAATAAGAGTGATGATTGTGTTAATTAAGAATTCTCAATTGTAGTGCATAGGCATAGCGCAGGAAATGGAATGGAAGCAGAGCGCAGGACACGTGGCAAGAAGTGGGCCCTGTTGACACGCCATCCCACTCGTCTCGTTGATTCGTTGAGCTCCGACTTTTAAGGCTCATTTTAAATCGCAGCCCCCTCACACGTTTCCTCGATTTCTCCTTCCCTTGTTGGTTAGTTTTGCTTCTTCATCTCCGGCGACGATCTCAGATTCCCCTTATATTTCCCGCCACCAGACGCTTCTCCCTCAATATTCCTTCCGTATTATCGTCATTCGTTTCCTTTTCAACATCTCACCACCATGAATCCTGAGTAGTATGTTCCAATTCCTTCACTCTTCCCGTTTCTGTTAATTTTCCCCCCGTGTTTATCTGAATTACATCCAATCCTTGTTATTTTTCAAACTTTTTTCTTTTCTTTGGCTTTTATAGATCTATAATTATTTCTTAGGAAGATAATATGAAATTTTACATTCTATCATTGGTTGTTCAATTTTTTTTAATCTCTCTCTTTCTCTGTAAGTTAAATACGCGGGTAATCTATCATGTTACGGACGTTTTGGGGGATCCTGTTCTGAAACCTCCTTTCTGCTTTAGATCTGTTTGTTTGCATGATAGATCCGCTGCATAATTGTTTTTGGGCTTCTCTGGAAATATTTGTTTTCTCTGATCTGGTTGATTTGTAAATGCTACAGTGACATAGATTAACCGAGGCTATCGCATCGCAGAAGGGTTGCTTGTTTTTCAAGATAGAGCAAATGTAGAAATAGGCTACAATTATTTAGAAAAACGAAGTGAAGTTTTTCTATCAGCAAAAGCAGTAATAGGTTACTGCTATTTAGTATAAGGTGCCAAGTTTTCTATCAGCAAAACATGCGAGTTCTAACATCTGAATCATGATTGTAAATTTCACAAAACTAATATTGCAAAACACCAAAAACTAATGTTGTCAATTATGATTGGAAAAACTTAATACCGGACTAACCGAACATTTTCCTTTTGATTCCTTGGCAACGACTGATAATACCATATTGCCACCGGAAACTATAACAGGGTGGTCCATCTGAACTGCCTTCGGATATGCACTCTTGTTTTTCCTAGTTTGCTCCAACATGCTACTGACTGACAGCAATCAGGCTAATTTTAGTTAGTGTTTATAAGACATTTTTTTTGGAATGATCTTATGCTTCATAATGTAAGGTGTTCTGGAGAAAACAATGACTCATTACTGACCTTGCTCCAAAAATACCCTTCATCAATTAAGCAATTAAGTGTGAGTTATTTAGGAGTTAGTGTTAAATGAGGGGCATTTTTGTTGTTGTATACTTTTGTTGAAAAATTTAAACTTCTAGATGTATTTAATGTGGTTTATTAGTCCTCACAATTTGCTCCAAAAACGTCTTATAAATTGAAATGGACGGAGTACTTATTTCTCATTCTATTCTCTCTTCTGATCGATGCCCTGTATGAATAGCAGCCTATATGCTACCTTTACCCAGCCATTGTAGTGGAGAGAGCCAGTCCCCTCGAATGATTGGCATACCTGTTATGTTCTATATTCCAGAGTTTTTTTTCCTGTTAGGATTGTAGTGCCATTATGTATGGTTTGTACCTTTGCTCTTTGTTATCTTTTGTGTCAGAATCTGAAAGTGTGATCTTTTTCCTTCCATTACAGTGTCATTTGTAATTGTAGTAGATTGGATTTTGTGTTATGTTTTTTGTACCTGTGTATTTAGCTTAAATTTTCATCTGTCTGTTCTTTATATAATCCAAGGTGGTCTGATCTGGAAGTATTTGTTGAGGGACCTATCAGTGGTCTATTCTTATTCCTATATCCTTGACTGAAGGAATATTTTGTTTTTTATGCAGTGACTATTTGTTTAAGCTTTTGCTCATTGGAGATTCTGGTGTCGGCAAATCATGTCTCCTTCTGAGGTTTGCTGTAAGTTCTGAGCTTCTATCTCTTTCTTCTTTTTTCTCTTCGTGATGTGCTTCATGGCATTCTCTGTCTGAAGTTTTAGTGTGTTTGCGATGGCATCATTTGCATCTAAAACTGGTTTGGGGTGTGGATATGCCAAGTCAAACACACCTTTAGTCTTCAGAAAGGTTGAACTGTAAATAGCATGAATGACAACCATGGTTATTTTTAAGCCCAACTGTTTTATTATTATGGGTATTGAAATCTGTAGCAGGTCATTTATGATGGTGGTCTGTGTAGTGCGTAAAAATATTAGTTCTGTTCTGTACTTTTTAATGGAAAATCTAATGAAACTTGCTGATTTTTTTCTTTCATTGTAAACCAGGATGATTCATACCTTGACAGCTATATCAGTACAATTGGAGTTGACTTTGTAAGAATTTTTATTTCCCGTTTAAGGTCAAGTCCAGTTATTGAAATACAACTATGTGACTAATTATTTGCTGTGCCCTCTTCTGCAGAAAATTCGAACAGTGGAACAAGATGGGAAGACTATCAAACTTCAAATAGTAAGTCCATGGTATCTTTAAAGTAAATTAGATGCTAAAATTTGTTTTGGTAGAATTTTTTTTCCTTTCAGCATTAATTATTGTTCCGTCTTGGAATTGTCTGAATTTCATTTATAAAACTTTATTTCAACCAAAACTTAATGTTTGAAAACTAGGCAATCAACCTCCAGTAATGTTTCTTGTGTTTATTATCTTAAATTTTTTCTGTAGTATATCTTCTATTTAATGTGATGATATGGCTTATCGATTCTTGTCTGGAAGAAAACAAATCTTATGCTTATTCAATGCTACGAACATATGCAAAATAGGATAACTAGATCATGGGTATTAAACATGTATACGTATGTGGCTATGCTGACAACGTCCATTTTTTTTGGATATATAGTGGGACACTGCTGGTCAAGAACGTTTCCGTACTATCACTAGCAGCTACTACCGTGGTGCTCATGGCATTATCGTGAGTGTTAAACTGGTTGTTCACCTGCAATTTTCTTACTGGATTTTGAGAGACAGTGGTCTGATCCTGTTGCTTTTCTTTTTCCACAGGTTGTTTATGATGTCACTGACCAAGAAAGCTTTAACAATGTCAAGCAGTGGTTGAATGAAATTGACCGTTATGCTAGTGAAAATGTTAACAAGCTTCTAGTTGGTAACAAGAATGATCTCACAGCAAATAAAGTTGTGTCCTACGAGACAGCAAAGGTAAATTGTACATTGATCGATTTTACATCATACAATGTTATAACAACATCTATTCTATCTTCTTTAGTCTATAGGTATGATCCTTGAGCTTCTTTTATTTTTTTCAGGCATTTGCAGATGAAATTGGGATCCCCTTTATGGAAACTAGTGCTAAAAATGCCACCAACGTTGAGCAGGCTTTCATGGCCATGGCTGCAGAAATTAAGAACAGGTGCTGTAATGTCATATTGTCATCATGTAATGCCATTTAGTTTGCTAGGAGACTATTACCAACTGGTTTCTTATTTTTGTTAACGAGACACAAAAAAACACCTAATTTTTCTATTAATTTTTAACTGGCGGCTTTTTAGGTTGTTTCTTTAGTAGTTACTGATATATGGATCTTTGATGTTGACCTTTTCTGCTGTCCCTGTTTCTTTTGCACAGAATGGCTAGCCAACCAATGAACAACGCCAGGCCTCCAACAGTTCAGATAAGAGGACAACCAGTGAACCAGAAGTCCGGTTGCTGCTCTACCTAGAGTATAAGTATTTGTGGTTTGGACGTTTATATGTGTCTGGCTGGCATGTAAAACTAGTTTTTCCTTTCTTCACATTACGCTTAAGGTTGTTAATCTTGATTTGCTTCTTGTCGTTGTCATATTGTTGAAACCTCCATTCTTTTAAATGTATTTCATTTCAAAGGAAAAACATTTGTACAAAATTAGGAATATTGGTGAATAGCAGTATTTGCCTTGCTCTTAGTCGTATTTACACTGGCCAATATAAATGATACCCGCCATAACGTACATTCGTACACAATGTCTTGTCTTGAGTCCATAGGCCCGGCCGAGCAACGGTTTGTTAAATTATGTGCTCGCTAAAAGGGATATGTGCGGGCTAAGCAATAGGGGACTTACTTTGTAGAACACGAATATATTTTGCATACGTACCACTCCAGCTAACAAAGGGAGAATAGCGTTAGCTTTGGGAAGAAAATATTTGTAGAAGTGAGGCATTCATTATTTGTTTCTGGCAGCTCATAATCCTCTTGAGACTTATTTTACAACAACCATGTGTTATCTTTAAATCTTGAACGGACTAACATCCTGTTTGGAGTTACATGAATCTTAATGAAAAAACTTGAATCATAAAGGATTCCATCACTATGGTTGTAAGAAATCCTTCTTGGGCAGAATGTTGTTATCATATTTTTGGGAATGGCCCGAGGAATGAGCAATCCTGGAGTTTTGTGCCCAAAAATGCCCCAGCATCTCATGGCTGGTTCTTGCCTCCTCTCCTCCTCCAGCACCTCTTTCATCGGGAGGATTTCATTTGCCAGTCTCTTGTTTAATCTCCAACTTTCTTGCTTCAACTTTAGATCGTCTTCACCGTGTCGTTGTCATCATCTCTAGGAGGGTGGACCGGGACGTCAGCATCGTCTCTAATTCCACATCTTGTTATTTTGTTTCTTCACTGTTTCCCCATTTCCTTCTCTCTCATTTGTTTTAATGGATTTTGTGTTTTGATTGAGAGTGATAGAAGAAATAGAAGAGGATAAGATTGGTAATGAAACATGTATATGAGGAAGGAGTGGCAGCCACGGTGGTGTGGAAGAAGTATGAGCCAGGAAGAAGCAAAAAAAGAAGGGGCAGGACAAAATTATTTAAGGATGTTTTTGTCTTCCAAATATAATATTACTTCGTTCAATATAAAAAAAAAACATTTTTTCCTTTTTTTATACCTAAAATAAAATAAATTATATTTCTTCTAATCATAACAAACAAAATCAGTGGCTTTTTTTTTTTCATTCTTTAATTAACTTTTCCTTTCTATATTATCAAAAAAAAAAAAACTTTTCCTTTCTAACAACCAAACGGACCAGAAGTTGGGCCCCTGGAATTGAAGTAGGTGATGGAGTGAACGTGTTTTTTTGGTTAAGTGGCTCAAAGGAAATGAGAAAGAACCAAAGTAAGCAGCCATGAAGAATGCAGGCTTAGGATAGTTGACAGTCTTTATGATCGGACTTGCTGGATGCTTTCAGAGAACACATGTTGTTAAGTTTTTAATAGGGGGAATGACACATGGGTTTCAAGAAAAAGAAATAATCGCAACCATGTCCCTTAGAATCATCACATATGATGAGTATTTGAGATGACTTTAATCTCTGTCGAGATCAAGGTTCTGAGAATACAAGGGTGCTGATTTCATGAAAGCAATTATTATATTGGTGTTACAGAAGATATTAAAAGAAGGCTTAGGAGAGATAATTAAGAAAACTTACTATATAAACATGATTTTACAATACTTAATTATCAGATTTGCGTTTCGAATGCAAAGTTCTTAATGACGTATATGGTCTTTTAGACTCTGATGTCAAATGGATTTGCTTTACGCTTCAATCTCCGATCTTTCTATTAATTATTAAAACAAAAAAGTTAAAACCAGCAGGTCTAGACATCAAAATTGGTCATCTATTCCACACAGCTAAGCTTGGGGTGTTAGATTTACGAGTAATAGAACAGCAACTTAAAAATAAAAGGGGAAGCTGAAGTGTTAATTGTTGAATAAAGCTGGCAAAGATGCTTATGCCAGGCTTTAGGACAAGTTGCAGTTTGAAAACTGAATCACTCTCCAAGTGGTTTTCCTTCCAAATTATTTTAATTCGTATCTGTTTATAGTAGTTCTTATCTCTACTTCAACATTAATTATTGCTCTTGCTGTGCGAAAGAATATACCCTTCGAATGTAAAATCTGAATGCCCTCCACACTACAAAAACACTCAACTTCAAAAATGCAACTTGGTCCGGTCCCATATGTACTAATCTGCAAAAACAACGGAGCAACCAATCATAACCAGAAGATATGTTAATGATTATATTGTTACCACTTGGACAGATTCTTGGCAGAAAACTGAGTACTTTATTAGGCCCAGGCTTTAATGAATGTTGTGTGCATTATATTGGTTAGTGATAACTCATTTATAAATGCAGATTGTTGTTTATTATCAAAAGTACGTACATATAATGTGTACGTAGCAGGATGCCTTAAACTTAGTTAAACACCAAATTAATTGTGCGTCCTTGTCTACTAATCAAAATGTCATCAGCTACAAAGTTGCAATAGTTAATTGATGGAATTCTCGTCACCTAGCCCCAGCTCTATTTTTATTGTAAGGATCATTGATGACTCAGAATTTAATTAGTCAATGCTTTTAAAATTATCCTCAATGAAGTTCATTGGTTAGATAAGGTTGTTTGGTTAGTTAGAGAATGTCAAAGCAAAATGATATACCACTCTGATCCTATTTATAAGTCTCTTTTGACCAAATTACACATACCAAGGAGAAGTAGTTAGTTCAATGATTATGGGGTGAATTTTCAACTTTATCCTCATTTATGATTGGGTACCTTTCAACTCTTTCTACTCTTTCTATTTCACTGGTACAATTAATATGAGTAAAATTGTTACAATCTCATTTATTTGGTCAAAAGAGACTTATAAATAGGACCAGAGTGGTATAGAGGAGGGAAAAAAATTAATTTTCCCTCCTGTCTTTAATATAAGGCATATTTAGGGAGTTAATTTTAGTCCTAAATATAAAACATAGTTTGCATATTTGTCAATATTTACCTAAATTACCCCTATTGATCATGCTCCTTTAGGAGGAGAGGGAATTAAGGAAGATAACTAGGGAATTTTAAAAAATACACGTTATATTAACTAACCCAACTAACTTACTTAATCGAATTAAATTAGATAAATATGTCTTATATTAAGGAATAGAAGGAGAGAGGGAGTACTATACATAAAGGTAGGATGTTATGTTAACTAGAGACCATGAGGAAGAATCGTTTAATATGGACATGAGGGAGCAAATAGTTGCCACTGTCTTACCTCAGAAAGAAATTAAATTACATATATCTCTGATTATATATATGAGCATATGTGAAACTATTGGTATCAGGCTGCGGCTATATATGTGAAAACAAAGATCTGACGACATTAATTGAGATCTGGTGGTGGGAGGAAATTATAAAATGTTTCATCATGCTTCATATGCATCTGCTTGCAGTTTAGCAGTATATACTTTAGTATCACTTATGCATAATATCTTTACACTAGTACATCGTTTGAATCAACAAAATGAACGGGCCCTTTCTCTCTCTCTCTCTCTCTATATATATATATATATATATATAGAGAGAGAGAGAGAGAGGAGATGGCTTTCAACAAAGAAGGACGGGGTACAAGAATTGAATGGCATCATAAAGACTCAGTCACATTTTCTACTTTTCCCATGTTCAACGTACACAATATCGCTCCTTTAATTTCAGGCTTTTACACTTCAAGTTGAAACCTAGTTTCTGGTCTGCTTGGCCGCTGCAATCTGTTGATTTACATGCACACACGCTCACCAGGAAGAGTGACTTATTAATTGAAGCGTCTATCCAGCCAATGCGAATAAAGCGCAACAAACCCCATCCCTCTTATTTGACTTTTAAGTGTGAACCTTGTTGTTTATCACTACAAGTATATATAATAGTCAACGCATTAATATATATGTCGTTATTAACAAGTCGCCTACTAACGCTGTACTGTTTCAGACGTCGTCGGAGAAGTGATAACTCCGACATTTGCTCCCATCCGTGAGATTTTGAGCACTAGCTATGGTCGTTTTCTTGTATATCAGAACAAGCATGAGACAAGGTGTATATACATAAATATATGCAAATTTTTAATTGATGATATATATTCACATTTTTAAGAAGGACTCGGACAACAAGTAGACATAGAGAATGATGTCTGTCTTTCAATGTTGACGGTCATGGCTTTCGCTTTTCTAGTATACAACTGTTTTATATTAGAGCCTTGATCTTTTAATAACCTCACCAAGCTCCTCTTCGCATTACTCCTAAACGGACAATTCGATGCCATGAACCCATCCACCAAATGCAGGTAAGCCTCCAGGTCATGGCAACATGCCATGTCAGCATCTGGTTTGAGATAAGGTGACATCTTCGTATCCACCCGTAGCTCCGATCCTACGTGTGTGTACCCCAATGACACGTTCTTCTCCAACATGTCAAGTACTCCACCTACCTTGGAGCTCCTTAATTTTTGTTCCATCTCTTCGCTCACAAACATTCCTGGAACTCTCGTTATAACATCTTGTGAGTTCACTATTCTCAGAACTTTCACGTTTTTCCCTGTAATCCGGTCGCCAAACGCCTTGTTCCCCACCCTGGGCCCACCGAATGAGAACACCGCCACCGGCGGCACGTTACCATCGATGGTGCTTATGTCATCGGCCACCAGTAAGGCTAGTGCAGCTCCTAGGCTGTGTCCTGTTACCGTTATGCTCAGTTCCTCTCCTTGGTATATTTCCATTAGCCTCTTTATTTCTTCCTTCACCGACTCTGCCAAGCTGGCCACGTGGGCCCCCCTGGTTTTGTACAGGCTCTGGAAACCAGATTCTACTTTGGGATTATCTTCGTCCTGTGATAGAGATTCCTCCAAGTCGCTTAACTGGGCCCTCATATTCTCGGCCCACTCGAGACACGTCGCGGTTCCCCTCAGAGATATTACGATGTCTCTCCGTCCCATCCTCGCGATCTCTCTCCGGTCGTCGCAAACGGCGACGTACCCGACCCAGCTGGATCTCTGGGTCATCCAACCGAGATCCGGAGCGACGTCGTCTACCCATTTGGGCAACCCGACTGATGACGTGGCGTAGAGGCTCTTCGTTACTCGATACGACCTGTCGGGGAGGACAACGTGGCGGTGCGCCGGTGGCTCCTCCGCCGGCATGGCAGGGTCGGAGTGAAACGAATGATAAGCTGCTTGAACAAACTCGCCATACCTCACCACCTCTCGCCGGAGATTCTCATCAAGCGGATCCAACATGCCCTTCCAATCGTCGCAACCGTGATATTCCCTCCACCTTCTTCCCAAAACGTTCCTCGGTGAACGTTCCTGGGTCATTGACAGCAACCTCTGTAAGCGATTGAGATGCCGCGGTGACATTTCCTCGGCGGCTTTCATTTCCGGCCGCCACACCTTCGTCAAGCTCAGTCCTTCAAGTATGGTCTTAGCCTTCTTTTCATTGTTGGATTGTTTCTTGATCTCAGTAAGTGGTTGCGGTGGGGGTGATGGTTTGTTCGTTTGGAGGAGCTTGTCGAGGTTAGCGAGATGGAGCCGAGCTGACTCAGTGGATGTGACCAATTTCTGAGAGTGGTCGGTGGAGGTTGAGGCGGCCATCACGGCCGGGTTGAGCGGAGAGGCGTGACACTTCTTGAAGCTCGCGCTTCTCGCAAACATGCGAAGGCTCTGAGTTGGTACTGTTGAGTTCATCTGCATCAGCATCATCGTGCTTTATTGGTATAAACAAGACAAGCTCTACCAAACGCTTGAATTTCAATCTTAACACCGACGCACGAGGCTGAAGCCACGAGGCTATATTTATAAACGGAGGGCACTTCTCGTCTCGCTTTGAATTTACCAATATACCGGCCCATTAATAAGGGTAGTATTGGGCAATATTGTAATTACGAGTCTTTACGCGGACCGTATCACTCGTTTTTTTGGAAGCCGAATTGACTGAATTAACCTTCAAATAGTCAGCATGTCTACTTTATGGGATTATATTAGGAATTATACGATTTGACTCTCCCTATTTGTGAAGCAGAACGTTTATTTGCTTGTCAACTTTTAGTATTGTCAACATATATTGCTGGAATAATCCTCGTATTGATTATTATTATTATTTTGCTTCTTCTTTTTTTAAATGTTGCTGTTAATGGCAAGGCAGCTTCATCGCGATTTTATATTCATCGAGGAGGGATTGTTACACTGGCGACATGGTACTTTATAATATGTTTTGGATAAATTAATAAGATGTGGACACAGACTTGTGCGTGTGGACAAATTTAAAAAACTGGTTTAATATCGAAGTCAGACAATTAATGTTCCAAACTACCGGGGGGATCAAAACTCAAAAAAGACAACTACTGTTAAAGTTGTTCCCTTTGTTTTACTTTGGAATTTGGTGTTGTAAAATATAATACAGGACATATTAATTAATTGGATCGCGTTGACATATATATATGAAAAGTCCGAAGAAGTGACGAGGAAAATTAATTTGGTTTAAGAAGTTTGAACATTGAATAATACATACAACGTTGGAGGGATTCAAGTCAAATCCTAATTACTTGAGCCTCAGGCTTGTACATACATACGTTTCAACATTCCTTAATTAACGATATACACTTCAATACAAATTTTTATCTGGTCATCCGGTGAGATCAGGGATTACGATATACACTAACTCGTTTTATTACGTGACCCTATCTATATGCTTGAACTACAAGTTGTACTCCACTACTAAAATTGAAAATGCTCCTTTTTTAAAAAAGAATTCTAAAGTCGTCCTCTTTTTCATTGTACGCAACAACCACTTAGGTCTAGTCATATTCTGCTTGCAAAAAACACCATTATATATATATATATTGCCCCTATTTTCTGGCAGCAGATTTATATTAAATTTGTATAAATGAATCCAGCAGCATTATTATGAATTCTCGCTCTTGACTTATATATTCGTCCATTATTTTTCTTTGGGGAATATATATAAAGATTTTTCACATGGCAAGTAGATTCGATGAGGATTCATACACGCATTGAGTGTTAAAATATATTTGAGGGCGCGTACATACTGTGTATATTGTATAATGGGTGACACGCCTAACCCAAGAATATAATATTAATTGCAGTGTTGAGTACCATTTCATTATTAGTATTATTATTATATATATTTATTTATTTTATATTAGTGGGGCAAAATGAGAAAACAAGTATTTGAATGTGGGGCGAAAAAATTGAAAGGAGGAGAGGGCGTGAGATGATTGGAGACATAAGACATTGGGTGGGACATAAAGAGCAACATGAACAAAAAAGCAACACTTTAAAAAGGAAGAGCGTCATGATCAAGTGAACAATTTAATTAATTTAATTTGAAACTCGTAATGAAGCGAGTGATTAAATGAGAGGCACATGTGAGTGAATGTTAATGAAACTCTTGAGTGTGTGGAGAAAAAAAAAGGTGGGGCAATAATAATACGTGTTGAGGCACAAAACAAAAGAAGAAGCACGTGATGGATTTGGTATATAATGGGATTGGTAGGGCTATCAAATTATTTCATGGAGATTTTTGTTAAAGGACCACAAGATTAAATTTATTTCAGCATATGGACTAAAATATTTTAAAATTTTATGAAAAAATCAAAGATCAAAATGAAAATAAGTTTTATAGATAAAAAAAGGTATAATAACTCCCCTTATTTGATTTTTATAAAAAAAAAATTGTTTGATCGTCGTTAGAGCTCAAGCGGCCATCGCTAGTCGACAGGAACTGATCATGAACAAATATGCTACTCTTTATGAATAAGTGGAATTCTTCTACGAGCAACATATTAATTTCTGAAGGTTAGAGTTTGAGCCAGTTGGGATCGGAGCTTTGATGGTCGACCGGAGTTCTGACCACCGGTCGACAGTGCACACTCCGGCCTGGCGTCGGCTAGTAACCGATAATCGAAGCTCTTGGCGACGAGCAAGCCTTCTTAAAAAATAATAATAATAATAAAAGAATGGACATTCTTATCTTTTTACTTACAAAACTTGTTGTAAGATCATTGGTTTAAAAAAAAAAATTGATCATGTGGTCTTTTAATGAAATTTTTTCCATTATTTTATTGTCGTCCACACTATAATCCCCACTACACATTCTCTGCTCTGTTTTATTATCCCTTTAATTACAAGTCAGTTTCATTTTGCCCTGTTCTTCCCTTCGTGACTCTCTCTTCTCTCCCTAATGCCCTCAAAACCACGGTATATAATTATATATATTTAGTACTTGTATTATCAATTTTAATTTGGTTTGATTATAATCGAGGTTTGATTAGAAATACTACCAGTCTTAATTATAAGATAAAGTTTTACACTATAAACTTGATCTGACACTAACTTAACCATTGTTGGTCTAATTTCTGTCACTCTGTTTACTTTGTGAGTTACTTTGTTTCTAAATTAATTTGGCTTTTAAATTATAAAATTGTGGTTCACGTGCTCTAAAAATCATTTGGTGCTCGAGATCTTCATTACGTCTCTGGATATTATAATATTTAATGATTTAATGATTCTTCATGCCTAAAGCGTGCAGCCTAAAAACCAAGAAAAAGGATCCCAAAAACAAAACAATTAGTCCGTGAGAAGCATCACGCGCTTATAAATTATACCATCAATCTTCCAACATCTAAATTTAAAACATTATATTGTTAATCATGGTTGTAGAATCTAATGTTGAGAGGAGTTTGAGTAATACTAATATCGCCGTCGTCAGTAGGTAGCAGTCATTTACCACATTTATATCATTCTGGTTTTATTTATAAATCTTTTTTAACTAAATCACACATATGAATGAAATGTAGTTAACTCAATGATTATGGGGGTAATTTTTTAACTTTGTTCTTATTTATGAATGAATATTTTTCAACTCTTTCTTCTCTCTCTATTTTTATTGATACAATTAATATAAGTAAAATTGTCACAATCTCATTTACTACCATGAAACTGAACTTATAAATAGGATTAAATGTTTTTTGTTAAAAAAAGACTTATAAATAGGATCAAAGTGATAAAAGTTAAAAAAAAAACGGTTAAATTAATTATTTAAGAATGGTGATTGTAAAAATATTTGATATAAGGGTTAAATATCATTTTTGCCACGGAAGTATTGGTAGGGGGCATTCAAGAAGTTTTTTTGTTATCATTTTTGCTTCAGAAGTTTACAAAAATGAGCAAATATACCCCGGAAGTTTTTTTAGGAGCAAATTTTTGTAAACTTTCGGGGCAAAAATGATCAATCCAACAATCAAGATTAACCGATGGATAAGATTGCTACGTTTGTAAATTTCTGGGGCAAAATTGATACAAAAAAAACTTCCGGGTACTGGGTGCTTCAAAACTAAAACTTCCTTAATAAAATTGGTATTGATCCCTTGATATAATAGATAAAAATGGAGAGCCATAGCCCTTAGCCTCTTACATTAATGATCAAACTAAAGTACTCTTCAAAATTAAATGTCCATGCATTTAGAACGAAATACAAACACAAAAGTAGGTTTTGAAAGAATGATCTCTAATTGGGTTTGTTATTCTGCACTACAGTCTACAACCACCGTGGTTCAACATCGATCACTATCCTGCTCCACTGCATGGCCGGTGTCAACCATTAGCCTCGTCGGTTGACTGACCACCGCCGTCTCTTTCTCCATTTTAGTCAATCAGTCTCTATTACCGACCACCATCCTCCTTTGGTACCAACAACCACTGTTTGTCCGCAAATAGCCACCTTCTGTCCTTTAATTTGCCATTAAATTGATCACTGTCCAATGTCATGCACTAACCTTCATTTACCCCTCATTCTCTTTTACCACCAACACTTAAATGCTGTGTTTGATCCATGAGACCAGTAAATCAGTCAGTCTAGTTAATGAACCTTGATTTGAGCCACTGTTTCAACCAGCTCATTAAGCAGTGCAATTTTTAATACCCTATTCCATTGTCATTAGTTGAGTTGTTGAGGTCCGTTTCAACATTTGTCAATATTACTTTTTAATTACTTTAGAAAAAATGATTTTTTTTTTATGTCATGCTTAATTACTAAACAAAACAACAATTAATCTTCTCACACTGAATTCATTGCCTTTGTTTACAGCAATTTTTTCACAAGCATTAATAGAGACCCTTAATTATTTGGTATTTTTCATATCAAATTATGCTCATTACTGTTTTATTTTTCAATTGTTATTTTAAAAATAGCATGAATTTTGATTTATTAAAAATGAATACGAAAATACCCTTAAACATACAAGATACCTTGGGCTATCAAAAAAATAATATCAAAGGAGGAAAATGAAAATGCCGATAATAAAGACTAATCTCCTCACAACACATACTTTCAATAATGGCATACTATCCAAAAAAAAAAAAATCTAAGGGAAGAGGAAGATGGGGAGCGGATTCTCTTAGAATCCCTCCCCTCAGTATCCCTCAGTATTCGTGTATCCTGACCATCCAATATTTGATTAAAGCGTTCAGAGAGAAACACGCCATCTACTTTTTAAAATTTCATTTCTATCTCTTGAAGTAATTTTTAGGGATAAGGGTTTTAAATGCCATAGAAGTTTTTGCTTAGGAGTACTGGTAAGACGAAAGTTTTTTTTGGACAAAAAATGCCACGAAAGTTTACAAAACGTAGCAATTTTGCCCCTCCGTTAATTTTGACCGTTAAGTTTAACTGAGTGCACACGTGGCATGCCACCTCATCAATCAAAAGAGTTAAGTATCATTTTTGTCCCTTAAGTTTTCACTGAGGAGCAATTTTGCCCCGGAAGTTTACAAAACGTAGCAATTTTACCCTTTTGTCCCCCAATATTAAATTTGACTATTAAATCAGTCAAAGACCACACATGTCATGCCTTGAAAAGGTCAAACTTGGAGTCAAAGAAGGAGATCCTTGAGATGTTGAGCTCAAGGCGACCAGAATTTGTGAAGCCGAACTGATCAAAGGAAGCATAACTTAATATCTAAGCAAATGAAATGCAAAACAAGAAATGAATTGTTCCAAAAATTGATTCAGTAAAACAAATCAATAGTGATAATATTTACGTTTGTATAGACTGATCATTTGCTTAGATCATAAGTGATGCTTCCTCTGGGTTTTGCGACAGACCTTTAGTCCCTTTGACCAGTTCGGCTTCACAAATTCTGGCCACCTTAAGCTCAACATCTCAAGGATCTCCTTCTCTGACTCCAAGTTCGACCTTTTCAAGGCATGACATGTGTGGTCTTTGACTGATTTAATAGTCAAATTTAATATTGGGGGACAGAAGGGCAAAAGTGCTACGTTTTGTAAACTTCCGGGGCAAAATTGCTCCTTAGTGAAAACTTAAAGGGCAAAAATGATACTTAACTCTTTTGATTGATGAGGTGGCATGCCACGTTTGCACTCAGTAAAACTTAACGGTCAAAATTAATGGATGGGCAAAATTGCTACGTTTTATAAACTTCTGTGGCATTTTTTGTCCAAAAAAAACTTTCGTCTTACCAGTATTCTTGAGCGAAAACTTTCATGGCATTTAGTACCCTTATCCCTAATTTTTATCTCACGAGGTAATTTGAAAAAGATGACATAACTCTTTCTGAACATTTGGATTAAATATTGGACGGTCAAGATACATAAATATTGATAGATACTGAGGAGAGGGATTATGAGATAATCCATATCAAGAAAGATGAGAGTGTGGAGCATAGAAAAGACCTTTTCTGGACGGTACTGGGGTGAGAAGTCCCAGACGCGCAAAGCAAGAAACCAAGAGGAGAGTCAATATTCAGACATGGGCCACCACAAAACAAAACTAGTGTAGAATGAAAAACAACAAAATTAAAGAGAGGTTTCGATTCTAGAATTGATTAAAGTGTTGGGGGAGGCATCCTAACTCCTAGGTGTTTAGATAAACGCCTAAGGGTAATAAACGGCTCGTCCTGCCCAACATCAGTATGACCTAAGAGGAAGAGAGATTTCGCCCTACCCTTAGATCGTGGGTGAACCCAACTCATTTTCTAAAATTTATGAAACAGAAAAACAACAAAACCATGGAATTAATGACATGAATGTTCGTTCTGATGCAACACTACTCAATTCCCAGTGAGTGTGTGATTGCGATATTCCTTTAATTTAAAACATTTTCTCTTCCAATACCCTTTAATTTCCTCCATCATTCTAATCTGTTCCAATACACGTATTTAATTATTATAAACATTTCGTATTTTATTCAGAGTCAAATCACCCATACTTATTCTCCTCAATCCCGCTGTCTATAAATTTTCCCTCACAAATCTAATTATTAATTTGAGTAGATTAATAATTAAATTAGTTAATAATCTTTTTCCTCAATTTCATAATATGCTAGTAACACTACTACAAAAAATTGATATTACTACCCTAAAAAACGACCTAAATAAGAAATAGGTAGTAAAAAATGATAATTATGAGAAAAATGAGTATGCAACGTCCTGAATTATTATATAGGTCTTCTAAAATTGATTTTAGGCGTTCTAAGTTTTTTCGGGGACGCTTTAACGCTTCCCGCCATGAGAAATATAAGAATTTTGTTTGGCGCCATGGTATTTTTTTTTTTGGAATAAAATTAATGTTTGGCGTCCTGATATTGTTTCAAGACGTCTAAAATCTGCCAAATATTTTGGCGCCAGAGGGAAATATGGGAGAATTTTTTGTTTGCGCCATAATATTAAATTTGGCGTTTAAAATTGGCGACCTGATTTTAAATCAGGTCGTCAAAATTGGCGACCTAATTTAAAATCAGGTCGTCAATTTTAAAAAATTGGCGACCTGATTTAAAATCAGGTCACAAATTATCCAAAATTGGCGACCTGAATTTTAAATCAGGTCGCCAATTTTCATTTAAAAACCTAAATGTAAACTATCCACGCACACCAAAACCTTCGTTCGTCATTTCCTCTCGCGGCCGCTTTGTCTCCGTCGCTTGGCTTCGTCTGTCTCCAACTCCAAGATTCAATCGGCGGTACCAGTTCCATCGGCGCCAAGATCTTTGTGACGACTCTCTCCCCTCATCTCCGGCTCTCGGGTCTTTGCTACTCTCTCGTCTGTCGTCATCTCTAGCCCTCGGCCCACTCTCTCTCGGCTTTCGGGTTTCTTCTTCTTCTCTCTTATGCCTATTTGTTTTTTCGCTATCTTTGATTCTTGCACTATCGGGTAAAAGTTTTGCATTATCGTTGCTATATTGTTTAGGCGTTTTTTGTATATTTTTGTTTTTATATATTAATGTTCTCACCGATAAGGTATGTAGTTCAAATTCGACTCCTTCTGGCAATAAGGTCGGAGGGGTTTCATAATTTGCATAGGGTATGGTGTGTGGCATAACAAGATAACAGAAACTCAAAGATTCCTATTAGATTCACATAACAAAAAATTTAGTTTAGTTTGTATATATGCACATGTTTGATTTCCAGTTTCTAGAACAATTTTTTTTATAAAACAAGAACAAACAAAATATAACTATGACCTATATGTCTTGGGATTGAAACTAAATGGTATAGAGCTAAAGTTTGATTCTAGCATTTTCTTTTTAGTACATATGAGGGCGAGGCCAGATTAAAAAGAAACTAGACTAGTTGGGGATAAATCTCATACAATCTTAGGTATCAAAGCTAAAGTTTTCTTCTTGGTACATAAGAGGGTGAGACCTAGATTTAAAAGAAACTAGACTAGTTGGGGATAAATGACATACAATCATTGTTGCATATATAAAGATTTAGTAAATATGAGGGCAAGGCCGAGGCCAGATTAAAAAGAAACTAGACTAGTTCGGGATAAATCCCATACAATCTTATATACACATATGCCTCCGGGCATTTTCGGTGCAGAGAAGACATATCCGATAACAATTGACAAGAAAGATTTGAAAGAGTTTTTGGATATGGATTGTTTAGGTATACAGTTTCTTCAAGTTGCAATCCTGTAAGTTTTTTTAATCCTTTAATTATGTTAGTACTCTTTTTTTTTTGTTTAATATATTCAATAACATTTATCATTTCATTTCATAGTGTCTGCCGTGAAATATGCGCCAACACAAAGCGAGCGGGTTCGTATGGATACTTATGTCCTGGATGCACGGCTTCGGCTCGCAATACGTTACCCGGGAGGTCAATTTATGTTGGTTTAACAATGGGCGACGGAGGCAAGTCTTGTTATCTAGCGCCAATACATGAAAGGTGCGTACTTTTGTTTTGTCTATATAAGATTTTTGTGAATAAATTGCTTTCTTATCTTAATTTAATATTAATACGTATATGTTGTAGTGGTCATTGGACCCTGTGTGTTGTTTGTCCCGTCAAGAACTCCTGTTATTGGTTCGATTCAGTAGGTGGCACTCCAAACGAGGATATCAAAACCATGTTTTTCGAGTAAGTAAATTTTTGTCTAAATCATCGATTATTCTTTTAAATGAATGGTTTAACATGTCTGTTAATTTCCATTTTAATGATAGGGGCCTCAAGACGTATAGACAGCTTGTTGGAGCAAAAGAGCAGGGTGGACCGAAGTGGTTTAAACCGAAGGTAAGTAGTTTCAATTCAAGTTATTTCATTGACACAGTAGCTTTCGATGTGCCTTTATTCGTTTTAACAATTTGCTTTTGATTTATAGTGCCATCAACAACGGGGAGCACCGAGTGCGGGTACTACGTTATGAGTTGGATGCAATCCATCGTTAGCGACGGACGTATTCAAGGTTTTCAAAGTGTACGTAATCGCTCGTGATCCTCAAATGATGATATTTTTGTAGTTGTACTTGAGTTGTTAATTATGTCATTCACTTCATTGGTTTATCTTATACCTTGTTTTCCAATTTACAGTTTTTGGGGACTGCGGATCCATACTTGCAGGATGAGATCGATTTGGTTCGGGACAAGTTGGCTAGACATCTTCTTCAACACATAGGCTAGTTAGTAGTGAGCATGATTAGTATGTTATTGTGTTAGTGATTCTTTGCTAGCTACTGTTGTTTGTTTGTATCTGTTTGGTGTTATTGTGGGTATCTGTTCAAAATCTGCGACAATTGTGATCAACTTTCTTAGAACTATGAACCTTCTTGTGTTGCTTGGTTGGTTTTTGCCTTATGCAAAACTTGGTAGATATCTTATTGTTGCTATCTCATTGTTAGTTTGTGTCTTTGCAAGTTTGGTGTTATTGTGGGTATATTCGATTCAAAGATGCAAAACTTGGTAGATAACTCATTGTTGCTATCTCATATAGTTTGTGTCTTTTCAAGTTTGGTGTTATTGTGTTTGGTCATTTATAGTCTTAAAAGTGGATTTATTATGCTTATACTTTTCTTTCAAAGGTATTGTGTGAACTAGTGGACCAATTCTCTGGTTTTGAATCCATGATTTTGTATTGCTGTAGAATATTAGGGCGAGAATACTTCTTTGTAGTTTGATTACGTATGTAATTAGGATTCATATATATAGCGTTTGTCTGTTCTTCTTTTCGGGCAAAATTAAAATATGCAGCATAATTTTAAGAAAAAAAACTCAAGAAAGGCGTCCTGATTAAGTAATCAGGATGCCTTTGTTCATTTTTAGCCTAATAAGGCGACCTGATTAAACTTTAGGTCGCCTTATTATTTAATAAGGCGACTGATTGTAAATTCAGTCGCCTTATTAAATAATAAGGCGACCTCAATTTTAAATCAGGTCGCCTTATAAATTTTGAATATACAATCAGGTAACTATAAGGCGACCTGATTCGTATTTCAGGTCGCCTTAATAAGGCGACCTGAATTAAGATTTAGGTCGCCAAAAGCCACAACAACCACTACCCCCACCGAGACGTCCCTCAGTAAAGGGACGTTAATTGGGTCTTATTTAGGTCATTTTTTAGCGTTTTTATAGTAGTGTAATCTTTTTTCTTAATTCTATCACTACCTATATTAGTTGATTATTGTTGAGTGCATATCAATAGGGATAATTTAAAAAAAATAAACAAATAATGTGACATAGGTCTCACATTTAACATCAACATCAACTCTATAATCATATCATACGTTAAGGATATGATGGAGTATGTATTTTAAGTACATAAGATATAATACTTCTATGATACCGGCCAGATGAAATCCAATATTTAATTTTAAAAAGGCTATTTGAAATAAAAATATTATTATCACAATTTTTAACTCTTTATGAAGTCGCAGCTTGAAATTTATTAGAAATGTTGGATGCGTATCAGAATTTAAATTTTCCGATTAAAAAATAATATTCCAATGTTTTTTCATATACACGGTAAAAGAAACATCAATACTACACATCAGTATCGGATACTGATTCCAACACAGATATATATGTCAAGCAAATTGAACTATCGGTGTTTAATTCATAACATCATTTTAAATGCTTCAATTGGTTCTTCTGCTTCACACCTGGGGGCTGGGGCAGTTGTCACGTGAAGCCCTCGTGCTTTCACCCACCACTGACCAGACCACACACATCACATTCACTCCGTCCACTTTTTAATTTAAAACCCCGCACAATCCGCCACCTGCCCCACATTGACTCCCACCAAATTAAAATATTTTTTTTAGACATGGAAGGATCGCAAGTGAGTGCAGAGTCAGATTTTAATCAGACACAAGATGATTCCCGTGAGTCCTCTCATACTCACAACGCCGGTGGTAGGGTGGATCCCTCCACCGGTTCATTATGAATATTCTAGCTTGGAACTGTCAGGGCCTTGGGGCTGCCTTGACAGTTAGGAATCTGAAGGAGGAGTGTATCCGTATAAAGCCCCAGATAGTGTTCTTGATGGAAACAAAGCATAAGGCCAGGGTGGTGAGGAAGGTCAGACGACGATGTGGGTTAGGAGAAGAATGGCTGGTTGATCTGATTGGGTTGAGTGGAGGTCTTGCTTTGTGGTGGTCAGACTCAATTAAGGTAAATATTTTATTCTCTTCTTCTAATGTCATTCATACTTTGGTGGAATCTGATGGTGTTGATACCCCTCGGTATATTTCTTTCATTTACGGCCCTCCTGAAGAGGCGGCTAGAAATTTGTGCTGGCATGAAATTCGTCGTATCAGTAATTCGGTTGAAGATTCCTGGTTATGCTTGGGGGATTTTAATGAAATTTTATCCCAGGAAGAAAAATGTGGGGGGGATCCTAAAGCTTGGAGGAGAATTTTTAGTTTCAATGGTTTTGTTGCGGACTGTAGGCTGGATTATTTGGGTTTTAATGGCCCTAGATTTACTTGGTGTAATAATAGGGAAGAACCGAATACAGTGAGGGAACGCCTTGATAAGCGATTTGGGTAATTTGCAATTAAAGGATTCCTTCCCAAATCTCCAGGTCTTTAATGTGGCCCCTGCTGGTTCAGATCATCATCTGTTAGTTATAAAATGCAACTTAGAGGGCCCTCGGAGGAAAAAGGTATTTCGTTTTGAAGCTCCTTGGGCGTGTCACTCTGATTTTTGCCAAGTTGTGAAGGAGAGCTGGGAGAATCATGACATAGCTGTCGAGTCTGCACTCTCAGGTTTGGTCAATAAATTGAAGAAATGCAGTCTAGATCTGATTAAGTGGAGTAGATCTGAATTCCCTAATTTTGCCAAGGTTATTGAGAAGACAAAAACACAGCTAGCGATTTTGTCCCATGGAAATCTCACAAACGAGTCAGTGCATGTGATTGATGATCTTAAACAAAGACTTGATAGGCTGTTTGCCCAGGAGGAACAATATTGGTGGCAACGCTCCAGAGTAAGTTGATTGCGAGCAGGGGACAAGAATTCACGTTTCTTCCATTTATCCACTATGAAGAGGAGGAATCGCAATAGTATTCTAGCCATCAAGGATGATGCGGGCAACTGGATCCTTGAGAAAGATGCAATTTCACAGAATATCTCCCTATTTTTTCAGGACCTCTTTTCAGCCTCATTAGATTCTTATGATATGGATGGTGTGTTGGAGTTTATAGAGACAAAGATATCGAGGGATATGAATGATCGTCTATTACTTCCGGTCTCAAGGGAAGAGATCAATTTCTTGCTTTTAGTTTGGGAAGTTCAAAAGCCCCGGTCCGATGGCTTTTCGGGCCTCTTTTACCATAATGCACGGTCGGAGGTCGGTGAATGTATGTTCAATGGTTCTTGATTTCTTTCTTTGGTAAGGTTCAGCTACATGAGATAAATGAGACGAATATCACTTTACTGACAAGGTGGCGAAGCCTGAACATGTTACCCAATTCAGGCCTATAGGATTATGTAATTTTTCATATAAAATTATTTCAAAGATCCTTTTGACTAGGATGAGACCTTTACTCGATGGTTGCATCTCACAAAATCAAAGTGCGTTTGTTCCTAATCGCAGCATACATGATAATATCATCATCGCACATGAAGTATACCATTATCTTAGAAGGCAGAAGTCGGGAGACAATTTTGAACTAGCCCTTAAGATAGACATGAGCAAGGCTTATGACCGGGTGGAATGGAGTTTTTTGGAGAAAGTTTTGTTGCGGTTTGGGTTTGATGCTGGTTGGGTAGCTCTAGTCATGAAGTGTGTGACCTCAACAACTCTGAATATCTGTTTGTCGGGGGAGAATGTGAGTTCTTTTTCTCCCAGTAGAGGTCTAAGGCAAGGCGACCCTCTTTCACCTTATCTATTTATACTTGTAGCCGAGGTGCTATCTCTGATGATCACTAAGTGCCAAGTGGCCAATAACTTGAAGGGCATTAAGTTGAGTAATAGCTATCCGATGCTCACACATTGTTTTTTTTGCAGATGACGCTTTGTTATTTTTGAATGCAGATCGAGAGAACTGTGTTTTTTTGGCGAATCTGTTACAACAATACTGTAGAGCGTCTGGTCAGACAATTAATTTAGACAAATCGAGCTTATTTTTCTCAAGTAACACTCCAGGTTCGGTACAAGAGATTGTTTGTCATACTTTGGGCATTCCAAGGGCTGATGATCCTGGGAAGTACCTTGGCATCCCAAGTATTTGGGGTAAAAAGAAACATCAAGCGCTAGCATACATTCGGGAACGAGTTCTTAATAAGCTTCAGGGTTGGGGGTATTCCTCACTCTCTTTTGCTGGACGCGAAGTGATGATAAAGGCGATGATTCAGGCTATCCCCCTTTATCCGATGTCTTGTTTTAAATTCCCGGTCAAGACCTGTAGGGAGATTCATAGTATGACAACAAATTTTTGGTGGGATGGAAGTGCCTTTGGCAGCCGTACACATTGGAAGGCATGGGATTCTTTAACTATAAACAAAAGTCAAGGGGGTCTGGGGTTTCGTAATCTGTTAGTTATGAACGAAGCTATGTTGGCAAAAACCGCTTGGAGGGTGGCATCGCGTCCTAATGATCTATGGGTACGTGTTTTGAAGAGTATTTACTTTCCAAAGAAAGTGTTCTTGGATGCTAAAAAAGGGCGTCAAGCTTCTTGGTGTTGGTCCAGTATTCTGGTGGGTAGGGATTTTCTTAAATCGAACTTGAAATGGGATTTAGGCACGGGGTCCAATATTCGCATATGGGGGGACAACTGGGTGCCTAATGTAGTCTTTCCTGATAAGCCGGTAAATAGTGGTAATATTCTGGTTTCTAAAGGAAGGGTTTGCGATTTGATATTAGATGGGTATTGGGACTTGTCTCCAATTGTCCAGTATCTCTCGACTAAAGTACAAGAAGCAATATACAAGATTACAATTCCAAACAACGGCTTAGAGGACAAGCCGGTATGGACCAAGGCAAATAACGAAGCTTACACTGTGAAATTGGGTTATCAAGCTGGGATAGATAATCGTCCTTCAGGTGGTTTGAGAGCAGGCTCATCTATTGTTATACCTAATGCTGTTTGGAAATCAATCTGGACGATTAAAACAATCCCTCGAGTACAGCACTTCATTTGGCGTATTCTAAATAACGCCATTGCCACTAATGTCTCCCTCTATCGGCGAAAACGAGCCCCCTCACGCTTGTGTCCGATATGTGCAGCAGCTGATGAGGACATTGAACATCTTTTCTTTCATTGCCCATGGACAAGGTGTGTGGTTTGGCAGCTCTCTAGGTGCTCGTTGTGATGCTTTCAAAGTCACGAATTTTAATTCTTGGTGGTTACATCTGTCAGGTATGATTTCAGTAAACTCCCATGATATCTCACTTATCTGTTGGACTTTATGGTTTCTGTGGAAAGAAAGGAATGCTATGGTGTTCGATCATGTTAATCTGAACCCATTGATGGTCATTGAGAGGGCCAGGTCTAATAATTGTGAATTTATGGGCTCTCTGGACGTGGGGCAAGAGATTCCTGAGGTAGTTGTTGGTAATACTCATATTAATGTACATTGGATCACCCCTCCTCATGGTTATTTGAAATTTAATTGTGATGGTGCTTTTTATTCTAATGATAATGGGGCAGCGATTGGGGTGGTGTGTAGAGATTCCTTGGGTAACTTTCAATGGGGTTTTGTGGATAAGTTGAAATCTATTTCTGCTTTTATGACGGAGGCCTTGGCTCTGAAACGTGCCTTGATGTTAGCCATGGATTTAGGCCATGATAAAGTAATTTTTGAGACTGACTGCCTTCTTCTCCTGAATTGTGTTGATTCAAGGACACCGGATTTATATGACTGGAAATGCAGGGGTATTAATTTTGAAATTATTAGTCTCCTTTCTACCAAGGTTGGGTTTTCTATTTCCTTTACCCCTAGGCAGGGGAAGGCAGGTGTGATCTTCTTCTAGTGAAGCTTATAAAGAGGTGTGCCCTATTGGGTGGGTTGAACAACCCTCATCTGCTTTATTGTCTCTTCTAACCTTGGACTCTGTGGAGAATGATAGTTCACAGGATGGTGCTCCTATTTCTGGTCCTGTATTGAATGATGTCTGATTGCCTTTTGCGCTTATTGAATTTAGTCTTTGTCTTCTATTTTATGCTTTTGTTCTCGGCTTTGTATTGCCTAGTTTTCCCAGTTGTTATTTTCCTGAACGTTGTTTTAATTCCGGATTGTTATCTTTCTCCCTTAATAGATATATGATCTTTCTTGACCAAAAAAAAAAGACATAGAACATAGTTTGTAGTACTTCCTCTGATTCTTATTATAAGGCACCAACTAACAATTCTTACAAACCAATAAAAACAATTAAAGTCAATAAAGTTAGCCTACAATTTAAGTAACTTCCAATATTACCCTTACTAATTGCACTAAACTCTAATATCATATTAATTATTTATCTCACTCACTACCCTTATTTATTAGGGGCATACATTGAAAAGAATAATTAATGCTCCTTAGAAACAAGTAAGTGCCTTATAAAAAAAACTAAATAAACTTGTTAGTGGTGTCTTGTAATAAGAACCAGAGGAAATATAAATTACATTATAAATTATGTCTTATATTTAAAACTGAAGATAGGTAGAAATATAGAATATCCTCCTTAACACTATTTTCCTTTTCCTTTTCGTTAGATTATCTTTTACAACTAATATAAGGGATAAGGGTCTTATTTATCCTAGAAATTTTGGCTGAGGAGCACTGGGTGAACGAAAGTATTTTTTGGACCAAAATTGTCACGAAAGTTAACAAAACGTAGTAGTTTTGTCCCTCCGTTAATTTTGACTGTTAAGTTTAACTTAGTACACACGTGGCATGTCACCTTATCACATGTGGCATGTCACCTCATCAATCAAATAAGAGTTAAATATCATTTTTGTCCCGGAAGTTTTCGCTAAGGAGCAATTTTGCCCCGGAAATTTACAAAACGTAGATATTTTGCCCTTCTGTCCCCCCATATTAAATTTGACTATTAAATCAATCAAAGAACACACATGTCATACCTTGAAAAGGTCGAACTTGAAGTCAGAGAGGGAGATCCTTGAGACATTGAGCTCAAGGCAACTGGAATTTGTGGAGCCAAACTGGTTAAAGGGACTAAAAGGTCTGTCTCAAAACTCAAATGAAGCATCGCTTATGATTTAAGTAAATGAAACGCAAAACGAGAAATGAATTGTCCCAAAAATTGGTTCAGTAAAACAAATCAGTAGTGATAGTATTTACCTTTCTATAGATTGATCTAGGTCACCCACCCTGTTCCACAAGGTAAATCTCCCAAATCCACAAGGTTGATCTAGGCCATCCACCTTGTGTCCCACACAGGGTAAATCTCTAACGATTTTAAGTGATGCTTACTAAACCAATTTTTGAAACAATTCATTATTGATTTGTGACAATAATATCACTATACAAAGGTAAAATATTATCACTATACGACAGACCTTTCAGTCCCTTTGACCAGTTCGGCTTCACAAATTCCGACCGCCTTGAGCTTAACGTCTCAAGGATCTCCTTCTCTAACTTCAGGTTCGACCTTTTCAAGGCATGACATGTGTGTTTTTTGATTGATTTAATATTCAAATTTAATATTGGGGGACAGAAGGACAAAACTGCTACGTTTTGTAAACTTCCAGGGCAAAATTGCTTCTCAGCGAAAACTTTCAAAGCAAAAATGATATTTGACTCTTATTTGATTGATGAGATGGCATGCCACGTGTGCACTCAGTTAAACTTAACGGTCAAAATTAACGAAAGGGCAAAATTACTACGTTTTATTAACTTCCGTGGCAATTTTGGTTTTAAAAAAAAACTTATGTCCACCCAGTACTTCTCAGCCAAAACTTCTAGATAATCCCCTAATATAATTATGAGCGGCTATATGTATAATTCGATAGTTTTCTGCATCTATTTTTAAGGACAAAAAAGCTGAAGTCTTTTAATTTAAAAAATTATATCCTGAAAAAGGGTTTAACAAACCAGTCTATTTTTTTTTTTTAAAGAAAATAAAAGAACGGTTCGATTAAAATAATTCCCCGAAAACGTAACTAGGCGTTAGGTTTATCTTCTCATCATTTATTTTCTCTTTTTGCACTTATAATATCTGAATTTAATCCGTTCAATCAATTTAAAAGGTCACATCATCAAGTTATACTTAGATTTTTCTCTCATTTTCCCAATCAACAGCCCAGATAAACTCATAAAAAAATAGATGATGAGAAGATCTCCATTCAAGAACTGGAAGGCAGGGTGTGAGTTGACTAATTTTAATTATTTTATTTTTATTGTCCACGTCGCAGCAATTAGCCTTGTGGTTTCACAAATGACGAACTCCAATACCAGCCAAAAACAAAACCAAGTGGCAACAACAAGAGAGACATGCATTATTATTTTATTCACTACCACGCCAACGTCACACACGAACTCGTAAGAATCTACTATCCACGCAAGCCCATTGAGAATTTGAAATACAATTACTAAAACACGAGCAATTAACAATTTTGTGTAAATTGCCAATGTGAGAAGCGTAGATGGTAAGAGATTAAGTGACAGCTTGGGTGGAGGTCGTGGGTTGATCCTCTACCGTCATTTGGACTCTTTGGTAAGCGATCTCGTAAGTCACGAGTAAGTCTTCGGGCCGGGCGTCTTGGCGCAGTGAGGCCCGATGTCGAACCCCTCCAAAACTTTTTTGTATAAAAAAAAAAACAATTTTGTGTAAATTAGTGATTTTTTTAGGTATTTTAATTTAATTAGGGAGTGACAAAAGGGAGACCACCGACCTTACGTACGTGTTCGTGGAAAACGCACGCAAAGGCAGGAGGGCTCCATTTTTCAGCTTAGACTGCTTGCTTTGCTGCTACTTCATCGATATTATATTCAATAATACACAACACACACACACACACAAACACATTACACATATAAACACAAATTTTCATGGTCTAAGGACGGTACCTAATGTTGTGTTGTTTTATCCATTCAATGTTCATATTATTCAACTCACGCGTGTGTTTGTATGAGACCAGCTTTTTCACAACAACTAAGAAAAAAAGAAGAGCATTGAATAAAACACATGCATCACACTATTCTAGTTTGGTGGGAGCTGAGCTAGGAAACGGACCCATAATCATGATGAAGTGAGTCCACTTTGAAACGTACGACACATGCATGCACCGTCCAGTCATTGTTTAGATGTTTGATTTGAACAGTGCGTGAAAGATTTTGTTTTGAAAAGATTTATATGCACCAACGCACTCTACCACTACATGAAATTAACTTTCTCTCTTCTAACATTTTCACGGTCTTATTGATCCAACAACTCACTATTTGCTTTTTAATTTTAAGTTCTGATAAAAGTTCTGAAACTGATCCGGCCATTAAACATGTTAGAGTACTAGATCAAAAGTTAGTGGATTAGATTAGAGTCAAAACTGATAAGAAATTGAAGATTTTATGATAATTAATATAAAATTCTTAAAAAAATTAATTTATTTTAAAGTATCGAACACAAGTTGATACATGGACTGGACCGATTTGCCAATTTTCGGTGCGGGTTTTAGAACAATGGTTCTAACAACTTCACACAATTATTGTGTAACTTCAAGCTAGCTGCTCCTGCATCTTAAGGGTGTATAATTAAGTAACGATAATGTGAATTAATAAGGGATGCTTGATCCTTTAACTATCTTATGCGTAGTTTTTATATTTTAATAAGAACTTCAACATCATATCTTGTTGCAAGGGATGCCCGCGTGGAATATGGATGGATGATAAGCTTATTTTAGTCGAGGGCCATCAAATTTTGCCACTCCCTATTATTATTATTTTTATAAGATCTTAAAATTTAATTTGTCTTGCTCTTTTTTATAAGAGTCTAACAAAAATTATCTCAACATTTATGAGTTTGTTTCATTTGTAACCTTCATTAATTATATATATTGCATTAATTAAAGGATTGGTGATTATTTATGTTTATTATATTTCTCTCTTTTAATTGCCCCATAATAAATAAAGGCATACTTAAAAAAAATTATTTCAAGACATGTTTATTATTTTTAACTAATTCTAACTGTTTTTTTAAATAGCGTAATTCGGTTATCGGACTTTTATAAATAGAATAAACAGAGGGGGTATATTTTAGGCAATTGGATGAATTTTTCTAATCCATACATTAATTTGGTGGTGTATGTGATATTTTATACTTTTTGCACCGACCAAGAAAAACTGTAAGGGCTTGTTGGGTATGAGGAGAGGGGAGGAAAAGAAATTTGAGTTGAATTTAAAAAAAAAAAAAGATAGAAATGGGGTATAAAGTATTTAATTAAGTTTTCTTATTCTTTTATCTTGCATACTTTCTATATTAAAATTTTGTAACTCACTTTTCCAATTTTCTTTAAATCTAACTTAATTTTTTTTTTCCCTCCCTCCAAACCAAATAAATCCTAGATCTCATTAATTCCACCGTACAATATATTCAACAACTTTCTAACTCTATCTCTAATTAATATAGAAAATAAAAAATGAAAACAAAATCAACACAATAAGATATAAAGTATTAGATTGTATAGTCACCCCAAAACTTTAATAAGATGCCTTGCAATTAGGAAAAAAATTCTCTCTCTACCTTTTATATAGGACAAGAGGAGTATATGCCTACACACACCCAAAAATATATATAGTTTTTGGTTTAATTAAATCATTCCGCCATTCAAATAACTTAATAGGAGCATCAATCTCTTGGCTAAAATTTTCTATTAAATTAATATTTATTTTGAGTAGTATCTCAATAAATTTTTTTTTTGGTGGGGTCCATGTGTTTTGGGTAAGAAGTGGTGGTGGTCGAAATTGGGGATAAAAGTGAAGAAAAGAAAACGGCAGGGGTCCCACGTGAAAATTAAGCGGAAGGCCCTCAAGAAGAAGTGCTCTCCACGTGTACTATGCTTCTCTTGCCTCTTAATTAATTTGTGTGTACTCGTGTTTTCTGCTTAATTCTTGGGAGAATTTAATTAAAGAACCACAGATTAAATTTATTTTACTAAAAGATCAAAAATATTCTAAATATTTACTGTAGGACCAATGATCAAAATAAAAATAAATTTTGTAGGTAAAATAATAATAATACCCTTTCTATTATTAAGATGGTTAATTACATGTTTGCAACTTAAAATTTACAAATTTATTATAATGCACAACTTTGAAACTATATAATTCATAAAATGATCTAGCAAAATTATTACTCGTATAAACAACACATTAATTTTCTGATGGTTAAAACTTTAATTGGTCAGCAGCGGAGCTTCAACGGCCGGTGACTAGTTGCCGGAGCTCCGAAAATGATCAAACTTTTTTTAAAAAAAAAATAAAATAAGTAAAAATAAAACAAGAGGAATTATTATTATTTTACCTATAAAACTTATTTTAATTTTGGTCCTTGCTCCTGCAGTCAAAGTTCAAAGTATTTTGGTACTTTAATAAAATGTTCCCTTAATTCTATGTCTCCATCCACACAAGTACACAACAATACTCCATGCATTTCTTTCTCTTTCTTTTCCGTTTATTTTGACTTTTTTTTTTTCCCTCTCTTCTTAGTAATTCCCTATTCTTTCTCTCCTAAACTACCAAATCCAGTTTCACCAACAACAAAAAACAACCAAATCCAGATTCGAGACACACACACAGAGGAATATGAGCTGTGTACTGTATGTTGTGTTAGAACCTGGGGGAGACAAGCACGAATACGCGTGAAGTTAGACTTTTAATTTATCGTACCAAAAATATAATTAAAGAAACATGATTATGTCATATTGACGGTGATGTTGAAATTAAAGCTTCTTCCTAATTATTCCTACAATTATAATGTCCATGTCATGTGCTGTATTTGAGAATTCCCAGAGTTACAAGCATTGAGAAAGCTTGACTTTTGAGGGAATGAAAGGAGAAGGGAGTGTGGAGGAAAAAAAAATGAGTTTAATTTTAAAAAATAAGAGAAGTGAGATTAAAAGTTTATAATTAATTTTTTTTACTCTTGTATTTTACATATTCTCTTTATTAAAACTTTGTAACTCCACTTTGTCAATTTTTTTAAATTCAACTCACAAAATTTTTCTCTCCTCTCCAATTCCCTCCTATCAAACAAACCCTTGTATGTTCCCTACCGGTGTTGTCTTGCTAACCGCCTGTATCAAGACCGGTCGCAAATCCATTCTAACGATGTGTTTTTTGTCGGTCTTAAAACCTTTTTTGTATCAGTACAAGCATTGAGCAAGCTTAACCTTTAGTATTTGTTTGGTAAAGGGGAGAGGGTAGGAGAGCAAAGGGAAAAAATTGAGTTTAATTTTAAAAAAAAATAAGAGAAGTGGTATTAAAAGTTTATAATAAATTTTTCTTACTCTTGTATTTTGTGTATTCTCTTTATTAAAATTTTGTAACCCCACTTTTTTAATTTTTTTAAATTCAACTCACAAATTTTCTCTCCCTTCCAATTTCCTCATACCAGATAAACCCTAATACGTTCCCTGCCGGTGTTGCCTTGCTGACCCACCCACCTCCATATAGGTGAATCCCTCCCCCAAATGTCCATCTTCTCTTAGTTTAGATCAAATAGGCAGAGACCAAACAACCAAAAATTATATATAAAAAACAAGTTTTAGCGAGTTCCAACTAATATGTGAGCCCTGCCAGATCCATCCCTATCCCTTTCTCACTTTACTTGCGCCTTAGGTAACAATAACATACATATATGTTGAACATAAACCAAGTCTTTTAATATGCATGAGTGCCTTACCGCTGTGTACAAACCCTGTCGTGCATGGTTCATTTCTTGGTAATTAAACAGCAATAGTTCCCATTGACTTTTTAATATCGGTCTTGGTCAACTTCATTTTAAAATTCAATGTCAAAACTAGCTAATGTGTCGGTCAAATGGATTTCCTGCCACAATATGTAACCTAATGTTCCCACTTATCAACTACATTTGCTTTCACGAATCCCTCAAGAATTAGGCAACCAAACTACACTTGTTTGTTATAACCACAAATCAAAATCTGCCCAACAAACACTTCCATCATTTCCACTCATCTATAGCTGTGTTAATCGCATCTTAACATGTTATGTTTGGATTGAGAAAAAAGTGATCGAAAAATAAGAGAAATAGTAAGAATAAAAACGTCCAAGAATAAGAATTTTTTAAATATTCTTGGCATGGAGTTTTGCCTCCTACTATTATTTTATTCCTGATTTTCTTCCTATGATCTTAATTTTGTAGTAGGTGTTTTAATTTCTTCCTACCATATTTATTATACAGATAGAGGACTCTGCAACACACAGCCTAAAATATGTACTGATATTTGTCACTGTCCTTGGTCCAGGAAACCGAGTAAAGTAGATGAGATTATTAATTACCTTTTCTTGCTTGCGTGCCATTCATGTTGGCCATTCATCATTATTACTATTTGTTTTCATACCATGAACTCTATAAATTTTGTCGGCGGGTTTCTGACTGTAGAGCACCTTTTCAAAAATTGACTAGGCTAATCTTATCCGGGAGAACAAAACTTAATATTCATTTTTTTTTTCCTGTTCGGTTTTTTATAGGTAAAAAAATGACCAACAGTGTTTTAAAAAAACATTATATTGTGTTCGATAATTAAATATTAAGTTTGACAATGGAAGCTGGCATGCATGACTCCGGTAAAGATATATACATTTCTAAAAAATAAAAATTAAAATTGCCAGTTCTTTGTTTCAAACTTCCCTCCTATTTCCAATGCGCAATTCTGAATTGTGATAATTAAGTTAACGATTTGACAAGACTGCCACCTTAATTTCAAACTATTGGCTTAGCTTGGCACGCATTATATTATATATGGTCGTCATACATTTTCCGGATTTTGATATTTTCTTGAAGAGAACAAATACCAGAAACAAGACAATCTTTCTCCACACTACTACTCCGCTCCACCAAAAGGTTTCATTGCAAGGAAATGGTCAGTTCTGATTTTTCGTTCATAAGCGTCAAGTCCAGCGATTGAAGCAGTCTTTACATTTGAACTTGTTCTTAAATTCATGATTTTGTACTTTTGGGGAAAATAACGTTGTTCTTCATTGAAAAAATATATATGAAACGATCCCATATCAGACAAAGACCACGAACATCCGGAATTGATAAATTCAAAATAATCCTCCTTTTCGGGAACAGAACAACTATATGAGTGCTGCCATCCATTTACATGTCGCCATTTTCATTGAAAAACGGGTTTAGTTTAATTGACTTTTTTTTTTCTCTTGCGAAATATAAGACCTCTTCTTTCTAAGTCTCTGTTCTTCATTTTTTTATCTATATTTTATAGTTTTTTATTATTAGCCTAATAAAATATGCACCAGCTCAACATATATATATTTTTTTGGTATCTCATCCGATTTATCAGAACCTTTGGTTATAACTAATCTGGATTTGGGACCCTCAAACATAAACCTGGCACCAGGAGGCGGGATCTTCGTGGCGGCTTAAGCTTAACTCAGGTGATCGAACCCCTCCCTTTAGTGGGAGTGTCGACCCTTTGGCAATTGGCTGGGACGAGGGGTACCAACTCAACATATATATTTTTTTTGTTATGATCAACTCAACATATTTTTTTTTGATAATATTTTTTTTTTTTATAATAATAAACCAACTCAACATATTGAATACACATCATTCAACGTTTTTATTTTACCAAACCAACTTAGGTCTTTTTTTATGGACTGCGTGTGGCTTGAGGGAGCTAGATTACATAGAGCTGGGCTTATAGAATAGAAAGGCCCATCGTGAGGCATTTCATGGGCTGATCAAGTTCTTGCTCTTGTGATGGGGGCATCTGGCCTTGGCATTGTAGCTAGGTCATAATTATTGGGCCTGCTACTGTTTTATCTTCCGAGAAATAAAAAAAACTCGGCAATATAACAAATTAAAAGGACATCTTAACCAGCGGGAGTGGAAGGACATCTCTACTGATATAGAGTGGACATCTTAACCAGCGGGAGTGGAAGGGACTTTCTTTTTACCAGCGGGAGTGGAAGGACATCTCTACTGATATAGAGTGGCTTCCGACTTTCTTTTTACCAGCGGGAGTTAGGAAGTGGAAGGGGCAGCATGGTCTCGAGTTGAGTCTTTGTGATGCGAGAAAACTCTTGGGAGAAGTCCGGAGCGGTCGACCCACGATCCCACGCGTCGGGCGAAAGATCCAGTGAATTGGATGCGGTAAAAAAAAAAAAAAAGGACATCTTAACCAAGAGGGATTGTGTATAGTTTAAGGGATTTTTTTTTTCTTTCTCAGAAATAGTTTAAGGGATTTGCACTTCACAACTTGCTGTTGTGATCCCCGATAAGAGGGATGTCTACATTTAGGGGCACACATCTTGACGGACTGCCTCCTATAAAATGATAGTACATATGCTAACTGTAAAATATCTAGTGAATATTTTATAGGGTTAATGTGCAAAAAATGTTTATGTGTTTTATTTTAAGTAACGTTCAACATCAAAGTGTTTTTTTTAGATGCAAAAGTGACTTGTAAATTAGGTGTAAAAATACCGTTTGACCGTTAAATTTAACTTTTTTACTGACGGGATGATGAAGTGGTTTTCTAAGGTGTAGACTAAAAGAGCGCTTAACACCAATTATTTTTTTAAACTGGAAAAATACCTTTGAATATATTAAGCTTCCTCGCTCTCTCGCTGTGCTACTACTGGCGATGACCAGGGAAATGACGCTACTACTGGCGATGACCAGGGAAATGACGACGGAAAGAGGGATAATAATAGACCAGTGGTTCCATTGAATTATGTGGCCATATCCAAAGACGACGCCGCATCCCATGTTTCTGGCGGTGATCCCATCCTGTCCTCACCTTGACAGCTGAGATCTGTGTTCCATTCAACCCCATATATATATAATTGCATCTTTGTAGCATGATCATATTACTAGTTGCTATATATGGTGGGAAAAAAAATAATGCGCCAGCAAGAATTAATCGGAGCGACACAAATACTAAGCTGTGTATGTGGTATTTGCCATTTGGAGGTTTTTTTCACTACATGTTGCTTCATCTATCCGTTCCCTTTACAAGTACTTTTCCCTTACTTTGCGTATTATGAAAATATCCTGTACGTCGTTTTTACTGTGCATGGACTCCATAAGCCATTTTTTTAAGGTTCCCGCACTGACGACTATACAGGGAAATGAAGCCCGATACGAAGAACACGATGACCACCACACGCCCATGATAATGATGGCCATGTTCTTGTTCTCGTAGGTCACCGTCGTCGGTGGCTCCATGAACTGATCACGTGACGGTGGCGCCTGTGCCGAAACATGACGCACAGAAATCCAGGTACGTCCATGCTCGAGTTTCAATAGTCTGGGGATGCCTGCGCCCACTGAAGAACTATGTTATGCCCAGTTGTGGCCTTGGACAAGGTGACGTTTTCTTATCTTATGTATTTATATGTATTATTTTGACCAATAATTTGGCCTTAGATAAAATCATATCTTTTCTATAATTATACTCTTTTTTTTATTAGGACAATGTTTGGTTCAATATTCATTTGAGTGTGAGAGGAAAGTAAAATTATTATTTGAGATACCTACTGAAAATGTCAGTATCATCTAATATTTTGTTTTGATTTTTTTAAAAAAATATATAACTGTGGCCTATTAAAAAAAATGATAATAATAATTCAAGGGGCTCGTGGTTCTTTAGCTTGCATGTGGAAGGGGGTATTAAATCAAATATACCCCACTTTCCTTTGTTATTTTCTTTGTATGTATGAGATGGTCCAGAGTCGTCAAACGTCTTCCACTTTCGGGCTCCAGCACTGTTCATTTTCATTTTAAGGACTAAATAAATACTCAAAATTATTTCTTTTCACCTTACTCCTTTGTTATTGTGCTGATTAGTGAAAATTTTAGAGTTATGATTTTGAGAAAGTCTTGAGTTTTGATAATAAATGACTATATATATGTAGATGATGATTAATGACTAATTTTAATTGGTTTAGATTTATTATTTAGTTGTCTTATGATTTTATAATGAATTTCTCTTTTAAAAAAGTAGATTATAATATGTTATTTGCTTAGATGAAATTGAATCAGATCGGTATATTTTTTAAATATTTTTTGGGGTTTAATTATATTTCTTTTATTTTCTCCAACCATTTGGTTTTGAGATAAGTGGAATGCGCATTTAAATATTAGTTTTATGGATTGAGTAATACTATAAAAATTTATGTTTCGTGGCAAAAGATATCAATTAACACTGAAAATTATTTATTTGCATTTTCAATCTTATACGATATTATTTAGTAAATAGTTCAATATATTTATTTTTTAGCCCAGGGTATAAATATTTTCTGGTTACGTCACTGGCTGCGCCTCCACGGTGCTCCTTGTTGGAGGTACTCTTCATTTCGTGCATGAAGATTTACCCACCCATTGGGCGTCACTCTTAATAATAAACTAACATGTAAAACCCACATGGAAGGCACAGAAATACATAGAATGTATGGTTAATTAACTGTATTGTATTATTGTTTGAGGCTTTCAATATTGGACGGGTTTATACTTTATACTGCAAGCGAGGGAAATAAAAATGATGATGATTGGCCTGCATGACAAGGGCGGACCTTCAGGGTAGGGGTGTCCCTAAAATTATAGAATTGAATATAAAATTTTAGGAAATTATATTTCAGCTGCATAAAAATTTCACTATTTTTACTTTAATTTCTACTAAAAGTTTTATAGAGGGACTAAAATGAAAATATTAAATTTTTTATAGGGTTGAGATGTACTTTCATAAAAATATGGGTTCTATTTTATAATTTTTACCCTCTTAATTGCATTTCTAATTCCGCCCCTGCTGCTTGCAGTTGACATGATCTAATCCCAGTTTTAACTAATATTTAAATAATTTGATAAAACTTAATGAGTTTGGGGAGGTAGGAGTTTGGCGCCCCATTGCGCATGCCCAAAGGATAATATGCATACATCTGTCCTTGCATTATCTCCAGGGGTTCATCTGATTCATTTAAAAATAAATATCTCTGTTAATATCTTATGCATATATAAGGACAGCTAGGTAGGAGAGCAAAGAAAATGTCAAAACCAATATATATATATATATATATAAAATATGTGTGTGTGGCTTGGTGTTGGACGCTCTTTTATTCAAACTACATGTGTATTTTTGCACCTTTGAAAACTACATTATCATCCCGTCAGCAAAAAAAGTCAAACTTAACGGTCAAACGATGTTTTTGTCACCCAATTTTGTAATATATATAATCACTTTTACATCTAAAAAAAAGTCTTTGGTGTTGGATCTTTCTTGGGTGAAACATATATACATTTTTACACCTTAATCCTATTTTATATTTTGATTTATTTTATGCAAATATATTAATGTTTTCTGAATTTCTTCATCATTGTATTGAAAATTTACATTTCTCATTTGAAAGAAAATGGAAAAGGTTAACAAGGGATTCGTTGCAGTAGACAAACCTAACAAGGGTTGGGTACAATATAAGGATTAACATCTCTCAATTTGGTGATCTAATATTTGAATTTCTGAGATGTTTGCATTTAGTTCCCAACCGTGTTTTGAAGGATTGTCTCTAATAAAATGATACATGTGATAACTTTGCAAAATCTGGTGAATATTTTATACTTCCTTCGGTCCTAATTATAGGATAATATTTAAGAGTTTGTTTTGGTCCTAATTATAAAACAACATTATATTTTTTGTCATTTTCTTCCAAAAATACCCTTATTGATATGAATGAGGGATTTTGTGAAATCAATAAGTTAATTAAAGTACAAAATTTTATATAAGGGCATTTTAGAAAAAATAAGTAAAATTAACTAATTTAACCTCTATTTTTAATTCCTCAAAAATCGGTTAAGTATGTCCTATAATTAGGACCGGAGGGAGTATTTTGATTTATTTTACTTGAATATATTAATATTTTCTGCATTTCTTCATTATTTTATTGAAATTTTACATTTTCCATTTGAAGGAAAATGAAACAAAAAATTAACGAAGTATTCGTCGCGAACGCGCCTCAAGATAAATGGCGCCAATATTTGTCCGCGAAGTTCAAAAGAAATTTCACAAATACTATCGCTTGTATCGCATACAGTAACAAACATTTTACGCTGCGTCTCTCACCAGAGCTGAAGCAATTTAATGGATTCATTCCCAAATCTTCCACAGCGTAATTCCCAGGTATCAACTTTCCAGTTCTGCACCTTGTTCCTTTCTCATTCGAAACAGATTTTCACTTTCTGTTTGGCTGCCAAGAGAGTGTCAACAGAGAAATCCATTCAGTTCTTCTCACTTCTGACTGTCTAACGTGTTTTATTTTTCCTGTTCTAGGATCCCACTGCGTCGTTCTCGCTTTCGCTCCCTTCTGGTTCGTGTCGACTTCTCCACTGTAAATTCACCGAATGTTGTTTACTTAATTACTTCGTGGTTGCTAGTAAACATGTTTATTTAGGAATGAAATGACTGTGAGGATGAGAATTTAGGTTCTTGATGTTTTTGGATTTCAATTTTCGTATAGCACCCTGAGATATATAAAGATGAATTTCCTCTGCGACTTATATTGTAAACTGTTGTTCCCTTTTTCTGTTTTGGGGTGTCTCAGAGCCTCCTGACGTTGGGAACTGGTTCTCAAGCTACCAGTATAAATCTCCCGATCCAGATTCAAATGTTAATTTTGAAGACTCTGCTTTCAAAGGATGCGAATCCGAAAAAGATGAAGAAAGGGAGAAACAAGAAGTAGATTGCCCAATAATCAGTTCGGGAGATGAGGCGGACTCTGAAGAGAAGCTATTAAGAACAAGTACTTATTATGGAGATGATAAGCATAACGAAGACCAGTCTTTGGCCAAGGTAGGGTTTCTTGTCCCTTTTCTGAATTGGAAGAAGAATATCTTTCCGTGCTTCAATTAATCTAAAGATCAATGGAATTTTCATCCCCCCCACGCCCCACCCCCACCCCCAAGCCAAAGGATCTGGATACTTTCAGCTCCCACTCAGTGCTCCTTTCAGCTTCAGGTAAGCAAGTTTTCCATTAGCTTTTCCTTATAACCAAGCAGAGGATGTGAACTAACCAAATTCCAATTGTTAACTGTTTTTTTTTTTTCCTTTGGTTGTTTAGAGCCTCCTGATATCAGAAACTGGTTCTCAAGCTATGTTTATGAGTCTCCAGTGTCTGGTACGAGCCATTTTGAGGATTCTGTCTCATCAAAAGAGAATGGATGTGAGATTCAAGGAAAAGATGAGCATAAACTCAGCTGTGTGAATGTTGTCACAGGAGAATCTTTAACGCATAACAGCTTTACTGATACAAGCACGAGGGCAAATCAGCTGTCAAGCAGGGTACCTATTCTAAATCTCTCTCTTAAAATCTGTCATACAATTAATTGGGCAATAATACATAGTCACTCATGAAAGGGCTATGCTGTTGTGATTTAAGTGCCAACAAAGAGTTCGTCATGAAAACAATAATTTGACTTTTTTGCTGGCTCATAATCTTCATGTGCAATTTGTGTTGTTTACTTTTCTTTGAGGATTCAGGAAGTTGATAAGAGTCTAATAAACAAAGCACTTAATCACGGTGCTTTCTTTTCTTTTGCATTTTGTGAGTTTTGTATAGCCTTTCACGGAAAAAGAAGTGTCGCCAAGCATTTACACTCTATCAGAGTCACAAGCTATGCAAAACTTTAGGCAAGCTCTTTCTGGCCCAAGACAAATATTCAGTTTACTGAATCTAAAGAGAAAGAGAAGAAAAAGGCATATAGCAATAATTTTCTTCTCCATTGTAACAATTACCCTGTAGCTGATCATGCGAGGAGAGCGTATACCCCTTTCGCTCCTTCCTTCATCATTTCAATCTGTTCATAGGTTGTTTGTAAAACAAAAAGGTTTAATTAACGCACGAATTCAAGTAAACTAAATGTCTCCAAGCCATATTTACATACTAATTATCTTGTTTTGATATACAGGATGATGGCAGTGTTGAAATGAAGGAAAATATATCTTTTGCCAGTACTTCCCACCTGAAAAAGGTTTTGCAGTCATGTACACAGCAAGATAGACCGTGTCAACATAATGTTAATCCAACCAAGTGTGAGGAGTCCATGAGCTTGAGTCATGGAGGTGGTGAGTATAAAAGTGAACACACTCTAACGTTGGACATGGACAAGAATTATACGAGGCCTCCGAATTCGGTAAACAAGACTGATATGAAAGAAACTACGTCAAAAGCAATGATCCAACATGAAAATCGTGGGTTGAGTGCAACTGCTTCGGCAAAAGTATTCTCAGAATGGAAGACAACTCGCTTAAGAGAGAAAGAGAATATAGATATGACGTCAATGAATGGTTTGGTGAGGACATGGAAGAACAGAAATGGTGGAACAAAAGACGAAAATTGTGGGAAGAAAACACAAGAGAAGTCATCACCGGGTTTGAGAAAAGGGGGAAGAGATTCTAAGGCGTGCAAGAAGGAAGGCGATATGAAGAGAAAGACATTAGCAGAAGTAACAAATATTGACAGGTGTAATGAGATGGAGATTACAGGGAAATGGAAGTGCCCTCGGAAAGGTAAACCATACGTTGGGCCTCCTCTGAAGCAACTTCGCCTTGAGCAATGGGTTCATAAAAATTGAAAGGCTTTCATAGTTTGTCTGGGAATGTTCTGATCTAGTATTTTTTTCCCCCCTTAAAAAAGTCATAATTTGTAGCACTTGTCCATTTTCATGCAGTCGGATGAACTATTAAATCTTTATGGTACTGCTGTATGCTGTAGTTTTCAAGCGACGTAGAAATGCAGTTCAAGGCTTGTGCTCCTTGCAAGATAAGTTACACTTCAAAGCTGAGACTTGAGACACACATTTTTTCTTTTAAATATAACAGCAAGTTAGAAAGTTACTTTGGTCTTAAATATATCTATTTTCTCTCTTAAATTCACAATTTTTCTCAAATTATTTTTATTGGGTGCACTTGTAAAGGATTCTAAGAGACAGTTTTAAACTTCTAATGTGATTATCACTAAAATGAGGTATTTTAGGAAAATTAATAACCATGTTTTTATAAGTAATCAACTTAAATGAATTTCCTTAATTTATCTATATCATATATTAATAAAGGAGTATTTTTAGGAAAAATGACAACAAAAATTTTAAAATCTTAAATTATGTATTTCTCATAAAATAGTTATAAATTGCAAGTCTCGTTTCTAACTTATCAATTCTTCATAACACAACTAATTTGAGATTTATAAGTTGCCCTCACTTCTTCCCCAAAAACTCCGACCTCAAGATGTACACTCTCAGGGCATTGAGCAGAACTAGTGTTCGAGAATACTCCAAAATTTCCGCCCCCATTCACCAGCTTTCACGGACGAGCTTCGTAGCCGCATCTCAGCAAACTGATGCCTGCACTCTCAATCGATGGCATCCTCAATACCAGAGTCGAAGGACTCTCATTTTGGAGCCTTTGGGTTCTGAATATGTCAAGCTTCAAAAACTTAACGGCTCCGATTCTGGTATTCTTTGGACTTTCATTATAATGTTTTTGTGCTGGTGGAGTCAACTTCTCCAAGTCTTTTCTCTTTTTTCTTTCCCTACTGATATATTTCAGCTTGTGGGCTAACATTTTGTTTACAGGGATTGTTGAGGTTGCCTTGGACAGGCCTACAAATAAGAATTCCATAGACACCAAAATGATGAGAGGCTTAAAGTATGTATTAGAATTGATTCAGCAGGACTCATCCGCTAATGTTGCTATTTTCACTAGTTCGGTTCCAGGGGTTTACTGTGCTGGGGCTGATCTTAAGGTAACTAGTCAACTTTTCTTTTTCATCTCAATAAGATACAGTATTTTAAACTGTTTTGCGATTTAACCTTTCTTCACTTCACTTGAAGAAATATCGCAGGTTAAAGATACCTCAAATATTTCATTTCTTTCCTATATGTGAAGAGTAGAACCGTGTACTTGTCTTGTAATTGTATGTCTATGGGATTCCAGGAACGCAAGACATTTAGTGCATGTGAGGTTCGTGAATATTCGAAAGCTCTTCGTGCCACATTCTCATATCTAGAGGTTTGTCTGTCTATATGAGTCAATCATATTAATTTCTAATAATCAGTTTTATACTTGAATATAAATGGTAGATGTAGCATCCCCTTAATTTCTACGTTTACAAGTAAATTCTATCATGGATGGATTTTCTCCGGGTTAACTCTATTTCTGTCTATGCATTTTGGTAAACTATCAGAAATCGCATAAAAATTTCAATTCTTTGTACAGTCACTTCCTATACCAACTATTGCTGTAGTTGAAGGTGCAGCGTTGGGTGGTGGACTTGAACTTGCCCTTGCATGTGATTTTCGTATTTGTGGTACTTCATTATCTAAAATATAATTTCTTTAACATTAATTTGTTGTTAATTTGTTTGAATGCTTGGAATGGAATGCATCTAAGTGTCACTCATAGTTTTCTTCCTCCCATGACCTAGGAGAAGATGCTCTCTTGGCTTTGCCAGAAACTGGACACGCTATAATCCCTGGGTATGATATCTCTACATCTCTAGAAACTGTCATTGGTCTATTGTAACCTTTTGTCTGATCAGTTATGCTCACTCGTAATAATGGCCTAAAAAGAAAATTGCAAGATATTTAGTAGGAATTGGAGAACGTAGTGTTACTAGGCTGAGAAATGAACAACCGTGTAGAGAATTTGAATCACTTATAAATTGTGGTTTGAAGGTTAATTGGTCTGTTTAGCTATTACTACCTCCGGTCCTGATTATAAAACATATTTAACCGATTTTGGAGGGGTTAAGGATAGAAGTTAAATTAGTTAATTTTACTCCTTTTCCTAAAATGCCTTTATATAAATTTTACACTTCAATTACCTTACTAATTTCACATAATCCCCCATTCATATCTTAGGAAGAAATTGACAAAAATTAGAATGTTGTCCTATAATTAGGACTAAAACTAACTCTCAAATATTGTCCTATAATTAGGACCGGAGGGAGTATTATAGCCTCTTGTTATTCTCATTGCTGGAGCCTACTTGAATTTAATTTACTAATAGTCCGTTTATAAACAAATTTTATGAGTCTTAGCATTGAACTTCAGCTTCCAGTTTCTTGGTCACCTTTTGAAGTCTGAAAAAGCCACTAGTAAAGTGGGTAAAGCCTGGTTGATCATAATTAATTATTTGTTTGTTTAGGAAAAGGGGCAAGTGATATTGAAGAGGAAGTAGGGTAGAGCGACTGGGATGGATAAATTGATAATGGAATTGTGGGGTTAATGACAGGGCTGGAGCTACAAGAAGATTGCCCAGGTTGATAAATAAGGCAATAGCAAAGGAGCTGGTGTTGACTGGAAGAAGGGTTGGAGGCCGAGAAGCAGAATCTCTGGGTAAGCTTATTCCTTGAACCTAACTCTGGATTTTTGCTTTGATCACTACTTGAAGGGTAAGATATTAACAAATGCACCATTTCATGACTGAGTAGGTCTGGCGAATTACTGTGTTCCTGCTGGGGAAGCTTATTCAAAAGCACTGGAGGTTGCTCGGGTTATCAACGGCAAGGTATAACAATGAGAATGAGAGTGTGGAGTAGAATCAAAATGGAAAACAAGAAAGAACATGGTGATGATGAGGAAGAGGAATAGTAATTGTGATTGTGATGTTGTTGATGCAGGGTCCAATAGCTATAAAAGCTGGGAAAAGAGCAGTAGAGGAGGGACTGTTGGTGAGTAATGCAGAAGAAGCGGCAGATTTGGAAGAAGAATGCTATGAGATGACGTTGAATACCAAAGATAGTCTCGAAGGCTTGGCTGCTTTTGTTGACAAGCGCAAGCCTAACTACAAAGGCCAATGAACTGATGATACAATAAAATTGCCCCAATTTGCAAACTATTTACATTCATAAAAGGGGGCACTTTAAAATTTGTTTCTTCATCTTTTTATTTTTTTCCTTACAAACAGGCATCACCTATCCAGTACGATGAGCGGGAAGCTTCTAGTTTTATAATTGTTTCATTACAATACTAATCAATAGAAAAAGCAAATACTCGTATTATCTATTCTTTGATCATCACACATGATGCAGTGATCCATAAATATGAAGAGCGTATGCATGGTTATAGTAGTTAATTATAAAAATGAGATGAATTTATCTATTTAGTAAAAGCATTGGAATGAAGCTGTCTTCAAAAAGCTAACGCAATGTTTCTCTATTCTACAAAGCATAAGTGCATGTGCGTTACCAGCGTATTACATATTGAGGGAAAAGGACCAAAATAAGGCAGTTTTTTTTAAAATTTATCGGATTAAGGCTCTTTCAAAACTATTTACCATACTAATGCTTATGTTAGCAGAGGCGCAGATGAAGGGCACGCCACCTAGGTGGTGTGCAAAAAGTTCACGCCCCTAATGGCGTGATGTACGTTCACGCCATTAGGTGGTGTGAACGTACCATGCGCCACAATTGAATTGTGGCGCATGATTCCAAAAAAAAAATAATAATAAAAAATTAATATTAAATATAATATATAATTATAATAAATGATAAAGTAGTAGAATAATTTAAAGCTCTACTTCATTTATAAGTTTCTAAAAAGTGTTTCTGGGATTTGTATAACTTATTAGAAATACTTTTACGCGGTACACTTTTTTATACAGATCCCAAAATCAATACTGTTGTTATACAAATATTTGGTGTATAACAAATATATAGATCCCCTGTATTGGGATCTGTTGTTATAACCAAATTGTACGCGTACTCTCTTAAAAAAGCGTTTTAATGAGTTATTTAATTTCCATACTTTCTTTTCTTTTAACTTCAAATTAAATGAAGTAGAGTTTTAAATTATTCTACTACTTTATCATTTATTATAATTATATATTATATTTAATATTAATTTATTATTATTATTATTATTTTTGGAATCATGCGCTACAATTGAATTGTGGCGCATGGTACGTTCACGCCACCTAATGGCGTGAATGTACAACGCCATTAGGGGCGTGAACTTTTTGCACGCCACCTAGGTGGCGTGCCCTTCATCTGCGCCTCTGCTGACGTAAGCATTAGTATGGTAAATAGTTTTGAAAGAGCCTTAATCCGGTAAATTTTTAAAAAAACTACCTTATTTTGGTCCTTTTTCCTACATATTGACCATGTGGGGCCTTACTCCCAGAAGGAAGAAAATACAAATTCGAATTTTAGAAAGCGCACTTGTTGGGAGAAGTGAGAATTATTTGCCCTCCAAGCCTCTAGGAAAAAACCCTTGATTAGATTAAAAAGAAGAAGAAGTGTACTGCATGTTTTCTTTGGTTTAATTCTCTAATATACCAAAACCACGTTGCCTGTTTCAAGTCCTCTACATTTTCAAAGACTAGTAATTTCTTTTGGTAAGAATGTCAGTTTAGATTTGTAACCTATATCAATGCTTATTGGTAAGTACTAAATTTGTCAACTATATATTGAACTCTCATATCTTTTTGGTATGAGGGGAGGGGAGGGGAGAGGGAAATATTTAATGAGTTAGATTTTAAAAAGAAGAAAAAATAGGGTTAAAATCTTTTACATAATTTTTCTTATTCTTTGAACTTATATCTTCCTTTTATTAAAATTTTATAACCACACTATTCTATTTCTATCTCTTTAAAATTAAACTCATCAAAAAAATTTCTCCCGTCCATCTCCTTCATGCCAAATAGACTCTAACATATGAAGCTAGTAATGGTTTAAAATATGGGCAATAGCGACATTGGGTTTTGTCGGTGTCAATTTTTGGGCCCAATTTCTTTAAGGCCCACGGATCAAAATAGACAATGGCCTATAAATTCCAGACGAAACGTTGGGACGGCAAAACGAAGTGAAGTTCCAATCTGCCTGTAAAATTTGCTTCTGGTCTTCAGCGGAAGGAAGCACTTGAAATGGCTACAACGGACGAAAGCGCCTCTGCTAAAAGATGGCTTCCTCTCGAAGCTAACCCTGATGTGATGAACCAGGTGCTCCTATCGTTTTATTTTATACTTTTCAACGCTTCAATTCAATATTTCTTTCAAGATAATATTGTCCGAGTGCAGTTTTAGTTCAGCTCTAGCTTGTTTCTTGTCATCGAACGTGTGTTTTTTTTTTTCGCCGTTGTGATTTTTTGTTCTCAAATAAATTCTGAGATTGATGTTCTTGAAATTCTTGCGGAAGATTGAGCGTCTTTCTCGTTTCGAATTTCAACTTTGATCGCCGTCTCATAGCTGATAGGCCATTGGAAGAATCTATGGCTGTTTGGACTTGAAAGTATGATGTAAGCTTTAAAAAAAAATTATGAAGCTAAGAAAATTTAACCTCATCTTTATTCATCATGGATGTTATATAGCAACGTGATGACATGTTCAGTTAAGAAGTTAATAGAATTATTTGCTTTGAATCTGTGACCTTATTCTTTTTCTTTGACATTTCCCTCCTGATTTTACGAAAGTACAATTTCTTGCATTGCATTCTCTTGTTATGGAAAAAAATATTATGATAAAAGTGAATTAAGTGGTGAGGGTTTGAGGCATGCTGAAGGTCTTAGATTCACTCCTTGTGCCCTTTTGTTTTACCAAAAAATGGATAGATTAATTCTGTATTTAATTTCAATGATTTGCAGTTTCTCTGGGGACTGGGCCTTCCAGAAAATGAGGCAGAGTGCTATGATGTGTATGGTCTGGATGAAGAACTACTGGAAATGGTTCCCAAGCCTGTACTAGCTGTGCTTTTTCTTTATCCCTTAACTTCAAAGGTAGTTTTGATACAGATCAGCCCTCTCTAATAAATGGTTTTAGTTAACGTTGATTATTTCTTTACTGCATGGTACACATTTTAATGTATTTTTGCACCTGCTGATTTGAGGTTAATTTCATTTCTTATCAGACTGAGGAAGAGAGGTTGCAACAGGAAAATGAAAAAAAGGTGAGTGAATAGATATAGTTTCATGCTTTCTCTAAAAACATACGTTCTTTGACATTTGATCATTCATTTAATCTAATTTGGAGTATTTAGTGTCCTTACTTGGAAGAGTCGCATATATTGTTTCGTTGCTATGCATGGATACCAGTTTACATGTTCCATTACCCATTAAAGTAGCTCAAGAAGCTGTGCTTTTGGGTGGCTTTGATTTCAATTGAACTATATGCTTTAATTATAATTTTCTATTTTATTCATGTAGGAATACAGCACTAGAGTATATTTTACGAAGCAAACTGTGGGAAATGCTTGTGGTACTGTAGGACTTCTCCATGCTCTTGGAAACATAACATCTGAGATCAAACTTAGTAAGTTTGCAGTAACTAGTGTGCCTCTGTTTAAGTAGTTAGTACACCAACCATTACTTCTCACCAACTGTTATTTCGTATTGGTGTTGCTTATTTCAGCTGAGGGATCTTTCTTTGATAGGTTCTTTAAAGCTACTGCAAACATGGACCCATTACAGGTTAGACCTCTCCCCTACCCACCCTTTGTTCACCCCTCAGGCAGCCACTTATGTAGGCACAGATAGTTGATAAGGTGATTTTATGATTACTGATCAGTCTCTTATTTTTATATCATATAGCGTGCAGAATTTCTTGAGAATGACAGAGAAATGGAAGTTGCTCATTCAATAGCTGCCACTGCTGGTGATACAGAGGTAATTTATTGATGAAGTAGCATTAAATGGGGAATGATGTGATATCTGACGATGCTGTGGTTTAAGATTGATATTCACGTCCTCAAAAGATAATTTCTTTTATTTCTCCTGTATTGTTGTAACTTGTTTTCTACTCTTGCTATATTAATCTTCAGACGTGATAAGGTAGTTATTAATATCTTAAAACAAATGCAACTTGCTTTGAGTTTTCTTCTTTAATGAGAGGGATCTTGAAAGTTTGGATATGGCAATTCGGGGCAGAATATTCTTAGTTTTTGAAACAAGTTGAAATAGTCTAGAAAATATTATATGGTTCACCTGGGAAAGTGCTTTTAGTGTTCATCATGCTAAGGAAGGAAGACTTCAAATGAGTTCAAACATATAGGAGTTAGTCAAGGTGTGACGACATACTTTGTTTTTCTCAAGCAAGACATTATACTCTTAGTCATTCTACCAAAGAGTATGGATAACCAGGGGAAGTAAAATGTTAATTAACTATATTGATGCTTGGCTTTCAAGTAAATTTTTCTCATCTTACCTTTTTGTTTCTAAATTTTTTGTGCAGGCATCAGTTAATGTGGACACTCATTTCATCTGCTTTGCTTGTGTTGATGGTACTTTCTAGATATGGTTAAGTTCATTTTTATTCTTTAAGAAGTAAAACGGTATGCAATTCCTAACGTAATTGTGCCATATGCAGGTGAACTTTATGAGCTTGATGGAAGAAAGTCGGGACCTATATCCCATGGTCAATCCTCACCAAATACTCTATTGAGGGTAAATATCATTGCATCCAAAATTAATTTATCTTTATTCTTTTCTTTTCTTTGTAAAGTACTCGTATCTTTATTCTTTTCCTCCTCCTCAGAAAGTTTTGTATTTGGGAATGGATGCAGTTTGTTTGTTTTCCAAATATTTTTAAATTAAATTATATTTCATAAATGCATGCAAATATACAGATACACGAGACAAATATAATTTTGTCTGCTGAGGGGGCTCTGGATTCTGAGTCTCATGGTATGAGGATAAAATCTTGGTGGAATAAAATTTTTGCTACTTTAAATTGACATGTGGAGACTCTCTCCCCCTTTACCTTCTAAAAGGCATCGCTTCCTTTCCTTTCTTCTCAACGCACCTCTATATAATTGTTTAGTGCTCACGGTACATTAGTGCATATGTCATATGCCTTCCAACTCCAGTGCAATGTTATCAAAATTTGCTGAATCTTCAGCCTATTTTATTAAGCTTGTTCTAAGCATTATCCCCGTCTATTGTCTCGTTAGTAATCCCGATCATGTAACAACTTGCTGGCTTTTCTGCACTTGATCTTGCTTATTAGTCTTCATTACTCGCGGAACATGCTGTTATGTGGGGAATATTCAATTTTTATATTTCGGTGAAAAATGGCTATATTTGAATTACTAATTGTTGCTTGTTCCACAACAGGATGCAGCTAAGGTCATACAGGGCATGATCCAGAAAAATCCTGGCTCTCTTAAATTCAATGTCATGGCCATTTCAAAGAAATCTGGAGATGGAAATTAAGGATGTAGGTTCAGGGGATCTTGTGTGTTGGTTGAACCTGTTTTTAAGTAGTCTTTGATGTTGTCCCTGGCATTGAAGGAACTCTTTACTCACTCCGGTTGTGCATGTACTCAGATTGTGTTTTTTTACACATAATGATCTAGCGTGATCACCACCCTCCTATAGAGTAGGGGTGCCTTTTGATTCGACAAAGATGATCCTACTGATTACAAGACCTCGCTTAACGGCGAAAATCACAGCTGACGGACCCCCCACAAAAAAAAGGAAAGAGAGAAAGAACTAGGGAATATTACCTCAAGAATTGATGTTAATCAGTTCAAAAAACTAAATGTTATTTTGCGAATTGGAGAACGATTATATCTCGTAAAAGTGTTTGAAATTTTTGATTTAGTTTTTTTTTCTAAAACATTTTTACCAGATATAATCGTTCTCCAATGAACGAAATGACATTTAGTTCTTTGAAAGTGGTCATATTGAAAAAAGAAAAAGGAAGGAGAGAAATAAATGGGGAAAGTGGTGAGGCCACAAAGGCTTGAATTGCTTAGTTTTAAAAACGCATATGTACATATTGCGTGTGGGGGTGTTAGTGTCACGAAAACAAGTAATATTGAAGTATTGAATTGATTAACATGAACTCTTGACAAATCAGAGTTGTTTATTTTCTAGTAGACTTTGCTAAACATCGAATAGACGAAAAGGATGACTATGTATAGACAAACCGAATAAAACAAACTATCAACATAGAAAGAAAAAATGTTAATATAATCTTTGGTCCCTCAAATTCTATTTAGTTTAAAAACATTGGTCATTATAACTTAATAAAAACTTGGATCATTTTGTTTCTAAAGGGATCAAAACCAATGGTTTGAAACTTAAGGAGCTGAAATCAAAATGAGGGCAAATTTAAAGGACAAAAAATGATATTAACTCAAGAAAAAACCTACATGAATATTCCTTCACCGCAAAAATGTCTAGGAGATGATTCCTATCTCCATAGCTACGACTCTCAAACGATTGATATGAAGGACGAAGGAGGTGCTGGAGGACTTGGAACTTCAACAAGGCCTTCCAACATGTGCATCACTGTCTTCACGCTGGGCCTTATTTCTGGATTATCTTGAATGCACCATATTGCTATCATCACCCATTTCTTCACCCTCCCTATGTCAGCCAAGGCCTCCTCATCATTCTCTACCAGAACCTCTATTCTTCTCTCCATATAGCAATCATAAGCCCTATTTGTTAGTATTGCCTTGCTTTTCTCAACTTTATCCAAATCCATCTCCACGCTTCTTCTACAACAAATTATCTCTAGTAGCATCACCCCATAGCTATAAACATCCACTTTAGCTGTCACTGGAGTATTCTTGAACCATTCCGGTGCTACATATCCTCTCGTTCCTCTTATCATTGTATAAGTTCCGCTCTTATCAGAATACAACAACTTGGCCAACCCAAAATCTGAGATTTTTGCTCTCAAATGTTCATCTATCAGTATGTTTTGAGGTTTTATATCACAATGAATAATAGGAGTGTCACACTCTTCGTGTAAGTAAAGCAGGCCCCTTGCAATTCCCAAGGCAAAGTTAACCCTAACATTCCAATTGGGTTTGAATTTTGCAAAGAGAATATCTGCGAGGCTACCATTTCTCATAAACTCATACACCAGAACTCTCTGAACTCCCTCGTCACAAAACCCAATCAACCGAACCAAATTTCTATGCCATGTTTTCCCAATAGCACTCAACTCATTCTTAAATTCCTTATCTCGTTCTTGAGCCACCCTATCCAATCTCTTAACTGCAACAACTGTAGCGGTAGCTGATTTGATGGTGCCTTTGTACACAATGCCAAATGAACCCCTTCCCACTTCTTCAGTGAACCCATGTGTTGCCTCCTTCAGTGCTTCATATGTGAAAGAGTGCATATTTGTTTCATCAAAGCTTGAAAATTGAACACCTTTTTTGGACTTTAACAGAATAATTGATACCACTGTGGCTACCAACAGAGTATTGACAACAAGGGAGCCAATTGGCGACCCTAATAATAAAGCAGGTTGGAGCCGAGGAGGATTAAGATTACCCAATGGTTGAATTCTTGTTTTCAAGTATGCTGGTATTCCATGGTCGTTTACATATCTTCCGTTAGAAAGGGGAAATCTTTTCTTCCAACAATCCTTTGCATGGTTAGGGATAACAGCTGCACAATTGCAATCATACAAGCAAGATCTTATACATTCATCAAGGGTATAATTGATCAACCTCTCATAGTCTCCAAGAGGCCAATTCACATTTGGACAAGGCTTCATCTCAAATACCTCTTCCGGATTTTCTTGTGATCGTTCATCATCAGCTCCACAGCCAAAGGAGAAATCAGGTTTGCATCCTCCAAATTCGTCGTTTGGATCTACCAGAGAATATCTTCCTGGACACTCACATGTTGGACTCTTGTTGGTGTCATCCCAAGAGCAGTAGCTATTGTAGCCACACGAACCACTACCCATTTCGCTAAATATTGCTTCGCAAATGTTATTGGGAACATACCCCGCAACTGACCAAAATTGAGCCTTATTGGATTCCTTTGGATGGGAATACAATGTAAAAACTCCATAATAATCAAGTGTGGCCCTGTAATAATTTCTTCTCACATCAAGAACTAAGTTGCCCCATACACTTTTTTGACCTATATACATATTGCCTAAAGAATTAAAGACTAGTCCTGAAACAGAGTCTTTTGAAGGTGCATCAAATCCATGATATGGGTTGTAATGAAATTCGGTTGGCCATGCAATCTGACTTAACAAGAATTTGACACCATTGAAATAAAGTTCAAACCTTCCCTTTGAGTAATTCGTTTGTGACAAGTGAGAAGACAACTTACCGTTGAGAGGCAGAGTCTGGTTTGGCAACAGAGTATCAGTGGGATTGTCGAAACTTTGCCACAAGTAGGAAGAAGTTGAGGATGCCAAAACAAAATTTCCATCGTCACGCATTTCTGCATAGGACACATCTCCTTGGAGTTCACCAGTTGTCCACATGGCTTGACCTTGGGGGTTAGTGAGATTGAGACCTGTGGGTGTGAGCTGAACACGCGATCCTGCTGGTACTGCTGGATTTGGCATGTTTGCATACCAGACAACGGTTTTGCTAGGTATATTATTATTGAACCAGATGGCAAGCAGAAAGAGATTTGTGTTCTCGATTCGGCGAAATCCGAAAGCGAATTCGCCTGAAGGGGAGAGCCATGGAGCATTTTGATCGTTTGTGGAGAGTATTGTGTTCAAAGCAACGTTTCCAAAAGTCAAATGATGAAAGTGAAGCAAGAAAAGGGCCAAGAAGAAGAAGATATTGGGAATAGCCATATATATATGATGAAAACGAGTGAACTTTAGAATCAGATTTGTCGAGAGAAGAGAGCGGGGAAGGGTTGCTTTAAGGGGATAGAAACGTGAGAGAAGCAAAGAAACGTGAGAATCTAAAAGGAGGCTAGGAACGTGAGAGAATCAAAGAATCTTCAAGGAGGCAAGGAATATGTCGAAAGGCCACACTGCCACACTATGAGTGGTTGACCTGGTCTTCGTCCACTTTTCAGCATTGAAAAGTCATGGACATAATTAAGAACTTCATTCACAACTTCACATTGATCTCAGTTTAGATGTTGTTGTGTACTACATAGTTTTAAATTTGTGGGCTTTCGTTTGATATTCGGTCTTATTATGAAGAAGGATAACAAATTATTGTGGTTTGGAAGGTTGCCCAAAACGAGGAAGCAGCTCTACATACAGAGCGATCCCTTTGAGAATGGGATTAGTAGGCATTTAGTACATCCAAAAGCAACTTTCTTAAAAATTGAAATGAAATGAATGATGGAGGTGGCTCACTGATATTGCACACAGGGCTTAATCTTGGACCATACAAAATGGGTAAAGAGTATACAAACCAAAAACCAGGGCCTGGATGCTCATGAAAACTGAGTGGCTGCCATGCACCCTCACAAAGTTGCCTTGCACGATTCTTCTTCACGCCCTTTCATTCATTATTCATCATATTATAGGACTTGCTTTTCCCTGTTTCCAGCATTCTTTAATCACTTTCTTGCTTGCCTCGTTTACATCTCTCCTCATCTTATTAAATTAAACAAACAAAATACTTGGCCGAACAAGACAATAAGACCGAATATCAAACGAAGCCCACAAATGTTTCTTCTTTTGTTAATATAAAATGACAATAAGAACTTCATGCACTTTTCTTCTCAGTTTGCTCATCATTGTGAGAGCGCTGCGGGTCTAATTATACAGTTTTTATCTATCGGGTTAGATGTAAAATGTTTAATTACTTCATTTTAAATGAAATAAAAATAAAAATTAAGAGGGTTAAGGGCAATTTTGTCGCAAAAGTGTTAAAAATGGAGCAATTTTGTTCTGATCGTTATCCCAATTAATTTTGTAAAGTTAGATTAGGATAAATTTGCATCTTAGTTAAAATGAAGTGTAAGATATGTGGACTCTAAGTTTAACATATTTGATGAATTAACGGTTAAAATTAATTAGGTAAAATTGCTCCATTTTTTACACTTTCGGGATGAATTTAAATTGATCATTGGTGACAACTTTCAAAGTGAAATTTCCCTTCAATGACAACTTTCAGGGCAAAATTGTTCCTTAGTTGACAGTTAAATGATCATATTTATTTTAGAGTTTGTACCTATTAAAATTATTTTTAAAAGGTACAAGTTGAAAAGAAAAAAACTGAACTGCTCAAATTAAATTAAACCCATACAGTCCAAATTTTGGTGCTCAACTCATTCCATTTTTTTCATTACGTTATCTTCCTAACAAAAAAAATTGAACTCTCATGCATGTGATGCCTAAATGTAAAATTTATGTATACATGTAATCAAGAAAAATATCTATATATGCAGAGAAAATAATTATATTGTATTTTTAGAGTGCAAATATATAAATTTCATAGTGTATGTCATACTTAAAACAATGATTTATTGTTATAAAAAATTATGAATCATTATTGATCCTTATTTAATTAATATTTACATATATTAAGTAAGTACATATAATTTTATAAATTTTAGGAATATTAATAAAAACTTTGAAGAAATTAAGTGTGGATAAAATTTTTAGAAGACTAAAATTTATGACAATATTCCTCCTGGTCCTTAATATAAGACATATTTTCCTAATTTAATTATATTAATAAAGTTAGTTAACATTACATGTATATTTTCTAAAATACTCTACACATCTTCCTTAATTCTCCTCTTTGATTATGGTTCAGAGAGCACCAATAGAGATAAATTAAAAAAAGATTGATAAATATGAAAACTATTGCTTATATTTAAAACCGAGATGAACTCTCTAAATATATTTTATGTTAAGGATCGGAGGAGTAAATACTTAAAACAACTATTTTCTCCTATTCTTTTTTATTGTTTTAATTTATTTTTATATGCTTCTTTTATTAGATATTCATCCTTTCTCAGTTTCTTTCTTCTTGCATTTAAATTGTCATTGTCTCTAACTACCCAATATCTCATGAACAATGAGAAATTCAAAGCTGGAAAAATGGGTGTGGATAAAAAAATCACAAGAAGTAGGAATTGAAATTAGTTACTCCATTACTAGAAGATCCCTGTACAGTGCTAACGAAAAATTCTTAAGTAAGTAATAAGATTATTAAACCCGGACCGGACTCTAAACCAGAGTCAAAATTAGAGTTAATTTGAGTTAAACTGGTGAGAAATTGAATATCCAAGGTTATTAATATAAAATTCTGATTTTTTTTTAAATCGAATCAAATGATCTTTTTAAATAAAAAAATAATGAACTAGTTAAACCGGTTATCTGGTCGGTTGGTCGGTTTTGAACTTGACGACCTGGTCCAGTCCGATTTTAATAAGCTTGATAAGAAAACTAAACAAAAAAAAAGTACTGGTTGGTCGGTTTTTGGCTTAAACCGGCCAGTCCGGTCCAGTTTTAATAAGCTTGATAAGAAAACTAAAAAAAAAATAAGTAGAGTAATATTATGAGATTTAGGTTATATATATATATATATATATATATATATATATATATTACATTGATTTTGGTTTTATAAGAGAAAAGTGATGGAATAATAGGACGGAAAGAATACTAAAACGAAAAACTTTTAAAAATGACAATTTTTTTTTTTTTTTGAAAGTTTTTCCTCTTTAACAATTTCTTCGTAATTTTATTTACATCCTAAGATAGGGTAATTCATCAGGAAATCACAAATCAGGTTGCTTTCTGCTTCTTTAGAAAGGGGAGAAAAAATGAAGTTGCTCATTATTGCATGTGGCCCATAATAATACCATTTCATGTGTGTGGAAAAACCCCATTGAGAAGTGTATTTTCTATCTTAAAAATAATTAATATAATTCACGACCTGCGGTTCAAATTTTTATTGGAATTGATGCTCACATTTAGTATCCCATAGTGCCTTAAATAATATTGCATCTAATAGGTGGATACTTATGCTTAGCAAAAAAAAAAAAGTATAATTGCAATGTTATAATAAATAAAATTGGCAAATATTATACGCATATTTCGTATTTATGATCTTCTTAAAAGAACACACATATATAGCTAGAGAGTAGATGTCTGATTTTTACACAAACTATAAATTTTGCTATTAAGTACTCCCTCCGGTCCTAATTATAAGAGCTAGTTGATTTTTTTGGAGAGATTAAGGAAGCTAATTAAATTAACTTAGAGTATTTTGTCTTCTTCAAACTAAATAGTTTGACCAATAAACTAATATATAATATAAGAAAACACAACATATGAAATGATTAAGTAACTTATTTAACTTCCTTAATCTCTCTAAAAAAACTCAACTAGCTCTTATAATTAGGACCAGAGGTAGTATCCCCGAGTATAAGTGTAGACTATGATGAAGGGAGTGAGAGAACGTAACTTTTGCAAATTAGTGAAATAATCATTTAAAAAAAAATCACTATAGCAAAGCATATATAGAAGTTTGATCAAGATTAATTAATAGATATCAAAAATAGACATCTGGCTTTGATTTTCCTGTATTCAATAGATAGAAGAAGTTGAATGATTGGGAATCAGGTAAATAACGACATTCATAGATTTTTTTTTTTTTTTTTTTTTTTTATGGACAGAGTTAACAAATCATGAACATATTTTGGGGTGTGTGTTAGTTGGAACTGGACCGATACGAAGCAATTTGCTTGGTAGGGAGAACTAAGTAGATAGATTTAAGGTATCAGATTAGATGTGGACAGTCTAGATGTGAGTTTTTAAAAGTATATATTTTTTTGAAAAAAATTAATGGGTATAAAATCTAAAAGAAAATAATCTCTTACTTATTATTCTTTTAAGAAGTCATTTTATTTATTTATTTAAACAATCATCATTTTTAAAAAATTGATATCTAAATAATTCAAAATTAGATTTAAATGACCCTGATCTACTTAGGTCTCTCATATCACGTATTCTTTAATGTTAATGTTACTTAGTAGGGAACTGGCCGGTTCCCATATCACATCGTTCCTTAACATTGGGCCTGTTTGGGTTGGCGGTAGGAGTGGTGGCTTAAAAGCTATCTGACTTTAAAAAAGTTTCGGTAGGAAAAAAGTCGGTTATAGATAATGATTTGTGTTTGGATTCAGGTTTGAGCTTTTTTGAAGTTTTGCTTTTTTCTTAATCGATGAGTGTTTGAATTATTATTTGAAAAGTCAGTTAAGATAGAAAATGATTGAAAATGGCGTTTAATTATATTGAATACTACTATACATATTAGTTGTATATATTAGGATAATAAAAATTTCAATTTCAATTTTAATTTGGAAAAAAGTTAAATGATTATTAAAAAAATTAATAAGCAATAAAGTCCTTAATTAAATATATTTAACGATAAAATTGTTTATAAAATAAAATGCATACAAATAATACATTAATTTCTATAACATATTAATTAAATATATTTATTGTGCAGATGATATTATATCTATAAGATAATTAAAAGGATAATTATATGCGGACCCCACATGATAAAAGGAGAAGAGCAACCAGCCAAAATTGTGGACCCCACATGGTCGTGTTTAAGCATCATGCGTGAGCTGAGCTGGGCTAAGAGCTATCATATATGAGAACGCAAGGAACGCAGGAAAACAGGTCAATTCGGTGGGTTGCAAAAAACGACGTTTTTGGGCGTTTTTGACAAAATCCCATTAAGCCTAATGATCTCCCAAACAGCCTGCGTTGGCGTTTTTGGATATGCTGCCCCTAATGGACCAGAACGCCCCTAATGGGCCAGAATGCTGCAAACCAAACAGGCACATTGACCCTGTCAATAAATTATCTTTATCAATATCATTATATAATACCTGATACCAAATTGAAACAGTAAACTTATATCTATTTTATTTTATGCCTTTATAAGTCCAAAAATCAATTGAAAGACCAAGTGTTTTTTTTTTATTGATTTATATCAATTATTCGTGAGCTAGAAAGCTCAACTACTCTGAGAATGAAATGTTGACACTACATGCATGGCAAGAAATGAAAGAGTAACTATCAATGTCGTCCATTCGGCCACTGTGAAGAGTGCAATCACGAGAGGTCACAAGAGACTCGTAACAGGTTTTTATTAATTTTCTAAGAAGTGAAATTAGTTTGACTTGTGATTTTCTTATGTTATCGAAAACTGATCAATGACCAACTTTATTTATTTTTTCCCATCTAAAGAACCAGAAAACAGTCTAATTCCGATCAACTGCGTTGTGTGCCAACAAAAATCAATGCAAGACTTTGTCAAACAAGGGAAAGCTGGTGGCCACGTCATTACATCTCAAAAATAAACTTAGAGTCCACATTATGTGCACATAAGATATATGCTTCTTATGTGCTCATAACTCTATTCAAGAGCAGTCCCATAAAATTATAGAAAGAGGGCCACAATTGGTGGGGATATTTGAGGGTTCGGGGGCAGCGCCCCCGAATTTTTTTTTTAAAGCAAAGTTTTAAATGCATTAAAAAATAAAAGAATATAAATAAGAAAAGAAAAAAAATATCAAAAAAATATTCTGAAATCAGTGAATCTTGATGATGTAATAAGAGAGGTAATTATTTTACTAACCTGTCATTTAAAAAAAAGGCTAAGATCTTTGTTAAAAATGCAATTACATAGATTCCAATGAAGTGTGGACACTTAATAAGTTCAGGTACATATATTTTAATAACAAAAGTATATTACAATAAAAATAATTACAATGTCATCCTTCTATGTCTTATTTTTTTTGGAATTTCATCATAGTTGTCTTATTATCAATGCTATCAAATACATTTTTTTCAATATAAGACACTAAACAATCATTCAATCATTCATTCACATCCGATTATAAAGTGCAATCTTAATGTATTAAGGATGGACACTTAATTTAAGGGTGGACAATTATTCAAACATGTATTTTTTTTTTTTTTTTTTTTTTTTTTTTTTTTTTTTAAAAAAAAAAATCTTCAAATTCAAGGGGTGGCACTTGATACTATATATATATATATATATATATATATATATATAAAAATGCTCATATCTCTAATAGAGGTATGAGCACATAAGAAGCACATATATCTTATGTGCACATAATGTGGACTCATAAACTTATCTGATTTGTTAAGAGTTTATGTTAATTTAATATTATTTGTTTTTTTTTTATATTATTTGTTTTTGTGTTAGTTAAGACTAACACCGAACTAGGGAAAGCTAAACAGACATGGGCCCGTTTATATCTAATTTTGAACGGCCCATACTTGAGTATTTTTAAAAATGGTGTTAAATAAAAAAATATTTTAAAAAAGAATAATAGTTAAAAAATATAGACTCTTAAAAAATTGTATCTGAACTGTCTAAATTTGATCTAACTGCCCAAATTAAACCGGTTCCAATAAAAATCCTATGTTCTGCATTTCATGGACTTTTAAGAGTAATCACTTTTTACCTAAAACATCCTTAGGAGGATTTTACATATAAAAAGATTGATGATTTGTGAAGACGATCAACCAGAACCCACTCATATTATAAAAAACTTCACAGCAACGAAGTAAAAAGTTTTAGAATTATGCCAAGTATTTTATTTTTATTAGTTAAATCAGTGTGGATCATTTTTCTCTTTTTAACTAATTTCAACTTTCTTTTTTTAACAATATAGGGGTATTTCGGCCTTTTACCAACTTTCATAAATTCCTAATTAGACATCTTAATCTAATTAAGAATTTGTTTAAAGCGTAGGCCTAATTTTGGTTTTGATCATTTTAACCGGGGTTTTTTTTTTGCCGGTTTTAATATGATTTTTCGAAAATATTATATTATAGACTTATATTGATTCAAATTATTTATTGGTACGTAAATATTAAATTACAGTGAGTAATACTTTTATTATTTTAAGTCTACATATGTTGTCTCCATAAAAAAGTATACATATCTTATGTGGGGCAAAGAGGTACATCTATTAATTAAATTAATATACTAGCTAACACATTATATGTGTGAAGGAATAGGATCTTGATTCCTTATACTATCACTTTTCATACTATCCCTTTACGTTACGTACACATTTATACACACAAGTCTTCAATCATTTAAAAGCCTATCTTTCCAAGACTTGGGTTCAAGAAGCTCATCAACCATATGGCTACAGAATATTATACACTATATATAAAACCATCATAGCTAAGTCATACTGAACTGCAAAGATGACTAGCTACCAAAGAAAATACGAGTACTAAGCAAATGACAACCATTGTTATGAACAGCATACATATATATAAAGATAACCCACCTGCAAGTTGGAACAACGTAAGAAGCAGTTTATTTAGGGTGATAATACCTACCATAAAACTATTGCACGTACACGGACGTTTCCACAGTTTGAGACACTCAAACAGTTGTGTAGAAGGAAGGCGGTGGTGGATTTGGAATGTCAACGAGGCCTTCTAACATTTGCATCACAGTCTTCATGCTTGGCCTCACATCAGGATTCTCTTGAATGCACCATATTGCTATCATCACCCACTTCTTCAACCTCCCTATGTCAGCCATGGCCTCCTCATCGTTCTCTACCATAATGTCTATTCTTCCCTCCATATAGCAATCATAAGCCCAATCTGTCAGTATTGCTTCTTCTTCGCCCACTTCACCCATTTCCTTTTCCACATTTCTTCTGCAACTAATTATCTCTAGCAGCATCACACCATAACTATACACATCCACCTTAGCCGTCACTGGAATATTATTGAACCATTCTGGTGCTACATATCCTATCGTTCCTCTTATCATTGTGTGAGTTTGACTCTGATTGAAATGCAACAACTTGGCCAGCCCAAAATCTGAGATTTTTACCCTCAAATGTTCATCTATCAGTATGTTTTGAGGTTTTATATCACAATGAATAATAGGAGTGTCACACTCTTCATGTAAGTAGAGCAATCCCCTTGCAATTCCCAAAGCAAAGTTGACCCTTTTATTCCAATGGGGTTTGAAGTTTCCAAAGAGAATATCTGCGAGAGTACCATTGTTCATGAACTCATACACCAAAAGTCTGTGAACTCCCTCGTCACAGAACCCAACCAACCGGACCAGATTTTTGTGGCATGTGTTCCCAATAGCTCTCAACTCATTCCTAAACTCCTTCTCTCGTTCTTGAGCCAATCTCTCCAATCTTTTTACTGCAATAACAGTATTCGTCATTGAATTGAGGGTGCCTTTGTACACAATGCCAAAGGAACCCCTTCCTACTTCTTCATTAAACTCATCTGTTGCCTCCTTCAGTGCTTCGTATGAGAAAGAATTCATATTTGTCTCGACAAGACTTGAAACATGATGAGTAGTCTTTTTTGCCTTCAAGAGAATAATGGAAACAAAAGTGGCTACCAATAGAGCAATAATGACAAGGGACCCAATAAGCGAGCCAATCAAAGCGGGTTTCCAAGAAGGATGATTAAGATTAGCCAGTGGTTGAATTCTAATCTTTAAGAGCGCTGTCGTTCCACTCTCACTGCTTGCAGAGAATTTTCCGTTAGAAAGGGGCAATCTTTTCTTCCAACAATCCTTTGCAGTGTTAGAGATAGCAACCGCACAATTACAATCATTCAAGCAAGATATTATACATTCATCCTGGGAATAATTGACCAACCTCTCATAATCTCCAAGAGGCCAGTTCACACTTTGCAAAAGCTCAATGTCATATACGTCTTGTGGATTTTCTCGTGACCGCACATCATCGGCCCCACAACCAAGGGGCAAATCAGGTTGGCATCCTCCAAAATTGTCGTTTGGATCTACCAAGAAATATCCTTTTGGACACGTACATGTTGGCCTCTTGTTGTTGTCATCCCAAGAGCAGTAGCTATTGTAGCCACACGAACCACTACCCATTTCGCTAAATATTGCTTCGCAAATGTTACTGGGAACATACCCCGCAACTGACCAAACTTGAGCCTCATTGGGTTCCTTTGGATGGGAATACAATGTAAAAACTCCATAATAATCAAGTGTAGCCCTGTAATAATTTCTTCTCACATCAAGAACTAAGTTGTCCCATACACGTTTTTGACCTATATACATGATGCCTGAAGAATTAAAGACTAGTCCTGAAAAAGAGTCATTTGAAGTTGCATCAAATTCATGATATGGGTTGTAATGAAATTCGGTTGGCCATGCAATCTGACTTAACAAGAATATGACTTCATTGGAATAAAGCTCAAACCTTCCCTTTGTGTAATTAGTTTGTGAAAAGCGAGAAGACAACATGCCGTTGAGAGGTAGAGTTTGGTTTGGTAACAGTGTATCAGTGGGATTGTTGAAACTTTGCCACAAATAGGAAGAATTTGAGGATGCCAGCACAAAATTTCCATCGTCACGCATTTCAGCATAGGACACATCTCCTTGGAGTTCACCAGTTGTCCACGTGGGTTGACCTTGGGGGTTAGTGAGATTGAGACCTGTTGGTGTGAGCTGAACACGCGATCCTACTGGTACTGCTGGATTTGGCATGTTTTGATACCAGACGATGGTTTTGCTAGGTATATTGTTGAACCAGATGGCAAGCAGAAAGAGATTTGTGTTCTCGATTCGGCGAAATCCGAAAGCGAATTCGCCGGAAGGGGAGAGCCATGGAGGGTTTTGATCGTTGGTGGAGAGTATTGTGTTCAAAGCAACGTTTCCAAAAGCCAGATGATGAAAGTGAAGCAAGAAAAGGAAGAAGATATTGGGAATAGCCATATATGATGAAAGCGAGTGAACTTTAGAATCAGATTTGCCGAGAGAAGAGAGCGGGGAAGGGTGGCTTTAAGGGGATAGAAACCTGAGAGAAGCAAAGGAGACGAAGATGCCAGGAATATGTCGAAAGGCCACAGTGCCACACTATGCTACGTTGACCTCTTCTTCGTCCGCTTTTCAGCATTGAAAAGTCATGCACATAATTAAGTACTTCATTCACAACTTCGCATTGATCTCTGTTTAGATATTGTGTACAGTTTGTGTACTATAATGCCTGCCTGTGAGTGCTAGCTTGGAATAACGATGGTAGCCTTTTAAAATAGTTTTGTAATCATAATTTACAATATACAAATATATAAAACAAATTTTATCTTGATGTACGTAAATAAATACTTTTGGTATCCAGAAAATCTCTTTAAGATTTCAAGGGACAAAAAACAAATCCCATAGAAAAATCTCCTCTAAAAAAATGTCTCAAGGGACATTTGTGATATGAATTATAAGGGTGAAATGACCATTTTGCCCCCATTTCCTTCCCTTTATCTCAAGCAATTTTTCAGGTTCCCCAAGTTCTCTCGATTGACGGTGATTAAAGTGATGTTGCTGGATGGGAAGAAGGGCTGTACGTTGGTATTGAGTTTGTGACGCTAGGATCAAAGGCTAGGCTAGGAATGTTGTCTTTGGCGACGCCCATGACCATTTTGATCCCAAAGTTTGCAAGGGCTTTGATGATCACAGGATCGGCGCCGTAGAGCCGGACTTGGCCATTGGTGCTGGTCTGAAGTAGCTTTGTCGTCACTTCTGGCAGCGGAAGGTTGTCGGCCACCTGGCCATAATTTACGCCAATGAAGGATTGAGACTCTGTAATAAGGCGAAGAAATAGAGGTAGTAGACCCAGGAAGTTAAAAACCTTCTATAAAAGAATTGAATCAATTGAAAATCCAAGTTCATTAGAAGCGAAGTTAATATGAAATTAAACAGAGATTTTAAGAATCAAAGTTATTTTCAAATTATAGTGTTCCTTATAACAAAAACACAGAGTTTGTTGTTGTCACACCCACTAGAAATCAAGAATGAATGGATCGATTCTTGCATAAAATGAAGCGTAGTGTTCGTGGAGATGGAGTTGTTAAAACTTGGAGATGAAGTTGCCAAAACCCTGAAGATAAAGTTGTTAAAACGTGCATATGAAGTTATCAAAGCCCTGGAGATGGAGTTGTTAAATGTGGAGATAGAATTGCTAAAAGGGTTAAGGTGCAGATTTGCCAACGAACTATTATTCGAGGAGCGTCTGGCACAAAAAATAATTGAAGTGACCAAATTGGCCAACGAACTATTAAAAAGTGAAAAAAATACCAAAGAACTATTTTTTTAAAAAAAACAACTATCACTATTACGTTAAAATATGAGGCACTGGTGTAGGACAGTGGCGGAAACGCTGGAGAAAAGAGCGGTTAAACCTTCTTGTTGGATAAGGCAAACACCAACAGAGATGGGACCCATGCGAGCAGGCGTTGTGGCAACGACGGTTGCTGCTTGTGGCATCGGAGGCACGCAACCAGGGTGCAATGTGCGTGTCGGTCGAAAGCTGTGGACTGCTGGATGAGTTCAAGAGGGTGAGTGGAACACCCAGCAGCAATGAAAGCTTTGGAGACGCGACGCGTCGCAACACCGTGATGATCAATGGAAGACAGAGACACCAAGACAGTGACGGGGTAATAGTTTGTTGGCGAATCTGCTCAAAATTGTGTTTTTTTTTCACTTTTTAATAGTTTGTTGGCCAATTTGGTCCCTTCAATTGTTTTTTGTGCCAGACGCTCCTCGGATAATAGTTCGTTGGCAAATCTGCACCTTAACCCTTGTTAAAATGTGTAGATGAAGTTGTCAAAACCCAACAAAATGAGTTGCCAAAACGAGAAGGAGTTGTCAAAACCTAACAAAATGAGTTGTCAAAATGTTTTGATGGAGTTTTCAAAGCCCTAGGGATGGAGTTATTGAAACGTGGAGATGGAGTTGTCAAAAACCTGGAGATAGAGTTGTTAAAATATGGAGATGAAGTTGTCAATGAAAGTGGAGCTTTATCACCAAGAGGGGGGTGAATTGGAGATTTTAAAAATTCTTTCAAAAGAGCTCTGTTTTTCGAATGCTAAAACAGAGTGGAATAAGGAGTAGAGAAGAACAGCAAGACACAAGGATTTATACTGGTTCGGTCTAATCTCTTGACCTACGTCTAGTCCCCAGACTCTCTGGGATTTTCGCTATCACAATTGATTACACACTCTGCACTCAAGCGTAATTCTCTCACTAGAACTTACTCCCCCTTACAAGTTATAATCAATGAACCCAATCACCAAGTCCCCCTGACTTGTGATTCTTTACAAGAAATGATTTTCAAGTAAGAAACTCTTTCTAAGAGTGGATAAGAATAAACACTGAAGTTCTAATGTATCAACAAATACTTTGCACAGAAAAACTCAAGAGTAGTTGGAAACTTTAATGACTTTCGTTTTTTGTAGTCTTAGTTGTTGAGAGAAATTGAAAGCTACTCTATTTATACTAAGAGAGCATTAAAGATCCGTTACAAACTCCATTATGACCGTTGGTGCATTAATCTATTTGTTGGAAGCATTTTGGAGTCTTTCTCTCTACTCTTCACTTAATCCGGTTGTACGAAGTTCGAGTTGACTTCTTGAATATTAATCCGTTTGAATAGCAGCTACTGGATGTGGTAGGCAGACATTAATCCTTTGTAAGCGTGTGCAGAAGGATTACCCAAAAGTATGCAACTTTCTGGGTTTAGCATTTAATGTTCTGACATGCTTTTTGCTTTTGCTTTAAACCTTCAATTAGTATTCTCTAATTTATCTGAAACTCACTAACAAAGTGGTTAAACATAGCTGGGAATATCAGAGAATAATAATAACAAGTATTGAGATTAAACAAATAGTTTTTCACAAAATCGTTCAACTTGATTTTCAAAACCCGCGACCAATACTTGAGTATGTTCTTCAATACTCAAGTATGTCACTGTGCACTAATATGAATACTTGAGTATACATCTTAATACTCGAGTATTCATCTTCCAGAGAGGCACTTCATGATTTGAGCTTTGGACAATTTCTTTGAATAAAACCAATACTCAAGTATTGAAACCAATACTCGAGTTTTGAACTTTTTATGTGAAAATAAGTTTAAGTCCAAAACCTCAATACTTGAGTTTTCAAAACATTTGAAAAAGAGCCAAGCTCTCTGTATGCCCAATACTCGAGTATTCAACTCAATACTCGAGTAATCAATTTGTTTGAAAACTTTGTGAAATCTTTTCCAAGTCAATACTTCAGTATTCAAATCACTTGGAAATAGAAAACCTTTCTGTATAACCAATACTCAAGTATTCAACTCAATACTTGAGTATTAAGATGTTTTCAAAAACTTGGAAAAGTTTCTGCCAAATCAATACTTGAGTTTTCATTTCAATACTTGAGTATTCATAAACATGTGTAAAGTTTGAAAACTTTTGATAGTCCAATACTCGAGTATTCACATGTTGGAATACTTTGGTGACTCTTTGTATAACCAATACTTGAGTATCCAAATGGATACTTGAGTATTGATAATTTTTCCTTTTTGTGAAAGAGTCTCTGTATGATCAATACTCAAGTATTCAAACCAATACTTGAGTATTGACTCATTGTGAAAAACTTGGAATGCTCTCTATAACTTCAATACTTGAGTATTCATGAGAATACTCAAATATTGCTCATCTTTGTGAAAATAAGTCATTCTCTGTCAACTCAATACTTGAGTATTGAAACCAATACTCGAGTATTCTCTTGACAATAAGTTTTTCAACTTACCAAAACAAATTTTAACTTGTGTTTACAATTGCCAGTTATCATCAAAACACATAGAGAACTAACAGTCAAAAACCTGGAGATGAAGTTGTTAAAATGTGCAGATAAAGTTGTCAAAATGTGAAGGAGTTGTCAAAACCCAACAGAAGGAGTTGTCAAAATGTGCATATGGAGTTGTCAAAACCTAATAGAAGGAGTTGTCAAAATGACAAGAAAGAGTTGTCAAAACCCAATAGAAGGAGTTGTCAAAACATTGTGATGGAGTTGTCAAAACCCTAGAGATGAAGTTGTTAAAATGTGGAGATGGAGTTGTCAAAAACCTGGAGATGAAGTTGTTAAAACGTGGAGATGGAGTTGTCAAAATGTGGAGATTGAGTTGTTAAAACGTTGTGATGGAGTTGTTAAAACGTTGTGATGTAGTTGTTAAACTGTTATGATATAGATGATAAAAGCTGAAGATGTAGTTTTTAAAACGTTGTGATGGAGTTGTTAAAACCTGGAGATGTAGTTGTTAAAACGTTGTGATAAAGTTGTTAAAACCTGAACATGGACATGTTAACTTTTGGACATTCACTTGGAAAAAGCAATCCATGGAGTTGTCAAACACTTGGACATCGACATCACACCATTTTTTTTATACATATCATTACATAACATTGACAAAACGAACTGAGGAACCAAAAATTTAATCATATAATTGAAAAACAAAAATCGAGTAAATACAAATGTACCTTTATATAAGGACAAATTGTCAACAACATTGTCATCAATACAAATGCCTTTTTACACAAATATAAATTGTCAACAACATTATCATCATTATAAATGAACATTGACACAAATACAAATTGTCAACAACTTTGTCATCATTACAAATGCCTCTTTTGTGGCTATTTGTTCCTCTTTATTTGATGAGACTCCTTGACCAAAGACAAAACTTTTTCTCAATGTATGTTGTGAAGATGAGTAACCATATCATCATTGTCATGCTCATCTACATATTCAACATTTTCCAATTCCATATCAAATATGTCTTTAGCTTCATTTTGTAAGTTACCATCCCATCTGATCTCCACCTAAACAATATTACATAAATTTGAAAAGTTAGTGGATAAATTATATCATTTTTCTTTGACCAAATAGTTTAGGGAAGGCACCACCAACTTACATCCAAATCTATCCATCCTATCCACCAGTGCAGGAAGCATCGTTACACCAACAATCTCACCAATTGCACTACTCTCCAGCCTTAGCATATTCTCAACAAATATGACAATCTCCTACAATCAACATAGAACTCATTTGCTACGAAAATTCGTAATTGTAACATTTACTTTCATGCAAAACAGTTCTATGAAGCATAACAAAGATACAAGCATGATTGTGATGCTGAAAATCATAATCTATCATAATCCTAGACATGCATGTCACCAATACATATCCTCCCAGTGTAGGCAAAAAAGAAAAAAAAATATAAATAATTAACATTAGTCTTGCTTATCTGTAACATATTGAACGAAAATAATGGTTGATTCCAGCTTAATCTTTCTGGATGCCACACAAGCTTGTAAAGCAAAACGAGATTATTTTCATATAATAGTCTCGCACAAGGAAAATCGATAAGCCAGCAATAAAGAAACCTCTACATATGCAGAACAACAACCATAAAATTTATATATAAACAACATCATTTTCCTTATTCGGTACTCATCTACGAATACCTAAAATATCAAAACAATGACTATCATGAATATCATGTCCATATAAGCTAGAGCCAGTAACACGAAACCTGATAGAGCAATCAAAAATTGAAAATAGGACAAATTTGGGGCACTCACTTGTTCAACGTTGTCACCATCAAAATCATTGTGGGATTGGCTGCTATAAATTCTAGCTCCTTCAACGTCCACGCCATTTTTACTAAATTTGAACCGGCACTTAGCTCTGGAGCCATTGGAGAGTTTGATTCCAAAGGTGAGTTTGAGGGAACCAAATTTGGTTGTGAAAGCGAGATAAGGAGAGTCCAATTTGGAGAAGGAGGTAGGGGAAGCAAGGGATTAGAATCAGAATATACTAGGGAGCAGGATATGATTGGGATTAGAATCGTCATCAATATCGCCAACGATGACGTTCCTAGCCTAGCCTCTAATCTAGCCTCGCAAGCTCAATGGGTCAACAACGGTCGCTGGCATCCAACAGCTACACCTCTGTCCGTGACGAAGAAAAATGGATCCCAGGTGCTGCGTTTCGTTGGGTCGGGGTTATATTTAGGCTATGTTTGGTTGGAGGTGAGGAAGGGAGGGGAGGTGCCTCTCCCTAGTGTGAAAAGTCAGATATGCCCATAATGTGACATGCTTCTAAAGTTAATGTGCGGAAAACGATGCAAAAAGCTATGTAATTTTTAAAATTTCTCATGGGTAATTTGGTCAAAAATTGTCCTCCTCTCCCCTCCCTCCCGTCAAACCAAACATAGCCTTAAGGAAATGGGAGCAAATTGGTAATTTCATACTTTGATTTAATATCACAAATGACAAACCATTTCTAGAGGAGAAATTTTTGTGAGATTTTTTTTCGATTGTTTTAGTCCCTTGGCACCTTAAAGGATTTTACCAAAAATGATCCAAGGGACCTTAAAGGATTTTACCAAAAATGATCCTAAACGTGTTAGCTCACAATCATAGGTCCTTCCACCCATTTTGGGAGCTCATCCAATAATGAAAATTACTATGCTCATCATTATGAGAGCTGCGTGTCACGCATAGAAAGGAACGTTGGATATTTTGCATGCACAAACACTCCGTATTAAAGGGAGGTTTAGACTTCAAGTATGGAAGAGTCTAGAAACTCCTAGAATGTTGTAGATATATGTACATAGAGGTAGAATTGTATAGAAAATTCTAGAACCTCTCATGTAAAGATAAATATCTAGATATTTGTAAGGAAGGTTCTAGAGAACCATTTATGACCGTAGGATGTTTTCAATCTAGACCGTTCATTGAGGAGGTGTTAGGCTATAAATAGGAGATGCCTCCCTCATTTGTAATCCGTCCAAGAGTCTTTAAGCATTGGTTGTTTAAGAGCTTCTCTCTTTAAGTTCTCTTTCTCTCTCTAAAGTTCTCTTGTTCTTTACCTTTCCTTGCCTACTCATGGGGTTTCGGCTAACTTAGCGAAGATTAAGAGGGGTGATCAAACTAAGGCCGGCACGGTTTTGGGAGGTCAACTTTGAGGCCGTGACAAAGTGGTATCATAGCCTTGGTTCGGAGCAGCTGGGTTCGAAGCTGTGAACATGGTTCGTAGGCAAGAATGTCGGGTAATACGGAGGACGTTGTTGTTGCTAGAGAAGAGAGGGATAGAGAGAGAACATCTTGAGGACCCGAGGATCAAGCAAGTCCCGCCAAGATGAGGATGCTACTACCTTGATGGTAAGGGTAGAAGCTTTGGAGGGACAAGTCTTGTGGAAAGAGCAATGAAGCTCCTTCGTAAGCATAGTAGTAGGGTTGGATCGCTCAGTTCGGTGAAGGACTCCCGAGTGGAGGGGGTGGACCACGTCATGGAGGCGTAGGAGTCGCCAGAGTTGTCTGGATCCATCTTGGAGGCGCATGAGACTCACCATGGGGATACCTTAAGTTGGGGTTAAGTGGAACACCCTACTTAAGGATAATACCAGAGCTGGGCCGCTAGTTCGGTGGAGGACTCCCGAGTGGTGGAGGGGGTAGACCATGGATTGAGCACATGCATTTGGGAAGAGGGGGCGGATGTAGACTCCGTCCTAACCTTGGAGATAAGGAAAGAGGAAACATGGTTGTGAGCGGAGAAGCATGTCGAGGTATAAGGCTCTAGGCACAGACTCCGTGGTTATGGGGGTTGAGAAGGTGATCTCACCCGTGGATGGAGAAACCACTAGACTATGGTGTGAGAGCCCATTGAAGGTGGAACGTGAAGCTTCTTCCTCATCAAACAAATGTGTTTAAAAGGGTGTATCAGCGGCCTTGTCTGTGAGAATGAAGGCCTATTCAAGATCGGGGATGATCTTGATATGATAAAGTGACGAGGGCGTCACTGGATTAGGTGGGGGAGAGTATCACGCATAAAAAGGAACGCTGGATATTTTGCGTGCACAAACACTCCGTATTAAAGGGAGGTTTAGACTTCAAGTATGGAAGTGTCTAGAAATTCCTAGAATGTTGTAGATATATGTACATAGAGGGAGAATTGTATAGAAAATTCTAGAACCTCTAATGTAAAGATAAATATCTAGATATTTGTAGGCATGGGCGGACCCACCTTATGAGTTGTGGGGGGCAAGTGCCCCTTAAATTAATACATGTTTGAATTATTGATTACCCTTAAATTAAATGTCCACCCTTAATACATCAAGGCTACACTTCGTAATGGGATGAGGATAAATGGTTGAATGATTGTTTAGTGTTTTATATTGAAAAAAGATGTATTTGATAGCATTGATAATAAGGCAATTATGATGGAATTCCAAAAAATAAGGCCTAGAAGAATGATATTCTAATTATTTTATTATAATGTACTTTTTTTTATTAAAATATATGTACTTGAACTTTTTGAGTGTCCACCCTTCATTATAATTTATGTAGCTGCATTTATTTCTGACAGTACTTAGCCTTGCTTTTCTAAATGACAAGTTTGTAAAATAATTGTCTCTTTTATTACATCATTAGTATTCACTTGATTTCATAAATATTTTTTATTGTTTATACTATTTTGTTTTTTTAATGCATTTCAAACTTTCCTTTTTTTAAAAAAAAAATCGGGGGCAGCGCCCACGAACCCCCAAATATCCCAGCCAATTGTGCCCCCCTTATGTGATTTTCTGGGTCTACCCTTGTTTGTAGGGAAGGTTTTAGAGAACCATTTATGACCGTAGGATGTTTTCAATCTAGATCGTTCATTGAGGAGGTGTTAGGCTATAAATAGGAGATGTTTCCCTCATTTGTAATCCATCAGAGTCTTCAAGCATTTGTTGTTTAAGAGCTTCTCTCTCTAAAGTTCTCTTGTTCTTTGCCTTTCCTTGCCTACTCATGGGGTTTCGGCTGACTTGGCGAAAATCAAGAGGGGTGATCAAGCTAAGACTGACACGGTTTTGGGAGGTCAACTCCGAGGCCGTGACATGTGGGTCTAAATATATAGTTTTTATCCATCGGTTTAGATCTAAAATGTTTAACTACTTCATTTTAAATGGAAAAAAAAAAGTGTTAAGCGCAATTTTGCCCCGTAAGTGTTAAAAAGGAAGTAATTTTTCTTGGACTATTATCCTAATTAATTTTGACTGTTAGTTAACCAAATATGTTCATCTGATAGTTCACATGTTATCCACGTTATTTTTGTTATGGTGTAAATTCGCTCCCAAAACTCCATGTATCTTAGTTCAAATGACATGTATGACATGTGAACTTCCAACTCAGCATATTTTGGTTAACTAATGATTAAAATTAACTGGAATAACGGTCAAGACAATATTATTCCATTTTTTATACGTTTAGGGTAAATTTCCCCTTAGTGACAACTTTGGGGCAAAATTTCCTCTTAATTAGCAGTTAAATGATCATCTTTATTTTAGAGTTTGTACATATTAAAATTATTTTTTTAAAAGTAAAAGTTGAAAAAAAAAATGAACTACTCAAATTCAATTAAACCCAGACAGTTCAAATTTGGGTGCTCAACTCATTCCAGTTTTTCCATTAATTATGTGATCTTCCTCGCAACAAAAATTGAACTCTCATGCATGTGATGCCTACATGTAAAATTTATCTATACATGTAATCAAGAAAAATATCTCTATATGCATAGAAAATAATTATATTGTATTTTTGGAGTGCATATATATAAATTTCATAGATGTTTGTCATGCTTAGAATAATGAATTATTATTTATCCTTGTTTAATTAATATTTACATATATTAAGTAAGTCAACATAATTTTATAAATTTTATGGATATTAATAAAAACTTCGAAGAAATTAAGTATCTAAAAGCTTTTTAGAAGATTAAAATTTATGACAATAATACTCCTCCGGTTTTTAATATAAGAGATATTTTCCTAATTTGATTAAATTAATGAAGATGATTAATATGACATGTATTTTCTAAAATACTGTAGTCATCTCCCTTAATTCCCTCATTCTTTCTTCTTCTTGATTATGGTTAAGAAAATATCAATAGAGATAAATAAATAAAAAATGATAAATATGAAAACTATGTCTTATATTTAGGCCAAGATCAATTCTCTAAATATATTTTATATTAAGTACCAGAGGAGTAAATAATTAAAATAACTATATCTCTTATTCTTTTTTATTCTTTTAATTTATTTTTATATCCTTCATTCTTTCATTAGATATTCATCCTTTCTTATTTTCTTTCTATGGCATTTAAATTGTCATTTTGGCTTCAACTACCCAATATCTCATGAACAATTAGAAATTCAAAGCTGGAAAAGTGGATGTGGAAAAATAGCACAAGTAGGAATTCAAATTAGTTACTTCATTGACTAGAGGATCCCTGTACAGTGTTAACGAAAAATTCTTAAGTAAGAAACAAGATTATTAACCCTAGACAGGGTATTGGGTCACAGGTGAGATCGGAGTTAACTTAAAGTCAAATTAGTGAGAAAACGAAGATTATAAGGTTATTAATATGAAATTCTATTTTTTAAAATCAAATTAAATGATCTTTTTAAATAAAAAAAAATAGTGAACTAGTTGAATCGGTAATCTGGCCGGACCGAACCAGTTTTTTGGTTTTCGGATTAAACTAACTAGTCCCGTTTTAATAAGTTTGATGAGAGAACTGAATAAAAAAAAGTAGAGTAACATTATAGATTTAGGTTTTAATATATATATATATATATATATATGTATAATGACGTCACTGCTAAATTATTCCCTGTTTGATATGGTCTTACATTGATTTTGGTTTTATAAGGGAAAAGTGATGGAAAAATAAGAGGGGGCGGGAGAATATTAGGAAGAAATTTTCTTTTTAAACGGCAATTTTTATTTTAGTTTTTCCTCCTACTATTTTCCCCAAAATTTTCTTTACATCCTAAGATAGCGTAATTCATTAGGAAATCACAAATCATGTTGCTCTCTATTTCTTTAGAAGGGGGAGAAAAAAAAATGAAGTTGCTCATTCATTGCATGTCGTCCATAATAATACCATTGCATGTGTGCTGAAAAAAACCCATTGAAAAGTCTATTTTCTACCCTTAAAAATAAGTATAATTTATAATGTGGCGAATTGAAGTTCAATTTTTTGTTGGGAATGATGTTCACATTTAGTATTCGATAGTGCTATTACTATAAAAGGCACTTTTAACGTCTATTTTTAAGACCCTTAGACGACAGTTATCAGGGGGACGTGTATGTGAGTATCGTTGTAAGTGACTTTCAACGATTTTTTTTAGATAGTAGTCGTTGTAAGTCAGTTACATACAATGTCTGTTTTATGTAAAACCGTCGTTGTAATAAACTTACATGACCATTTTATCAAAAACTGACGTTGTAAGTAACATATGTTAGACTTAAAATGATTGTTTCTTCAAAACATTGTTGTAAGTAATGTATGTCAGACTTACAACCAAAGTAGTCAATCTCAGATAGCGGCGCAGAGCGACTAGCCCAAAAAATGCTATAGCGGTATAGTGCATAGCGGAATGACCGTTATACCGAAGATAGCAAATATACACATAAATGTTCAAAAATAAAAATATGACAAACAAAGAACTCAAAATGCCTTTTGAGCAAAAACGAAGAAGGGTCAGAACTCGAAACTCGAAACGAGATTGTAATAAAAATATAAAAAACGGTAGAACTCATAAAATAAAAATACTTTTATTGTAACTGGCAACTCAAAACGCCTTTTGAGCAAAAACAAAGAACTCAAAACGCTGAAAATAGCTAGACTCATAAATCAGAACATCGAAAATGGTAGGAGGGTTAGAACTTAGAACACCCTTGACTTCAAAACCAAATCTCGCCTTCGGGGATTGCGTCTTGCCTGCTGGTAGGGGTGGAAACAGGCCAGGCCTCACGCTTAACAGGCCAGACCTGTTATGCAAGGGAGTGGCCTGAGCCTGGCCTGTGGCCTGCTACAGGCTTATTTTTTGGCCTGAGCCTGGCCTGGCATGTGGCCTGTTAAAGAGACCTGTATTTTTTAAAGTCTTGTATTCAAGCTAACAGGACATAGGCCGAACATAGGCCTCAACGTAAAACAGGCTGAACACAGGCCTCAACGTAAACAGGCCGAACACAGGTCTTACATAAATTATTCCTAATTATTTAAAATATATCATAAAAAATGAAATCAAATACAACAACCTAATGATCTAAAATACATCATAAAAAATGAAATCAAATACAACAACATAACATTACCATGAATAAAGTTTGACATAAATAATTTCAGATTCACAAGGTCTCTCTAAGGATGGTGTCTGTCCCATCACACAATGTTTCTGATAAAAATAATATACCTCAGGATCAGAAAACGATAATAATTTCTTAATTACAGTAGGGATAGATAAATTAAAGAAGAAAAGAAGTTATTTGAAATACAAACAAATCAATCTCAACACTTTTTGAGGGAGTGAGTGCTGTAAAATTCACCAACAATAGTGGCCTTAGGATGTCAAGGCGTGCAACGACTTTGCTTATGATTGAGGAGAAGACAATGCCTAACAAAAGCACCACAAAGGACACCTACCTTGTTTCCACCTTTTTCCTCACATGCAGAGGCACAAATCAAAACCTCTGAGCTGTCTAAATCTTTGTCTTTTCACTGCGTAATTTAATCTCCTCTCTTCTTTAGAGATCAACCCCCAATAAAAAAAAAAGATGAAGCAGTATGGCCACAAAAAAGGCACGATCAAAGTATGGTTGCTCTGCAAGGAGAACCCCAAGCACTATTTTACAACAACACTACAAGTAAAATCTGAAAGGAGAATGCAGCTTTGCAATTTGAGTTCTACAAAGTGCTTTGTACGAGTAAACTTAGAGCAATTTCATCATGAAGAAAAAAATGCTAGCAACTTTGCATTCATGAAGAAAAAAGAAGAAAAAATCCACCAGAACCAAACTCATCAATTAAACCAATGATTTATCAAAATGACAGCAAAAATTCTAATGTGCAGAAATCAAGTTTCCAGCCACAAATCACAACAATTGCTCAAATGAGTGAGAACTCGCAATGAATGGATTTTTGATTTAGCTAAGCTACAATTTTACTCCAAAAATAATCACTGGAGAAAGTTGAAAATCTGAAACTTTTTTGAGAAATAATTTCACCCGATAAATATAAAAGGAGAAAATTCACTCTAATATAAGGTTTCTGAATTTCTTCTTTTCGTTAGTGTGTGGCAAAGAAAAGTTGACATTATTTATTCTTGCACGAAAAACCATTCTACATCAAGAGAGGAGAGTCTTATTATTATATTATTATGGTTGATCAATAATATCATCAGGAATTAAACATATCCCGACAAGGTACACTCTGGTTCAGAGGGAAACCCTAGAAATCAATTACCCATGATATTTAGATTGGGAAAGCCGTCGACTTCGAGTGAAGGACGAATCGAAACAAACAAATCAGGGATCGACTTTACCTGGTGTGGCGTCGGAGATAGAGGATCGACAATTGCCGGAAGATGGAAGTGCTTTCCAGAGAATGATACGGTTCTAGAAGACGGAAGACGGAAGTGGTTTCCAGAATCGGAAGACGATTTGAGGGCAGGCTGAGCTGAGAATATGAGATTGTGAAGAGGGGATTTCGATTTAGGATAAAGGAGTGTCGAGGATGAGAGATGCGTTGAGCGGCCGAAAGAATGAATGGAAGGTGTTAGGGTTTTTTCAAACAACCACTGAAACGTGTCACAATCTCAATGGAGGATGGAGGGGTAATTACAATTTTAGCCTTAAAACAGGCGGCCTGTCAGGCCTAAAAGGCTTCTTATAAGGCCTAGGCCTGGCCTGTTAAGCAAAACAGGCCTTGGCCTGGCCTTTTAGCCTGACAGGCCAGGCCTGAACAGGCTTGAAACAGGCCAGGCCGCAGGCCCTTGGCCTATTTCCATCCCTACCTGTTGGTCGAAGGCAGGAGGTCGGCGATGCAAGGAGAGGAATGATGGAAGGAGGCTGATGATGCAAGGAGGGGAACGATGGTTGCTCTTCGGTTGGCTGAAAATGGTAGGAGGCTGAAAATCGCGTGGTGGAAGGGACTGTGCGTTTCGGGTTTGCTTTATTTATTTATTTATTATTATTATTATTATTTATTTATTTATATAACTCCCTAAACCTAAATCACACTACGCAACTAGGTCCACTGCAATCGCGTCGCTACAGCAGCTATATCAAAACGCTCAACGAAGGAGCTTCTATCGCTGCAAGGCCCTATTTCACACCTCCCCACCGCAATCGCGCCACTATAGCACGTGATTGACTACTCTGCTTACAACGACTATTTTTTTCTACTGTTTTGAAAACAGTTGTTGTAAGCCTTTTACATCAACTGTTTTTTTTAAAACAGACATTGAAAGTCTTTTCTTTAAATGCAACTTGTATTTTCTAACCACAGCCTTTAAAAAACAACCCAGAACAGAGAATAAAGAAAACTGAGTAAGATCACATTATAACACCTTGTATATATACACAAATTATCTAAACTTGGTTGATATAATAATGTGCACAAGTTAATATAATCAAGTATGTGCTCTAAAACTAAACATGATTAATATAAATCAAATCAATGACTACAAGTTCTCTAAACTACTACATTATATAAAAGAAACCTTTTATTAATCTTTACACATCTTCTATTTATTGTGCAAGATGTCCTGCCAAATGGTCTTAGATTAAATTAATGTCTTTGATTGTATATGATTCCTCTTTACCAAAAATCTGTAGGCAAATTTTAAAAAAGTTAATATAAATCAATCAATTTAATAAAACAACTGACAATTCAATTATAAGAACAAAAATAAAAATCATTTGAGAATGAATAAATGATCACCAGTTCAAAATTTGAAATAAGTTTACTAGCAATGATATTATACAGATTAAGTAAAAAGTAGCATCCGCACTCATTTTTCGCTAGTTGCCGAGGGCACTACACCACATCAAAAGAGAATGGTAACAATATATATAACTATGCTTGGACAGAAGAGCAGAGCTTGCTAAACATAAAACATATAAAGTTCCAGACTAGGGAAGTAATAAAAAAAGAAGCTTGTGGGCAATAGACGATTTACAGAAAGAAAATAACTATAATAATTTACAGAAACAAGCTGCTTAAATTTTTCTCTCTCTGCATATATACAGTAATTATTTTGCCAGCTTTAGATGTAATCAAGAATGAGAGACTCGTGAGTCATGACAAAAAAGAGAAGGATATATGGTGCAAAGATCAACAGCACTTCACAGAAAAAACGTAGGCAGCCAAAAATTTAACATGTATTAGAAATTTCACATATGCAGCAAGAAGATGCCAGCAATATTCAGACTATTTAATCAACCACAAAAAATACAGCCAAGGAAAATCTCAGGATTTTCCCCCAAACTTTATCCATATCAACAAAACTCCAACTCAATAGACTATGTTGTAAGATTAAGAATAGGCATCCAAGTTGGGTTTTGATTATTCTACCAATATTAATGAGAAAAAAAGAACTATAACAATCCTGGATTCTACAATCACCAAAACAAGCCATTTTGGTGCATGAAAAAAAAGAAAAAAAGAAAATAGGCCTATTTGGATGTTAAGGTCCAAAAGCAAGAGTCCTCATCCGTTTGAGGCCTAGGGGGAGGCAAAGCAGCTATCTGTAAGTTGATATCAAGCTGGAGAAGCTGTTGGAAAAGTTCCAGAAACTGCAGAGAGACTAAAAGTGAAGTATCACGATGTACAAGGTCACACCCAAGTTGTATTAGGAAAGATTGATTGAAAAGGAAAGGAATAGGGGAGTGGCAAATTCCAAGGGAAAGAGACGGAACAATAGTCGGAGGCACGAGAGATGACGAGAACTCTGGCAAAGAGGCGATGAAGGTCAGAGAAGAGGCCAAAGTTTGAACTAGGATTGTAGAGGGGGCCAGACAAAGTGATTTGCTCTGATTAGGGGCTTGGAGGTGGTTCAGAGATAGAGAAGGAGTGGGAGGCGCGACAAAAACCGAAGAACAAAATGTCCGAGGTGTGAGAGAGTGCGGGGGCGAGTTAGAAAAATATGAATATTTTCAAGTTTCAACAACTGTTTAGAAAAACAGTCATTGAAACTCACAAATATTTATATTTTTTGAAATTTTGACTTAACTTTCAACGACTGTTTCTAGATAAAAAGTCGTTAAAAGTTACTATTTTTCAAAAGTCATTGAAATATATTTTTCAACTACAGTTTTTAAATAGTCATTGAAAATTTAATTTTCAACGACTGTTTATTTGAAAACAATCATTGAAAATTAAATCGAAATTTCAAAAATGTCACTGTCTCCTTTTTAATTTATGTTTTTTTTTTAAATTTTTAAAAATATCGTTAATTAGTATCATTAAATGAACTTTTTTGTACGTAGTAGTGTGCCTTGAATAATATTGATTCTAATAGGAAGATATATACTTGTGTTTAGCAAAAAAAAAAAGGGTATAATTGCAATGTTATACGCGTATTTTGTATTTATGATCTTCTTAAAGAAAACACACATATATAGCGAGAGAGTAGGTGTCTGATTTTTACACACAGCTATAAATTTTGCTATTAGGTATCACCTAAGCTGAGTATAAGTGTAGACTATGATGAAGGGAGTGACAGGTTTTGCAAATTAGTGAAATAATCATTTAAAATTTTCGCTATAGCAAATCATATATAGAAGTTTGATCAAGATTAATAGATATAAAAAATAGACATCTGGCTTTGATTTTCCTGTATTGAATAGACAGAAGAAGTTGAACGATGGGGAATCAGGTAAATAACGACATTGATAGAGATAAATTTTTTTTTGGTCCAGAGATAGAGATAATTTATTGACAGAGTTAACAAGTGGTATATGAGTTACATGGTGATCTAAGATGGGGTACTACTTTTTCTCAAATGATGACCTATATTAGGGTCCGGATTCTCTCACAGTCCCCCCTCTCCCCATCCCTCACAGTCCTATTTGAACCGTCCAAATTTTGATCTAACGGTCCAGGTTTTTTTTTTTTTTTTAAAAAAAAATATGGCTGGACGTCCTTCGGTAAACGAATTCATTAGGATGAATATATTTTTCCATTGATATCCCAACAAAAAAAAAAAAAAAACAAACAAACAAATAAAGAAAGTCCACGAAGAAGTACAGTGAAACAAAACAAACCCAAATTCAAACTAAACTAAAGCCTACCGCCAAAAAGAAAACTAATTAAAAGGAAAATAGCCTTGTATCTTTATTTTATCGGAAAATAAAAGGGTAGCTTAAAATGGATTAGATACGTAATCTAATTTTCATGATTCAAGTTCCTTTGTGGCGTAAGCCTTTCATGGAATTGGGAATTTTAATAGTTATATTTTTTCAGGGTCCAACATTGGGTAGAGTGATAGTTCTGTCTCTATATGTGTATGCATGTCACCACAAGAGAATTGTTATATTCTTTGAATCTTTTGGCTAAGATCTTTTTCTAAAACATTTTATCAGATATCCAATTAACGAAAAACATTAGGATAGAACTAAGGAAATGTTCATATAAATAAAGGAAAGAGATAACCATGGAAAGTGGTGAATAAATTGGTGTTTGGGTAATGTTGAAATTGTGGTTTAAAAAAACATGTACACGTTTTGGCGCGTGTGTTAGTTGGAACTGGTACCCTACTAAGCAATTTCCTTGGTAGAGAGAGCTTATTAGCTTTAGAAGGTTTAGATATGAGTTTTTAAAAGTATATTTTATTTTTGAAAAAAATTTAATGGGTTTCTAAAAGAAAAATAATCTCTTCACTATTACTTTTTTTTAAAAAATGAATTTTTATTTAAAAAATCATTATTTTAAAAAACTTAAATATGAATTATTCAAAATTATATTTGAGCGGCTGATAAATGCCAATTTTCATATATTTTACCTCACATTAATCATTTATTTGGGGATTATTTTAGGCTAATTTGGATATATTAGATAATATTTAGATTATTAGCCAATTTTAGGAAATAATATACATCTGAATTAATTATGAGATTATTGTGCTTAAATGATTAATATTTTGATTAATATCTTGTGATTAAATAATATTTCTTAAGATATGGTAGATTATGATTTTATTATATTAGAGATCCATGGTGCGAGAATTTTTCGCGAAACTAAAAAGTTTAATCCGATGGTGAAATTTTATTGGGCTTATTAGATTTGGATAAGTTCAAATTGTTATCCAAAAATTCCATCTCTTCTTCCCCATTTATTTAACCTAGCGGCAGGGATTGAGACTACCAATTCATTCACACTGAGATTCAGCAGCCGCCAAATTCACGATACACGCTGAGACCTAGATCACACTCGCACGCGAAGACGAAGAAAAGAAACGCATTCACGCTGGAGCTGCAACACGCACAGAGATTTCATATTCATTCATTTATTCTTCATCTACTGCGCGGGACCCACCACCTTTAAACAATTGAATCATCAATTGTTTCAACCCAATTTTATCCCGTGGATGCGTGCTGTGCCGAAAAAGTGAATTCTCCATTTATTAGTCAAATGGCCACGAGGCGCAATTGAATTTATCAATTATTCTCAAGGTTTTCTCATGGACATGGTTGATTGCTTGAAGCTTGGTGAATGAATGATTTCCATGGCAGCTTGAGATCTTTACGAGGCAACTTAGGAAGATCACGGAAGAAAGTAAAAAAGCGCGCCTTACACTGAAAACCTACGAGGAAGATTTATTCTTTTTACCTTTTTAATTCAAAACTTGATAGTTTAGTTTTAAATGATTTGAAGTTATGTTAATTGAAATGATCTAGTTTTAGGATCGTAAAACATACTTTTTATTGGATTGGATTGATAAATTGAATTTTTATGTTTGAGACAGGATTTTTGTTTACAACCTTTAAATTGTCAATTGAATTAATAATTGAGTTTTCATTATTAACTTAATTGTCAATTAGGTTTATCAATTTAATTGTTGAATTAGATAATTGTGAACGAGATTCCAAACTTATTAATTGTGTTTGGTTTTTAATTAATTTAATTAGCCACGCTTATTTATTTTTTATGAGTTTTAGTGGAATAAGTGTTATTAACTTGAGGGTTTCCCATGCTTCAATTAGGTAATTAAATTAATTAATTCTAATCTTTTACTAATGGTCTAATTAATTGATTTAGGCTAAGAAAGTTACTCCATGTGAATCCTAAGTTGTCCCCTTCTTTATCATAATTGAATTAAATCTTTATTATTTGATTTGTTTTTAATTAATCTTCTTCTTAGGATTTTTATTAGTCTCTCATATCAAAACCCCCAAAATTGCATTCAAATTCATATAGACTAGTCTTATTTTCATATAGGTCTTAGAGTAAATTGCATCTTGCACTTAGTTAGTTTAGTTTTATTTTATTGCATTTTTCATCACCTAAAATCAACTTAAAGAAAACCCACAACTTGCTTCTTGGGAGAATAACCTAGGTTGACCCTAAACTGCATAATAAGTTAGGACCTAGTTTAATTGACTGCTTTCACGACAAAAGCAGTTCTTCAACGGCGCAGACCTACTTAGTTCTCTCATATACATATTCCTTCATGTTAATGTTACTTAGTAGGGAACTGGTTCCATATCACATATATTGTTCCTTAACATTCACTCTGTCAATAAATTATCCTTATCGACATCATCTTCATTTAAATTGGCCCTTAGTGAAAACTTTCCGTAAAAAATTACCCCTTTATTGGCAGTTAAATGACCATCTTGATTTTAGAGTTTGTGCACATTAAACTTATTTTTTAAAAAATTTGAACTGCTCAAATTAAATTAAACCCAGACAGTTCAAATTTGGGTGCTCAACTCATTCCATTTTTTCCACTATGTGATCTTCCAAGCAACAAATTTGCATCTGGCTTTTTTTTCGTGCTTTGGGAAAAATACAGAAACAAGTAATATTAAATTAACATAAACTCATGACAAATCAGAGAAGTTTATTTTCTAGCAGACTTTGCGGAACAGCGAAAAGTATAACTATGGAGAGACAACAAACCATGACATGAAGAAAACAAACGATAAACTGTAATGACAACCATTATGAAAAACATGGAAATAAAAAAACCTTAATGTTTGTTGACAACAATAAGCAATTCCTCTAGCTACCGCAATAATGTCTACTTGTCTACCATTCTCAAACTATTGGAAAGAAGGACTGAGGTGTTGGAGGACATGGAACTTCAACAAGGCCTTCCAACATTTGCATCACAGCCTTCATGCTTGGCCTTGTTTCTGGATTCTCTTGAATGCACCATATTGCTATCATCACCCACTTCTTCAATCTCTTTATGTCAGCCATGGCCTCCTTATCATTCTCTACCAGAATCTCTATTCTACCCTCCACATAGCAATCATAAGCCCAATCTACTAGTATTGCCTCACCTTCCTCAACTTCCTCCAAATCCATCTCCAAGCTTCTTCTGCAACAAATTATCTCTAACAGCATCACGCCATAGCTATAAACATCGACCTTAGCTGTCACTGGAACATTCTTGAACCATTCCGGCGCCACATATCCTCTCGTTCCTCTTATCATTGTGTGGGTTCTGCTCTTATTAGAATACAACAACTTAGCCAACCCAAAATCTGAAATTTTTGGCATAAAATGCTCATCTATCAAAATATTTTGAGGTTTTGTATCACAGGGAATGATGGGAGTATCACACTCTTCGTGTAAGTACAGAAGCCCTCTTGCAATTCCTAAAGCTAGGCTCACCCTTAAGTTCCATATAGGTTTGGGTTGCTTGAAAAGGATGTCAGCAAGTGTACCATTGCTCATGAACTCGTACACCAGAAGCCTATGAATTTCCTCATCACAGAAACCAATCAGCCTAACCAAATTTCTGTGGCATGTTCTTCCAATAGCACCCAGCTCATTCCTAAATTCCTTCTCACGTTCTCGAACTACTCTGTCCAATCTCTTCACAGCAATAACAGTATTGGTCATTGAATTGAGGGTGCCTTTGTACACAATGCCAAATGAACCCCTTCCTACTTCTTCACTGAAGCCATTTGTTGCCTCCTTCAGTGCTTCATATGTGAAAGAGTGCATATTTGTTTCAAAAAAGCTTGAAACCTTTTTAACAACCTTTTTGGGCTTCAACAGAATAATTGACACAACTGTGGCTACCAATAGAGTAATAATAACAAGGGAGCCAATTAGCGACCCTAATAGGGCAAGTTGGACCCGGTCTTGATTAGCAGGATTAGGATTATTGCCCCCTGGTTGATCAATTCGTTTTTTGAAGAAGGCTGTTGTGAAACCCTGCTTTGCATCACCATATCTTCCGTTAGAAATGGGCAATCTCTTCTTCCAACATTCCCTTACTGTGTTATGGATAACTACTGCACAATTACAATCATGCAAGCAAGAATTTTTACATTCTTCCTCGCTATAATTGACCAATTTTTCATAATCTCCAGAAGGCCAATTCACATTTGGAAAAGGCTCCATATCATATACCTCATGAGCTCCACAACCAAGGGGAGAATCAGGTTTGCATCCTCCAAATTCATCGTTTGGATCTACCAAAGAATATCCTCCTGGACACTTACATGTTGGCCTCTTGCTGTAGTCATCCCAGGAGCAATAGCTATTGTAGCCACAAGAACCACTACCCATATCACTACGTGGTGCTTCGCAAATGTTTGGAGGGACATTGGTCACGACTGACCAAACTTGATTGAAAGATTCCTTTGGTTGGGAATATAACGTAAAAACTCCATAATAGTCAAGTGTAGCCCTGTAATAATTTCCGTTGACATCAAGATTTAAGGCGGACCATTCAGGCCCAAGGGGTTTAGGATCTCCACCCCTTGTCTCTACATAAAGATTTGATGTATCAAAGACTAGCTGTAAAGCAGAGTCATTATCATTGGTTGCTGATGAAACACTAAAGTAATTAGTGTAACGAGATTCAGTTGGCCATCCTATCTGACTTAACAAGAGATTGCCATTATCGAAATAAAGCTCAAACCTTCCCTTTGAGTAGTTCGTTTGTGTCAAGTGAGAAGACAAATTACTGTTGAGAGTCAGAGTTTGGTTTGGCAACAGAGTATCAGTGGGATAGCTGAAACTTTGCCACAAATAAGATGAATTGGAGGATGCCAGAACAAAATTTCCATCGTCACGCATTTCTGCATAAGACACATCTCCTTGTAGTCCAGTTGGCCACATATCTATTTGTTGACCTTCGGGGTTAATGAGTGAGAGACCCCTTGTCTTGAGCTGAAGCATGGATCCTAGTAGTATTGGAGCTTGTATATCTGCATGTCAGACAATGGTTTGATCTGGTATTTGGGCAAACCAGATGGCAAGCAACAAAAGGTTTGTGCTGTTGTTGATTAGGCGAAATCCGAAAGCGAATTCGCCAGAAGGGGAGTTCCATGAAGCATTTTGATCGTTGGTGGAGAGTGTTTTGTTCAAAGGAACGTTTCCAAAAGCCAAATGATGAAAGTGAAGCAAGAAAAGGGCCAAGAAGAAGAAGATATTGGGAATAGCCATATATGACGAAAGCGAGTGAGCTTTAGAATCAGATTTGTTGAGAGAAGAGAGCGGGGAAGGTTGAGTTTAAGGGGATAGAAACGTGAGAGAAGCAAAGAAGACGAAGATGCAAAGAATATGTCGAAAGGCCACAGTGCCACACCGTGATAGGTTGACCTGGTCTTCGTCCACTTTTCAGCATTGTATCTTAGTTAAAATGACACGACATGTGAATTTTCAACTAATGTTCAATATTAACTTAAATAACGGTCCGGATAAAATTGTTTCATTTTAGGGTAAAATTTCTTTTTGGTGACAATTTTCGAGGTAAAATTGCCCCTTAATTAGTAGTTAAATGATCATCTTTATTTTAGAGTTTGTACATATTAATTTTTTTTTTTTTAAAAAAAGTAAAAGTTGGAAAACAAACACCCGAACTGCTCAAATTAAATTAAACCCGGACAGTACAAATTTGAGTGCTCAACTCATTCCATTTTTTTTCCATTATTTGATCTTTCTAGCAACAAAAATTGAACTCTGACGTATGTGATGCCTACATGTAAAATCTATCTATACATGTAATCAAGAAAAATATCTATATATGCATAGAAAATAATTATATTGTATTTTTAGAGTGCATATATAAAATGTCACTGTATGTCATGGTTAAAATAATGAATTATTATTTATCCTTATTTAATTAATATTTACATATATTAAGTAAGTCAATATAAATTTATGAATATTCATAAAAAATTTGAAGAAATTAAGTATCTAAATTTTTTTTTTTGGAAGACTAAAATTTATGACAATACTCCTCATCTTTAATATAAGACATATTTTTTAATTTGATTAGATTAATGAAGTTAGTTAAGTTAATTAATATGACATATATTTTCTAAAATACACTAGTCATCTCCTTTAATTCTATCTTTCTCTCTCCTTCTTGATTATGGTTGAGGGAATACCCATAGAAATAAATTAAAAAAAGATTGATAAATATGAAAACTATGTCTTATATTTAGGACAAAGATTAACTCTCTAAATATATCTTATATTAAGTACCGAAGGAGTAAATACTTAAAACAACTATTTTCTCTTATTCTTTTTTACCGTTTTAATTTATTTTTATATCTTTCTTTCATTAGATATTCATCCTTTCTTTCTTTTGCGTTTAAATTGTCATTTTGTCTCTAACTACCCAATATCTCATCAACTATTAGAAATTCAAAGCTGGAAAAATTGGTGTGGAAAAAAACCCGCAAGAAGTACTGAAGTAGCAATTCAAATTAATTACTCAATTGACTAGAAGATCCCTGTACAGTGCTAACGAAAACTTCTTAAGTAAGAGACACGATTATTAAACCCAGACAGAGCATTAGGTCAAGGGCCATATCATAGTTAACTTGAGGTCAAACTAATGAAAAAATAAAGATTGCTAGATTATTAATATGAAATTCTAATCGAAGTAAATGATCTTTTTAAATTTAAAAAATAGTGAACCGATTAAACCGGTTATCTAGCTGAACCGAACCAGTTTGTCGGTTTATGACTTGAACCGACCAATCCGGTCTAGTTTTAATAAGTTTGATAAGAAAACTGAAAAAAAAAAAAAAAAAAAAAAAGAGTAGAGTAACATTATGAGATTTATGTTTTATAATATAAAAATAGGGCAGAAAGAATATTAGAAAGAAAAACTTTTAAAAATGACAAAAAAAATTATTACTTTTGGGAGTGTTTCCTCCTACTCTTTTCCCCAAAATGTTCTTTACATCCTGAAAAGGTAATTCATTAGGAAATTACAAATCAGGTTGCTTTCTGCTTCTTTAGAAGGGGGAGAAAAAATGAAGTTGCTCATTCATTGCATGTGGCCTATAATAATACCATTGCATGTGTGCCGGAGAAACCCATTGAAAGTCTTTTTTATACCCTTAAAAATAAGTAAAATTCATAACGTGGTGAATTAAGGTTCGATTTTTTTTTGAAAATAATGTTTTCATTTAGTATCCGATAGTGCCTTAAATAATATTGCCTCTAATAAAAGGATACTTGTACAACAACAAAAAAAGGTATAATTGCAATGCTATAATAAATAAAATTGGCAAATATTATACGCATATTTTGTATTTATGGTCTTCTTAAAAGAACACACATATATAGCGAGAGAGTAGGTGTCTGATTTTTACACACAGCTATAAATTTTGCTATTCAGTATCACCTAAGGTGATCGAGTATAAGTGTAGACTATGATGAAGGGAGTGAGAGAACGTAACTTTTGCAAATTAGTGAAATAATCATTTAAAAAAAAATTCACTATAGCAAAGCAAATATAGAAGTTTGATCAAGATTAATTAATAGATATCAAAAATAGACATCTGGCTTTGATTTTCCTGTATTCAATAGATAGAAGAAGTTGAATGATTGGGAATCAGGTAAATAACGACATTCATAGAGATTTTTATTTATTTATTTATTTTTTTTTTTTTGGGGGGGGGGGGTTTTATGGACAGAGTTAACAAATCATGAACATATTTTGGGGTGTGTGTTAGTTGGAACTGGACCGATACGAAGCAATTTGCTTGGTAGGGAGAACTAAGTAGATAAAAATTATGAGAATAAAATTATGAACTTTGGCTTAAAATAATTATGAGAATAATTATTGGGCTTTTTTTTTCCTTAATTGATTTTGAGAAAAGAATAAGTCAATAAGGAATGTATCATGCCTAAAAAGTGTAGAAGTAATTTAGGGGAAATTAATGGTTAAGATTTGGCATGAATAACTAATAAAGCTAATTATTGGAATCAATATTATTTGGGCCAAATGATTTAAAATAATTATTTGGGAAATTAAGAATTTAATTTTTCCTTATAATATTTGGAAAAAAAAAAAAGAGGAAAATTGGAATAGAGCCATTTAGCCATGTGACCCATAAACCCAATATGAACATCTCACCCAACCCACTATCTATCTTCAGTTGGCCCAACCATTGTCTCATATTTTTATACTCTCTTGCATTATATTAGCCTTTCACTAAGGCATCACGAGAGTGCAGAGGAGGAAAAAATAGGAAACAAAAGCTTAAGCCATAGGTTGTCAATCCATCAAACTAAAATCACACTTTCACCATCAATTCCCACGGCCCATGTTAAAAGCCCAAACCATTATCCCACTCATCCATTTAAACTTACAGCACATATATTAGATAATAGCTAAAACACGAAAAGAAAAATGCAGCAACAACCAATGTGAGTTGGCATAGATGGTAAGGGATCCAGGATTAGGCCCTTGGGTCGTGGGTTTGATCCCCTCTGCCGTCATTGGGGACTCGCTGGTAGACGATCTCGTAAGTCACGTAAGTCTTCATGGCCGGCGTCTGCTTGGCTTGCAGTGGGCCCGATGTCGAACCCCTCCAAAACCTTCTTATAGCAAAAAAAAAAAAAAATGCAGCAACAAGTCAAACACGCAAGGAAATAAGATTTGCCCAGCGATTTTCACGGATTTGGCCAGCTGCAACTGTGCACAAACTAGCAGGAAACCATACCTCTCGAGCCCAGCAAACCATACTCTCTCATTATAAACCATTGGGGGAGTATAAATTTTTTTTTTTTTTTGGGCCAGAGAGAGAGATAATTTATTGACAGAGTTAACAAGTGGTATATATTTTATTTTAAAGTGGTATATATTTTATTTTATATCAATTATTCGTGAGCTAGAAAGCTCAACTGTACTTTGAGAATGAGACATTACATGCAGGCAGAGATGCAAGAGTAACTATCAATGTGAATCACGAGAGGTCACAAGAGACTCATAACAGGTTTTTATTAATTTTCTAAGAAATGCAATTAATTTGAATTGTGATTTTCTTATCTTATCGAAAACTGACCAATGAGCAACTTTATTTATTTTTTCCCATCTAAAGAACCAGAAAACAGTCTATGTTTTGCGCCATCAAAAATCAATGCAAGACTTTGTCAAACAAGGGAAAGCAAGCGGCCACGTCATTACATCTCAAAAGTAAACTTATTTGATTTGTTAAGAGTTTATGTTAATTTAATATTATTTGTTTTTGTGTTAATCGAGACTAACATGGAACCAGTTGTTTAGAAGAGAAAACTAAGCAGGCTTAAGCCGTTGAAATCTAATTTTGGATTCTTCATATTTGAGTATTTTTAATAATGATGATTTTTAAATAAAAATTACTTTTAAAAAGAATAAATATAAACTCTTAAAAATTCAACACCTTTCTAAATCCTTCGTACCAAACAGACTTTAAATCTCATTATTTCTATCACAAAATTCAACAACTCTCCTACTCTACCCCTATTTAATATATAAAATACAAAAGAAAAACAAAATCAATGCAATAAGAAATGAAAGGTTAAATTATATAATCATTTCGAAATTTTAATAAGGTGTCTTGTAAATAGGAAAAAGAATGTCTCCTTTTTATATAGGACCATAGGCATGGGCGGATCAACATAGTGGAGAAGGGGGGCAAGTGCCCCCCTTGAATTTGGGGAATTGAGTTTTTTTTTTTTTTTTTTTTAAATAATAATAAAAAATAAAAATTAATACATGTTTGAATGATTGTTCACCCTTAATACATGAAGACTACACTTCATAATCGGATGAGAGATGAATGGTTGAATGATTGTTTAGTGGAAAAAGATGTATTTGATAGCATTAATAATAAAACAATTATGATATGATGGAATTCCAAAAAATAAGATATAGAAGGATGACATTGTAATTATTTTTATTGTAATATACTTTTCTTATTAAAATATATGTACTTGAACTTATTGAGTGCCCACCCTTCATTGTAATTTATGTAGATGCATTTCTTACAGCACTTAGATTAGCTTTTCTAAATGACAGGTTTGTAAAATAATTGCCTCTCTTATTACATTATCAGTATTCACTTGATTTCATGATTTTTTTTTTGATGATATTCTTTCTTTCTTTTTTAATGTATTTAACCAAATCCCCCGGCCAGTGATGCCCCCCTTGATTAATTTTCTGGGTCCGCCCCTGACCATAAGAGTATATGTTTACACACCCCAAAAATATATTTAGTTTTTGGTTTAATTAAAACAATCTGCCATTCAAATAACTTAATATGAGCATCAATCTCTTGGTTAAAATTTTCTATTAAATTAGTATTTATTTTGAGTAGTATCTCAATAAGTTCTTTTTATTTTTGTGGGGGGACATGGGTTTTGGGTAAGAAGTGGTGGAAATAGAAGCCATTTCTGATCTGTTTGTCTTTAAGCGTCGCCAAACTTATACATCGACAGATAAGCCGAAGTGGATGCATTAGTCCCTTTTTCCTTTTTTTTTTTTAAAAAAAACAGGCAAAAAAACGATCATTGCATCCACTTCGGCTTATACGTTGACATATAAACCGAAGTGGGCCATGATGGGCCAAGCGAAGAGGATCAGAGCCGCTTCCAGTGGAAATTGGGGATGAAAGTGAAGAAAAGAAAACGGCAGGTACCACGTGAAAATTAAGCGGAAGGCCCTCAAGAAGAAGTTCTATCCACGTGTACTATGCTTCTCTTGCCTCTTACTCCCTTCGATCCTAATTATAAGACTTAGTTGACTTTTTTGGAGAGATTAAGAAAGCTAATTAAATTAGCTTAGAATATTTTTTTTTCTTTATACTAAAAAGTTTGACTAATAAGTTAATATATAATCTAAGAAAACACAACATATAAAATGATTAAGTAATTTATTTAGCTTTCTTAATGTCTTAAAAAAAATCAACTAGATCTTATAATTAGGACCGGAAGTAGTACATAATACAAGAGGATAATGTATGGAATCATTTACTATACTTTTTTTGAATCACAACATTTTTAAAGGGTTCATGTTTTACCATTTAAATAACATCATTTACTACTATTGTTCACGAGTCCCATACTTTGAAAACTTTAACAAATTAAATTGGATGCGAGTGTGGAAAATTTACTACACTGTACTGGTAATTCGGTTGACAACTGTTCAGTTCAAAGAACATGAATGTCTAACTTCTGGGTTAATATCTGATTAATGTAGGATCTGTGTGCTCTCCGGTAGCTGTATAAACAACACCGAAGAGAATATGAGTATTCAGTGGTGTCTATGAGGAAGACACCAAAGAATATCAATTGATCACTGTGCTACACAAGAATGACGATGAGCCAAAGGGGGTAGGGTGTGTGAATAGTATAACAGTATAGTAAGAGGATATGGACAGAATATGTGCACTTGGTAGATAATCCCCTATTTATAGAGATTACCTAGGGTTTCGTCTTCTTGGTTGTTCTACGTCCGTCCCCTTGGCAACATGCACCTCCATGTTTTACAAATGTCTGCTCCACTATCTGAGAAAACTCTACTTCAGTACATGTCTCTGCTCCCCTATCTGTACGGTCGGGATTAGTGTTTTACCTGCTTACGGAGGGTTTTAGTTACAATATATATTTATTGGGCCATATTACATCTGAGCTCAAAATATGAATCCATAGCAACAACATTTATAAATGTATTTATCGTTTAAATAACGTCATTTACTACTAATCTTAACAAGTTTCACACTTAAGAAAATTTAACTAATTAGGTGTGGGGTGGGAAATTTACTACAAGCGTGTGGTTGACATTTTTAATAACGTCATTTGCACTCTATGTCTCTACGTAAATCTTTCTTAATGAATTAAAGATTAGTCGTGACACGCAGAGTTCGGGCTAACATCAAAATAAATGGTGTTACGAAATTCCGTTGGCCATCCAATCTGAGTTAAGTGGAGATTGTCATTATCAAAATAAAGCTCAAACCGCGTTCCCTAGATTATTACAGAGAAAATAATTTGAAATGGTTTTAAAATTTTAGAAAATAACAAACATGAAAGATAAATTGTGGCCAACGGACTATTTTTTCTGTTTTTGCCAACGGACTATTTCATTGCATAAATTAAAATATATACAGACACATAGCGCTTCAATAAATAGAAAATATTGATCAAAATAAATCCAACAAAAATAAAATAACCACAGTTAAACTACAAACCGAAGACCATGAGTCCATATATATTGGCCAAAAAAAAAAAGACGACCATGAGGCCTGACACAAACTTGTGGCCACAAGTCACGATATGACAAAAAAAAACTACTGGAGAACAGAAAATAAAAATAGATTGCAGCTTGGAACCAAAAAAAAAGAAGAAGAAGCAAATACTCAGCCAAAACTGCCAGATTTCTTTCTTTCTTGATTGATTAATGGGTCAAAGGCAAGAAGTCAGTACTTTTAATTAAACACAAATATTTTTCTGAAGCTAACAAAACCATGAAACACGTAAAATGACTAACAGACAAAAATGAACATCGATCTACAATGCCAACCAATACATTATGAACAGTATAGAAAGAAAAATCCATGTTCAATATTCGTCGTTGACAAGAAAAATCTGTCATTTTCTCCCGAAATCTCTATTCTGTTGCTACATACATAGCCCTCATTCCTCTTATCTCAGACTCTGATTAAAATTCAACATCTTGGCCGGCCCAAAATTCAATATATTTTGAGGTTTTATATCATAATGAGTTATGGAATGTCACATTCATATTCTCCGAGTAACTAAAGCAGCCCCCTTCAATTCCTAAAGCAAAGTTAACCCTTAAATTCCACATTAGTTTGGCTTGTATGAAAATGATGTTTGTAAAAATTCCATATCAGCTTGACCAAATTTCTGTAGCATGTTTTACCAAAAGAACTACTCAGCTCATTCTTGATCATTCCTTCTCTCGTTCTTATGAAAGGACCGATCCATTACATTTTTATGTGAGATCGTTAACTCTCAGTTTTTCTTTTTCAACCCTCAGACACTCCCTTATATATACTGATGTTGATACAGAGATAATCTATGGATAGAAGAATCAACATCAAATAGCTAGGGCCGAAATTATGTAAGATCCATGCTTCATATCCTTAAAAGATAATGTTTAACTGCAGGGATTTTTGTCTTCATTACATGTGATTGAACATGCAGTAATTCATTCATACCTCCTTATTTCCATTCTGTGCGGGACAACTCTAAACTGTTCCTCCAGAATGAAAGTAAAACCAATTTTTTTTTGTTTCTTATTAAAATTTATATGAGAGTGGTTGCTGTGAATTTACATGAAAGTCCAAATTAAACAATCTATATACTCGTAAACAACGTAGTTTTCTACAATATTAACAGATGATTATTTAAAATTTAGTAATGCGTAGTATGTCTGATAAAAAAAATCTTGAAATCTAATTACGCATAAAATTTGAAACTGAAGGAAAAACGAAGTCACTGAAAAGAACACACACAAAAAAAAAAAAAAAAAAAAAAGTTATAGCAGTACCCTCAAGCTCTAAATATGCAAGTGGTAATCCATCAGGTTTAATTTTCTAATCAAAAGTTAGCTCATGGAATTTTTTTTTCTAATAACAAAAAATTATGTGGAAAAACTTTCAAAATTCTGTTAAACTGTCATTAATAATAATAAAAATCACACCTGGCAAAATTTGATTGGAAAATTGGATCTAATGGATATAAACAAATGGGCATATGTTTTGTCCTATAAAAAATAAGAAAAGGAAATACAAAACAACAAACAGCTAACCATGCGTTGAATAAAAGTGACAATTTGTTTGAGGTTGAAATGCCTGAGAATCATCAAAGCATAATTGAGGAGAAGGAAGAAGGTAATGGAGGATTTGGAACTTCAACAAGTCCTTCCAACATTTGCATCACAATCTTCATGCTTGGCCTTGCTTCTTGCTTCTCTTGAATACACCAAATCGCTATCATCACCCACTTCTTCAACCTCCCTATATCAGCCATGGCTTCCTTATCTTTCTCTACCAAAATATCTATTCTTCTCTCTGCATAACAATCATAGGCCCAATCTGTTAGCACTGCCTTTTCTTCCTCCCCTTCTTCCATATCCATCATCACATTTCTTCTGCAGCAAATTATCTCTAACAGCATCACCCCGTAGCTATAAACATCCACTTTAGCAGTCACTGGAACGGCCTTGAACCATTCTGGTGCCACATATCCTCTTGTTCCTCTTATCACTGTATTAGTTCGGCTTTGATTGGAATATAACAACTTGGCCAACCCAAAGTCTGAGATTTTTGGTATGAAATGTCCATCTATCAGTATATTCTGAGGCTTTATATCACAATGAATGATGGGAGCGTCACACTCTTCATGTAAATAAAGCAATCCTCTTGCAATTCCTAAAGCAAAGTTAACCCTTAAATTCCAAATGGGTTTGAGTTCTCCAAAGAGGATGTCTGCAAGAGTTCCATTGCTCATGAACTCATACACTAGAAGTCTATGAACTCCCTCATCACAAAATCCAATTAATCTCACCAAATTTTTGTGGCATGTTTTTCCAAAGGCACTCAACTCTGTCCTAAACTCCTTCTCTCGTTCTTGAGCCAATCTATCCAACCTCTTCACTGCAACAACATTATCATTATTAGCTCCTGATTTAAGGTTGCCTTTGTACACAGTACCAAATGAACCCCTTCCTAACTCTTCACTGAATCCAAGTGTCGCCTCTTTCAATGCTTCATAAGTGAAAGAGTGCAAATTTACATCCAGAGCACTTGAAACTTGGACAGTCCTTGTTGGCCTAAAGACAAGAATCATAACTACAATGGCTACAAGCAAAGTGTTGATGACAAGGGAACCAATAAGAGAACCTAAAAGAGCTGGTTGTTTTTTCACAACATGGTGAAGATTGTTCCTTGTTGGCAAAATTCTTATTTTGATGAGTGCTGTTTGACCACTACCTGCATTTCCTCTTCCATTAGAAAGTGGTAGTCTTTTCTTCCAACAAATACCATGATTGTCAAAAATGGCAACAGCACAATTGCAATCATACCAGCAAGATGTTTGGCATTCATCTTGGGTATAATTGTACAATCTTTCATAATCTCCTAAAGGCCAGTCTACATTTTGCATAATTTTAAACTCATACACCTCTTTCGGATTGGTTTTTGAGTCTACATCATCAGCCCCACAACCAAGTGAGGCATCAGGTTGGCATCCTCCAAACAAGTTGCTTGGATCAACTAGAGAGTACCCATCTAAGCATTCGCATGTTGGTCTCTGATTTTCCATTAAACAATAGCTATTATACCCACAAGAACCACTACCCAAATCACTGAATATGGCATTGCAAATGTTATTTGGAACATACTTCACAATTGACCAAACTTGGTTGCTGTCAGATCCCTTTGGGAAATAATATAATGTAAAAAGTCCGTAATAATCAAGTGTAGCCCTGTAATAAAATCTGTTAGCATCAAGAGTTGAGTCTGACCATCCAGGCCCAAGGGCTTTATGATCTCCTCTTCTTGTCTCTATATAAAGATTTGAGGGAGCAAAGACTAGCTGTAAAGCAGAGTCATTATCATTGGTTGCTGATGAACTCTTGTTGAGACTAAAGTAATTAGTGTAACGAGATTCAGTTGGCCATCCTATCTGACTTAACAAGAGATTGCCATTATCGAAATAAAGCTCAAACTTTCCCTTTGTGTAATTCGTTTGTGACAAGCGAGAAGACAACTTACCGTTGAGGGGCAGAATCTGGTTTGGCAACAGAGTATCAGTGGGATTGTCGAAACTTTGCCACAAGTAGGAAGAATTTGAGGATGCCAAAACAAAATTTCCAGTGTTCAACATAGATCCAGAGGACACTTTATCTTGTGATGTAGCAGTGACCTTGAGGATTAGTGAGACTGAGACCTGTTGGTGTGAGCTGAACTCGCGACCCTGATGGTACTCCTGGATTTGGCATGTTTGCATACCAGACAATGGTTTTGTCAGGTATGTTGTTGAACCAGATGGCAAGCAAAAAGAGGTTTGTGTTGTTGATTTGGCGAAATCCAAAAGCGAATTCGCCTGAAGGTGAGCCCCATGAAGGATTAGTTTGATCATTGGTGGAGAGTGTTGAGCCCAGAGTCACGTTTCCAAGAGCGAAATCAAGTGGAGCTAAGAGGATGATGATGAAGATGAGAAAAACCTCCATGACAGACAAGTGCGAGATTCCCCACAAAAAACACCGCTATTGAAAAATCTGGAAAAGGATTCATATAAGTCAATTTGAGCTCATCGTGGTTGACAGTCTTTGTGAATTTTTTTTTTTCACGCGTTTCTTGAAAAAACTGCTTTATAGCAGCTGGCTGGCAGCAAGATTCTAATGAATACCGAAAGACCTGGCAATCATGAGGAAGTTAAGGTTGTGTTTTGATAAAGCCTAGGAACAATTCCAGAGTACCTATATTTTGTAGTTTGACACGCCAATTCATGCACCCGTCCAGAGCCACGTAGCTCAAATTATGAATTATTAATACTTTAAATTGTTAGGTCTGCTGCCAACCAAGTTTAACGTACGATACAAGTAATTGACTTATGTGCTAATCACCAGTCAATTAATTAATGGATGGGTAAAAGATGACAAAAGCTCCATTGACTGGATCAAATCTCTAGACTCTAGCTATTAACCTTGCCCATGTTTTTTTTTTATTCTTTGCTATAGTAAACCTTGGCCATGTTTTACTTGGTCGTATCTGCGAAACCAGCTCGGGTGACTCAGGAGGCCTACGATGATCTTTTTGTCTTCGGTCAACAGGCCTGCCATTACTTGGTTTTAAACATCTAAGGACTGCCAATAGTTGGGCCTCAATGCTCCAGGAAATACTTATGGGCCCAGATAGTTGAGCCCATGAGTTCAGCGGCCAGGCCTGCAATCCCGAACTCTCCTCCCACCCCCAAAAATGCCAAGTGTTGCCATGATAGGCAGTTGGTTGACTTGGTTCTACTATGCCATTTTTGATTTAAAATGTAATCACTATATAAGTTTTAACAGAGCATTAATTATAAGTAAATGATTCTTGTAAGAAATTTGCACACATTAAATAAGTTTTTGGGGGAAGGTGCAAATCTGGCAACTGAGTTTTGGCAAAAGGGCGTGTAACAAAAATATAGACAAGGCAAACTTGAACTCAGGATTTGTAATTTCCATTGCTGTCATGATGATCAATTGGTTACCCTTCTAATCCAAATGAAAATTCAATCAATAATAGTGTGGTTTAGATTGATTGCTGGTTTCACCAATTAATCACGTTCACAATCTTTGTGACATTTGCCTTCAAAATTTATTGAATCAGATTCTATTCTTGCCGTTTGCACTACAAAACTGAAATCCTACCATTCCCTAGCATCTAACATAATTTACAGGAGGAGAAATCAGGACAACGAGGGCATTTATTAAGCACATTAGCTGACCAATAGTTGCTGTCCATTTGTACAAGACGCCACTTTCCTTCTCGCCACCTTCTCCTTTCGATTCCCAGTTTCTGAATTCGACGACATTGCCTCCGACGAAGACCGCTTCGCCCTCACTCTTACTGGATCCGGTTCACCCGAGTTCACCCTCAGCGGAAAATTAACAAGAGCCCGCGAGCCCCTCATCCTGTAGGCGGCTCGGTCGTACGCCAGAGCCGCGTCCTCTGCCGTCTCAAATGTCCCCAGCCATACCCGAGCCCCATTCTTAGCAGGGTCCCGGATCTCCGCCGCAAACTTCCCCCACGGCCGTCGACGCACGCCTCGGTAATGCCTTGCCTTCTCCTGCGGTGCAGCCGTCGCCTGTACTACATCCGGCTCCGGTTTCACCGTAATGGTGGACGGCAAAGCCGAGCAGACCATACCCGGTGACGTGAAGTTCACGGTTGGGGCCCATCCGACTTGGAGTGTATCCCGTGATACACCGTAGAGCAGCCTGTCTTCGGGGTCATGCTGTGTGAGAGGCAGTTCTCCCCAATAATCCAATCTGTTGAAACCGGAGCTCCGAGAGTAAAAAGGGTTTTTACTGGATATATCAGCCGGAGCAGCATCGGATTCCCCGAGCAAGTGACTGCTAATGGATTCCAAAAAGGCCAAATTGGCGGTGTGGGTTTGCATTTAGATTGAGAGTAATGAATGGTATATTTGGAAGATGGAAGTTAGTAAGCGAATAGAATTGAAGATGCGATCGATGAGGGTTGGGATATAGATGGGTATATATATAGAAGAAGAAGCCAGAGGGGTTTGACATTTTAGAGTTGAATTGAATGTTCTTTTGCCTTTGGACATTGAGTTGAATTTCCCAAACTGGCTGACGATCGACGTTGCTGAAGATTATTATGAGGAGTTCAATTTCTGGGAAGCTTCTTAGCCTCACGTGTGGAAATGACTGAGATATATATATATATACTCCTATATAGTTGGTATTGATTAGTATTATCCATCTGTGGCACACCATAAATCGAATCCTCGACATCCTTTAGTGTCGTCACTATTTATTATGCTCCGCGGTGCCCTTCGACTTTGTGCTACTTTTCTTTCATAACAAGGAAACCAACATTTTAGTTTGTGCAAGAATATTAATCCTTAAGAGGAAAATTATATAGAAAAGAAGATAATATTCTCGTCTATCTTACATTTCAAACTATTCAATTTGCTGAGATATATATTGATTTTCTTAAAATATTTTTAAATTAATTGCATTGTAAACTACTACCTCTAGTCCTTAATCTAGTTCATATAGTTTATACATGAAGTGCGTTCTTAATGAAAATTCCATTAATAAATGCAATCAATTAAAAAAAAAAAAACAAGTTATGAATTTCAGAGAGATAGTGATCATTGAGGTATTACATAAAATCCTCAACTAGCTTATAAATTTAGGACCGAGAGAATATGGTACTTAGCAACTCTTTTATGATTAATAATTGTATTTAATTTAAGTGAACTATATCAACAAATGAAAACTAGTCTTTGCAGTTGAGTTTTGGATTTTTCAAAGATTTTAAGTAGAAAGGCATTTTGTTTAGATTAGTAAACCATATTGATATCCTTAACTGGTACTTTCAATTTTGGGGAGAAATATCATTTATATCTTGCTAAAATTCCTAATCATAATTTTTCTTTTCATTTTTTTATTGCATACTTAATTGGAGACAGATATATTATTCTAAATACTGTCTTTTCCGATCGCTTCATGTAATAATTTGATTAAATTTAAATGGTTTATATTTAATATTTGTAAGTTATTATTCAAATGTTAAATTATAAGAACTAATAAATTAATGAAAAATGTTAAAATTTCACATCAAACATAGCTTTTTTTTTCTTTTTTTGATAACAAAATTTTAGAGAGAGGTTGGGTTGTGATCAAAGCGGTATGGCTTTGCTCCTCGAGAATACAAAGCAGAAAGTCTGCATGTCCTCCACCTCAGCCTGCGTTTCCACAAGTTCACATCACCTAAGATGCCTCCCCCAGCTGCGCCTTGACCAACTCCAGGATCGAACCCCCTCTTTTTTTATGAGAGTGTCTGACCCCTTTACCAGTTGAGCCCAAAACGAGGGGTATACAGAGCTATTAACTTCGGTTTAAAAACACAAAGTTGTTAGTGATACAGTGGATGCGCTGTTATAAAAGTATTTTATATAGGCCTTAACGAGTTACCCCTCTTATTTTTAATGTAAAATATATTTATTTAATTTTGATAGAATAATAAAATAAATAAATTATTTAATTATAACATATATGACATGATCTCTCTAAAATGTATGTATAACATTAGATTATATGTTAATTCATAAATTAGTCAAATTAGTTTGAAAAAAATATATATATCAGAAACAATAAAAAGTCTTACATTTAGAATCAATAATTATATAACATATGTGATGATCATCACATCCAGGGGAGTGGGGGAAAATACCATCGATTTTAAATTAACATGTATCTATTTTTATCAACCCCGCAGATTAATTATACAATTCAAAAGTCATATCCTTCCAAAATGGTTTTTTATGGAAAAAAATTAAATTACCAAACATAGGTCTATGATTAGGTTGAAGACGTGAAAAAGTTGAAACTTCCAATCTCTAGGAAAATTAAAAGACCAAGTTTTTACAATCATCTTGTATTTTACCTCTGGTGAACAAGAAAAGTACTCTTCTAATCCTAACTATAAGACACATTTATCTTATTTTATTAGATTAGGGATGAGCAGAAGTCAGTTAAGTAAATTAATATGACATGTATTTTCTAAATGATTAAATATCAATTTTGCTATGGAAGTATTGGTTAGGGGACACTCAGCACCCGAAAGTTTTTTTGGTATCATTTTTTCCCTGGAAGTTTAAAAACTTGTAATCTTGTCGATCAGTTGATCTTGACCGTTAGATCATTGCTCTCTTTGTAAACTTCAAGGGAAAATTTGATCCTAAAAACAACTTCCGGGGCAAATTTGCTCTTAAAAAAACTTTCGGGGCATATTTGCTCCTTTTTGTAAAGTTCCGGGGTAAAAATGATACCAAAAAAACTTCTTACGAGTCTTTGATCTGCACTTTACCAATACTTTCATGGCAAAAATGATATTTAACCCTTTTCTAAAACACCCTAACTAGTCATCTTCCTTAATTCTCTCATTCTCTCTCTTCATTAACTATTGTTTAGAGAACATCAAGAAGGATAAATTATAAAAAGATTGATAAATATAAAAATTATTTCTTATTTTTATGATCAAAATCAGCTCCTTAAAGTTATCTTATATTAAGTACAGGAGGAATAGTAAATAATTAATCCTACCTAACATGATTCGTTCATTCTAGCTTTACACACCTGTGCGACTGTATGAAATGAATTGTAGATATGCTTCGATCTTCTTCATGTGTCTCTTTCCACAGTACAATTCAAGACCTTGCAATTCAAAAAGACTTCTTCAAAAGATGTTTATATTTGACACTCATCGTGCTAAATATTCTAAACAAACTATTTCCTTTGTGTATAAAAAATTAAGCGCGGTGATATATTTAATTAATATTAAGGTCTAATTCTTGAACAAATAAAATAAGATTCTTTCACCCCCAAAATGTACCTACAGGATTCCCAAGTAATAAGTAAATGACTTTTTGCAAATGGTTACGTTTTATATACTACAGTCTCCGGTAATAAAATATAAAATCTTTTTGATTTTTTTTAGGGATTAAAAAGCTAAATAAATTACTTAATCATATTATATATTACATAATAAGTAAATGACTTTTTGCAAAGTGTTACGTGAATACAAGGATAGTTTTATATACTACTATCTGTGGTGATAAATATAAAATCTAATTGATTTTTTTTCCAAAGAAATTAAGGAAGCTAATTAATTACTCAATCATATCATATGTTATATATGTTTAAACTATACATCACTTTATGAGTCAGACAAATTAATTTAAAGAAAAAAACTATAAATATAAATATTTTAAAGTAATTTAATTAGTTTTAATAATGTTCCACAGTCAATTTGATCTTATATTTAAAATAGAATGTAGTATATGATTAGCATTATGGAACACTTTTTTTTATTTTGCCACAGCATTATTCAAGACTTTTTTTTTCCCAACAGCATTATGCAAGACCTGGACAAATGGTTTCGGGAAAAATAATACGACGTCATCATTCTCTGTAAGGATAAACCGGGAAAAATTTCATTCAACTGCAACGATGTAACATAATTTCGGTTAACCTTTAAAAGAATTTTGAACTTCACTATACTTTAAGGATTAAAATGAAATTAAGTTTGTGGGTGAAAAGACAAATAAGTGCATTTACAAAGCAAATAATGACATGTACAAGATAAATAAAAGGATTCCAAAAAAACTAAAGGATTAAAAATATTTTAATCATTTATAAGATAAAGATAAAAATTCACAAGATAAATAAAAAGATTCAAAAGGATCTAAAGAATTAAAAATACTTTAACCATTTACAAAATAAATATAGAAATATAAAAGATAAATATGAGTATTTACAATACTAATAATATAATTTATAAGACAACATCTTTAAAGCTAATTGAAATTTTCCTTATGAACTAATCGAATTTTCTTATGGATAATTGTGGACTCAATAAAGAGTTGTTTGGCCAGCAATTAGATAAAATAAGATGGTTTTGTTTGACCGATATGGAGCAAAAACGACAAAGATTGAATGAAATTGATGTTTGACAAATTAAACGAATCGTTTGACGTTTCATCAGGAGCCCACCTGATAATATGATAATAGGACTCTACAAGACGTAGTTATTTTTTTTAAGAGATTAAAGAATTTAAATAAGTTTGTTAATCATTTCATATATTATGTTTTTCTTAGATTAAATATTAATTTATTACCAAACTATTTAATTTGAAGAAAAAAATAAAAATACTTTAAATTTAATTTAATTAAGGCTTCCTCAATCTTCTAAAAAAAAAGTTAATTAGCGCCTTATAATTGGGACCAGGAAGGATAATATTTAGCAACGAAAAACTTGGAAGCAAAGCGCGGCGTAATTTTTATAATTGATTAGATATAATTTCAACTTGGTTGAATAATCGATGGAGAGATTTACGAACACGTAACTGAACCTTCACAAAGATAGAAAGGTTCGGTCAGACTTTCTCAAAGTCCCATTCAACATCTTCGTTGCCATAATTTATTAATGTTACTTCATTTTAGATTTACTTCATATTAAGAAAATCTTAAATCTCATTATTATATTTTTGTGATAAAACTTAATAACTTTCCATCTTTATTTATATTATGAAAATATATCATATCAAAACAAAATCAATACAATAATAAATGAAGTATATATACATAACTATACATTCATATTCATATGAAAAATTCACTAACTAACTGTAACTTATACATGAAGTAAACTAAACATTCTCTCTACCTTATTTGACTAAAGATGAGTATGAGTTAAATAACTAATTGATAGAATTTTTTTTAAAAAAATAGTTGAGTTATTTTTTTAAATATATATAGGTATCTCTAAATTACCCCATTTAGTAACTATATCTTTGTGAAAATTCTTAATATGTGTGTAATTAATAAAGATAAATTAAATACTTATAAGAAAAAAAGGATAACTTAGGAAAGAAATTATCAATTTGTAAAACAAAATGAATTTAGATCTTTCACTCTTTCTTGGACTAGATCTTACTTCCTCCGGTCCTATAATTATAGGAGAAAGTTTGTAGTGCAAATCGCACTACAAACTATATTCTATATGTAGAACCAGAGGTAGTACATATTATCAATTTAATACTAAAGAAAACTCTTTAATTAGTTTTTATATTTATTTTCAGATGAGTTTGTTTAAATGAGTGTCACTCTTATTTATAAATTAATTTAGCGACTAGATAACTAATTTCAATATATTAAGAAATTAATTTAATTATTCAATAAAAAATGTGTGTTTGTTTCTTAATATCATTTTTAATTATTTACATTAAGAACTAGAAAACTCTCTTAATAGGCCTCTGATCAACCAAAAGAGTTTAGAAACAAATTTCAAGTTTTAAAAATTATAGTGTTACATTTACAATTAAAACAAAACTTTCCGGATCTAAACAAAAAACAAAACAAAACTTTTGGATGACTTGCTGTGTTTAGAGTTGGAGGGAGGGTATAAAACCGAAAAAGTTAAAAGAAATTATGCACCATGTGATAATTCAACAAAGTAAGAATTGAAAAAGCGAGATGGATAGGACTAGGCGGGAGAGGAAGGAAGGAAGGAATGAAGAATTGCGGGTAGAGTTAAAAAGAGGAAGGTTCGGGGCAGCTTCGAATAAGAAGATCGAGCACGTGGGGAAATAGATAATTCAAAGATGAGATAAGAAGAGACCCAGGTGGGGCCCGCTAATAGGTACGGAATGAGGGGCAGTGTTGACCGTTGAATGCAATGTTGGAAGTAGCGAAAAACAAGGACAAATACTCAAGCATTGCGGCTGGATACATGCACCATGCACGAACGTGCTCCTGTTCTCACCGTTTGACTTTCAATTTCCAAATTTAGAAAGTCAAACCAAACATATCACTCCATCCGTCCTAAATATAAGAAAGAGTTGACTTTTTTGGATGACAAAAAAATTAAATAAATTACTTAATCATATAATATATTGTATATTCTTATATTATATACTATAAATGTCCAATTATAAGGCGCTAGTTGACTTTTTTTGGAGAGATTAAGGAAGTTAAATAAGTTACTTAATCATTTCATATGTTGTGTTTTCTTATATTATATATTAGTTTATTAGTCAAACTAATTAGTTTGAAGAAAAAAATAAAAATAAAAATACTTCAATCCAATTTAATTAGTTTTTTTAAATCTAAAAAATTCATTTATGTCTTATAATTAGGACCGGAGGGAGTATTAGTTTATTAGTCAAACTAATTAATTTTAAAAAAATACAAATACTATAAAGTAATTTAATTAGCTTCTTTAATTTCTTCAAAAAAGTTGATTTTGTCTTCTATTTAGGATTGGACGGATTATTACCTAAATATAAAATAGAGTTGATTTTTTAGAGATATTAATAAAGCTAAATTATTTAACCATGTATCATATGTTGTGTATCTTAAATTGTATATTAGTTTATAAGTTAGGTAAAATAGTTTAGAGAAAAAAATGATAAATATAAATATTTTAAAATAACTTAATTAACTTTCTTAATATTTCCAAAAAAGTTAACTCTATATTATATTTATGATAGACAGAAGTAATTAGTTCTACTACAAGCTAAGCTTCTATATGCTTTTCTCTTGCTTACCAGTTAGGCCTCGCGGGCAGTTCGTTGTGTGTGCCTCTATTCAGTGGCGGACCTACATTAGTGCAAATGTGGACACAAAATATATAAAATTTGAGAGAATTAGTAACAATATGTCCACCTAGTGCAGTAATTGGTTCATTCTTTATACCCTTTCCTTTCCTTAGGTAGCCGGTTCGAGCCTCATACTTTCCTTTTGCTCCAACTTTTTTTCTCTCCACTTCATCGATCTCTCGTCTTTCTTTCTCTCTGTCTTCAAGCTCTCAAGCCATTTCCTCTGAGCTTGATTTCTTGATCTTTTTTTTCAGTTTTGATTTTCGGCTTTCCTCCGATGATCTTGTGATCTCCGCTCAGTGATTTTTTTTTTTGATTTGGTTATTTTTCGATCCAGTTGCTCGTCTCTTATGAAATCGAGCCTGCACAGCTTCTTCCCTTTCTCTGATTTGGATCTGTGTTCTTCGATCTGCGTTTTTCAAATCTGTGGTATTCTAATATGTGATTCTTGGATCTGAGATTTTCAAGCATTCTGTTCATGCTCGTTTCTGTTTGTGACCGAACCTTAAAGTAGCGATTTCTCTGTCGCTTTCTCTGGTGATTTGCAACTAGTTGCCTTCTTCTCATATCTGAGGTTTATTTTTCGATTTCTTCTTATGGCTACCGACAGCTCTTCTAGCATATCTTCCTTATCACCGTCTCAAGATCTGATGAGTTGCTTCTTCCTACATCCGAATGAAAATATGATCTTTTTCTCTCAGACTTTCTTTTTCAAGTTTATATTTTTCTGTGTTATGGTCTTGCAATTTCGCAGATTAGGGTTAGTGCTCCTGCTTATGGGGGTCCTTGTTGTTTAATTCCCAATCCCTTAACTAGCTTCGTTAGCATTGCAACTCTTGAATCTGGTCTTATTAATGTTCTTTCATTTCTTGTTTTGGATCGATTTTAGGTATTTGACTCATTTCATAGCTCATTGAGTAGCCCCGGTTGAGAATTCTGTTCTAGTTGAGTTTCTCTGCTCGCGAAAGAATTCCTCGTCAAAGGAAAATTGCCGCTTGAATATTGATATATTGGTAGGTATCTTGTTATTTTGTTCCTCGATTTCCTTTTTACGTTTGGTCTGTTGTTAAATTTTTTGAAATTTGGATCTATTGAGCTTGAGATTTCGGTTTGTAAACTTAGAGTATATTGTTCTGTTTAAATTGATTTCCTTTTCAATTGAATCCCATTTCTGGTCCTAAACTTTATGGAGGAGTGAGTTGTCTTTTATCCTCTTTGAAAAAAAAAATCGGGGGCACCGCCCCGGAATCCCCGAATCTCACCACTAATTATGCACCCACAAAACATTAAATCCTGAGTCTGTCACTGCCTCTATTATATTCGTGAACATTCAAATAATTAGGAAACAATTGGTGAAAAAATTCCTATTAAGAAACTTTTTTTATGAGATGGTTTGAATTTGAATACTGATACTAATGCATGAAATTCTATATCATGCTGATGTTCTCTATACATAAAAACATTTCAAATTATTCTATCTAATAAATTTTCAATAATGTTTTTTCTAAATACAGTACTAATTAATTACCCATAGAAAGCATTCATACACACATGCACATTGATGGATTATGGACCAAATTTGAATTTGTTTTTCTCGTGGGCATTAAAAGAACAGCACCAAAATAAATTCACGCAAAACTTAATTTGCAGCTTTTCCGTCAGATGATATTACAATATTTCGAAAATAAAAAAATGTCCATGCTTGATAATTGATATATATAGAGAGAGAGATAAGCACATAAAAGTTCTTTCTATCTTTCAAGATCTTCACATGCATTTTCGACTTCAACAAATTCTATCGACTCACGTGATAGGAAGATTTTTTTTTTTTTTTCTCCTTTTCATTTTTATGCAAATATGTGACTAGTACCTTCTTTTATAAATAATTTGCTGGGAGGCCTGCGAGTTGATAATCAATAAAATTAATACTCCCTCATTCGATCCTAAATGTAAGACAAAGTTAATTTTTTTAGAGAGATTAAAGAAGCAATCTAATTAAATTACTTTAAAGTATTTTTATTTTTATCTTTTTTCCCAAACTAATTAGTTTGACTAATAAACTGATATATAATCTAATGATACACAACATATGATATAATTAAGTAATTTATTTAGTTTCCTCAATTTTTCCAAAAAAAAGTCAATTATGTTATATATTTAAAACCAGAAGGAGTAGTTACTGTTTAATACTTTTATCACTTTTTTTAAATAAAAAAAAAAAAAAAAAGTGTGAGAGGGAGCGTTGGAGAGAAAGACGGCCACTAGTATGGGATAATATATATATGGCATTCAAAAGTTGCATGGATTGTGATATACACATAGATGGGTTCATGATGAGTCACTTTCCATTAGGTACAAGTGTGTGTGTGTGTGTGTGTGTGTGTGTGTGTGTGTGTGTGTGTGTGTGTGTGTGTGTGTGTGTGTGTGTGTGTGTGTATTATCTAATTTATCTTTAATATTTTCTTCTAACGTGGAAATATTCTAAATCCATCCAAGAGCAGGTCAACCTCATTCGGTTGGTTGACCCTGAGAACAAATATAGAGCTAGTTACGGAGGTTTCGCATCATCGTTGTCCATGTCAACCAAATTTAAGAAATCATTGAAATCCTTTCTATAAAGTCAGATTGCCATTTAAGTCTTTGCTTTAATTTTTGCAGTGTGCCTCACTGCGTAATTGATATAAACCTTAGAACTCGATCGAAAATCCAATAATGGCATTTCTTAGACAGTACGTGTGGGTACATACCATGAGATCGGCAGACTTAGTTTCAGTGTTAAGTATTATGTTTAACTCTCTCAATTCATCAGATCTGTGTCGTCTACATCTGATTTTGGACAGTCTAGATTATAGTTTTTTTAAAATGATAATTTTTAAATAAATTTTTGAAAGAATATTAGGTAAGAGATTATTTTTTGTCTTATATTTTCTACTCATTAAAATAATTTTTATAAAAAATATAGACTTTTAAAAACTCAAATCATACCGTCCAAATCAAATCTAACGGTCCAGATCTGATGAGTTGGAAGAGCTAAACACAATGCTTAGTATTGAAACCAAGTCCTGATGAGACTCGCAACTTTGATTTTGATTTTTTTTTTTTTTTTAAAAAAAAAAACTCACTAAAGTGTTAAGTGCACTATCGAGAAAATTAATACCCCTAGTCCTTATTATAAAATCTTATTGATGACTCTAGTTTGGTTCTTAATTATATAAGACTTTATATCCATTTTTTCTATCACATTAGCTATTTTTTATGAAAATGTCCTTATTTAATAGTAGTATGCAACAATTTTTTTAACTTTAACTGGATGAAATAATCCAATGAATGAGAGGGGTGTTGCAAGAAAACTATCATAAATCATTGATACGTTAATTACAAAAGGCTAACTTATCATATGTTTATAATCTTTGTGAATTAAGTAAAAATATCTTATATTTAGAATTAGAGGGAGTAGTAACGAATAATTTAAAACTAATTTTTTTTGCCTGAATTAAAGACTAAATAGAAATTATAGCTCTGGGCCATCTCAATTTCCCTCTTAGAAGAGTCTTTAATTCAATGTTAAATAAATATTATGTTCAAGGACCTATAGATGAAATTAGACACAAAAAATTACAGAATAAAATTGAAACTAGAGGTGCTGAGAGGTCGAGTTGAGTTTCTCAACACGGGTCAAGCATTACATTGCTCGGTAAAGATAAATCCTTTATAATTTTTTTGACCGGAAAAATCTTTTATAATTAAAAAATTTACATCTCGCTATTTATTTATAGAATTTCAGTAATATCTTCAATCTTGAGCTGTCGAGCAGTTGAACTTTTCCAAAATTTTCTTGTGATTATTATATAGACCTTGGAATTTTGCAATCCAACAAGATTGATTGTGACAAGCTTAGCTTGATCAACGTAACTACAAATTTTAAAGATCTCGTTTCACTATTATGAAGAAGACATAGTCCATATACATCAAATAATTTATGATGTGAAGGCTTAAATAGTATTTTATGGTCATTTGACATGGCTATATATAGCTATAACCAAGGCTCAGGACTTGGTACAACTTAAGACTTGGTTATATATATATATATATATATACAGACACACACAAAAATTCCACTCCCCTTTGGCTTCTCACACATTAAGAGAATTTCGAAACGAATAAAGAATAATACGTGAGCAAGATAGGGTCAAACTGTGGTGGGTCCATATTATTTAATAACTGAGGAAAAAAAATATGAAGTGGTTTAATTCGTTGGTTTAAACTTGCATGGATACACAGTGTATTAAATGCACCTGCAACCATTGACTACTTCATATACTCCTATATCCTTAATTTCGTTCATCGAAATTATTTAAAATTTATTTCCAAATAAAAGGTATATTAGTACGTAATATCAATATAAAAGTCATAGTTAATTAGCAAGCTTACAAACACGTCTAAGAAATTAAGGTAAAATAGCCGGCAAATCACGATACCTGGGATCTAAAGCTAATTATTTCATCGTAAAGAAGAGGACAGATGCAAGTAGACAAAAATTTAATTTGGACGACCATATCATCAGTTTTAATTAACCCACTAATCATAGGGCGGTCGAACAGGGCATATTATATTGCAGGCTTTAGTGGCTCCTCGATCTCTTTCTGTTCTGTTCTACTTATGCTTATCTCACTAATTTAGCATTAAGTTTGTTCCACTTTATGTATATTAAGCATTATTAATTTCTGTAAGACTGTTTCAATTATATATGTATAAATGCCTGCATGCAAGTAATATATAAAGTAGAGAACCTCCCTTTTCTTTCTTAGAATAGAATCCTTCAATTCCTTTTTGTTTTTGGCCGAATAAACAATGGTTTTAGACCTTTTCTTGATGCTTTTCATACTACAATGTCAAGCCAAAACTAGAATATAGAATCCTTCATGACCACCATTCCAAGGAACCCACAGAACCAAAAAAAAAAAAGGAAACTTGTAAAGGATCGCCTTTCTAGAAGTTCCTTCTGCCTTCTTAACCTTATCACTCCAAGTTGATTATTGTCTGATCTAATCTAGTTTACCCATTAGCGTTGTAATTCCTCATGTTTAATTACCTAATTTAATTAGGCTTTGTTTGGTTGGAGGTTTTTTGAGGTTGGATGAGGGTTGGAGATTAAAAAACCCTGTTTGGTTGAACAAAACTCATAATCTTCTCTAACATAATTTTAATGAACCTCACATAACCTCACCTCCATTGAACTAAACACGCCGTTAAAAGTAACGAATAATTCACTTGGTGACAAGCAAAACTATCAGACAGAAATGTCATGGCCCAGTTTTTCTTTACTTGCACGTTAACACGTTTACTAGGTTTCTAGAAGACTTATCAAAGCTACGGGATGAGGACCTCCAATCGTAAGGTTCCCGTCTTGTTAACTAAATGACAAGATTTTTCAAGACTTTCTGTTTTTTCCCGAGTGAAGTTTTTTCAAGACTTTTGTTTCATCGTCTTAATTTCACTCGGAATTAGTTAATATTCATGTGGTAAAAATAATTGGATAAATATAAAATATTATTGCCCGCAATGCGTACTCAGCAAACCAAGTCATTAGAGTTTACTTGTTATAATTACACTGTTGATTGTTTGAATGTATCTCTCTACCAAATGCATGTTAAACAATTTCAAAAGTATCGAACTTACTCCCACCACAATCTACTTTTTAGGAAGCTACTCAGAATGTACCAAACAGAGCAAGAAAGGTCAAAAGAGCGAGGAACAAGAGGACAGAGAAAAGGCGAGCGCTATGAAGTAAGAACAATTATCTCAAAGGCGTCACCGTTGATTCTGACGGATACGAGATCCAACGGTTCAGAAGCAGTAGAGCAGGATAACCATCGTGATGCTTACCGCACCAAATGGAAGCTAGGAGAGAGAGAATGATTAACAAGGGAAGACGAAGCTTCCTGCGTCCCTCGTAGCGCTGGGGTTGAGGGCCGTTGAACTTGGATATGTTCAAAGACTCACTCACGCCTATATAAATCCCTTTTCCACTCTCCTATCCACTCAACTTAGAAAACAAACAATCTAATCTTCTTCCATATTCCGAATTCTGAAATTTTCGAATCAAGTTCCTCTTCTTCTGCTTCCTCTTCTTCTTGTTCTTTAGAAGATCCCCTGCAGAATTCGATCAATCCCTATGATGGCCAATCAAGTTCAGTTTTCAACTTTCGAACGCATAAAATTACATCTTCTAGGTGAACTCTCTCCGGTGGGAACGTCCGCTTCTGACGCCCTTTGGTTTGAGGAAGTGAACTCATATATTTCAAGTTCTCAATCTCTCTGTTCCCAATCTTCACTTTCTGATGCTAATTCCATCATGTCTGATTGCTTTCCTGATATCCTCAATTTTCCGGCCAATCCCGTACTTTCATCACAAGATATAACAAATCCGTTTGAATTCGAGTCGAAACCCCAAATAATTGACCTCGAAACGCCAAATTCCCAAATCCAACCCTCGCAGTTCGAAACTAGGTTTCCCAAACTTGAATCTAACACACTGGAAAGCCCTCTGTCAAACAGTTGCGTGTTGGACTTCGATCCAAGACCTAATGAATCGCAGAAGAAATCTCCGTCCAGTAGGAAACCGTCGTTGCAAATCTCGCTTCCGAGGAAGACCGAGTGGATCCAGTTTGGGAATCTGGAGCAGAAAGAGGAGGTGGCAGAGATGTTGGAGCAGAAAAACCCGAAGGAAGTGGAGAAGAAGCACTACAGAGGAGTTCGACAGAGGCCGTGGGGCAAGTATGCGGCGGAGATCCGAGACCCGAACAAGCGCGGATCCAGGGTGTGGTTGGGAACATTCGACACAGCTATCGAAGCCGCCAAAGCTTACGATCGAGCTGCCTTTAAGCTTCGTGGCTCCAAAGCCATCCTGAACTTCCCTTTAGAAATTGGAACATCGAGCTCGGTGGTTATCTCCGGCGAGGGAAAACGCCGCCGTCAAGACGAAGAGGAGGTGGAGGTAAAGCCGGTGGTGAAGAAGGCGAAAACGACGACGGAATCGGAATCTCAGCGGAACTATACAAAGGACACTCCGTTAACGCCGTCTAATTGGAAGGGGTTCTGGGACACTGATTCAAACGGGATTTTCAGCATCCCGCCGTTATCTCCTATCCCTCCCTTTGGTTGTCCCCAGCTTATGGTTGTATGATGTGGAAATCCACCGGGGTTAATCTCTCCCCTGTTCGCATCCCGTTTTGGAGATGGACATATTTCATAGATTTTTTTTTTTAAATACTTTCTCAAAAATGGATATGATTGGATTGAATTTATTTTTTGAACAAATTCTTGGGTTAAATTATCTAAATGGTATCTTTTTATATACATAGAAATCAAGATAAATTAAGTCACAACCCGAGCAAAATTAAAGTTTTTGGGATAGCTATGGTAGAAATAACATAGCAATGGTAGAAGTAATTTATTTTTAATATGATTTTATAAAAATAAGATACTCCTTCCGATCTTAATTATAGGAGCACTTTTATAGTGTAAATTGCATTATAAAAGTCTTTCTTCGCATAATAGAATAGGAAGGTAGTATGATATAAGTTATATTGTAAATATGATTTACGTGATGACGGTGAAAGAAATGGTTTTTTTATTGGAGAATTTGTAATTTGTGACTTCTATTAAAAGTGATTTTTTTAAATATAAACTCATCATAAATAAAAGCCATATTAAATACCTACTTTTTTTTTTCATTGAGCTTTTTTTCATAGCCACTAAAATTTTGGATCCCAACGCTATGCCAAAAGACCAGAATCTAACCTATAAATTATTCTCTAACAGGGTACTTACATTGCTAAGAAAATTTGAACATGAGACATTATGAGATATAAATTACATTCTTTCTAATTATATCCACATTTTTAACTATTTACTCCTTTATAAGTTATATTTTTTTTGGGTTAATTCTTTTTATAAGCAATTTTTTCTTTGTGTCTCAAAATTTAAACTTTTTTTTTCTTTTCTATCCCAATTAAATACACATTTTTATATTAATTATCTTTCACCCACTAATAATTCTCTTTCATTTACTCATTTATTACACATTCTCTCTCATATTTGTTATGCATTCTCTCTCTTGTGCTCTTTCATAAATATGAGCATATTTGGAAGAAACATGACATTTTTGACACATTTATTGTTTTAAATTAATTTTAACTGTCTATTCGTTTTTACACAATAAGAATAAAAGTTGCTCGTAAAAAGAAGTCCGTGAGTAAATGTTAATTTACATGCACTTGCAAATATATAATTTTTAGATGGTGAAAATTGAAGAAATTGTGTTATTTCTTGACGTCATAGGCGGACCCACATATAAGAGAAGGGGGCAAGTGCCCCCCTTGAATTGAAGAATTTTTTTTAAATTAATACATGTTTGAATGATTGCCCACCTTTAATACATCAAGACTGCACTTTGTAATCCGATAGAGGATGAATGGTTGTTTAGTGCCTTGTATTGAAAAAGATGTATTTGATAGTATTGATAATAAGACGATTATGATGGAATTCCAAAAAATAAGGTTTAGAAGGATGACGTTGTATTTATTTTTATTGTAATATCTTTTGTTATTAAAATATATGTCTTGAAACTTATTAGTCTGCACCCTTCATTGTAATTTGTGTAGCTGCATTTCTAACCGTACTTACCTTTACTTTTCTAAATGACAGGTTTGTAAAATAATTGCATCTCTTATTACATCATCAGTATTCATTTGATTTCATGAATATTTTTTTGATATTTTTTCTTTTCTTGTTTATATTCTTTTGTTTTTTAATGCATTTAAAATTTTCCTTAAAAAAAATTCGGGATCGATGCCTTCAAACCCTCAAATCTCTTCGCCACTAGTTCCCTTTTCATTAATTTTCTAGATCCGCCACCGCCTGACGTGATCGTCTTTGTAACTTAACTGCGCTTGTGTTTTTGGCACAATGTTTGGAGTTTGATAAATGCGAGTCACGGATTTATAATTAAGCTAATTTATTATGCATGTGTATAATAAGAAACATAGACTGATATATCGATGATACGCAGACTCCGGAAATCAGAAACAGGGATGGTAAGCCAAAGTAGATATAATTGAGTGCTTCTTTATCATATCTCCAAACACTCTATTTTATCGGGGGCTCCTAAAAAAGAGAGAGAAAATAAGAAAATCCTCTCATGGATGATTATTGGGAGAATCCACATGTGGTACTTATAATTAGGTGCTTAGTTAGGTGCTTAGTTAGGTGCTTATACCTCTAATTATAAGCAATTTTTTAATTTTTTTTTTTAATTTTTTTATATATTGTATTTATTTAGATTTAAATCGTATGGTCTTTTTCGAGATGTTTTTTGATCCAAGTATCTCAAATTAATTAATTCTCGTTCAGTATTTATACGTAACACCGGTATTATGAAAATTAATTAATTTGAGATCTTTGAGTGCAAAAAAAATTTCGAGAAAGTACCATATGATTTAAAACTAAATAAATACAATATATAAAAAAATTTAAAAAAAATTTAAAAAATTGCTTATACCTCTAATTAGAGGTATAAGCACCTAACTAAGCACCTAACTATAAGCACCACATGTGGACCCATTATTGGGATCCAGATTAGCAATTACTCCCTTCGGTCCTAATTATAATACATAGTTGACTTTTTTAGAGAAATTAAGAAAACTAATTAAATTACTTTAGAATATTTTTATTTTTTTCTTCAAAGTAATTAGTTTGACTAATAAACTAATATATAATTTAAAGATACACAACATATAAAATGATTAAGTAACTTATTTAATTTCTTTAATCTCTTCAAACAAAGTCAACTATATCTTATAATTAGAACCTGAGGTAGTATCATTCAGTGAAGAGGAAATTTTTTTTTAAAAATGAAAATTATATGATGATGATGATTAGGATCCAAATTGGAAATCATCATTAAAAGGGAAATTTTTTAAAATGAAAATAAAAAATCATCTAATTGATGATGATTATGGTCCAAATTAGCATTATCATTCATTTAAGAAAAAATTAAAAAAAAATGAAAAGTAAAAATACAAACCAAACAAAAAATATTTTTTTTTGAAATAAATTTAAATCAAAATTTCCTAAAAGGCACCCAACCAAGACACATCTTTCTACCCTCTAAAGAACTATGTGAATTTTGATTCTTCTAAAAGGTACATAGTCCCTAAATTTTCATCCTAGGTTAAGTCCAACAATATAAATAATTAATTCGGTTTTCTCATTTTGTAAATATTTTATTTTTAGGTAATTATGATGAAATTTAAAAAGGCCATATTTAATTTTAAGAAATTAATTTATGGTAACCATTCTAATGACGGGGTGTTGTGGGATACCTAATACCTTTCTCACGCGCAATCGACTCTCAAACTCTAAATGATTTTTGTAGATCATTTTTAATTTTTTTAAAAAAGGTTTACAAAATTATCCTATTTTCAAAATTATGGTGGCGCCTCTATTATTTTCCAAATTTCAAGTGCTACAATATAGTTAACATTTTGTCTCGTAATTACACTGATAACAATTTTATTAATTTGTATAAAGATTAAATGATATTTTTCCCCTTGAATTATTTTCTCAGAGACAATGAGTATCCAATCCATCCAGCGGAGCAATAAAAAAATTACAAAAAAAAGTTAAAAATTTATAAACCTTATATCTATAAAAATAAAAATAAAAGAAAGGTGACGAGATAATATTGGCCCCGTAATATTATATCATAGTAAACCACTAAAGTATGGTGACGTGCAACAAGCCACAAGATTAAGTTTTCTCTTTTTGGACGACCACAAGGTTAAGTTTAAGAGGGGAGGAAAAAAACAGAATATGCCTTAAAATCCAAAAAGGTTTCTGAAAGCCATCCTAACAAACTCAACGCTTCTTATATTCCGTCCATTTTTAATATAAGACATATTTTTATAATTTGAATAGATTAAAAAAAATTGATTATGTTAGTTAATATAACACATATATTTTCTAAAATACTTTAGGCACCTTTTATTAATTTTCCTTCATTCTTAATTATTATTGAGTGATCATCAATAGGAATAAATTAGGAAAATATTAAAAAATATGAAAACTTTATCTTGTATTTAGAAGCAAAATCAACTCTCAAAACATAATTTGTATTAAGGACGGGAAGGAGTAAGAAATTTTTATTTTTTGTTGAGGACCTAAGCTGTGATTTTGAATTAATTAGCTGAATTCTATTTCACTGTATTGGCATGCATTGACTGAATCTATGTTAATTGTCGTGTGCGGAATTGCTTCACGTGCATAATTTAGAATCTACAAGTAAACGCCTTGCTGATGTCACATAACCCATCATTTATATCGGAACTTCATATCTAAACTGTGTTTTATAATATAAATAAACAACATACATTGTAGCTTAAGCTTCATAATTTTATATATCACCATTCTATGAGATACTTCATAATTCATATATTATTAATTTAAAACCATCATTGCCAAAATTGTTTTTTTTCCCCCATATTGACCCTTTCATTAAATTAATGTTATGACTCTTCAAAGTTGAACCTCGCGTGTACGCACTCGCTGTGTTGTCTATGGACGAGATGAATATAATGATGCAAGAATTAATAATTTTTATGTGTATAATAACATTTAATAATGAATGTTTATATATAAAGCGAATCAGGGTCAGACTATTAATTTGACTGGTTGAGGAGGGGAGCTATAGGGCGAGCGGTTCCGAAGTGGTTGAAAAGTCAAAGCGAGACGTAGGTATGCATGAGTTTTGAAGTAAATTTAAATTAAATTTATTGCTAGAACTTACTATAACCATTATCTTATTTATAAGTTTAATTTGAGTAAAAAAAAATAGTTTTAATTGTAAGTCTACTTTCAAAATAATAAATGAAAGTGCTACAATTTTACTCCTATTAAAGGTGAAGAAAGAAGAAATAGGTAAAGAGTATTCATTTATAAATAATGACAAAAGTGTGTGTGTTTTTTTTTTTTTTTTTTCATTTTAATTCATATTTAATAATTTAATTAATTTTTCTAGTATAAATTAAGTAATTTAGACTTATAAACAAAATAAAGTAGCGGAAGGCAAACCATTTAATCATGATAATTATATTTTAGAAAAATACTCATACTGGTACATTCGTTCATCATTTTCAATCTTAAATAGCAGTAGTACTCATTGGAATCTTGCAATTGCAACTTAATGCTCTCAAGGAAGCTATGTTTTCATCCTTAGACAAGAACACGTTCCATATTCACATCATTCTCCACTCAAATGTAAACTTATTAAGCGTTCCGATGTTAAAATCATTTACCCCAAACGTCCAAGAATGTTTACCGGAGTTTATTATATCTATTAAATGATGTATGGATCCTACTAAGATATCTTGTACCCTATAGTATTGCTTTTTGAATGAGAAGTTATGAAAAAAAAAAATAGCAGTAGTAGTTGTTCCGGTGTGAAACCAGAACGCTAGCCCTGATGGACTAGCCTGTTTGATTGTTTGCTTATATGGAGCGGACTTGACCTAGGCGCGATGCCTAGGGCCTACGTACCATGCCCCGTAGAGGGATCAAAGTCCACGTAGTTCGAGGACACACGTTGGCGTTTAGCCAAAGGGGTGGTGTGTATGCTCCAAAGAGAGTGTTTCTCGCACCTTAGGGTTAACCTCGTATTTATAGGGTGTGCCTCGGGTGGGATAGTATGGGCGTAATCCCCTGCCCTAGTATCATAACGGTCGAATCTATCTTTAGATAAGATAGATCTCCCTTTATTATCGATCAGATAGATAAGATATGATTTCCCTTCATTATAGGTAGATCCTGATACGTGATATATTCCTTGTTGGGCCATCCAGGTATTGGGCCCTATTCCGGTCCGTAACAGATGCCCCCCAGCCCGGTAGTTCGAGATTTCGAGCTGCCGGGATGTATTTTATTCCCAAGCGGGTTATCCGGGGTAGGTTGTTGTGAACCTTACCATCTCGTATGTCTACCGCGCATTCTTGGGTCAGGCTATTCGGCCCGGTGACCGAAGTCTTTTACTCCCGGATCCGAGATAATGTCTCAAAGATCCGAGGTAGTAGTCGATGCTCAAAGATCCGAGGTAGTATCTCGAAGATCCGAGGTCTTGCCTCAAAGACCCGAGGTAGCGTCTCGAAGATTTGAGGTACTCTCGGGGAACTTGCTTGGTTTCAAGGCCGGGGTTCCCATTTGTGATTGCCATTATCTTGATGAATTCGGATTCATTCGTATTCCGCTGCCGATTTGCCCATTTAGGCAATACTTTCTTCCCAAGGAGGGATAAATTTGTATTTCTCTCATTCTTTGTTTTCGCTTGCCTCGGTCTAGGTTGATGGTGAGCCCTCGGGGTTTCGTTAGTTCTTTATCCAATTTGACAACCGACGGTCGTGGGCCTTACCTTGCAGAGCTTTGTTATGTTGATCCTAGCTGTCAAGGCGGCTTACTTCGAGGATTCGAGGTCTTATCCCACATATCCTGAGTAGTGCCGAGATGGTTCGCCTTGCATTTGAATCCAGGTGTTGACCCCGGTTATTGAAGTCGAGATTTTTCGTATCCGAGTTGTTCCAGCTTGATTTGGTTTTGTCCGTGTTTTGATGAATTCTGCTTCATTTGTATTATGATCGAATTGCCCCCTGCCATGTTAATCTGAATAACCCTGAAAGGGAATGAATCGAGCTTACCAGGCTAGTTTGTTGTATCTTCAGATTCTCACCGGGCCTATTTGTTGTAGCATCGGATTCTCACCGGGCCTATTTGTTGTAGCACTGATTTTCCTAAACCGAATTATCCCGAAGAGGAATGGATCGAGCTTGCTTATATTGCCGATAGCTTTACGGTGCCACGCTTGTCTTGTCGTCCCCTAGCCTGGCAGTCAAGGGTTCTGGGCTGCCGGGGTGCACTCGGCTCTTCCGACCAGGATGCACTCTTGCCCTCAGGCCGAGGTGTTATGCCGAGTAACGTGTTTGATTCATGGACCCAAGGTTGTTTATCCGACTCCTAGACCCGAGGTAGTATCTCAAAGGTCGATACTCCCAATGTTCCTAGCCGCCTTTGCCGAGGAGTCGAAATCCCGGCTCAACTGTGACATCTTGAAGGAGGCCGCAGAGATTGCTTTACGATGGCCTTAGCTCAAATCCGTCATTTTAACCCCGGAGTTGAACTGAAGACTGACGGGTACGATCATCGGGCTTACGTGAAGGATGGCGTTTTTTACCCTCCTCCTCCCTCTCCTGAGGACGAATCTGGGTTGTTTGACGAGGAGGTTCGAGGTGGGGAAGAAGATCCTTCTTTGGGTGATGATGGTGGAGAAGGGACTTCGAGATCTGCTCCCGGGGCCGAGGTGGTCCCTTCAGAAAACATTGCTCCTCCGAGCTAAGAGCCGGAGTCTTTTTGTTGTTGTTCATACCGGTGTATCGTACCGGGTTTGTAATTGTAAATTTGTAAACATTGATCTCAACCTATCAATATTTATTTTGCCAACTTTTGTTTAAGTTAGTGTTTTTATGGCCAAGGGCCGGGGGTCTCATGTGCGCAGTATCTGCTAATTATTACTTCTGATAGGTTGATTTCGGGAATAGGGGTAGGAGAGTAAACCCGAGCTGCTACCGATATCCAGATTTTGCTGTCCAGGGATGTTTGCCAAAATAAGGGCAAACTGTCATATGCATAAATGTGGTGTCTAAACGCACATTTATACATGTCGGCTTGATCGGGACCTGCATGACAATTCACCTCCTTATTTAGGAGCATTTTTCGATGCATCTACTTTTTAATAGAAATAGTGTTTTTACCATCTCGTGACCGGGGCGTGGTAGCCCGGGTGTAATGCCGCAAATTGGGCTATACGCAATGCCGCAAATTGGGCTATACGCAACCTGGGCGTGGTAGCCCTGGTGTAATCCCTTCTTTTGGGGTTTTAGTTTGACCGCGGCTTATATGCCTCGGTGTATTCTGATCGGGTGTGATACCTCGGTGTATTTTTGACTATCGATAGTTTTTGCCATAACGTGGGCATTATCGCATCCCGGAGGAGTACTTTTTAGCCATAATCTTGGTTTTACCGTGCTCCCTTGGAAACACATCTATTTCCAAGGGAACACGTCGTGCTCCCGAGGAAACACGTCTGTTTCCAAGGGAACACGTTTTAACCTCTATCTCAATGTGTGTCGTAAACCGGAATTTGCATATCCGAGGTGGGTGTCGTAACCCGAGAATCCATTATAGGTGTCGTAACCATTGATTTGTTGTTACGCGGGCCCCAGATTTTAACTAGATTTAGTTAAACGGGTCTGCCTTTAAAACTTATACTTGATGACGGGCGTTACCGCATCCCGAGGGAGTACGTTTTAACCTTTAGCTCGGTGTTGTCGCATACTCGGGTTCATGCATGTTTAAGTTCGACATGATTTCCGGAAACGGGTTTTAGAACCTCGGATTCCTACATGTTTAATTGAGACATGGTCTTTGGGCTGGGCTAGGATGCCTCGGATTCCTACATGTGTAATTTTGACATGATTTTTGGAATTGGGTTTTTGTACCTCGGATTCCTACATGTTTAATTGGAACATGGTCTTTGGCGGGCTAGGATGCCTCGATTCCTACATGTTTAATTGGAACATGGTCTTTGGAACCGGGCTAGGATGCCTCGGATTCCTACATGTTTAATTGGAACATGATTTTCGGAAACGGGTTTTTGTACCTCGGCTTCCTACATGTTTACACGGATCCCGGATTTAAACTAGATTCAGTTTAAACCAGGTCTCCGCCTTCATCCCTTTCGTAGGGACGGGACTCCACACGGATCTCGGTTTAAACTAGATTCGGTTGAAACGAGTCCGCTTCATGACCTTAGATAATTCCAATTAAAGAACTTTACATAGGTTCTTTAAATAGTCGCCTTCAAATAATTCCAATTAAGGAACTTTACATAGACCCGGGTTTAAACTAGATTCAGTTTAAACCGGGTACGCCTTCAGATAATCTATATGGATCCGGATTTTAACCTTGATTCGGCTAAAACGGGTCCGCCTTTTCTCGTTTCTGCAACTTTCAATGGGTCTATCCCATTAAGTGCTCAGGGTAATTACCAACATTGATTTCTTGTGTGCAATAGAAGAACAGTAAGATTTCAAAAGAGATTAAAATAGATCTATAAATGAAAGTAGACATAGCTACCCGAGCAGAATGGTGTTGTGAAAGAATCTAGGCAAGTGCGACAATGTTTGCTCTCAATGGTGTAGGAACCATCTCGGCATCACAGGAACCATCTCGCCACCTCGGCCATTACAATCTCGGCCATTAGTAAATGACATAGAGAGTTCAAATGTTGTGATTGCTTATAATCCTATGCTCTCGAGGAGAGAGGATGACGATCTGGGTTCTCTCTTCCCAAAAGAGAGGATGAAGATCCTTCCCACTATCTTCTCGTCATGTTGATACAATCCAATTGCCAAGCTTGTCCAATGAGAGTCTCGTATGAGTGACGGTAACTTTGAGGAGTTTTCCATATTGGAGCTTCTCTTAGAAGAATTCTCAAAGAGAGAACCTGGCAATCTTCCTAATGCTTGAGTTTATTCCATAGCAAACCATCTGTTGCAACAATAGAGGTGAATGACTTTGTTGTAGGGTTACATATAATGAATTCGTCATTATCTAATGCGGAGGAGAAGTCCATTGCTAGATAAGAGGATTCTTCCAAATCTTCTATTAGGAAATCGAAGAAAGCACGGGAATAATAGTGAAGAAGAAGATTTTGATACCATGGATTTTCGTGAGGCGCCCGTGCAAAGGAATTCCCAAAGAGAGAAAGCGCGATCTTCGGAAATACCCAAGTTGAGATACAAGATGTAGAAGAGTCTCGTATGGGTGACGAGTAACTTTTAGGAGTTTTCCATATTAGAGTTTCTCTTAAATGAGTTCTCAATGAGAGAATTCTCAAAGAGAGAACCAGCGATCTTCCAAGCTTGTCTAATGAGAGTCTTACATGGGTGATGATAACTTCTCTTAAAAGAATTCTCAATGAGAGAATTCTCAAAGAGAGAACCGGCTCTCCTTCCAACTATCTTTTTGCTCTTGCATAGATGAAGGCCTCCCAAAGATCACCAAGTCGTAAAAATAACCCATTTGGTTGAATTAGCCTTGGTTTGCCAACAACCTCAGCTATCTCTATTTGCTCGTTTGAGATTCTCAAACGAGTATTGTGCGATGGGCCCGGAGGCTGCTGCGGATTTCCAGGAATTGCCCATGCAAAGGCATCTCGATCTTTGCTTCTAGTATTGACCATCTTTGGTCATGGGAATCAAAATTTAACGATCCCCACGGTCGGCGCCAATGTTCGGTGTGAAACCGAACGCTAGCCACGATGGTGGCCTGTTTGATTGTTTGCTTATATGGAGCGGACTTGACCTAGGCGCGATGCCTAGGGCCTACGTACTGTAGAGGGATCAAAGTCCACGTAGTTCGAGGACACACGTTGGCGTTTAGCCAAAGGGGTGGTGTGTATGCTCCAAAAGAGTGTTCTCTCGCACCTTAGGGTTAACCTCTGTATTTATAGGGTGTGCCTCAGGTGGGATAGTATGGGCGTAATCCACTGCCCTAGTATCATAACGTTCGAATCTATCTTTAGATAAGATAGATCTCCCTTTATTATCGATCAGATAGATAAGATATGATTTCCCTTCATTATAGGTAGATCCTGATACGTGATATATTCCTTGCTGGGCCATCCAGGTATTGGGCCCTATTCCCGTCCGTAACAGTAGTCATTTATTTAAATGATATTGGGCCTGTTTGGACCCACGAGAGCGTTGCAGGCAAATATATGTGGCTGGCCGTTGGGAAAAATGATCAGTGAAAAAAAAATCGATGGAAACTGTTTGGATGATTCGTTGACTTTTTGGGTTTTATCTCAACGTACTGGACTTTTTTGAAGCTCTATAATGGAGCTTATTTCATGACGATAAGGTCGATGGGCCTGTTTGTATACATTTTATTTCATAAACAATTTTATCTATTAAAAATATTAGTTTATTAGTCAAATTAATTAATTTGAAGAAAAAAAAAGGAATAAAAATACTCTTGAGTAATTTAATTAGCTTCCTCAATCTCTTAAAAAATATTAATTCTATCTTATATTTAGGTTCAGTTGGAGTATTTAATAAAATTCATACACTTTTTAGTCATTTTTTTTTATCTCAACTGACTTTTGAAATAATAATTTAAACACTCCTCAGTTTTAAAAAAAAAAAAAAACCACTTTTGTAAAAGCCAAATGGACAATCCAAACACAAATCATTATCTATAACATGACTTTTTTCCTACCGAGCGTTTTTTTTAAGTCAGATGGTTTTTAACCCACCATTCCTACCGCCAACCCAAACAGGCCCATTGTCACGTGTGTTAATCATCTTTGACTTCAACGTTGTTCTGAATTTTAATGCTCGCCCAATAATAACGTAACAGGCGTTGTCTTGAAAGCTGCTCCATATCCTTTGACTTTAATTCCTAAGTCTGAATTTCAAAGTGTACCCTGTTTGCAGCAAAACCGGTAAGAGGGCGTAACGTAACGGACCAGACAAGCTGCCTTTTACTAAAAAATTATGACCATGTGGTTGCAAATTAGTAAAAGCATATCTGCCAACAACTTAATCCAGTCAAAGAGGAGTACTATTTGAAACAAAATTTAATTACCATATCTTTGCTCTACATTAATGATGACTAAATAGGACTTTAAATCTCTTTTTAATAACCCTTAGCTTTCGGCTATATAGTATCCAGTATTTCTTTTATAGTTGTGACCTTTTTTGTCATCGAACCTGAAGAGTATTGGATGTTTGAAAGTTTTTGAAGCCCACAAATTTAAAAAACGGGGCAATATTAGCTCTCCATTAATATTTACTATTAAATTTGACTAAGATGCATACTCTCTTTTTTATTTTTATTATAAGACACTAATTGATAAGTTTATTTGGTCTTTTTTATAAGATATTTGCTTGTTCCCAATAAGCATTAATTATTTTTCCTATGTACTACCCTGGATCTATTTATAAGTTCATTTTGATCAAATCTCACATACCAAGGAGATGTAGTTAACTAAATGATTATGAGGTAAATTATCAACTTTGTACTCATTTATGATTGGAAATTTTTCAACTGTTTCTTCTCTCTATCTTTATGGGAACAATTAATATGAGTAAAATTGTCACAATCTCATTTATGAAACTAAACTTATAAATAGAACCAATTTTTTTGGTCAAAATAGACTTATAAATAAGACAAGAGTAGTATGCACATAATTAATAAAGATAGTGGGTGAAAGTAATAATTAATATGATATTAGAGTTTAGTGCAATTAATAAGGGTAATATTGAAAATTACTTAAATTCTTGAACAACTTTATTGACTTTAACTATTTTTATTGTTTGTGAGAATAATTAGTTGGTGTCTTATAATAAGGACAAGAAGAAAAGGAAGTACATCGCATTCAAAACTTGCCACCTCATCATCCTAAATCAGCAATTCGTAGTTGCCTTGTGAGGTGTCCATTGTCCCTCTTCTTCTCAACGGCGCCAACGCTCTCAACTTCCTGCAGTTATTCACCGCGGAAGTCTTTCCCGGCCATCGGCAAGTCGTAGTGCTTCCAGCAGGCCTCTTCCAGGCATTTTTGGGGAAGGCACCGCTTCTCCTATGTGATGTCAACCTGGTACATTCACATGCCGCTTCACTCTGGGTCGACCCAGGAACTCTCCTTACTCGTCGCTGGAGGAGTCTGTGGCATCCGGATCAGTTACGGATATCCGTACAACTTGGGGCTCTGTCGGATTTCTCATATCGGAGCCCTTGGGCCTTGCGAGCTTCTTGGTAACACTGTGATGCACTGTGTATTTGCATAGGATGCTCTGCTCCATGATCGTTGTTGGTGTTGTATGGCGAACAGAGTCAAGTATTGGCGAAACAAATAGGGCCAACCTCAGGAATAAAAGAGAGTCGTGAAGAAGAAGGTAGAAGCTTTATGATGAGCACTCCAAAGATATTTTACTCATAAATCTGCGAAAAAGATGTCCAAAGTTAGGCGGGAAGGACAGAAGCTACAAAAATAGTACTCGCTCATATGCTCATATTCTGATTATGAGACAATGTTTACAAACTTTGTCCTCAGCTAATATTAAAAATGGAGACTCACTACAAAAAAAACAGATCATTAGTAGCGGTTAAAATGACCTATTTGTAGCGGTTTTAACCGCAACACACGACATTTGTAGAGGTTACAACAACCGCAACAAAATCCACTGTGGCAAAACAATTTGTAGCGGTCTAAAAAATCCACTACTACATATATCATGAACGCGATTGTATTTGTGGCGGTTAAAAGTAACCGCCACTATATGACGCCAGACTGACACCTTGTTCGACAATTAGTTGCGGTTATTTGACCGCCACAAGTGGAGATTGACCAGGATAGTAGCGGTTACGCAACCGGAACTAGATATCGCCAAAGGTTTCAAAATTTGTCGCGGTTACAAGACCGCTACATATATTCCCGCCAAATTTTGGGAAAAAAATTTTGGCGCCAATTTTGTATTGGTTACTTGACCGCAACAAAATATATCCCGTCATTTGCGGAAAAAATTGGGCGGCAATTTTGAACATTTAATTATTGTAGCGGCGTGAAACCGCTACAAAATATTCCGGTCATGTCATATATGTTCGTTTTTGTAGCGGTTCCCTAACCGCTACAAATAGTTGGAATTTTAAAAAATAGTAATTAAAGTAATTAGTTACTTATTGTATTAATAATAATTTATATTTTTGGAGAAAATAAATCATATTAAAATATGATTTTTGATTACGAAGCTTAATATATAATAGAAAATAATAAGAATATGTAGAATATGTAGAAAGTAGAAAGAATGTATTAATTAAAATATAATTAATTCTATAGAAAATGTGAGTGAAAGTGGAATAATATATACGAGAAAGTGTAAAAAAATACAAAATGCACCTGCAAAACAACAAAAGTTAGTACCAGTAGAAGGTAGATAAGCAATAGAATTGATACGGTTTAACGATACTTACCCCCAAACACTTAAGCTATTTGAGAAAACGTAAAACTATAAGTAAATATGAAGAGAAAACCGAAGTTGAAGTAGGGATCGAGCAAAAGAAGAAGCAAGTCGCACATTAAGTGAGGGTGGGTGGGGGTATATATTTTGATATCTGCGAATCATTTTGTAGCGGTTTAGTACAATTTTTGTAGCGGATTTATTTAGTAGCGGTTAGTGACACGTCATTAGTAGCGGGTGTGTTTGTAGCGGATTTTGTGGTGTTGTAGCGGTTTCATGACCGCTACAAATATTATTGTGGTTTTTAAAAAATAAAATATTAAAATATTTAAAAGTTAATAAGAAATCAAAATAAAAAAAAAATCGAATACGAATATTAGACTAAAATAGAATAATATTAGAATACAAAAAGAAAGTAGAATGAATATAGAATATAGGGTTAAGGTGCAAAAATACACATGAGCTTTTCCTGAAAGAGCATCCAGTACCAAGTGCTTTTTTGAGGGGCAAAAGTGACTATGTGGTTACAAAATAAGAGCAGAAGTCACATAATCTGTTAAATGAATTGACGGTCCGTTAATTGTAAGTGACTGTGCATTATTTGTCAAGTGTGAATGAAACGTGGCATGTTGATCTGTCAATTAAACTCACCCAAATATTCAATATTGGGAAAACTCAAACTCAAAGTCGTGTTTCCATCCCCCATTCATCCGAGAAGGAATTTCGACCCAAAAAAAAATCAATCGAGAAGGAGCAAAGCGTCGAGCACGACGATGGGACGAGCTGTGAGGAACGAGAGATCGAGAGGAGCTCGATGGAATCATCTTCAACGGCGCGACGACGGGGAGAAGCGAGAAGCTGCGAAGGAAGGTGGTTGAATCCAATGAAGGCTGAATCCACCAAAACTTGCTTTGTTCTTCCATCTAATACCCATCCATATTGGAATCTCGGATAACAAAAGATAGCTGCTCTTCCTTCTTCTTGGTTGAAATAAATCCATGTCGAATTTTTGCTCATTCCGCTCTGGATTGCGCCACTTCCTAGGCACTTGGGTCTATGATCCTGCTTCAGGCATGGATTCCAGGTTAACTAGTAAGGACGTTGCCTGAGAAAAAGTACATATTGGATCAATGCCATTTCACTAACCGACAGCAAACAAAGCAAGAAAACATGAATGGGTCCTATCGTTGCTTACCTGGATTAAATATTTGTCGGTTGTTGGCGAAATGGAAGATTCCCCACTCACATGCGAATCCCGCTTTTCCACTGCCTCACTTTCTCGATTCCCCAGTTCCGCAAACCAGATTCTTTGCCTCACTTTCTCGATTTCGCTTCTTTGATCTCGTTGCTGTCAACTTCGGATAGACATACGAACTCAGCTCCTCGCGTGAAATCGTTTGGCCGTCGCCTGAACCCTAGTTCGTTGCGTGAATCGTCGCCCCATTTTCTTGAATCAATTTAGTGCTTCGTCAGTTCGTTGAGTGAATCGTTGAATCAAAATCATCGAACCCTATTCGTTCCCTGAACCATACTTCGCTGCGTCAATACAAATCTGATGCATTTTTCCCCACTTTTTCCTTATATGCGTTAATCAGTTTTTTCCCTTTGAGCAAAAAAATAATAATCAATTTTTCCCCAATTTTTCTTATTGCAGCAATTTCCTAGTCAGTAATTAGTCAGCAATTTAGGGTTTAACTGGCCTTCTAAAAACTCCAACTCAGCAGACACATCATCAACTTAAGTCAAACTGTCCAACTTAACGGTCAACGTCAACCCATTTAACAGATTATGTGACTTCTGCTCTTATTTTGTAACCACATAGTCACTTTTGCCCCTCAAAAAAGCACTTGGTGCTGGATGCTCTTTCAGGAAAAGCTCATGTGTATTTTTGCACCTTAACCCTAGAATATAATATATAGAAGTATAGAAGAAAACATGAGTCGAATTAATGACGAATAAAATGATGAATCAAATAACAAAAAAAGTAGACCAAAAAAAATTATAAGAAGATTACAGATTAACTATCCATTGCATAATTTTTTTCTCAATCTTCGTCACCACCCCTACAAAGAGAGTTTGTATAAAATGTTGCGTGTGAGTTGAATATGTTTGAACACAAATAAAACTTTGGTTAAATGTTATTATGTCATAAAACGTATATTAAAAAACTTACCGAACTATAGGTAAATTGTCATCGCAAATGCGGGAAGAAGTTGTCGAAACCGGCCGGGCCGGAACGGCTCACAATCATAGGCGACGTTATCACCATCGCCCATATCGTAAAGGTCCCGAGGCTTTAAGTGAACCACCATATTCCAATCCACGTGCCTCTCATCGGCGACATAATAAACCTGTTGGGCCTCTGAGGCAAGAATATACGGCTCGTCATCTTCAGACTGACCAGTGTGAATAGGCCGGGAGAAATTCACCGATGTGATGCCTAAGTCATCTGTCGTGAGTCCCCGGGGCGTTGTCGTATTTTCCCACAAACACTTGAACAGCGTCACGGGGAAAAGGCCTTGGTAAGTTATCTTGACCACATCAAGCAGCTTTCCATAATATGGGACGTCACCGAACTGCATGTTCCCATCACTGCTGCTCGCATAACTCCTCGTCCCAAACGTGCCATATACACCCGAGTTTTGGGTCAGCAGTCCCTAATCTCATGAAACGGTGCAAAACTTAAAACCATTGACATTGTATGCCGTAAATCTTTGGGCGTGGTCAAGCGAGCCGAGTGCGAGAGCTCTGAATTCTGGTGAGTGCGGGTTGTGGTCGTTCATTATTCTCCTCCTAAACCATCCAGGGAATTCTCTGTGGACCTTTCTATCAATTTCAGAGGATGTCTGCGTACGGATCCTCAGTTGACGCTTCACATGACTCCTGAATTCCCTGCAATTAAACCTGCGATGACGAGCATGAAATTTGAGTATAAAATGTAAAGAAATATATAGGATAACATATATATATATATATATATATCGTGTGGAATCCTTACTGAAGGTACGGTTAAACTTTAGTACAATTGATCAAGACATGTCTATGTGCTTGAATCTTCTCAAGTGCCGTGAGTTTGAAATTCTCACTTCCGCCAATTGGTTTACCAACACGAGGGACTAACAACTCTGTTCCTGGTGGCTCTAGCTCAGGACAATCGTCAATACGAGGCGGTCGGTTAAATGACGTCTCAATGTCATCAAAGTACTTGGAACAAAAATACAAGACCTCATCCCCAATATAGCCTTCTGCTATTGAACCTTCAGGCCACGCCTTATTCCTCACGTAAGACTTTAGTTTCCCAAGAAACCTATAAATTAATGAAGGGAAAATATCGATCCATCAATGGTTAGACTTTATTTAAAGTAATTAATTTTAAATGAGTACCTCTCAATTGGATACATCCATCGGTAGTGAACCGCAAGGCCGGCTAGCTTTGTTTCGTGAACAAGGTGTCTTCGTCGGAGTGAACCATGACCGTGAAGAATGACGGAGGAAAGATCATCTCCAAATGACACGGCGTAAGAATGATTTTCTGTTGCAGCTGGTCGAGCTCCTCCACGATCAAAACCTTGGAACACAACTTCCGAAAGAAAGCACAAAGCTCGACCAAAACGATCGACACATCCAGTGACAACGTATTTTTTATGGCCAGAGGAAGTAACTGTTGCATAAGCACATGTGAGTCATGACTCTTCAGCCCTGTGACCTTTCAAGCCTGCACGTCAACACATTGTGAAATGTTGCTTGAATACCCATCAGGAACTTTTATCTTCTTCAACGTCGCGAGGAATATTTCCTTGTTCGGTTTTGTCAGGGTGAATTTTGCCGGTTGAAATCTGTCATGCTCATCCGGCCATGCGTCTCCACGAACCCCCATCTCCCGTAAATCTTTCCTCGCTTGAAGATGATCTTTTGACTTGCCTGGTTCGTTCAGAATCGTGTACAACACATTGTCACACACATTCTTCTCAATGTGCATGACATCCAGACTGTGTCGGAGCAAATTATCTTTCCAATACGGAAGAGTGAAGAAGACGCTTATCTTCCGCCATTGCTGGGGCGCAGAACTAGAAGCACGGGCAGTCTTTGTGCCGGCCTTTGCTGCATCGTCTTTTTTCCCATACTCAAATTCAACATCCACAAGCTGCTCTATGATTTCTGCACCGGATAAATTCCGAGGAGGTCCTCTTTTTTCCTGTTGCCCATTGAAACGATTGCGTTGCAACCTAAACCTGTGCGCACAATTGAGAAACCTCCAATGACCCATGAAGCACCACTTGCGACTGTGAGGAAGGCACACCGAGTCAGAGTCAAAATTGCAAGCCGGACACGCAAGGCCGGTATGCACATTCCACCTGGACAATGTTCCCAGTCCAGGGAAGTCACTGATAGTCCATATCAACGCCGCACGCAAGTTGAACAGTGTCTTCTCGTGCGCGTCATACGTCTCGACCCCAACATCCCACAACTCCACCAAGTCCTTGATCAGCGGTTGGAGGTACACATCGATGTCATTTCCCGGTGCCTTTTTGCCTGGAATGATCATGGACATAATGAAAGAGCTCTGTTTCATACACATCCAAGGCGGCAAGTTGTAAGGTATCAAAACAACTGGCCATATACTATAGCTTGGGCTAAGATTCCTAAACAGATTAAAACCGTCGGTCGCCAATGCAAGACGAACATTTCTTGGGTCCACCGCAAACTCAGGAAAGTCTAATTCGAACTCTTTCTAAGCTTCAGTATCCCGTGGATGTCTGAGTTTACCATCTTCGCTCTTGTCAGCTTCATGCCACCTCATATGCTCAGCTGTCTTAGACGACATAAACAGTCTTTGTAGGCGAGGTTTTAAAGGAAAGTACCTTAAAATCTTTGCGAGTTTCTTCTTCTGCTTCTTTCCCTTCCTAACTGTCTTGAACCTCAAAGTGTGACACTTCTTACAAGTCTCCCTCCGAGCATCCTCTCTCCAATAAAGCATACAGTCGTTGGGACAGGCATCAATTTTTTCGTAGTTCAGGACTAATCTGTTGATTACCTTCTTGGCCTCGTAGAAGGTTGTGGGAATGTCCGCGTTAGGGAAAGCATCTCGTAGTAATTCCAGCAACATCGACATTGCCTTATCAGTGATCCCACACAAGCACTTGATATGGTACAATTTGATCAGAAAAGATAATTTTGAATATTTCTGACAACCTTGATACAAAGGACGATCCTCTCATCCATTAAGGCGAAAAATTCCCGAGCTGCATCATTCCTGAAGAAAACTGGTTCTGGACCCTGAACTTCTGCCGTGAAGTTGTCGTCCTGAACATCGAAAGCATCGTGAACAACTTCATTAACCGGATCATGTTGATGTCCTTGATTTGCTACTTGTGAGGTTTGAGGAAGATGATCCCCGTATCTCATACCACGCTTCTCACCATGAACTTGCCAGAATGTATATCCTTCTGGGAAAGGCTTGATAAGAAGATGTTTCATAGCGCCTTCTCATGTTTGCCACTTCTTAAACTTGCATCTACAACAAGGACACACGATCTTGCCATTAATGCTAGCGTGAGAGAAGGCGAAATCTAAGAAAGTTTTCCATCCCGCTAAATATACGGAGAAGCCGCGGTAGCTTGATCCATGACTTATCCATTTGTAGTTAACAAAGCTAGGACACAATATAAATATAGAGAGAATGTTTAATTACCTTCATAACAGCACCTGAGATGTTTAAATGCAACATGGAAACACTTTGTAGCGGTTAAATAACCGCTACACCAGCCGTCACAAATATAAAAATACCATTAGTCGCGGTTCCTAAACTGCTACAAATGTTGAATTCAAAATCCCGCCAAAATTTAGTAGCGGTTTAGGAACCGCCACAAAACCGATACAAATTACATATTTTGAATTCAAAATCCCGCCATATATTTGTCGCGGTTAGCGACCCGCTACAAAGATATAGCTGTTTGAATTTAGTTGCGGTTAATCGTGTTAACCGCGACAAATGAAGGCGCTATTTTAGTCACAGGGAAATTCAAATTTGTGGCGGTTCTTTCAAAATAAACCGCTACAAATGTTTATTGATTTCACAATATAAATTTTATTTGTGAAAAATTACTTTTTATTCCCTTGATATTAACTAACTCCAGTAATTTTTTTACAATATCTATTATAAGTAAATTTTATACTAAATTTTATATTGTACGTTATATATTATAAGTAACATTAAAAATCTAATATAAATGGAATATAAGTATTGAAATATTACACCAAATAAAAAAGTCAACAAGCGAAATAACATAAAAAGGAAAACAAACATCCAGCGGTTCAAAATAAAAACTAACTATCAGGAGCCTGTTGATCAAGTCCTGTCTCAGGGGGGCTCATGCACGACCAGATGTAGCATCGCCATTGTCATCAGCAGCAGGAGGACGCCGGTATTGATCCTCGTCGAAGAACGGAGGGGAAGGGGGAGGCGAGGGGGAATCCTTGTCACTGAACGAAGGGGGAGACTCGAGAGCTGGAAACCGTTTGCCAGGAATCAACTCAGTCAAGGCATCGTGAACAGCATCCCAGGTATGCCTGTGACTCAAGTACCAACGGTCATATCTCTCTTGCCGGCGCCTTCTCTTGGCAGCATTCGCGGCCTCCTGTGCAGCAATCTACTCGGCAACCTGCGCAGCAACTTTCGCAGCAATCAGCGCATCAACCTCCGCCAGTGGTGGCCTACTCGAGCCAGAGGTGTCGGCCTCAGAGCCGGAGGCCTTGCCGTACACCATGCTAGGCCTTGCGCCTAATCCCATACCCTACACCTTGCCAGGATGCTCTTTTGGGCTTACAGCAGCTTTCAAAGGGGCTGTAGGATCCATAGACCCCTGTGACTCCGGGGGCTGCGATGGTCGCAGATCAGCCTGGCTCTGCTCAATCCGGGCCTGACACAGATTTCAGAAAACATTAATCAAACTATATTTAATTCAATTTAAATATACAACATTAACTATATAAATAATTTTTTTGTGACTTACTATTATCTCCTCTGCTGCCTCAGAAGTCGGCGTCCCATCACGGTGTCTTTGGGTGCGTGTGAACAACTGCCCATAATCCGTCTGACGGTTCTCCTCCCGAGCCTTCTCTTGCTGAAAGAGTTAAAAAAATATAAACTTTATTATTTCAAAAACAAAACAATCATCTTTTAAACCTAAAATTAATTGATCTTTCAACATCTCATCTCACTGTAGGTCACGCAAACGTCTTGGTTCCCGCGTGCGATGGACCCTCCGATGTGACCGGCTTCTGGGGTTCCTCTGCGACAGGGCTTGCAAGGAACAGCAAACAAAATGTTAAGTGAAATTATTTATAGGTTTAAATGATTTATTGTAACCTATATTTCAAGTACATTTAAACTATAAATTAAGTTAAACTATTAAATAATTTAAACCAAATGTAAACAATAAATTAATTTAATCGTATTTATATTTTTAAACTACACTCAAACAAAATTAATGTAAAGAAATTTGTCACAATAAATTAACTCATGTTTAAAAAAAAACTTAAACTACGATTAATAAAAAAAAGTACCGTCCCTCCGGACCCCTCCGATAGTGGACAAAACCCGCTCGATCATTTGGGTCCACGCCATCCGAGACGTTTTCAATCACCGCAGAGGCATAGTCGAATCTCCATTACGCACGTTGTAGAGACGACCCTCCGCTCTTCCACCCTCACACATTTTCATGAGTACGTACCTCTTATGGATGCTCGCACGTTAAACTTTTTCGTATCATAATTTAGTTAGTAATTAAGTAAGAAATGAATAAATACATAAATAAACCACAACTTATTACTATTAATATTTGAATTTAATTAAACAACATAAGTTACCTGAACAACGTCACTAAACACTTTGTTCTTGTTCTCCGACGGAATCTTTTTCCAATCGTGGAAAAAGATCGGAAACCATGCCCAATTCCCGCCAAATTCTGACAGGAATCGATTCATCAGATGACTACCATTGCCGATCGGCTGGTCCGTGTCCGTGTTCCAGGGGACTATGACGCGATAGTCGTCCATCTGAGTGACCGCGACAACATCCAGCGTCCTCCTGTTGATGTTCCCATGTTTATCTGCACAATTATAAACACATTGTTGTATTGCATTTAAATAAATTCAAATTACAGGTAAGCAAATTAAATTAATTTTTTTGACAAAAAACTAATTATATTTACCTTCGACATCCACCACAAATCCGGTGGAACGCAAAGACGACGGTCGGGGGTTCCCTTGGTCCCGTTCATTCTCCTCATCGAGAAACCGCTCCGCCTCGGCTATGGGAATCTCAATATGGATCTCCGGATTTTGGTCCATGTCGTCCAGCGACAGACTTGGTTCTCGTTCTCCCCCTACAGTGTCTAGGTTTGGGATTTCCTCATCTGCGATTTCCTCATCTGCAAAGAGGGCATCAAACTCCTCCCCCTCCACCCGGGGCGGGAGGGGATATTTCTGAGCCCTCGCCCTCTCGTACGACCCCTTCTACTACTGCTGCCCCTTATAGGCCTTGTCTCCCGATCAAAACTTTCTCTTTTCCCTTGTCGTTAGAACCCATGATGTAGAAAGGTACAAGTTGAAAGGTTAAAAGGTGAAAAATCAAAACCTTGCGCGCGGGATTTTCAAAATGAGAGGAATAGTTAAAAAAACCGCTACATCTGTAGCGGTTATTGTGTATAACCGCGACAAAATCATAAAACCTGTTGCGGTTTAGAGTAAACCGCAACAACAACCGTGACAAATGTGCCTCGTTTTCCGTGAAAACTTGTCGCGGTTACAGAACCGCGACAAATTAGAGAGTTTTAAAATTCTGTCGAGGTTGGAGTCAATTAACCGCAACAAAATCGAGCCCATTGCTATTCTGTAGCGGTTAAATCCAAACCGCTACAAAGTTACTTTTGTGGCAAAAAAAATCCAAACTATTTGGTTTGTCAGTCAAACCAAATAGTTTGGTGAAAATATTATTTATAATGATACAAATTTCAATTAATTTATTTATCTTCTTCGGTTTCTCCAAAACACTGGAAAGTAATAAGTTATAAATAATTAATTTACAGAAAATAGTCTAACATGCACGTAAAGATTCGCGTTCAGTATAGCCACCAATCTCCCTGGAAACACTCACTAACTCATTTTGATCAGAGATATTTTACAGAGAGAATGGTGGCTATAATGAAAATCAATCTTCGATGCACGTTCGACTATCTTCAGAAGAGTAGAAGTCTTCTCGTCAGAGACAAAAAAAAAAATCAAATCTGGATTGTCACTGAAGGAACCTTCTCGGCTACAAAGAAGAGAGGCAAATATCGCCGCACTAATCTCTCGACATAAGAGATCGGGGCGGTAGATATCTGCATGTCTTCGACTACTCGGCCGAGAATGTTCATTCAGCGACAACGCAGATTTGGTATTTTCTGAAAATTTATAATTATTTGTACAGACAGATTATATATATATATAGCAAAAAAGTTTGTAGCGGTTATTGGACAAACCGCTACAAATTTATATTATCTGACGCGGTTGTAGCTTCGCTTGACAACCACCGCGACAAAACGCTGTCATTCCACTATCCTGTAGCGGTTTCTTGGTATAACCGCTACAGAATTACAGAGACAAAGTTCGCGCCATTTCGCGCCAAACTTGTGGCGGTTTTTCCATAAAACCGCAACAAAGTTTGCGCCACAGAGATTCGCGCCATAACGCGCCAAGCTGGCGCCACATTTGTAGCGGTTTACTTTAGAGTAACCACTACAAATATCTCAGCAAACATTAATTTGTTGCGGTTCATTAAAAAACCGCAACAAAAGTGCGGTAAAATAGTGATTTTGTAGCGGTTAGTGATAACCGCTACAGATGGACCGCGACAAATGATAGTTTTTTTTTTTGTAGTGACTGTAAATCGAGAGAGTTATGGTAATAGAGAGAAATTAAAGAGGAGCTTTTTCAAATCATGGGTGGAGAAAGATGACACCAGAGGAGCCTTAAAAATGGAAGCCAGAGGGACGGGGTTAAAGGAGAAGGCGAGAGAATGAAATATTCAGTAACCATATATGGATGACACTTGCCTAGAGACTGAATTTGTATAAGAATCATGAATAAGGGAGAAATCATACGACCAGGCCTGCCCCTACTCTTGTACCTCCCAACTCTTGTTGATCCCATGTCCTCTTCCTCATCGGGGAAAAGCTTCAAGGGATTGTGCTCATCGCGGATGAGAGATTTGCCACAATTGAGAAGGAAGAGGGAGAGAGAAAAGGAAAGGAACAAATGGACAATGAAGACGGGTGAGGTGGCAAGGGATTGCTAATTTAGGATGATGATGTGGCGTGTTTTGAGTGCCACATGTGCATCTTAGTCAAATTTAACGGTCAACATTAACAGAAGGGCAACATTACCCCGTTTTTTAAAACTTTTGAAGCAATATTGTTCCATTGAAAACTTCTAGACACCACATACTCTTCAAAAAAACTTTCAGAGTATTTTTGCCCCTTAACCCATTTTTATTTAAATATAGTTTTCCCCTCTAGGTTTTGAGCATAAAAAGTTTTTACCTCTCTCAATAAATACACTTATCATGATTTAAATTTGTGTTTTTCTCCATATGGGATAAGACCGCTTACCAGGCTAGCTTGTTGGTACTTGGTAGTATAGTTATGAGTTTTAAAAAAAAAAATGTGAGTAATAAAGACTATGGACAAGAAGAAGCATAAAAATAATAAAATAAGTCACTTGCCGGTATAGCATACCACCGATCATATTTATAAGTTCAAATAAATTAACTCTCATATACCAAAGAGAGTTGGTTAACTTATTAATTATGGGTTAAATTTTTTATTTTGTCTTTATCTATGATTGGTTTTAAAAGTCAATATGAGTAAATTCTTTTTGTTTATTGCAATTAATTAGGGCAAAAATGTAACAAATACATTTATTACTCTGAACTGAACTTATAATAAGGACTAAAATTTTTGGTTTGAATAGACTTATAAATAGTACTAAAGTGGTAAGTATCAAACCAAATTAACATTACATCTGGTCCTAAATGTAAGACTTAATTGATTTTTTTAGGGAGATTAATTAAACTAATTGAATTATTTTAGAGTATTTATATATATTGCTTTTTCTTCAAATTAATTTGTCTGACTTATAAACTGATATAATTATACACAATATATAATATGATTAAGTACTTTATTTAGCTTATTTAATCTTTTTAAAAAAATCAATTTTGTCTTATATTTAAGACTAGAGGTAGTATCTTATATTGTTATAATTACTGAATAAGTACTATGTGTTACGATAAACATATTTTTTTTTATCTACTTTGAGACTAAATTTTGAGGCTAATTAAAATTAGTAAATTAAAGCAGAAAATATGGATTCATCATAAACAAAAAATGTCAAAGGCCACCCTAAATTTATTGTTCTCGTTTGATCAATGGAATCAGAGTTAATGTAATGGGAATTATATGAATTTATTTGGTTCGGGCGTTAAGAAAAGATAATATATATGCATAAAAACGTTTGCTTGGATTACGTAGAAACATGAGAATATACAGCAAGAGACAAACTTACGCTAGACTATACATATATGTATAATATACACGTTAGTTTTGTGGTTTTTTTTTTTCAATTTGCGTATAGTATATGTTAGGTTTATAATAATTTTTAATATTTAATAGTAAAATATTATGCAGTGTATAAGTTAAGTTCATGGTAAATTTAATTAAAAATATTATTTAATGGGATTCTTTAATATTTTTATCGGTGGAATATAACTTTTTTCAATGGCGGATTTTTTTTTAATATTTTTTTTATCTTATCAATTAATTTTTATTAATTAATTATTTAATATTTAACGGTATTTATGGATGGACACTATTGTTGTCAAACTCGCGAGTTGATTCTCCGAGTTTACCAGTTTTACGTTTCTAGTTTACTAAATTGAGTCGAGTCACTGGTAAACTTGTGATCGTTGTAAAATCGTAAGACTTACTGGTTTATACACCGAAGTTTACCGTTTTTATGTTTCAAACTTACAAAACTGTATTAATTCACCTTTAAACTCGTGTTAACTTTTTTTATTTGATCATGTTCGGTGGTTTTATATGTAAGTTTTATAGAAATTTCTTTGTTAAATATGGTAAATTTAAAATACTGATTGATTTAATTTCAATTATTTGGATTTAAAAATATTTAAATCAAATTGTTGTTATTTTTTTATATTTTAATTGTTTATTATACACTATTAATTAATATCTATTTAATAGTGAAAGTAAACTCTTACAAGTTTAGGATTCGAGTTCATGATACTAGTTTATGTTATTGTCACGATTTTACTTAAACTTGCGAGTTTGACAACCTCAATAGACACTTTGGTCAATTTAAAAAACTATAATGACAATAATTTCTTTTTCACTTGATTATAAGATGTATTCATCCGTCATGTAATCTTTATTACATTAAATGATATAATCAAATAAACCCAACAAGACTTAAAATCACTCTAGTATATCATTATTAATCATCTCCCATAAAATCAAATTAAATGCATTAAACGATAAAACAAATCTAAAACGTAGCTTATAAAAAAAGATTAGACCCCTTTAAAAATTTGAAGCTTATACCCAAACAAATTTTACTTTTTCTAATTGTTTTTTCTTATAAAATTCTATTCAAATATAAATCATGGTTATTAAAATCGAACCAGACCAATCACGAAACTGGCAAACCGATCACCTAATCGATTGGTCGACAGTGTCTTTGTTTATTCAGGATTTTATAACTTCAAAAATTTATATATAATTCTATATATTTTCAAAAATTATAAATTAAGACTCTATGGAAAGTTTGAGATGTCTACTTTCTAATGTAAAAAGAATCGTTCAAAAATATTATCATTTGATCCTTAAAAATTTTTAAATTTAAAAATTATTCCAAATAACATTATTGTTTAAAATCACTTCCTCACTGGTCTGCCTTCGGGTTAGCTCCGGTTTAACCCTTATCGACCTCATGCCCGGACCAATTTAGTGGTCGGTTCGGGTTTAATAACCTTAATATAAATGATAAATCACATTATATCGACTTTCCAGTTTGTAAAAATTAGCTGAGATAAAATTAAATTTTGTGAACATTAATTTAAACAAGCCCTAAAAAAATTAGAATTGTGGCAAAAAAGAATAGGGAAATTGGGTAAAAGTCCCTGATTGAAAAATTGATCGGCCATTGGTACCTGCAATTTGTGGTTCTTTAGGAGAAATATATATGTAGAGAAAATGACAAAATTGTACACCATGGAATGCCATTTGCATTTGCACTCTAACTTAATTTTCATACTACAGAAGATCATTTGCAATTTATGGAATGTCACTTGCGTTTTAACTTAATTTTCACACCACGGAAGCATAACTGTAATTCTTAGAAGCTCAGTTGCATCAATTGCAATTCTTGGAAGGTCATTTGCAATTCGTGGAAGAATATTTGCATTTGCACTCCAACTTAATTTTCACATCACGAAAGGTCATTTGAAATTCGTGGAAGGTCATTTGCATTTTAGCTTAATTTGTACACCACAGAAGCTCAATTACAATTCGTGGAAGATCACTTGCAATTCGTGGTTCACCTCTATTCTACCGATCTGCATGCCGTGATTTACCTTCATCTCCCTCCATCATCAAATCTACCATGACTTTCCACTACACAAGATCTATTATTTTTATTTTTGAAATTTAATTTGTTGTTTTCAACCAAGAAGGTGGAGGAGGGAGGGAGCGGTAGCAAAGATCGAAGAAATGGGGTGAGTAAAGAAGGTAGGTGCAACGGCAGAAGATGAGGTCGCTGGATCTGATGTGGTGTTGCAAGATAGAGGTTGCTATCATTGGCTACTTGAATCACCCTTGGTTGTTGTTAGAGTTTGCTTGAGGGGGATATGGAGTTTGTGAAGGGTGAATTTGGAAAGATGAAGGAAATTATAAGGGAGTGGGTGGTAATGAGGGAATTGATGGATAGAAAGGGTGAAAGGGTTTATCTTTATTTTATTAAGGGTAGAGTAGTCATTTCATATCGTTACTTATTTCTAACAAAGGACTTGAAGATTTTACTTTTTTCTAGATTCGATTCCCTAGTTAACTTCTCAAATGGGGATTTATCCCCAATTTTCTCAAAAAAAAAAAAAAAAAAAAAAAATAAGCCCTTAATTTAAAAGTCACATGTTTGTTATAAAATGGTGGCATGGTTGAGGATAAAGATGGACGACCCATTTAAATGATTGGGGGTGGAATAGTCCAACGAGATTTTAATAAGGAAATTAGAAAAGTTCTGAGATTTGAATTTCGACCAATTTGTTTGAAAATTCTCCCTCGCTAAATTAATAAAAAACACTTCTCTTTTATCTATTTCTATCGTTTGACTCTGCTTTCCAATTCTCATACCAACACCGTAAACATTACCTTTCTTATTTTAAATATAAGATCCAGTTAATTTTGTATGATAAGATTAATGAAATAAAATAAGTTATTTAATCAGTTTGTAAATAAGTTATTTAAATAAGTTATTTTGTAAATATTTTTTAAGAAAATATAAATACAAATACTTAAAATAATTTAATTAGTTTAGTTCATGTTTTTAAAAAAGTCAACGGAGTGTTAGGGCAGTAGTGGTGTGATGGGTAAGGTATGGTCCAACGATAACGTTGACCGCCGTGCCACCTGCTGTCAGCCGACACTGCATTTAGTTGAATACCTTATTGGGCTTTAAAGATAAGGCGTGCTATTCATCAATGATTGGCCTGGGGTCCGATTTCCGCACGTGAAGGCCCAGTATCAGCAATATGCGAGTGAAACCCACGTAGCTGTTTTGTTTGCAGCCACAAAGAATTTAGATTCCCAGCATTAGGTTTAGCGCAAACAGAACTTAATAATAATAAAAAATAAAGTTTGGACGACAAGATAAGATTTACAATAATCAAAGTATATAAGCAAACAAGCAATGGAAAGAAGAGATTTTTGTTGCATGAGGATATTTGAAAATATTTGAGAAATATCAGGAGAAGAAGACAGGGGTCTGATCAAAATTTGTTTATTCGATAATAGCTAAAAAAGAAAGAGGAAGCGCGTCGACAAAGTGATACGGAATCACGTGTGGATCATGCGTTTAATGCTGTCCGCGTCATTTCTGCATTGCCCAATTTTTAAGGCTGACAAGGATTCCACCACGCGCCTTGCCACTCGCCATGAGCTCATCATGGAATACCTACCAAAATTATGTGTGCGGCTCAAAAAAGTTAGTTATAATTAAATGTATAACTTATCTACATCATTTTTCCAATTATACCCGTATAAAAAGAAGAGTGAAAACTTCCTATAAAAAGATAATTAGTGACATATAGTTAATGATAGTAAAAATAGAAAGACCAGATTAAAATAGTATTTATTCTTTATGTTAAGAACTATTTGTATGAGAAAGAATGTTATTTATAAAAATGATCAAATGGATGATTATGAGGAAATGTGTATTTAATTAATTTATACGTTCATGTGACGTGGTGGGAGATATGATCCACAAACCATGATCCCTCATTTTGAATTAATTAATACAAAGTTGAGCCTTACTATGGGTTACTTGTCCTTCTTGTTTCATTTTCTGAAAAATGCTTGCTGACTGTATATACCTAATTTCCTTGTGGGATATTATAAAGCCTTTTTTTAAGGCAAAGTTAACTTGCACGCCTCATACTTGTCTTCAATTTCCCATTAATTAGTAAAGCCCTCTTTATACTTCTCATTAATCTTTCATGCATGCTACTCCTCTGAACTATATCACCTTTGTAAATACATCGAAGCATATGCTTTGCTCATTTGGTTGCATGCACATCCATCCTACCTAAACAATGGATTGCTCACCTTGTGTGAAATGTTCATTTAACTTGCTTCGTATATTCTCTCTCTTCGCATTTTCACTTGGTTCGTTATTACCACTTTAGGATTACACGGATTATAACAACTGATTGAAAAATACATATATAAACACGTGCCTTCCCCTCCCCCCCCAAAAAAAACATAAACACTAAACACATGCCCAATTATAAATTATAAATTGGGTTTTGTTTCAAGGTAATTACTTCCTTTCTTCATAATATAATACATATTTGAGGGGTTGATCTTAATCCTAAATATAAGACAAAGTTTTTATATTTGTCGATATTTTTCTAATCTATCTCTATTGATGCTCCCTCAAGTCGTTAGGTTTCTCTCATAATTATTTTCTCATTATCTCTTATAATCTTTAAATCATATCTGTCCAATCAATCAGAATATTACTTTAACATTTCTCTTATCTTCTCAATCAACGGTGCAGATGGGCTGATGAGGGAAAAAAAAAAAAAAAAAGAGGAGAATATCTCTTCACGTGATATCAACTACTTTAACTAACTTTCTTAATTTAATCAAATTGAGTAAATATGTGCTATATCAAAGTAAGTACTTTTCTGATTGGATATCACGCGCTCTTGGGAAGGCGTGGGGGTGTTGTCCCTACTTTCTTGGCCTCATGATATAGAGTTGAGTCATGTCCCTCATGTCTCTTTTATGCATTTATTTAATAATAATCTATCATGAATATTCACTTCAGATTTTTATTCGGTTTCTCAGTGATTAATACTAATGCCTCAACACAAACCACTCATTATATGTAAATTGCAAAATCCTTCATTTCCCACACAAGCAACAAGTCAAGCTGCTAGTGACTGCGAATTTCTGGCCTAATCTTGTCTCCATTTGATTATCAATACAAAGCTTAATCATTAGAACTTTAGTGCTCTCCGAATGACGATGAATCCCATGGCACCCCTTGACTCTGAGCGATATCTGCTATGGTTCTCTTGATTTTCGTGAAGATTCTGATTCTCACATTTATTAACAACCTCAAAGCATATTAATATTCGGATTCTTTTTAGTTCGTGGCATCAGGTTTGCGGTTTTCGGTGAGATCTGAGTCTTAACATAGATGGGGTTGAAATTTTTTGATTCCATGCCTGTGTCTACTTCTGAGATTGATCATCTAGGAACAACTTACTCTGCTCTGCTCTCCAATTTCGGGCGTCAAGCTACTCTTCCATTCTCTTTACACTTCAACTGTCGCAGAGGTAAAAAAGAAAATCCCATAGATTCTCAAAGGCATTTCCTTTGTCTTCTGTCAGTGAAATTGAAATCTCTGGCATGATTTGCTAACTTGATACGGATCAATTATAAGCTAGTTCAAATCCAATACTGGCATTTCGCTAATAAAACGAAGAGAAGAATGTTGTGTTTTTGAAGCTTAATGTGGTGTCTTGTGTTGAATTACAGGGTTGATTCTAAGGGCTCAGCGGTCGGGCACTTCAGATCATAAGTATTTTGCAGATAATGTTGCAGCAAAAACCAGTTCCCATAATATAAACGGAACAAATTTAAAAGGGACACATCTAAATGGGGCAGCTTTCAATCTGTCTTTCAGAAATATAAGAATACTTGATGCTTTGGATGACCAGTATGGGGGAGTTCTCGTTAATCAAGATGGGTTGCCGGATAACCCGTCTGCCTTTGCACCTATTTTGCGTCTCGCTCTTTCTCATTGGAAGAAGATGGTAAATCCTCCACCAAATCTCATATATTTTTGAATTATGTTCACTTAAGCAGTAAAAGGGTTTGATATATACTTAACCATGATATGAAAGTGTCTGATATCATTTCCTTTGCTCAGCTGTTAGATCAAGATTTCTATCATGTTGTAAGATATAGTCGTCTTCTTGAAGACAAACTTACATATAGCTATCTGACAATTGCAGGGAAAGAAGGGGATTTGGCTTAAGCTGCCCTTGGAAAAATCTGACCTTGTTCCCATCGCTGTGAAGGTAATTTAGTTTATTCTTGCATGCAATAAGATTAATAAATCATTATGTGGAATGAAAAATCTATACTTCTATGCACGTTTATATGAAAAATCTCAGAATGTGTCATATTTCCTATGTACAAAGATCCCTGAATAATTCAATAGACACACACAAAAAGACCTGTACAATCACCCATTACTCAACCAAGTGTTGTTTTGAACCTATGAGGCAACTCATTTTTGGTCTCAGGAAGGCTTCCAGTACCACCATGCGGAGCCTGGATATTTGATGTTAACATACTGGATTCCTGAAGAACCTTGCATGCTTCCTGCTAATGCATCCCATCAAGTAGGAGTTGGGGGATTTGTCATCAATGACAACAATGAGGTCTGCTTGCTTCTGTTCTATTTAAAAAAGTTTGCATTGAACCTTTTAATGTTAGTTTCTTTATGTTTGCCATGTTTTAAACCTTATCAGGAATTTCGAGCTGTTCTTGGCTAATTTGAATATGCATGGCAAGCTCTGTATTTGACTGTAATTTCATGCTATAAATTTGCATAGGTGCTTGTGGTTCAAGAGAAACATTGTTCTCCTGCAACTTTAGGTCTTTGGAAGATTCCAACTGGATTTATTCTTGAGGTATGTACTTCTGTAGATTCTCCTTTTTTTAAAACTGTTATGTAAAAGAGTAGAATTTACATGTTTGTTTTTGTATTCGAATTTGCAACTCTAATCAAGATTGCATGGCTGAGCTTTTGCCAGGCGGAGGAGATATATGCTGGGGCTGTAAGAGAAGTGAAGGAGGAAACAGGAGTAAGAATAAAGTGATTTGAACAATATATTACTATGATGTAACTCTATATTGAATTTGTTACTGATGCGGTCGTATGATATGATATACTAGTAATTGGCTTTAGTCAGGGCTTCCTTCTAATACTTGTTGCCTTATGTTGCAGATTGATACCGAGTTCATTGAAGTCATAGCATTCAGGTTAGAACTGAAACACAGATCATGGCTTTGCTGACAAAGAATACAATACAAATTTAAATTTTGATCCCAACATTATAGAATTTACCACTTTCCTTGTATTTTTTTTTACCGTTAAAATCTAATGAACGCGAGCTGCAGACATGCGCACAATGTGGCATTCCAGAAGTCAGATTTGTTCTTCATCTGCATGCTAAGACCCCTCTCAAGTAACATCATTATTGATGGTCTTGAAATTGAAGCTGCAAAGGTGAAACTCAAACACAAACACAAACACACACAGATATGAAAACTTTTTGATGGCTTAGAGAATGATTGGAAATGATGCAGTGGATGCCGCTAGGGGAGTTTGTAGAGCAACCACAGATACAGGAGGATTCAATGTTCATGAAGATAATAGATATATGCATTGCTCGTATGGGGAAACGTTACTGTGGACTAGCACCTCATCACATGGTTTCTAAGTTTGATGGCAAGTCATCTTCCTTGTATTTTAATGTCACGGATACCCACCAAGATTTCAACTGTATAGGCAAATAAACCACTTAACTGTTTTCTCTCTCTATATATACACCCCCACCCATATAAATATATCAGTAACAAGTTTAAACCTGGCCTCATTTTCCTCTTCCTCAAACTCTTGTCCTCCTCCCAGGATTTGGTTCCAGTCGGTTGAATTAGCCGACACTTTCAGTGTACTGTACATATTTGATGATAATAACAACAAAAGGAGAATCTTGATTCCTTTTTTAAGAAGAACATCTGGCGTACTCGATTAATCAAAATCAACTTGTGACAAATGGAGGGATTCATTATAGGGAAGGAGGAAGAGGAAAAGTAGCAAGAGATTCTATTATGTGTTGTAAAATAGCAGGTTTCTGATCAAGCCTAGAATGTTGGAACCACAACAAGGATTTCGGACTTGTTTGAGATAGTTAGCAAGCCTTGAAAGTTAATTGGACAAAAAAAAAAAGATGTTTTGTATGATTTTAAGGGCAATTCACTTTTTTACCTAAAAGTTACTTTAAGGTTAAAATAACTTCTTTTGATTTAATGACTTTTTGGCTTTTCTTCGTATTCATCTTCTAAAATTAACTTTTTACCATATCATCCAAGCAAATGTTTGCAAACTACTAGTAAAAAAAGCCTATTATTTCTTTTGTCAAGAGACAAATGTCTATTTTAAACATAAACTACGCCACCCTTGTTGATTTTTACCCTAATTTCAATTTACAAAAGTCTATTAGGGTAAAAGTCATTTTTAGCTACGTTAATCCAAGCTGTCCTTACTTGAGACGAACAGGATAAGGTGAGAATCAAAGGACGCTGTAAACGCTCTTAGTTGCATCTCATGGACTCGAACACAGAGTACCGCCATTCACATATACAGAAAAGGAATACTTCAGAAGAAGAAAAGGAACAGAACAAAAGAGACGTCCTGGCGGAATTGAAACACAGTATTTTTACGCGTAACTCCCACGATTGCATAATCAGATGAGAATGTCAAAACAGGCAGTGTCGTGGAAGGGGTCAAATCGAAATGAAGGATCATCGACCTCTGTCTGAGAACAGGGAAGACAAAGGCACGTGACGTTAAAGATGTCGACAAATGGAGATTCAATCATTTCCGACTTTCGACACCATTTAATTCGAACGGACCATTTTGCTGCCTGTATTTAAACTGCGTGTACCTTCTTCCACGCAGAGCTTTCAATGTGAACTTACGCACTTTGGCCTTATCAGTTTTGCAACCCCAGATCGTGACCTGACTTCACTCCATCATCTTGTTTCTTTCGATCTAAAAATTTCATCTTTCAGATGAGCAGCTCGTGAATAAGTAGAGAATATCAGAATATGCTCTTAAGAAATGAAACAGAGTCCCACATATGGCATTTTCTAAAATAGCTTATCCAAATTTTGTTAATCTCTTTGAAGAAAAAGTCAGTCGGTCTTATATTTAACACTTTGTCTTTTGTGAAAGCGTCCATTTCTTAAGGTCAAGAAAAAGCGTCCACTTTTATGTTTTTTAATATATAGGATTATTTTATCCAAGAAAGTTTATTTTATGGTGGCTTATTAGTGACTTTAACTTGTTTGAGTTGGTATTGGAAAAACATTTTTACAAGATAAAATTCATTTCACAAACTTAATTCGTATACCGTAAATTATGTTAGAAAATTAGTTTCTACCGCTAATCTAAACCGGCACTAAAAAAGCTAAATAAGTTATTTAAGCATATCCCATAATAAGCATTATTAAATTATATATCAATTAAACATAATAGTTTGAGAAATCCCATATAAAATGTAGAAAAAATCAATAAGTCCTCTCCTTCCTCTTCCTTCTCTCGCTCTCTTCCTCACTCTCAGATTCCTCAGAACCCAATTCCGAATACTCCGAATCAGAACCTGAATACTGTAATGGCGCCGTGGTTTTCTCTTTCTTCTATTGCTCTTCCTGTGCTTTCTGTCATGTTCTCCCTCCGAACCGAAGCTTTCACGCCCTTTCCTTATAGAATGGTTGCTGTGCTTTCTCTCATCTTCCTAGTCTACATCCGAATTTTCCCGCTCTTTCCTAGATTTCCTCTTTTTCTTTAGCTGAAGACATTTTTTTCGGGCTCCAAGCTTCAGCCTTCAGGTGCCCAAGTGAATCGAGTGACGGAACGAGTTGAGTTGATAGCTTGGGACTCGGGACGAGTGAAGAAGAGTTGCCCTGTGCAATGAGCTTTGGCGCCGTGAGAGACGATCCTCTTTTCAATTGTAGACTGTGGCAGTAAGGTTCTCTCATCAAAGTGGCGTGGGAACAATGTAGTGGCTTGCTGTTGCAACTGTGACAAAGCAATTGGAGAATGTACATGAATGATGAAACATTAGCTGTGAGTTGCATCTGTCGACATATAATTTTCAGTTTTACCATCTTACATCTGTGTTGGTTGCTGAAAAACTTTGTTTAAACAATGTATGCAATCAACTAGAAGGCATCTAACAAAGAAACTAGAAGTTTTGGACCTGAAAGTTGAGGAGCACAATGAGTAAACCCAGCTTATTGCAAATGATGCAAGTGATGTTGGTTTTCTTTACAATCTGGGTAATCATATTAATGCAATTATAACAAGTTGTTGCGTTTGAAGAAGGGGCTCCTAAACATAGGATCAATCGAATGAACTGAGTTTCAATTTATTCCTCAGAATCAACGAGTTATGAGCAATAGGATCAATATGCCTTTCCTCCTTTATGGTTTGAATTGCTTTGATAACAAATGAAAATGATTTGAGTAAAAAACTTAAGAATCAAAAGAAGAGTAGCAGAAGGGTTTGAATGGCAGTGGGGTGAGTTGGGTGGAGGGCGAGGAGGATTTTGGGGGTGACGATGAAGGATCTGAGCGCCAGCTAGTGGGTGAGGTCCAGAAGCAAAGAAGATGACCTTGTGCAGAGACTTGGCTGCTTGAACACATATTGGAGAGAGAACGACGTGAGAGGCAAAGAGAAAACTGAGAATGTGCAAGGGTATATAGGTAAATCAACAACATTTTGAAATCCCATATTGGGGATCTGATTTGATTTGGGATTTGTGAAATTCAAATAACTAATTTGTCCTTTTTATATTTTAAAAGCATTTCATTGGGGTTTTCCCAAATAGTTTGGAAGAAAAAAATTAAATTATTTAAATTACTTTTTCTTAATATCTCATAAAAAACAGTCAAGTAGGAGATAGTAGTATTTTACTCCCTCCGGTCCTAATTATAAGACACATTTAACCGATTTTGGGGAGACTAAAGAGAGAAGTTAAATTAGTTAATTTTACTCATTTTCCTAAAATACCCTTATATAAATTTAAAATGACATAAGTAAAAGTGAATTAATAACCCCTACCACATACTTCTCCAATTTAGAATTTTCCTTTCCACACACTTTTTAATTAAAATAATGGTCTTGCTGTGTGTGTATATAGCTATACATATAGATATATATAGACACACACATATATATACACACACAGTATATATGTATAGATATAGATACAGATACACACACATATACATACATATATCTACACATATATATATAGAAATACACATATAAACACAGACACATATATGTATATATATGTGTGTTTATATATGTACACACATATATATTGACCGGCGCACACACACAAATATACATATATGTACACACATATATACAAAGATATACATACACACACTCACAGATATAGATATAGATATATATATATATATATATGTATGTATGTCTATATATATATGTGTTTGTGTATATATGTATGTATATAGGCACACACCCATATATGTAATCACAAAAAACCAACATAATTAAGAGAATAAAATAGGGGTATTTTAGAAAGGAGTTGATAAAAATTAAAATGTTATCCTATAGGACTAAATCCAACTCACAAATGTTATCTTATATAATTAGGACGGAGTATTTTTTATAGTAACAATTAAAGGAAAGAGAAATGACGCCTCACCCTCCTCCTTTACAGTTCACATTATATTTCAAGGATTATGGCGGCCTGTGCCGCGGACGCAATAGAGCCATAGGCCCTGCCCTGCCGTGACTTCCACTCTGTTTCGCGCATCCTTCTGCCTAATATGATGGCTTAATTTTTGATCCCTCTCTTCCTTTTGCTTTCTGGGGATTCTCTCGATCCTTCTTCACCCCAACCTTTCCAATTTAGACACCTTATTCATTAAGTTTGTTCATCTCCCGCGGGGAATTTCAAGAAAACAACAAATAAAACCTGAGAAGCGTTGAACCCCACCTGATCTTTCTCAGTTCTGATCCACTTTCATCAAATCAACCCGAAATTAAAGACAGCGATTTCAAGATTTCCCCATTACTTTTTTCTGCTCTTATCCTTGTCTGTTTTCGTACCACCCATTTAGAAGCTACGATTTTCCACCTTTCATGGTATCTATATGTTTGAAAATTGGAGCTGATTCGCCAACGCATTTATATTGATGTTTTTATAGGCGCTTCTTCGCAAACAAGATAGGCTTGTGATTACGGAGTTATCACCGCAGAATTTCGGATAAGGGTAGGAGGAAATTTCACCACATGGGTTTGTGGCCGTTAAACCCGAATCCAGAAAGCGAGCAGGATTGTGGAAAGGAAAATGTGTATCTCAATGTATATGACCTCACACCTGTGAACAATTATTTTTACATGTTTGGAATTGGAATCTATCATTCAGGAATTGAAGGTATGAGATTTTATTGATACTGGCTGGCGGTATAATCTTCCCTCATGCTTTCTTTGCTGCAAATTTTTTAAGATCCGTTTTCAGCGCTTTAGGAAATTCTTGTACTGCCCTTGGATATTAGCCTGGTTATAATAGAATTAATTTGCATCATTATTAAATGATATTATGTTCAATTTTTAACATTGAAATGAAGAGGAAAAGGAGATTCCAATATTCACATCCTCAAATAGAAGAGCTATCTTGCTGTTTCAAGTTTTTGAAATAAGTATATAGAGGAATGTTCTGGATAGCTATGAAAATAGGAAATAACAGGTCAAATGGTTATCCTGAGGTTTTAACTTGGTTTACTATCATGCTCTATATTTTAAGAAGAAATTTAGGTTCGGTCATTAGATAGAGTTGAGGGTTGGGGTTTGCAGGTGGAACATGCTTCATGGTTTCTTGGTTGAGCCATCGAGATCATGCTGCTATTTAAAGCTGAAATACTAATTATAAAATAATATCATTTCCTACTTTAGCTCTATATAAAGACGATTCTAAGTAATTTTCTTTAGTTTCAACTAACTTGCCCCATCTAAATATTATCCCTGGTAATTTATATTCTCTGGTCTTGTCGACCTCTGGCCTCATTCTAGTGAATGCCGTCAAAATTTTGTGCAGTGGTTCCTGGTCATAGCCTACCTGACTGGGCCTTTTTATTTTCATTCAAATCTTTCACTATTAATTATAATTATAAATACTCTCAATTTCTTAATTCATTTATCACGTAGATCTTTATTGTCTATTACTGACGCCTGGAAATTGCATCATTACATAGTGGTCTTCGTTTCTTGTCTAATAGTGGCAATTGTTGGCAGGAAAGGCCGGACCTTATCTGATTTTACCAATTTTCGTGAGTTTGATGCAATAACTTGTTTCCTTCATTGCCACTGTTCCCCCTTATGCACTCAAGATTTAGGTGCAGCAAACTGGGTGGGTACTGTGGGTTGTGGTTTCTTTATTTTTCAACTAAAGGATTGATTCATTCTTGGATTAAGACTAGCCAAAAGGTTTATTCTTGGGAAGGTGTAGGATTAGCCAAGGGATTTATGATTTATCAGACACCAAGGACTTTCTTGAAATATCATCGGTAGGTCAAACTTGGATGGTCATTTAATAATTGTGTTAATATAACAAAGGGAATTTTCCACTTAGACCAAGTATTATGACCTTGTAACTCAACATTTAGTTCGTGACTATGCATAACTTCTATTTGTTTGAACAAGTTTGGGTCATGCTATGTTACACTAACTGACAAGGAGAGAGTGTGAATAAGTAAATAACAAAAGCAGCCATATATAATGATAAAGTTGGTGAATTATGTGGCTTGAACAAATACTGACTAGGCGCTTGCTTACACTGCTTTATTTTTTCAATACATTGTTGCAACAAGGCATATAGCTTATCTTGTTTATGGACAGTGCACGGTATGGAATATGGGTTCGGAGCTCATGAGTACCCAACAAGTGGTGTCTTTGAGGTGGAACCTAGAAGCTGCCCCGGCTTCATCTTCAGGAGATCAGTATTCTTGGGTACCACAGATATGTCTATTTCAGAATTCCGTTGTTTTATGGAAAGCCTCGCCAGTAAATATCATGGAGACACTTACCATCTCATTGCCAAGAATTGCAACCATTTTACAGATGAAGTATGCCAACAACTAACTGGAAAGCCTATACCTGCATGGGTAAATCGGCTGGCTCGAGTAGGTGAGGAATCTCTCTGCATAAAGATTTGCCATTTTCATCTTTGTCTATGGTGTATGCTATTAGGTTAGCATGAATATGATCAAATTTTATTAAAAGTTTCAGGTTCTTTCTGCAACTGTCTCCTACCGGAAAGCCTTCAGGTTGCTGCAGTTGCACATATTCCAGAACGTTTGGCATATTCTGGTAAGACTACGGAACAATCTTGTATAATTTTTAATTATCAGTCCGCAATATATATTTATCAATATCTTTTTTTTTTTTTTTTTTTTTTTTTTTCATTTTAATACTTATTGAGGAAAATGCAGAAGAAAGCCTTTTAAAAAAATACATTTTGTGGTGAAAGAAGAAAAGGAGGCAAGGCCGGAACTTGCTTTCTTTTGCCCTGTTGAACATTGTAAGATATTCTAGCGTGTCCTTTTAGACCACACAACACAACCAACACAAACACGAGTATTTGACATCAAAACACCTTTGTGAATTATAGAACTACCACTATGTGAGAGAGATCTCAAGTTTGTGTTTTAGAACGTGAAGTTTCATTGTGATAACAGTGATAATTTATCATGGGTTTACGTGGCATAACCCTCTGGACCTTAGGATAATGGAGTTTTATTTTGCCTCTGTATTTTCCATCTTGATATTAATCTTCCCTGGGGGATCTCACTGTGTGCCATTGTAGATGATGAGAGATCAGACTATGGGGGATTAACTTCATCTGAGGAGAGTGAAAATGAAGGTGCTGATCAAAATTTGTTGACTTCACCTAATATTGGTGAAGCGGCCTATGTAAAGGAAAATCATATGCGCCTGGCACGTGAGCTCTTATGATTCTCATTTGGTTAATTAACATTGCATTCAGAGTTGAACAAATCTCTATAGTTTCTACGTTGTATACTCACAAAAGAATGTTTGTAATTTTAGCACTATCAATTTACTCTATTGTAATTTTTGTTCTTTTCGATATGTCTGTACTGTACGTTATCTCTATGTAGAAGCGAAGCGACTCCTTTGGAGACGGTCGTAAAAACTTTTATGTGATGGGAAATGAGCAAAATATCATTCATCTTGACAAGTTAGCAAAGGCTAATTAAGGAATTTCACTGTTACTAGATTCTGAGTATCTGATTGCACCCTTATAATTTTTTACCTTTTGGGTGCTTTATAGGTGAAAATGAAGGTTAGACTTTAATCACCCAGCGTTAAAAAGCCTGAAGCCCTATATATTGCTCAAGCATACAAGAAAAACCCCGCTTTATGTAAAGTGATTCTAATTGTAAATGGCCTTGTAGCCTAATAAGATTAGAGCTTTCTTATAAGTGAGAATTCATGAGTTTGATCCTACTCATAACCTCAAGCTGTTAGTGTTTGCCCCTTTAATTCAAAAAAGTGAGTATAGGTGTTTGCAGAAGCAGCTTTGCAAGGGACTGGACCCTACGTGTTTACTTTAAGTCAAACTCTCCCCCACCCCACCGTAAAAGCACAATATCTATTTCGTGCTGAACCATAAAAGCAAAGCGAAAGAAGAGTGATTCACATGTTTATTATTGCTTCTAGTCCTGATCTCTAGAGATGAATGCATTCAGAAGCTTCCTCATTCTCCTCTGGTTTTCCATATTCCAACGCTCAATTAAGGAGCTGGATGCAAATTCCCCTGCAACTGAGTGCATGAGGGTCATCATATTCACCAGACACCCTTTTATTTTCAGCTGTTTGGCAAAGACAATTATTTACTTTCCTTCTCGTGGAAACTTGGTAGCCAAGTCAATTGATTATGACCTCAATTTATTTATTTTTTAAAAATTCTTTGGAGTGTTAAATATTTGAAAAACTACGCTTACCTTAACTGCTTCACCAGTGTCTCATCGTTTCATGAAGGTTCCATGAATAAGTGGGCAAAATTACCATGTTTACAAAGTTGTTTAGTCTCTTTTTCATTTATAGTGTTAAGTATTTGAAAAATCATAAAAAATTGAAAACAGCTCTATTTTTAACTCATAAGATATTAAAATGTTACTCATTTCATTTCATATATGATCAAAAGAACCATAAGAAAAAAAAAAGGGAAATAGCCTAAAATTGAGGGGTAGGAGAGCCCTAATTAAAGATACAACTTACAAGTACAACACTTGGCCACTCACAGTCACAGGTGTGGCCATCGACACACAACCAACGCCGAGAAGCAGGCAAATAGGAGAATCAAAGGGGTCTCTTTATTCATATATAGATTGAACACTAATAATAACAGTAGCTAGAAAGGCCAGCAATCATATTGCAGCTGGCACAACACTCACAAACATTTTCACATACTCAAAGCAACGCTACTGAATCTAATAAACCCCAAGTTCCACAGTAAAATAACAAACGTAGACTATATGGATGAGATGGTTGGTGGTGGTGGTGGTGGTGGATACTAGTATGGGGTCTAATTTAACTGAACTTGAGAGTCATAAGCTTGTCCAGCCTTCCAGTCACTGGGAATAGCATTCTTGGCCTGAACCCAATACAAATTCCCACCCCCACTCACCTGGAACCTCAACATCAATTCGCCACGTGGTGGCATTGCGGCATCAAACACCACTCCGTATGCCCTCCTCAACGGCCTCCACTGCTGGCGATCCTCCTGAAGAACCTCAACGGCTGTGATGTCGTTTCGGCCCGCCACGTACAGCACCAGAATGGCAATGTAGTTAGGGTATGAGCTTTGCTCCTGCACTTTGAACACTATGTTGTGTCCCCCATACCTGCAGGGAATACTCCTGTATTCCACCTCTACGACGCCGTATTTGGACAGCTCCTTTGATGCGTCTGGATTCCTTCCCATTCTCGCGTACGCACGTGGACTCATCACAAAGTCTGTCCTGTCTCCTTCACCGTAGTCCGTCACCACCACGGACGTCCCATATTCATCGCATACTTGTGAGTTTTTACACCTCACCTGTACCAAATAATATTGCAATATTATTATTCATTTTTAATCATCTTTTCATGCAAGTGCCTTTATATGCTTACTTGGTAGCAAGCACCGCAGCCAGAGCCGTTCTTCCAGAGACCAGACACGCCGGCGACACTCCCGTCGTTCACAGTTCTTCCGTATTCGCTATATCCACAAGCTCCCCCTGATCATATATAATTTTTTTCATCATTAAATTAAAATGTTTGTGCGTGTGTTTGACAATTTATGAAAACACTAAGTGCTGATCTTATTAGTGAATAGTGGACCTTATTATTTTACTAGTGGCATTCATCAGAAAAGTGAGCTATTTTCTCCCAACAAAAATAAAAGTTCCTATATACACCACGGAGGGGTTATCTATGGTTATGGGTTCAAGCACCAAACTCATGCAAATTATATAAATATATATACGTGCAGATCAACAAGGCTAACTTAGCCACTAGGCTAAGTGCTCGTGGATTGAGAGAAGAGGAGAGGGTTACGTACTTAGAGTTCCATAGCAATCAGGGCTACCATAATAGGTAGCTCTGGAGGATGTAAAGTCTTGGGAGGTACATAGTGTGGGTAAGAGCAATATCACACACACAAGGCCTACTTGGTATTTAGAATGAAGTTCCATTGCTAAATGCCGAATTCAAAAGCCTCAAATTATCAAGAAGCTAGGCAACTGAGAATTCAACGCAAGATAAGGAAACTATATAAGAATGAGAACAGGAAATGAGTTTATGTGTTAGAAAGCAAAGATGTGGGGTGGTATTTATAGCAGAGGCCTTGCGCACAGGCCACTGAAGTGGCATATTCAACTTTTTCTTCCACTCGCACTCGAAGCTCTGTGGATAATTGCATTGGAATACTAATGATGGCCGGGTACATGAACACAGTTAGCTCTCTTAACCATTAGTACAATATATTTTTGAATAGACTTAATTAACATATATATTGACCACTCTTTGCCATTCGTATAGAATTAACATATATATCTTGGGCTCTCTTAGCCATTTATAATATACAATCAAGTGGTCGCTTTATTATTACAAGAAGAGAACTTGCTCATCAGTTACGCCATATTTCTTCTATTTTTAATGCTCAAGATTTGGTCTTTTGAATATTCCTACATGTGGGTGGGACATCAAAATATAATGCTAAATCGCCTAACTTAATTTGTACTCCCTCCAGTGTGTAATATAAGATATATTTATTTAATTTGGTTATATTAAAGAAGTTAGTTGAGTTAGTTAACATGACATGTATTTTTTAAAACACCCTAATTATCTCTCTTAATTCTTCCATTCCCACTCTTCATTAATCGATTATTGTTGAAGAAGGTAAATTAGAAAAAATTGACAAATTGAGAATTTATATCTTATATTTAAGATCAAGATTAACTCCCTAAGTATATCTTATATTAATTACTAGAGGAGTACTATATATATTGCAGCATTTTTCTGGGAATGTTCATGAATCCGAAAACTTAAAGGATGTCTAAATAAAATCCTGATGGGGATATTTGCATCAAAGGAAAAGAAAAAGAAAAAGAAGTAGTACTATAATATTCTGGTTCTCCTAAATAATGGAAGGAACTGTTCAATGGTGGAAGACACTTAACAAGATGGTCAGTATTTAATTAGTTATTCAACAAAATTACGCCAAGCCTAAAGTTTTTAACCTTTGTACACACTTTAAATTGCACTCGTCGGGCCATTAATTCTGTGAAATTTATAAGCCAAAAGCGAAATATATACATGGTAATGAAAAGGCACTTTGGCAAAGATTACAGACTTTGCTCGCTTTTCTGTCAAAGATTTATAATCACATTACTTAGCCTTGCTTCAAACTATTTTCTCTTTATATTAATATATTCACTTATTTTATATCTGTCATATCCCCATTTTTTTTGGGTGTTATAATTATAATTAACTAGATGATACTCAGATATGTAAAATATAAACTTTAAACAAAAGAAGCAATCCTGAAAAGTATTTCAAATCTTAAACCGCAAGTATTTCATTAGACCTCATCAATGTCTGTATGTCGATCCTTTCCTCTCCTCATCAGATTCTCAAGAAGAGATAGAAATGGATAACTTTTGAAACAACCCATTAATGTGAATAGTTTTGATAATACCTTTTGAATATATACCAGTCATTATCAGAAATTTGTTGGGTCAAAACCACAAGTTAGAGAGGTAAGAACGAAAGGAATAACTATGCTCAGGCCAAAGCCATTAATTGTTACTCGTATTAGAGTGTGAAGCTAGTACTGGTAAGTTGAGTGGGAAGGTAAAGTCACAAGCAAAGACCTTGATTAAGGTATGAACAAGTGGATAAATTATTGAGACTATGATAAAAATATCTCGTAGCTAGCTAGCAGCCAAGTTTGGTTGTAACGCACTATCTGATAGGACATGCATGTACGGTTCTTCCTCGAGTCAATTCCTAGTTAATAATTCATGCAACTGGCTCTTCCGCAACCACTGAGATGTCGGAACAAAACTCCAAATTGTCTTAATACTTGGAAATTATTATGCAAAACCATATGTGCTAACCCATATAATTATTCAGGTAAAAAAACCCATATTAATTACTCCATATTATCCTTAGTATAAAACTTATTTACCTACTTTGCTTAGATAAAGAAAATTAGTTAATGACATGCTTTTTCTAAAATACCATAATCATCTAGCTTAATTCTCTTCTTTCTTCTTTTACTTGATTATTGTTGAGTGAATATTATAAATAAGGGTAATTTTTTTTTTTTTTTTTTATATAAATATAGGAAATATGTCTTACATTAGGATTAAGATAACTCCCTCATTCGGTCCTATATTTATAAGACGAAAGGAGGAGAACTGATAATTATATATTATTACACTTAATTGCATCTCTTGTTTAATAAATTTAGGATTGTTTAGTTCACAAATTAAATAATGGGGTTTTATGCTTAATTGGGCTTTGGAGTTTTTATTAGATTTAATTTATTTTAATGATAAAATTCCAGATTTACAGTGCACTTAGGATTTTAATAAAGCGTTAATTATTTTGTAGCTTTCTTATCTTTCATTAATAAAATTAAGGAGAAGCTTTAGGTCAATTTACTTATGTGTGTGTATGTGCGTATGTATGTATATGTATGGGAAAATTAGAATGAAGGATTTAGAGAAAAAGATAATTATTGATAAGGACTATAAAAATTGTAATTATTTAGAAAGACCAAATATAAAATTGAAAATACTAAATTGCCCTAAACAAAATCTTTTGCATCCTCACATACATTCTATTTTTAAGACTAATATTCTAAATTTCACTAAATAAAAAAAAACTCTCAATTTTCATTTTTGACAACTTTTATAGATATGTATGGGAAAAATAACAAATTCTTTAATTTTGTCAAAATTATAATTTTTAAAAAATCAACAAAAAGTTATAATAATAATAAAAAATATTAATAAGGGTTAAGTATCATTTTTGCCCCAGAAGTATACGCCGATGACCAATTTTGCCCTGGAAGTTTCTTCAGGAGCAATGTTGCCCTGGAAGTATAAAGACGTAGCAATGTTGCCCCTCCGTTAGGGTTCCGTTAACAGCCCTAACGGTTAACATTAGTTGACTCTGTTATGCTGACGTGAATTATCTACGTTGCATCTTTGTCACTTTTTTTTATGGGTTAAGTAGCAATTTTGCTTCAGAAGTATATGCCCAGGAGCAATGTTGCCCTGGAAGTTTATTTTTGGCTCAATGTTGCCCTGGAAGTCTAAAAACGTAGCAATGTTGCCCCTTTGTTCACAGCCTTAACGGTCAAACGTTGGTTACCCCATAATGGATTGTGCCATTAAGAGTGTGTCTATAAATATGCTTCCTTTCCTCCTTTTTTATTTGCAATTTTCCTTGTTCTGCAGGAAATTTGCTTTTGAGACTTAAAGGTAGAGAACACCTTAGCTGAGCTCCACGTCTGAAATTTTGTGATGAATTCTAAGTGATTTAAATAATTAATTGTATTTAACACTTTTTGTAAATTTTATTCTCTCAGTCATCTCTTTTTACATTGCTCCAGAGGTTCGTTAGTCGTTCGCGTAGATAATTCCGCAGACGAGTGATTATTGTTTAGAAAAATTCGTTTGAACTGCCTGCGACGTACTCGTTTTATCTTCTGTTCGAATAAATTCGTTCTTACTTTTTTGTTTGACTTGTTTGAAACATTTTTTTTGGACAAATTCCGCAGGCGAGTGATTATTGTTTGATTGGGGAATGTCTGCGATGGAGGATGCTATGGGGAAGAAGGATTAGGCTATGTTTATTTTTTAAAAAATAAACAATAATTGTCACCCCTACTCCCTCCTGTCATAATTATAATTATAAGACCGGGTTGACTTTTTTTTTGGAGAAATTAAGAAAACTAAATAAGTTACTTAATCATAGTACCTCCGGTCCTAATTATAAGACCAAATTGACGTTTGACCGTTAGGGCTGTCAATGTAGGGGCAACATTGCTACGTTTTTAGACTTCCGGGGCAACATTGAGCCAAAAATAAACTTCCAAGGCAACATTGCTCCTGAGCATATACTTTCGGGGCAAAATTACTACTTAACCAATAAAAAAAAAGTGACAAAGATGCCACGTAGACAATCCACGTCAGCATAACGAAGTCAACTAACGTTGACAGTTAGGGCTGTTAACGGAACCCTAACAGAGGGGCAACATTGCTACGTTTTTATACTTCCAGGGCAACATTGCTCTTGAAGAAACTTCCAGAGCAAAATTGGTCCTCGGCGTATACTTCCGGGGCAAAAATGATACTTAACCCTATTAATAAAACTCAAGGTCTTTTATAATTTATTATATATGTTAAAAGAGAAAGTCTATACCTTTTATTTTTTTTAGAAGAACATTTATGTGTGTCAAGAAAATTCGTTTAATGTTGATAAAGTTAAAAAAATAAAAATAAAATTATTATATCTAAATAATTAAATAATATATTTTTAAAATAAATATGGAACTTGGTGAAAAAACATTAAAAAAGTATGAGTTCAATCGCTGTTAATTAAATAATGTATTGATTACATGAATATCAACCTTGTGAGGAAAAAAAATACAATCATGTGACATGTGAAGGGTGGATGGTTTTAGTTTTGATTTAGTTATTTTTTAATTATAAATACAAGAGATAATGGAGAAAGTTTTGTTAGGTGAAATTTAGTAATTTTAAATTTATATTATGATGTTTGTCCTTCTAAGTAATTACAATTTTTATGTTCTTTTATAATAAATATGATTTTCTCTAGGTCCTTTATTTTAATTTTTTTCTATATATATCCATTGCAACTTATTCTTTAATGAAATCTCTACACCTAGACACTACTACAAAACAGGGTTACGACATCCTATTTTTTGGACATTTAACTTCCTATTTCCGCGGGACGCCTATCAGGGGGCATAAAAAAGTGCAACTTACGGCGTCCTAAAAATATTTAGGATGCCATAAGTCTTTTTAAAAAAAAAAAAAAAAAAACCCAAACAGGGGTTCAGGAGCATCTGAGCAGGCGCGAGTTGAATTCTAGATCACAAATGAAGCCAAAAAAGCAGACTAACAAATACTGTAAAGGAATTGAAATGAAAAATCAAAGGTCTCATAAATCAGACTAACAAATATTGTAAAGGAATCAAAATAAAAACTCAGAGAATCAGAGAAAAACGGATCTAACAGAAATTCCATATCACAGATCGAGCTATACTTTAAAGGAAAAAGGAAAAAAAAATCCAGATCACAATAAATTCCAGATCTAGCGGCAGATCAAGCGAGACGGACAAAGAACTGAGAGAAACGTGAGATCTGGAAGTTTGAACAATTCGGCGTTGTCGTCACCATTCGCAGATCTGAAAGAAAACCAAATCAAGCAAATAAATAACTAAAATCAAAGTCACCAACCACAGATTTGAAACCACCGTCGCAAATCTAAAGAAGGAGTAGAAAAAAAAAATCGAAGTCACCGTCCTTAGATTTGAAACCGCCGTCGTAGATCTAGAGAAATCGACGTCGTAGATCTGAAATCGAACTGCAAGAAACCGATCTTTGCGTTCACCGTCCGCATATCGCCTTCGATGTCTGCCGTCACGATCTGCCGTCGCCATGATAAAGCTTAAGAGAGGGCTAAGAGAACTTGAAAGCCAAGAGATGAGCGGGAATTTGAGATAAAAGAACTCGAAGAGGGAACTTATCAGAGAACTTTTAGGGTCCACTTTTGGCGTCTAAATATTTAACTTAGACGCCAAAAGCATCACTTTTGGTGTCTAAGTTTAAAACTTAGATGCCAAAAGTGCTATAAGGGCTATTTTTTTGGTGTATTTTGGGCGCTAGGGTCCACTTTTAGCGTCTAAATTTAAAAGTTAGATGTCAAAAGTCAATTTTTTCCCATATAATTACAAAAATGCCACCGTCTTCTTTTTTACTTCCGTTTTTTAAAATAGGACGCCAATTAGAGAAGTAAAAGCCATTTTTTTATAGTAGTGAGACTTGTTTCCTCCACTGCTTTATATCATTTAATTGGAGGGTAGTGTGGGACAAGATATAAGCAAATGGACTAAGAGTTAATTTTTTCTTTGTTAAAATTCTTGCATTTGTTTAGAAAATAAAATAAAATAAAAAGGAACGTTTTAATCAAAATATCTGTTGATTTTGTTACAATCTAGCGTATTTAATAACGAACCTAATGTGTGTATACATAACCCAAAATGAAAAATATTTATAAATGGAGGGAGTATTATTCTATGGCTATAATATCTCTACTTCAAGCTAAATGTAATAATGACATTTAAACAAAATGAGAAAATCTAAAAAAAATTATAGCCCATTAACTATTAATTTTCTCCACCATTTGACTGCCATTTGCACATTAAGTGATTTTCATTGATAAGAAGAAAATATCTCTTAAAAACATATTTTCTTTCAATTATATATAAAAAATAAAGATATAATATTTCATAATATTTATCTAAAATTATTATTATCTTTGTATTGAGGGAACAATAAGGTAGTGATGTTGTGGGGGATAAGAGGAACAAGCGTGAAATAGCCACTCTGGAGAGGAGGTGGTAGCCTGGTAGGTGATTGTTAATGGAGGCCGCCTACTTGGAGCCTCCTCACAAGATATTGCAGTGGTTAATGCTAACAGTCCAATCACACTCACACCTTGTTGCTATCAAAACACTATACATCCTCTTTTAATTTCTAGAGGATAAAAAATTAAGGGTAAGTTTGGTTTGAGGGAAGAGGAGGGGAGGGGAGAGAAAAAAAAAATGAGGGGAGGAGAAAATTGTATCAAAATTTAGTGTAGTGGAGCCCATAAAATTGTTCTTTTCATCACATTTTTTCTCTCCCCTCCCCTTCTCTCAAATCAAACTTACCCATGTTTTAAATTCGAAGTTTTTATGCTTTTACGAATAGAAGTACAAATACATTAAAATCTATTTAATTTCTTTCCCATAATTCTTAAGCAAATTATTTACATTCTCCTAAATGATACATCTTAATATTATAAACAATGATATGATCGATTTTGTATGATCTAGTTGCTATCATTCTTAATATAAGATATAGTTACCTAACCTGATTGTATTAAGGAAGTTAGTTATGTTAGTTAATGTGACATATATTTTCTAAAACATCCTAATCATCTTCCTTAATTCCTTAATTCCCTCTCCTCCTTGATTATTATTGAAGGAATATTAATAAGGATAAATTAGAAAAACATTGATAGATATAAAAATTACATCTTATATTTAAGATCAAGATCGACTCTTTAAATATGTTTGATATTATATGCACAAAACACAAGGGAATGTCAACATCTGTTGGATTGCATTACAAATAGTAGGGTCCTTTAAGCATTATAAATAAGGTATGTTAAGGGCACATATTATGTATTGCATGTTTAATATTCTTGAAAATAACCCACTAACTAAGGATGTCGACCAGCTACATTTGATTAGTAAATGGAGCTTTCAACCTCGTCGACATCATGTCATGGGAGCAAATGATATAACATCACTCATATGTGTCATTTGACGTCATGATACGTGTGTTGCAAATTCTTATTTTGAATAATGTTCCCACGTCCCATCATTTAAAACACGCCAATCAGCAATTCCAACTAACATATGGTATTAGGGTGTCTTTGAATAGGGTAGTTAAGTAGTAAATTTGCCTTGAAAATATTGGCTCAGAAATAATGTTGCCCTTAATTTTTTTTTTATCTCAATGTTGCCCCGAAAGTTTCAAAACAAAGCACTGTTGCCCTACTTTGTTAAAAAACTAATGTTGACCGTAAAAAAATTGACATTGACCATTAAAACAATGTTTCCAGGGGCAACATTGAAACAAGAAAAACTTCCAGGGCAACAATGCTTTTTAGAGAAAAATTTCGAAGCAAATTTGCTACTTAACCCCTTTCAACATCCCGAAGTGTGTTGACATTTTAAGACATTGGGTTTGCTTGATGTCTTATAATGACTTTTTTTTGGGTTTGGGATCATGTTTAGCACCCTCAAATGTGCTTATTCACGTAATTCGAGATAAAACTCATCTCACATATTTACCTCATATATTGTAAATTATGATTGAAAAGTTACTTTTGAAGACTTCAATCTATATTCCAAATAAGCATTTATGACATGTTTGCAAGTTTGTTCATAGTACTACTATAAAAAATGGAAATATCGTCCCTAACAGATTTCCATTTTTCTAAAAGGGAAGTAAAAAAAAAAATGTGTCATTTTTGTAATTATGTGAAAGCTTTAGGCGTTCCAATTCATAATTTAGATGCCAAAAGCATACTTTTGGCTTCTTATTTATTTATTTATTTTAAAAAAAGTGACACTAAAATCATAGACTTTTGGCATCCTAATTATATATTGGGACGCCTAAAGTCCCACTTTAGACTTTAGGCGTTCCAATTTGAAATTGGGACAACTAAAGTGTCGTCCATTCAATAGGTCAAAACATGTTGTATTTTCTTTCTCACTTCATTCGTCAATTGCATTCCCTTCGCCTCTTCTTGCTTCTCTACTATCCCCCTCGCCATCGACCAACTGGCCTCTTCTACTGACACTAACACCAACACCGCCAATCGCCAATTTGTATCCAACACTCGATTAGATTTAAATCTCCAAGCTGATGACGTCACCTCTCACTGGAGCAATGCAAAAGCTGTAGAGAGCGCCATTCTCTGTTCTTTCTAGATTTGGGAAAAGCATATGAAGCAGGAATGAGAGTACGACGATCATTAGCCTCCTTGCTGGTGTCGAAAACAAAACCGAAGGTGAGCTTGAATTTGGGCTGAGATTTGTTTTGCATTTCCGAAGGTGATCTTGAATTTAAGAACTGTAGATCTATCCCAGACCTAGCTACCGTAAGATCTGTTCCCAGATCTATTCAAGCTGTTTGTAGCGATGGTGGATGAAAAGGTGAAAGTTAGTGGTGACGGAGAGGGACGAAGGTGAAGATGGGATGAAGGAGGTGATGATCGAGTCACGGTGATGGCCGCGGTGCTTCTTCTTTGCTGGTTCTGTGCATTTCGCCTATCCTATTTTTTTTAAAAAAAAAAATTATGCGTCCTTTTTTATTGGGGACGTCATATGCATACTTACAACGTCTGGTTTTATTGGGGACGCCGTAAATCTGACTTACTATGTCTCTCACATAAGCGTCCCCCTGTAAAGGGAAGTAAAAAAGCGCAAAAAAAAGAACGTTAAAGGGGCTTTTTTGTAGTAGTGTAGGATGCATTTTCAAGAGGGTTGGAGTTTTGCGCACTCTTGTATATGGAGAAGGGATGGTTGGTATAGGAAGAAGCGAAACTAGGGGGCTAGGGTTGGTCACTTGTAACATCCTAAAAAAAAATTCAAGAGAAATTAATTTATTACTCTATGAGAGTACATTTTTCTGAAGTAGAATTTAAGATTTATTTTTATAATATCCCCAAATTTTGGAACAAGGAATTTAGGAATAAGTTTTAGATAAGAAAGCTACTAGACTCTTGATAATCGGTATTTTTGTTGTTGCAATCATGGTAAAAATAAGATATTAACTTGAATGGTAGATGGTTATGTAGTAGATAAGCATGTGATATTTGATCGAAAGATGAGTATTCGGTAGTTAGATGGTAGATGGAGATATGTATGGTAGTTACATGGTAGATGAACATATGAATGGTAGTTATATGGTAGATGGAGATATGTATGGTAGTTACATGGTAGATGGACATATGAATAGTAGATAGATGGTAGATTGACATGTTTAAGGTAGATGGGTAGTAGATAGACATGTGATTTTTGAAAAATGGTTGAGACCCAAAACTCTATAAATACCTCACCCCTTCTCTTCTTTCACAACACACAAACACTCAAGACTCACAGAAAGGTAGGAGAGAGGGAGAGAGAGAGAGAGAGAGAGAGAGAGAGAGAGAGAGAGAGAGAGAGAGGGAACGTAGGGAAGCCTTGCGGTAATTTTTGGGAACTATAGAGTAACAGGTAACTCTGAATATTCTTCCATATACTTGTGAATTGTGTATGATTATAAATTATGTTAGATTTTATATAGAATAAATTATATGCATATGTATTACAATATTATTATAATGAAAACTGAATATTACGGTTTTGCCCCCAAATTTCAGAAATGACAGTTTGGTCCTGAATTTTAGAAATGACAGTTTAATCCCGAATTTCAGAAATGACAATTTGGTTCAATAAGGTTTTATGAGATGTTTGGGTTTACCATGCAATGATATTTTATATAAATGGAAGCTTGTTTTAGTATACTTTATTTTTATTGAATATAATTATCATGCAAAATTTGAATTTGTATTGGGTTGGAGTAAGGAGGAATTTGAATGATAAGATTTCTTTATGCCACCACTCGGTGCACAGTGGATGGTACCTTTTCAGGACCCCATCTTCCATGTTTTCCTCTGGCCAGGATTTCATTAGAGTTGTGGGACATATGACACCTCCTTAGTTGTTATTTTTAAGGATGGGAGCCATAGTCCATACTTAAGCTCTATACCTTTGGCCGGGTATATCTTAGGTTTTGGTGAGCTTTGAACCATCCATTCAAATGAATGAGTTTCTGTCAGACTATATGTTAGCCTATGGCTCTAGTCAACGGTGGATGGTGAAATAAGAGAGACTGCATATTGTATATTGTATAATTGTATAGTTCACAGTTTGACATAATGATAAATACTTTTGCAAAAGAATTTCGTATGAGAAATTATGGTATATACAAATATATTTGAAATCAGCCCTGCTTTTGTCATATGTGATTTGCCTGTGTACAGTAGAGATATTCAGTAGCTACTGAGACGTGGAATCGCATCCCATATTAACATTTTTCAGGTGAACATCCTAGTAAAGGGCAAGGGAAGGCACCTATGGAGTGAGCTTAGAAGGCTCTTTTATACTCCTGTAGCTTATATTATGTTATTTGTATTTGCCATGATCCTAAGACTTCCGCTTTGTATTAAACTCTGAAATATTTTTGAAAATTTATTTTGATTATGTATTATGAATTTTATTTGAAATGGTTGATTATCCTTGGTTGGAGGTATTTCAAATATTTTGGCCAAGTTTTTGGGTGTTAGATTTGGGGTGTTACATCACTGCCCCCTAAAATTTAAAGGAAAAAAATATTATATATATATATAACGACATTTTAGTAATTTTATTATATTATTTGCCTCAAAAATTTCAAACCGTGTGAGTGGGTAAATAAAGTTTTCTAACATGACGCATACGTGAAAAGGAAGGCAATTGATTACTGAAGAGGAACTCAGGACACAAAATCTCAACGGAAAATTTTGGAAGCCAAGCTAGAATTGATAAGATGAAATTATGAAGAGTTTATGTATTTCTTAAAAGTAAATATACTCACTTATTGAAGGGAAGCACAATTTCATTGTCTGCACAAGCCATAATAAAAAATCATTGAAGGCTTATGGCTACAAGAAAGTTGTAGAAGGAGGTCTGATGGTTTGTCATGTCTTTTTTTTTTTCCCATAATTGAATCTCCAATATTTTCCCCCCTCTTTTATCAGTCTTTTGTTTTGAAGCAATGGATTTGAAACTGTGTGGTAAAATGGTTACCTACAAAAAGCATTTTATGGTTGGTTTAATTGATGGTTGACTATATTTGAGTGGATCAAAATATCATTCATAACTGAATGTGATGCCTCTATGTTCAACTATTGAATTTCATGTCAGCTGCTACTTACCTAAATTTTGATCTGTTTAGGCAATCAATCTTGCAGAGATAGTCATAGTTGACTTTCTCTTATTTTGAGAAGCACAGAGCATTGCTTGCAGGGAATATAAAGTTTAACAAAGCTCCAATTCCTGTCAATCGATATTCCCTCTGTAAACTCCTGCAAGTAAGTATGTTCAATAATCTCTTATTTTTTTCCTTTTCAATTTATTTTAATGTTTATTTTTATCCATTAACTACCATGAACATAGAAATTAAATGCATATTTTTTTTAGTGGTTTGATATTAATACTATTTTTAAAATCATATTGGTCATGAAATAATTCATGCTCTTTATAGGTGATTATTATGGAGAAGAATGCTACAATTGATACTTATTATAAAAAAAAATAGTGAGTTTTTGCCATCGTTTACTCCTAATGTTGAATTGTCAAATACTAAGACTCTTTCTTCAAAATATCCTATTAAAGAAATTGTTCTTGCTTCATTGGAAAGAGATCCTATAATACGCCTTCCAATATGGAAATATGCCATGAATCAACAAGATGAAATTCATCGTGCTTATTTTAAACTTGGTCTATTTCAGTCCAAGCTTCAAAATTATCCTTTTTATGGGCTAGAGAAGAATTGACGTCATTTTTTCTCTTCTTGGTTTGATTTGTTTCCATCTTGGTTAGAGTTTTCTCCAAGTAAAGATGCTGCATTTTATTCGTTTCATTATTTATTTAGAAACCAGGTGGCAGTGGTCGTTTTGGACTTAGTACATTTGTTGTTGAAGGATTTAGAAATTTGAAAAAGGTTAATGATGGAGAAAATTATGCCTTTCTACGCCATATTGGGAAAAATGTCATCTCAACATATAAAAATGTTGTGAGTTCTTGTAGTAATCTTATAAACCAATCTCAACATATTGAGATATTGGTCGTGCTCGAAATGAATAAGGTGATTATTCTACTAAAAAATTTTATAGGGTAAATTAAATATCTTTTGTGCTACAATTCATTATCAATTGCAATAATTAAATAGCAGGTTCAATGATGATGCTGTTAAATTGCTTGCTTTGAGCATGGCTTTTGTAACATCCCATTTGAAAATGACGGATTTTTTTTTTTAAAAAACGTTTCCAAATATTTCAAGCAGAGTAATCAGAGTAGAGCATTGGAGCGAGTAAGTAATTTACATTTCATTCAAAATATGGACCATAGTGTAATTGTATTGGATTACAGTCATCCAGAATTCTTAAAGGTTAAAGAAACTAAAGAAAACGATAGATAATGTAGACACGTCTTGGCCTACTCCAGCTGCTTGTCTCGATCGCCAAACATCGGTCCTCTAGACCCTGATGCTACAGCTGAGATCCATTCCACATATGGATCTCAGTAACGGTTAACCTTATGCTCAAATAAAACAAAGATACGTACAACGAGATATTCATTTCAATACAAAGATATCATCACAAAAGCAACGCGAGATGTATGATCAATAACATGGACGAGAACATAAGCACAAAGCAAAGTATGTAAAGTCTCTCTCGACTAGTTCTGCACATATCCAAGTGCCACGCCTCCAACGTGTCCTCGCGCTAGGAATAACTCAAACGGCATTACCAATACTATAACCCGTGGGTAAAGCGTAAGTATCTCCGACGATTCTCAACGGAACCTCGTCATGAACGTATCTATAACGCAAAAGTATATGAGCAGCATAGAGTTAGGGTCACAAAGACGCGTCCGTACCTTAGTTGCAGATATCCGGCTCTTAGGCTAAAAACGATACTTTTTGACGGCCGTACGTAAAACAATAAACAATGCTCAACAAATGCGGCAAACAGCGGAACGATGGAATTTCGACGGTGGTTCGACGTCGAAGTATTCTAATCAGAATAATAACACACTTATGAATATTTGGCAAAGCATATCGGGCATTTTAGGTGAAAAAGACCATTTTCCCTTACTACCCCTATTTGGCGGAATTTCGCGTAACTTCGTTACTTTGACCTTATTCCATTTCAAAATTATCCCCACTAGGTTTTTACCTCGTCAGGCATCTTTCAATGCAATGAGGCTTAAAAACAAGTATAGGAATATATTCTGAAACTTCCTAGATCAAAACAACAGTTCTACTATAACTACCGAAAGAACTACGGAAACTCAAAGCTAAGGACAGAAGAACTTACTCGGAGCTAGGCAGAATTTTTGCAGAGCTTCTCACTCTAAGTTTCGGCCAAGGAAGAGAGAAGAAATGGTGTGAAGAGTGAAGAAGAGGGGAGGGCTATTTATAGAGAAAATTCAGGACATATCGGGAATTTTCTGCTTTGTTTTTGAACCGTTAGATCTAGGGTTTTGAGAGAAGCAATCTTGACCATTCAAGGTCTTGGTCGACATCTAAGGGCACAAAAAGTCAAATAATGAGTTGTTATCCAATGATGACTCTTGCTTTATGGCCTCCGGCCCGATAAAGCTACCCGATCGGTGTCCGTTTCGCGCAATTTCGCAGAAACTCAAAGATCCGGGCATGTAACTTTGGAGACCTTTTTATCATCTTTCATATTATCTATTTTGATCCTCTTTTTGATCATATCCAGGTATTCTCCGGTGCGTCGGAAGATATTCGGACAAACGCGTCCGATTCTGAAATCGCTTCCGATAGAACCAACTTTCGGACAATAATTTGAATCGTAAAACGTCCAGTTGTTGCCTAACTTAATACCGTGTTTGAAAACACGCAATTGTTTCTATAGGTTCTCACTTTGCCTATCGGCTCTACTCTATCGATCGCTTTTTGTCTTATTAGGAATTAGGGTTTTCGGTTGCGGAATCGACGTCGGTAAATTATTTCTTCGTGTAGAATTTCACTTGTACTTAATTTGATCAGTCGAAAATACTTTTACCTCTGGTTTACCTATAGAATTTATTTCTAACTTTTCCCTATCCGCCTATATAAGCCGACTCACCGCATTATATTATTATTTTATTCTAATTATCATTTTAATTATTTAAACAATTCTTTTTAATTAAAAATACTAAGAATTTCGGCCCCCTCTTATTAAAATTCAGTTTTAATTATTTTTCCATAATTTTTTCCATTTTTTAAAAAATATAATATTTTTTTCCAAAAATTCCCGTTTTACCATTTGCGCCGTTAGGGCTTAATCGACCTAATTTCTTCGTTTAGTGATCTTTTTAGGATCAGGTTTCTTCATATATTTATCTTTACTAATTTACAGTATATTGTTATCTTTCAAACTTCTATCCGATATTGTCATTTTATATCCTATGTAAAATATTAAAAATGTTTACCCCATCAAGTTACTTTATGGTTCTAAAATGCTTTTTAAACTTTTCTTCATGTTATTTCCTCTGAAATAATTTATTAAATTCTCATAATTAGGGATAACACTTCCATATTTTTCTCATAATTTTTCATGATCTTTCGGTATTTATCATAATATTTTTGGACCTGTTTTTATCACCATTATATCATTTTTAGTCATTCGTTCATCGATTTTCCGGAACTTTTTTGACAATTTACTCTATAATTATAACAATTTTCTATCACAGTTTTATCTCATGAATTTACTTCATTAAAATATTCATTCATTTTCCTTTATCTCAGAAATTTCAGATTTGCTAAAATCCGGGTATTACAGCTTTAGATCCAAGAAATAGGTACAAGTCATTTAATAGTGATGATATTTGCAAACTTATTGATAAATTTTAGGGTAGCAAATCCGGCCTGGAAGTACACGCCCAGGAACAATTTTGCCTTAGAAGTTTTTTTTGGCTCAATGTTGCCCCGGAAATCTAAAAACGTAGCAATCTTGCCCTTTTTCTTTAAAAAGTTAATGGTCAATGTCAATTTTTTAATGGTCAATGTTAGTTTTTAACGGAAAAGGGCAAAATTGCTACGTTTTTAAACTTATAGGGCAACATTGAGCTAAAAAAACTTTCAGGGCAAAATTGCTCCTGGACGTGTACTTCCAGGGTGGATTTGTTACTTAACCCTAAATTTTATTCTAGAGATTTCACATAAGAGGAAAAATTGCATTTGAAGATAGAGTTACAATACTTTTAGCTTGACATTCCTAAACATCCAAATTTGATTAATTTATCAACTACATCTGAATTATGTCAAGGGCTGACAAGAACTAGAAAGTCCATTATTTACCTTTTATTGATAGGGATAGGATATTGTCATTACTATTTTTTGTCACTACCAAAGTCACTACCACTTTTTCACCGTTAGATCAGAATCTCATCTACTTTTATTATTTCTCTCTCCTATTGAGATTCTGATCTAACGGTGAAAAAGTGGTAGTGACTTTGGTGGTGACGATATCCTATCCCTTATTGATAAAGTGATTAAACTTATACTCATTTTTTCAGTTTCTACAGCAACTAGTGAAAGATCTTTCTCTGCTATGAAGATAATGAAGAACATACTTCGAAATAGAATAGAATATCAATTTCTTGATGTTTCTTTGATTACATACATTGAAAAAAAAATTATTTTGAGTTTTAACACGGATTCAATTATAAATGAGTGTAACATTATAAAAATAGGTAGAGAAAGAGTCAAATGAAGTTATCTTAATTTTTATAATAGATTTTTTTTTAAATGTTTTATATATTATATTTTTATTGTATTTTAAGTACTTTTATTTATGATATAATATTTTAAATTTTATTTTCGCCTCCATTATTAAAATTCCAAGATCCCCCACTAGCTAAAGGCCTCGACTCGGGCTTTGTTTGGGCTGTACCACACGTGCTAGCCAGAGTTTCGCTCTATTATCATATCCAAGCCTTTAATTTCTTAAATTATGCTTTTTAGTGTTGGCCTTTATACTTTACTGTTCTAATGTTTTATTTGTACTTGTTTTATGTTTCTTTATTTTCTTTTTGTTATACATTTCTTTACTTATTTTCCTCATATTCACCAAACACCATTTTATTTTCAGCTGTGTGTCAAAGACATCTCTCACAATTATTTGCTTTCCTTCTCGAGGAAACTTGGTAGCTAAGTCAATTGATTATGACCTCAAAAAAAAAAAAAAAATCTTTTTGATGACCCCACAATTTGGATCCATGAAGTCTTTCTGAACCTTAATCTCTCTCACACTCGATTCCACTACTATTATGTTCTGAAAAACTACGCTTACCTTTAACTGCTTCACCAGTGTCTCATTGTTTCATGAAGTTCCATGAATAAGTGGGCAAAATAACCATGTTTACAAAGTTGACCCTCCACTGTTAGTCCCCAACTCATGTGAGGCTGTGAAAACTGCTGCAAATCCTTTTGAATGCGATCCTTTTCTCTCAGGCAACACTCTGCGTCTTGGATTGACATGGGACTTTACCAGAATCTGACCCAAAACAGACGAGATTCGCATGCAGCACGTCGTACAGGTTTATTAACTCAATGTCATGTTGAGGAATATTCTGGTTATTGTTTGTGGGGCTGCATTGAGCAACGCAACATTTCCATTGGGAAAATACTACTTTCAACTCTTAATAATATTTTCGAGCAAAATAAAAAACTCTTAATATAAAACATATTTTAATAATTTAAAATATTTAAAAGGCTAAATAAATTATTTAAAGTACTTATATGGATTAAAATGCAAAAATACACATGTGATAATTTTCAAAGTGCTTCGAGAACTAAATGTTTTTTTGAAGTGTAAAAGTAACCATAAGTTTCCAAAATATAGGTAAAAGTCATAGTCGCCCTTAAAGACAGAGTAAGAAAACATCCGTTACTAGCTAGTCTACCACTCTGATCCTATTTATAAGTTTCTTTCAACCAAAAAATTTGTTCCTATTTATAAGTTTCCTTTCAAGGTAGTAACTGAGATTGTGACAATTTTGTTATATTAATTATTCAATGAAAATAGAGAGAGAGAAGAAAAAGTTGAAAGATACACATTCATATATGAGGACAAAATTAAAAAGGGAAAATTTCGCGCAGGTCCCAAGGAACGAAAAAATTTACAAAAAATCCCTTGAAATCACAAAATTACATAGAAGTCCTAAGGGACTTTTTTGATATATTTGTATTAACAACAAGAAATGCTATATTTACAACAGGAAATGCTTATATTTACAACAACATTTAAACACTTGACCATTTATAACAGAAAAAGCCATATTTACAACAACATTTAAACATCTGGATTTTGAACGTAGAGAGGACATTTACAACAGAAAAAATGCTAGATTTACAACAGGAAGTGATATATTTACAACAAAATTTAAAATCTGGACATTTACAACAGAAAAAACCATATTTACAACATGAAATGCCTATATTTACAACAACATTTAAACACCTTAATTTTGAATGTAGATAGGTCATTTACTACAGAAAAATGCTAGATTTACAACAGGAAGTGCTGTATTTACAACAAAATTTAAAATCTAGCTATTTACAACAGAAAAAACCATATTTACAATAGGAAATGCATGTATTTATAACACCATTTAAAAACCTGGATTTTATTTCCATTTAAATAATATCAAAAAAGTCCCTTGAGACTTCTGTGTAATTTTGTGATTTTGAGAGATTTTTTTGTAGTTTTTTTTGTTCCTTGGGACCTGCGCGTAATTTTCCCAATTAAAAATTTACCTCATAATCATTAAACTAAATATCTCTCACTATGACTGAGTTAAAAGAGACTTATAAATAGGATTAGAGTGAGATGTGTAATTTATTCACTATAAATGATGTGGCAGTTGGAGGGTGGAAGACTGAGTGGCAAGAGAAGTGAGAGAGAGCCCAACGGAGAAGATCAGCGTCATCGTTCCTTGTCGGTCTTTCTCAACGGTGTTTCTCATACTTGCCGCCTTTCAAAACCCTAAGGCCCTCCTTCCTCTACTTTACTTGTCCTAGCCGATAATTCCCAATCAAATCAAATCGATAAACTGGGTAACTCTTTTAAAGATCGGAGATGTTAAATCTTAACATCCTGCTTTTTTTGGGTTTCAATCCGATTTGCAATGAGTTATTCCCATCCTATTATGCGGAGCTATTCTGTGTTCTAAGCTTTTATCAATTTCGATATCATTTCCAGGTCCTTTGCGTTGTCACTTTCTGTAGAATATCCCACCGTGATTATAGGAATTAATTAGTTTTTATTTTCATTATCTGTATATCCGATTATATCCCTTAATCCTCTCCCCATTATATATCCGCCAACTTCTGTTGTTACAAACCACCGTTGCATTAGCTCTGATGAATTTGATTCAGACGATCTCCCACCCTTGATTCAGACGCCGGAAGGCAACTTTTTGGAGTCTTCCAATCCCCCAACTGCCACATCTAGTCGAAGAATGAGTAAATTACATATGGACTCCAGCTGAAAAGTCAAGGGAAAGTAACCGACGTCGTCTTCTGACTTTAACGGCTACGGTGACTTTTCCCCTATTTTGAGAAGATGTTAGTTTTGCGTCTCAAAAAAATATTTAGTGTTGGGCAGACTCTAAAAATAATCATATATGTACTTTTATATCTTAACCCTATTTATATTTTTATAGTTTTGTTCTAAATTAACTTGCTTGACTTATAAATTGATATATATTCTAATGATATACTTCATTCGTCTTTGATGTGAGGCATATTTACATAATTTAATTAGATTAAATAAATTAGTTAAGATCATTGTTGTTAAACTCGCGAGTTTACGTCTTTACATTTCTACTTACAAATCGAAATTGATCACTAAGTAAACTCTTAATCATTGTAAACTTGGTTAAACTCACGAGTTTATATACTGATTTTACCGTTTTTACGTTTCTAACTTACAAAACTGTGTTAACTCACATTTAAACTCGTGTTAATATTTTTGATTTGATCATACTCAACGGCTTTATATATAAGTTTTATAGAAATTTCTTTGTTAAATATGGTAAATTTTGAGTGTTGATGGATTTAATTTCAATTATTTAGTTTTAAAATATATTTAAATCAAATTGTTGTCATTTTTTTATATTTTAATTATTTATTATACATTGTTACTACCTATTTAATTGTAAAAGTAAACTCTTACGAGTTTACGATTGAGTTCATGATATGAGTTTACATCGTTAATCGCGAGTTTACTTAAACTCGTAAGTTTGACAACCTTTATTAAGATAGTTAATATAATATATATATTTTTTTAAAAATGTCCTAATTATCTTCCTTCATTCCTTTCATCTCTTTTAATTGATTAGATTGAGTGAGTATTAAAAGGGGTTAGTTAAAAAAAGATTGACAAATCTATAAAATAGGTCTTAAATATAAGCCTTAAATCAACTCCACAATTAGGCATTATGTTAAGGGCCGGGGGAATACATAAGCATTCAAAAAAATTACATAATATATGTTATAATTAAGTAATTTACTTAGTTCTCTTGATGTTTTTAAATGAGTCAACTAAACTTTATATTAAAGGCCATGAGGTGATAAGTTATTTGCAACTCCTCCTTGTTAATCTTCCTAGTCCTTGGCTGTACAAAATTCTGATGGGCTGTTTTAGTAAATCATTACTCCATCCATCCAATCTTTTTTATAAAAGTTTGGAATTTGTATTACCTTAATTCTTTTTATAAGATCTCATTATAGTTGTCTGAATATTTAATATGTTTTTATCATTTTGCCCCCTAATTAATTCTATTATCTCTTCTCATTTTTCTCTTATACTATATTCTCTTTCATACCTTTTCTCATTACTACTAGGCTACTACTCTATTTTTCTCTTTTGCTTACCCATTCATAAATAAAGACATACTATTTTGAAAAAGAAAAAAAAAACTCCTTTCTTATATACTTATTATTGTTAACTATAATTTTAAATGTTTTTTAAACCACGTAAGTTTTTATAAAAATAACCGGAGCAGTACTAGTTGCTCTTGTTTTTGCTAATACAAAGCACTTCTAACCAATTAATTAGTATCTCCAGCAAGAGAGATAGAATCTCCAGACTAACTTCAAGGTGATGAAATAGAAATAGGGAAAATGATGCGACTACTTCAATTGGCGAAAAAACATAAATGAACCGTGCGAAATAAAAATTCAATTCAACGAAAGTCAAAGACAAATGGTAAATAAATATTACTCTCTCCCCCTTATTTATAAAAGTTTCTTAACCAAATTACACAGTTAAAATTAGTTAACATAATAAGTATGTATAAAATAAACTTTTTTCTAAATATTTTTTTATTTATGAGGGATAAGTAAGAGAGATAAATATGGAGTAAGTATTACCAACATTTTAATTAATGCAATACATATAATTAATTAGGGACAAAAATAGAAAAAGAAAAAACTCATTAAATGTTCATATAACTCTTATCATGCTCTTATAAAAAGGACCAAGATAATTTTAAGGATTCTGTTATAAAAACAACAAAAGAGTAATGTTCTTCTCAAAAGTCTCACAAAAGTATAATAATTGGTTTCCATTTTATTTCTCCAACTCCCCCCTCCCCCTTCCCCTCCTCCTTTTTAATTGCATTTATTTCAAGGATTCTGTACATAGACCCACACACACACTATATATACATATATATCAAATGCCAAATTGTTCGATCATATCTACGAAATTGTCAAATTAAAAAATGGCTCTTCTTTCACTGCTGTCTTTCCTCTTCGTCTTCTCCGTGGCCTTCTCCTTCATCCCGTCTTCACATCCATTACCCTTTATATTACTCCACGGTATTTGTTTCATTCTCTCTTCTTTATTTAATTTGTTTTTCATGTAAACATTTGGATTAGCTAGATTCTTTTCTGTTTCCCTATCTTTTTAACTATTCATGCATAATGGTTTTCTTTGTCACAACCATTGTGTGGACGTGCTTAATGACTGAAAGTATTTATTTTTAGTTATTTCCTGTATCCATGAACCCAATATCCATTTAGCTTGTGTTAAAAGAAGAGAAGGATATACATATATATACTATATATACAGCTTCTATTACATTTGTATTATTACTACTCAATACGCTGATTGTAACTTGGGTCAGCCTGCCTATTCATGTCTAACGGCACACTGTTTTTAGTAAAATAAATCCTCATCGTCTATTTTCAATGGTAGGCATCAATAGTGAGTGTTCCCGCCCTGAAGTTGCAGAAACCGTTGAGAAATTGACCAACTTCTCTGGTGTTGAAGGGCATTGCTTGTAATTTTTTCTCCCCTAACTTGTCTATTAGTTTCATTACAGCGTACAGCAACTAACTAAATTGTTTCACACCACTCAAATTAACAAACTCTCTTATACTAAGGAGAGTTAGTTAACTAATTAATTTTAGGTTAAATTTTTGATTTTGCTCTTATCTACAATTAGTTCCAAAAATCTACAAGGAACAAATTCTTTTAGTTTATTATAATTGATAGGGGCAAAAAAAGTAAAAAGAACGCATTTATTACTTTGAAATTAAACTTATAATAAGGACCAAAATTCTTGGTAAAAATGAACTTATAAATAGGATCAAAGTGGTACTCCCTTTGGTCCTTTTTATAAAAGCCTAAACTTTGAATTGTCTTGTTCTTTTTTATAAGAGCCAAATAAGAGTTTTCTCAATATTTAATGAGCTTTTTCCATTTATGTCCCTTATTAATTATATACTCCTTCCGTCCCTATATATAAGAGCTTTTTTTTTGAATGGGCTTGTCCCTAAATATAAGATCCTTTTTGAGTTTGTCTCAGTAATAAATGTACTTTTTTTTTTCCATTTTACCCTCAATTAATTATTATACTACATACATTTTCTTTCATAATTTCTCATTATTACTCTCTCTCACCCATTCATAAATAAAGGCATTTTTTTAAAAAAAAAATCTTACATAATTATTACATTTAACTGTTTTTTAGAATCTTGCAATATGATTTAAAGGTTCTTAAATATAGGGACGGAGGGAGTATATTGCATTAATTAAAGTGTTATGATACTTATGTTTACTCTATTGCTCTCTTTTACTTACCCTCATAAATAAGGGCATACTTGGTAAAGAAGTATATTTCAAGACATATCACTAAGTACCCATATATAAGTCACTTGTCCCAAAAAAATTTGTTCAAAAGATAAGTTTCTTGTAAGGTACTCCCTCTTAAGGTACAAACTAACTTTTCTCACAAACCAAAAGTAGTTAAAGTCAATAAAGTTGTCCTAAGATCTAAGTAATTTCCAATATTACCCCTACTAATTGTCCTAAACTCTAATATCATACTCCCTCTGGTCCTTATTATAAGGCACCAACTAACAAAGTTATTTGGTCCTTTTTATAAGGCACTTGTTGATTCCCAATGAACATTAATTATTATTTTTCCATGTTTGCCCATAATTAATAAGGGTAATTGGTGAGAATAATAATTAATATGATATTAGAATTTAGGACAATTAGTAGGGGTAATATTGGAAATTACTTAGATCCTAGGACAACTTTATTGACTTTAACTACTTTTATTGGTTTGTGAGAATGTGAGAAAAATTAGTTGGTACCTTATAATAAGGACCAGAGGAAGTATTAATTATTATTCTCACCAACTGCTACCCTTATTAATTATGGGCAAACATGGAAAAAAAATTTAATACTCATTGGGAATCAACAAGTGCCTTATAAAAATGACCAAATAACCTTGTTAGTTGGTGCAATGGTGCCTTATAATAAGAACCAGAAGGAGTATTAAATAGGGTTTTGCCAATTTTACCATTGTTGACTATTGGTTGGACACATGGGAAAGAGAGAAGTGTAAATGCCAAGTGATAAAGGGATGAGAGAGAAAAAGTGCACCATTTCACAAATAAGGGCAAACATGAAAAAATTTATCCATTTAAAGCTTTTCTTGATTTCCGAAAATGAGTTACGAATTACCTATATATAGGTACTGAGTGTACTTATTATTTTTAACTAATTGTAACCAATTTCTTAAACAACATAATTAGGTTATCGGGCTCATAAAAATAGGATCAGAGGGAGTATATATCTAGGCTAATTTAGTACTTCTGCTCCGATCTTTTTTATAAGCAACAACTACTCTAATTGTGTCAAACAAACCCGCGGTTAAGATTAAATGTGTCAAAAATATGATATATTTTCCAAATATGCTCCTATTTATGAAAAGAATATAAGAGAGAGAATAAATAAAAAAATACGAGGAGGATGAGTAGAAAATATGAGAGAGAATAGGTAATAAATGACTAAATGAAAGAGAATTAGTAGTGAGTATGTAATGAATAATAATACAAAGATATGTATTTAATAGAGATGGAAAAAATAAATGTAGTTTAAATTTTGAGATATAAAAAATATTATTTATATTAAAACAAGCCCCAAAGAGAGAAAAAACTTCTTTTTCTTATGAGGGAGTATTAGATATAGAATAGGTTATATTTTCAACATGTTTGTTTAATAATGAGGCTGTCTCATCTTGCTCCAGAGAGGTAGGCAATGGAGTTAATGATTCGTTGGTCATGCCCATACACAAACAGGTAACATAAAACCCGTACTATTTACTAGTACAAGTTACGATACATCTTATTTTTCAGACTCAATAAAAAAGAAATGATGAGTGTGGTGAAATTAAAAACGAGGCATGCAAGTTCTGATGGTTTTGACCATTTCTACGTAAATTGCAGGTCGAGCTGGTCTGCCAGAAGGTGCTAATTAAAGACTCATGAACCATTATGTAATGTATCTAAAGTCTAAACCTGAATTCTCCATTTGAATTTTCTTCACCTCAAAATGTGTAGGTTAAGGAAATGGACATGTTACGTGAGGGGTACAACATTGTTGGGCTCTCCCAGGTGAAATATGAGAACTGCCATTTCTCTGTTTTACTTTCTGTCTGTTTTATTTCTACGCTAATAATGTTTTTTGTTGGACAGGGCAATATAATTGCGCGTGGTGTTATAGAACTTTGTGATGGGGGTCCTCGGGTAAGTACTCATTATTGTATCAAGAAATGGTATTTGTACATTTACTCTTCAGCCCTGTGTGTATAAGGCTGAGAGAATATTTTTCTTCCTCCATAAATTACATCATTAAATTTTTCATATATATGTGTGTGTAATTTTCTCCTTTGGTTATTAGTATTGGAGTAGAATGTACTCTCTCAAATTTACAATATAAGTCACTTCAACTAATTCATTAGAATCAAGAAAGAGTAATTGACTCATTAAATTTGTCTTATGTTGATTTTTTTTTAATTTTACCCATATTAAATAAAATTTTGAATTAGAGAGAAAAATATAAAGAGTTGCATTTAAGCATTACTTACATTACAAAATTGACAAATAAGTATTAATTACTCTTCAAGTGACTTATGTTATAAACCACTTAATTCTTGAGAAGGTGACTTATACTTAAGACAAAAACTTTCTTCTACAAGTACACTTATAAGTTATAATAAGGATCAGAGTAGTATTGTGAATAAATTTTAAAATAGAGGTAATGAGATTTAAGATTTTTTTTATTCAAGTGAAATATGCTGGAAGTGATCTTATAATTTAATATAATGCTAAATACTCTCCTCCAGTCTTTCTTATTGGATATTGTTGACTACTTTTATCTACTTTTAAGAGATTAAAGAAAATAGTTAAAATTATTTAAATGTCCAAAAATGTTAGTGTTTGTCATTATATTTTATGACAAACAATAATGATTCTTCTCCTTGGGAGTTTTGAAACAGGTAAAGAATTATATCTCTTTGGCAGGCCCTCATGCTGGTGTTGCCTCTTTTCCTGGATGTGGCGTGAGTATATCACTGTGGCTTTCCAGCCCTTCTAATTAATTCTTTTATAGTTTCTTCCTGTTTCTGACTTGGAATAATGCTGTTTGTTTGGATTCCACAGTCAACTGACATTTGCATTCTTCTAGCCGAACTAATCAAACCATTTGCATACAGTGACCACGTTCAAGTAATCGCTTCACCTTATATTTAATTTCACATTTCTCTCCAAAAACGAACTGACTATTCTATATCTAGTTTGTTTGTTTATTTATTGCATCATATCTATCAAGATTATCCATTAATTAATGTTCACAGTTCACACTTCCATATTACTGACAAACATAGCTCAACTGCAGGAAAACTTGGCTCCTAGCAATTATCTTAAAATACCAGATGTGAGTATTACTTTTCATTTGAAGAAATCTTAGACTGACATACAAGGAAAGCTTTTAATTGTCTGATATTATTCAAATCAAGATATTATTTTTCCCTTTGGAGGGAACTGCTCATGAGTTCAAATTTGTTTGTAGGCAATCCCTGATTACTTGAAGAATTGTAGATTTCTTCCTGCGCTTAATAATGAATACCCGGATAGAAAGAATTCAACTTACAAGGAAAGACTGGGTAGCCTGGACAACTTGGTGCTTATCATGGTAAGTTTAACTTGTAGTAAGGTAGTTTTTCTTTGATATTCCATGAATATATATATATATATTGAGAATTTGACTCTTTGTGAAGGCTGATTTATTTGTCTGTCTGTCTTATTTTATACGCTACCAAGTTCGAGAATGAGACAGTGTTAATACCCAAGGAAACTTCCTGGTTTGGATACTATCAAGATGGTAGTTTCGACACCGTTTTATCTCCAAAACAGGTAGGCTTCTCAATAATATTCAATATTCACACGTCACAACCTGAAAGTTATCCTTAAACTTGGATTGCTCGTGATTTGATGATTTGAATTGAATTGCAGACAAAATTATATATTGAGGACTGGATTGGGTTAAAGAGCATGGATAAAGGGGGTAAAGTTAAATTCATAAGTGTTGAGGGAGATCATCTGCAAATATCAGACAAAGATATAAAGACTTATGTAGTTCCTTACTTGAAGGGCAATGCTGGAAACTCCAAGTTGGGATCCTAACTTGGAGCAATATCTTCAAGTGTGTTATAAAGTGGGAGAAGTTATAAGATATGTATTGTTAACAGATAGTGTGTTATAAGCGTCGACTATATATATGTATCTTGGACTCTCTTGCTTTAAGGAATAAAAAATAATCTTATATTTATTATATTCTCATTATTATTTCATTATGGTTATTCTTCGTTATTTTTAAATTTTGTTTCACGAATGATGGTGCAGCAGAAATAACACTTAAAGCACGTCGAATGAAGTAAAAAAGGAAAAAGTTAACATTCTTTACTCTAAAAATTGTGAATATGATGTCTTTCTGAACCTTAATCTCTCCAACACTTCATTCCACGACTATTATTTTGTTCTGAAAAAGTACACTTACCTTAGCTGCTATTCCTTTTGGATTAACCTGGGACTTGTTAGAATCAGAACAAAAACAGACTAGAGATTCCTCTATTCCTAATTAATTTTATTTTGTCTCGTATCTTTTTTTCAATATATTCTCTTTTATTTTTCTCCCACTATTTTTGTCTCTCAATTATCCCATCATAATTACGGGTTATATTTGCAAACTAAAATACATTTCTTAAATATTTATTACTTTTAACGAATTTTAAATGTTTTTTAAGCCACACAATTCGGTTATTTGAATCTTATTTCTCTAATCTTATTTACAAGGCAAAGAGAAAATATATTATATGATCATATTTATAAAGTACCAGTACTTCCTTTGGTCCTTATTATAAGGCATTAACTAACAAATGCTCTTAGTTCTTTTTATAAAGTACTTGCTTGTTTTCAAATAACATTGAATATTTTTTCATGTATGCCCATATTTAGAGTAGTGGGAGATAGTAATAATTAATGTGGATTAAATTGTAACGTAATTAGTAGAGGTAATATTGGAAATTACTCAAATTTTAGGATAAATTTAATGATTTTAACTGTTTTTATTGGTTTGTGAGAATTGTTAGTTAGTGCCTTATAATAAGGACCAGAGAAAGTACCTCATTAAATTTTTCATGTGTATATAATTTTTCTCTTCATTTATTATTGTATTGATTTTATTCTCATGATGTATAATATATATTAAATAAAGATAAAGTAAAAGTTGTTGAATTTTATGACAGAGTTAATAAATCTTAAAGTTTTTCTTGGTCGATATGAAATATGCTGAAAGTGCCTAACAAATAAGATAAAATGAGTAATACTATTTCGAATCCACAATATATAACACTTTTAGAAGGAACGCATAATTTAGAAGATAAGTCATCTTCAGTTTAATTGATATATTTTTTTTTTCTGTTTTGCCCTTGCAATTTAAAACTTACTTTTCAACTTTACCTACTCATTATAATCTCACCAATTCCTCTAAAATAACATTTTCAATGCAATTAAATACATTTTTCAAGAAAGGTAAAAGTAAAAAATATTTACATTTTAAGACAAAATAAATTACTTAATTGTTCGTTATATAGTTGATGTGTCCCCAGACAGGGAGTATAACTCAATGTCCCGTTGAGGAATACTATGGTTACGTTGTTGGTATTCATGTGACCTAAAGTCTGAATGTTTGTGCATGCAGTTGCTTTGAGCATAGGCCTGTTGAGGAATATTTGGCAGAATTTGCGGTGTTTTTTTTTTTTTTTGCTCCAACAAGGAACATATATTGATACTAATAATAAAGGTTACATCCAACGATTACAACAAGAAACTAATACAACAACAAACAAAATTTAAACAAACCAGAATAAAAAGATTAACAAATACAACAACCCCAAACCAAATGTAAGGAGAGCTAGTCACCACAAAACAAATAGGAATAAAAGTAACTGCAAAGACTTCATTGGCTTCCTGGACATCCAAGGTTAGAAATGATATGAAAAAATGTGTTGGTTGCAAAACCCACCAGATCGGGCACACCTCCTTATAAGAGAAAGCCGCAAATAGATCAGCTTCATAATCACCCCTACTTGGGGTACAGGACAAAGAACACCCAACCTCAGAAGAAAAACCAGTAAAGTCTTGAAGAAAACTTTTGCTCCTCCATTGAAGCAAACTTGGTGACATCAACGACCCACCGAACAAATTTTGGCTAACATTAGCGATATGGATTCGCCACCATCGAACGATCCTAACAATGGTCTTCTCATAAGTAAAGCACATAAAAGTATTAACCATCGATAAATCCCTTCCCCCAAAATCGCAAATCCAATTAGCAACATAAAATACCACCATAAATACCCAAATCCACAACAATAGAACAGAAATACAAACACAAACGAAAAGCAATAAAAATAAAAGCAAAGAAGAGACATCCCTTAAGTCAGAAACCACCATCGAGCTAGAGGCCATCGGCGAGCTGGAGACCACCGACGAGTCAGAGGCCACCGGCGAGCAGGAGACCACCGACGAGCTAGAGGCCACCAACGAGAGAGATGTCGAGCCAAAAACTCCCACCACCAGAGATGAGAGAGGACCACCGCTACACCCACACCTAGAAAACAGAGGTATGCCGGAGCAAGGAAGACGATGAAGACGGAGACCAGAGGAGAGCTGACGCCGGAGAAGAAGGAAGGTCGCCGCTCTATTTCTCCGTTCCGCCCTAAAACTCGTCAGATCCTTACTCATCGAGGACCGAACTGTGTTTCTGCCGCGGTTGTGGCTTGAAAGGAGGCTCGCCGGCGGCAAAGCCGCCGCCGGCGAGGCAAGAGCAATAGTGAAAAAAGGGGGCTAGGGTTTCACGAGAGAGAAAAGCGGAGCAGGGGGATGACTTGAGGTGAAATATATTTGTTTTCTTGAAATGACCTCTCTCTTTTTTGCCGAATTTGCGGTGTTCATTAACGCGTAATGGACAATTGTTGTTAGTCAACGATTGTTAAAGCAACATTTTTTTTGGAAAATCAGTTTTTTGTAATCACCAAAAAACAAAATGAGTTATTTGCAACTCCATGATAAGTTTCCTAATACTAGGCTCAGTAGGCTGTACAAAATTCATGTCCTATGTTATAGTATATCATTATTACTAACACGTTTCATTGTGTTCTCTTAATTACTCCCTCTGATGAGTTTCGTCCTTCATTTAAAATAAAAATAAGAGTAGTATTAAATGTTATACTCCAATTTTAAATTTTAATTACCTTTAAATTTTATACTGCTTCTTTAGGTTTTTATATATTTTTCAATTTACACAGTTTTAAATTTAATATCAATGTCATTTAAATACACAATCATTATTTGAGTTTGTTGCGTCGGTATTTTTTGTTAGTGACATTAACGGTGTTAGAATTATATAGTCAAAAATATACTTTACAAAGTTAAAAGGCCAAAAGTATATATTCATAAACTTAAAGAATTAAAAGTATACTTCACCACTAATATTTGTACATCAATTTTTTTTTAAAAAAAAACCCCCTTATATTTGAGGACAAAATTAAAATTAAAAAAATAAACAAGTAGTAAATAAGATTCTCACACCCACTGATGTCAATTATATGCTTATCATCATTATAAGTATAAAAATATATATAATCAGTTAATATAGGGAGAAATAAAATTCTAAGATTTAAGAAAACAAGAGAGGCGTGACATTTTCAGCTCAATGATCACAATCTTCCACTCTGGTACATCCGGTTTAGCCGTCAACATGTATGTTTACATGCTCAAATCACCTTATAAATGAACCGTGCGAAATGGAAACTCAGATTCAACTAAAGTCAAAGACAAATGTTCAGTCCAAATAAAAAAGTCAAAGACAAAGGATACTTCCTCCTCTCCTCTCCTATTTATAAAAGTTTGATAACCAAATTACATAGTTTAAGATAAAAATGGTTAAAATTAGTTTAAAATAATAAATATATCTAAAATAAAAAATTTCTCCCAAATATGCCTTTATTTATAAGGGATAAGTAAGAGATAGAAATAGGGAAAATATGCTTATCACCAATATTTTAATAAATTCAATACATATAATTAATGAGAGGTAAAAGTAAAATAAATAAACATTAGATGTTCATACAATTCTTGTCAAACTATAATATAATTCAAATTTTGGACTCTTATAAAATCAACGTAACTAGAAATAATAAATAGATAACTGTTCTCCTCAAAAGCCTCACCCAATTACAACTAATTTGATTCCCTTTTATTTCTTCTGCCTAATTGCAGTTACTTTTTTCCCCTTGTTTAATTCCATTTATTTCAATGGATTATGTTTATATATAGACACACATTATATATATCAAATGCCAAATTGTTCACATCTACAAAACTACTATCAAACAATGGCTCTTCGTTCACTGTCTCTCCTCTTCGTCTTTTCCATAGCCTTCTCCTTCATCCCATCTTCACATCCATTACCTATATAGCACTCCATCGTATTTGTTTCATTCTCTCCTCTTTATTTGTTTTTCACCCACCTCCTCTAGTTCATAAAGTAAGTCATTGGTCAAAATTAAGAAATGATAATTAACCCATTAAATATGTCCTGAATATTTTTTTCCCAACTTCATCCATATTAAATTAGGTTTTTAAGGAGCGAAAAAAATACAAAAGCCACATTTAAACATTAATTACTTGTGCAAATATGACAAAGAAGCATAATTACTCTCTAAGTGACATATATTATGGATTAAAATATTCTTTTAGAAGTTACTCACATTTTGGAGTGGACGGAGTAAACATTGGGATTGTATTCTTTTCTCTCCATTTTCAGTCTATTTCACTAGCTTTTCATATGGGTATCTCTTTTTAGTTTGTGTAAAAGGAAGATATATATATATATATATATATATATATATATATATATATATATATATATATATATATATATATATATATCTTCTATTGCAGTTGTATGTATTATTACTACTCATCAATACACTTAACCATATATTATTATACCTTGGTTGAGCCTATTCATTTGTAAAAGTACACTGTTTAAAGTAAGGCAAATAAATCCCCATCGTCTTTTTTCATTGGTAGGCCTCGGTAGCGTGGGTGTTCCAACCCTGAAAATACAGCAATGCTCTTGAGATTGACCTTCCTCTCTGGTATTGTAGGACACTGCATGTAATGCTTCCCTAACTTGTCTATCAGTTTCATTACAGTAAACAGCAACTAACTTTTTTAATATCTAAGCCAATCTAATTATATACCACTGGTTCTATTTATAAATCCCTTTTGATAAAAAAAATTTTGGTCTTATTTAGAAGTCCCCTTTTAGGTAATAAATAAGATTATGACAATTTTGCCCATATTAATTGTACCAATTAAAATAGAGAGAAAATAAAGAGTTGAAATATATTCATTCATAAATGATGGGAAAGTTGAAAATTTACCTCATAATCATTGAGCTAACTTCCTCTCCTTAATATGTGTGATTTAGTTAAAAAAGACTTATTAATAGGATGTGTATAGAACGTGTTATATTTTCAACATGTTTAATGAGGCTGTCTCTTCTTGTTCCAGAGAGGTTGGCGATGGACTTTCTGATTCGTGGTTCATGCCCATACACAAACAGGTAACACACACACACACACACACACACACACATATATATATATATACACATATAAGTCGTGGTACTATTTACAAGTTATGAATAATACGACTTATTTTTCCAGACTCCATAGGAAAGAAAATGAGTGTGGTCAGATTAAAAACGAGGCATGTAAGTTCTGATGGTTTTGAGTATTTCTACTTGTAAATTGCAGGTCGAGGAGATCTGCCAGAAGGTGATAAAGTTTCATGACCCATTGTGTAACGTATCTAAATTAAACCTGAATTTACCAGTTAAATTTGTCTTTTGACTCCTTTTTTTCACCTCACGATGCTGTGTAGGTTAAGGAAATTAAATTGAAATGTTTCGTGATGGGTATAACATTGTTGGACAGGGCAGTATAATTGCGCGTGGTGTTATAGAACTTTGTGATGGGGGACGTCCTCCGGTAAGATCCCATTATCTCAGTAAATGTTACTCCCATATGGCCTCATGGACTTTATATAACTAACCATCACTCCCGTACAAATATTTTTTGTCTAGAATTTTAAATTGATCTTTTTATTTTTATCCCCATAAAATATATGTTATTCATTATCTTTTTGTAATGAACTTTCATTAGTTATCTCTCATATACTCTCTTTATAAATAAGGGTATAATTGAAAAAATATATATATTTTAGACTTTTATTGTTCTTAAATAATATTTTGAATAGTATGATTTTGATAGTTGTTTCTTATAAAAAAAAAACTGGAGCAAGCATTTGTATAATTTATTCCTCTACCCTATTTATATATAAACCCCAGAGAGATTTTTTTTTTGGTCATACGTCACATTGTTAATTAAATTTTTTAAATAAATGTACAATTTTATCTGTTATTTATTATTGTGCAGGCTTTATACTCTTAGAGGAATTAATGCACAGGAGGGAGTAGATTTTAAAACAAAATTAATGAGATTTAGAATTTTTCATGATTTCATTAGGTTGGAAGTGACTAATAAATAAACTTAACCAAAATACTAAGTGCCGAAAAAACTATAATATAATGCTAAATACTTACTCCTCTCCTTTTCATTAGAGAAATTAGTTAAAATGACTTAAATTAACCAAAATTTTAGACATTTTCAAAATCACCCTTGGATTAGCTGCATGAATTCATTGGAGGAGAGAGGTGGTGGAAAACTCATTGTTTAAGAGGACATTATTTTTAAAAAAATGAGTGTAAAATATTACAATAAATTTAAGAAGGGGTGCTGTATTAAGGACAAGTAAGTAACCGCAGGGAGTAATATGTTTTATGACAAACAATAATGATTGTTCTCTTTGTGCGTGTTGAAACAGGTTAAGAATTAGGGAAAATTACGTGAAGGTCTCAAAGACCAGAAATAATTATAAAAAAGTCCATTGAAATCACCAAATTACACAAAAGTCCCAAGGAACTTTTTTGATATTATTTGTATTAACAACAGGAAATGTCATATTTACAACAGAAAGTATCATATTTATAACAACATTTAAACACCTGACTATTTACAACAAAAGAAGTCATATTTACAACAGAAAGTGTCATATTTACAACAACATTTATTAAGCACCTGGATTTTGAACGTAGAGAGGACATTTACAACAGAAAAATGCTAGATTTACAACAGGAAGTGCTATATTTACAACAAAATTTAAAATCTGGCTATTTACAACAGAAAAAGTCATATTTACAACAAAATTTAAAAACCTGGATTTTTTTCCATACAAATAATATCAAAAAAGTCCCTTAGAACTTCTGTGTAATTTGGTGATTTCAAATAACTTTTTTGTAATTGTTGTTGGTCCTAGGGACCTGCACGTAATTTTCTCTAAGAATTATATATCTTTGGCAGGCCCTCATGCTAGTGTTGCCTCTATTCCCGCATGTCGCGTGAGTAGGGAGCAAATATCCTCATAATTTCTTCTCTCTTTTTCTTCTCAGAATCTCATTTTTACTCTTAGATGAAAAAATGGCGGTTCAAATTTAAGATTTAAATCTCTGAGCTGATGACGTTACCCCTCACTGGAGCAATACAAAAGCTGCAAGGAGCGCCATGCTCTGTTCTTTCCATATTCAGAAAACGCGTATGAAGCAAGAATGGGAGTACGACAATCATCAGCCTCCTTGCTGGAGTTGGCAAGGGAACCAAAGGTGAGCTTGAATTTGGGCTGAGATTTGTTCTGCGTTTCTGAAGGTTGATCTTGAATTCTAGATCTGTATCTATTCCCAGACCTAGCTACCGTAAGATCTGTTCCTAGATCTGTTCAAGCTATTCGTGGCGATAGTGGAGTGGTGGCCGCCGGCGACGGTAGATGAAGAGGTGAAAGTCATCAGCGATGAAGAAGGACGAAGGTGGAGATGGGATGAAGGAGGTGATGATCAAGTCACGGTGATGGTTTTTCCGCTGCTTCTTCGCTTGTTCTATGCATTTCGCCTGCCCTATTTTTTTTATATAAAAAAAACAAAAACATTTTGCGTCCGTTTTTATTGAGGATGCCGTAAGCAGACTTACGATGTTTGTTTTTACTGGGGACACTATAACTCTGACTTACTACGTCCCCCACATAAGCGTCCCCTTATAAAGGGACGTAAAAAACAAAAACAAAAAAAATAGGGACGTTAAAGGAGTTTTTTTGTAGTAGTGGGTTGGAGTTTTGCGCACTCTTGTATGTGGAGAAGGGATAGTTGGTATAGAAAAAGGTGAAACTAGGGGGCTAGAGTTGGCCACCGCTTACCTAAAATTTAAAGGAAAAAATATTCTATATTAAAATGGCACTTTTGTAATTTTATTATATTATGTGCCTCAAAAATTTCAAAACGTGTGTGAGTGGGTAAACAAAGTTTACTGACATGCCACATGCATAAAGAGGAAGGAAACTGATTACTGAAGAGGATCTCAGGCCACAAAATCTCAACGGAAACTTGTGGAAGCCAAGTCATAATCGATGAGATGAAACTCTGAAGAGTTTATGCATTTCTTAAAAGTGAATATACTCACTTATTGAAGAGGAAGCACAACTGCACAAGCCATAATCGAACCATCGATAGCTTATGGCTACAAGAAAGTTGTAGAAGGAGGTTTGATGGTTTGTCTTCCCCCCCCCCCCAATAATCGATCGAATCTCCAATATTTTTCCCTCTTTTATCAGTCTTTTGCTTTGTAGCATTGGATTTGAAACTGTGTGGTAAACTGATTACCCAAAAAAACAATATATGATTGGTCTAATTGGTGGTTGATTATATTTGAGTGGATCAAAATATCCTTCATAATTGAATACGATGCCTCTATGTTCAACTATTGAATTTCACGCTCATGCTACATATCTAAATTTTGATCTGTTTAGGCAGTCTAGAGATAGTCATAGTTGACCTTCTCTTATTTTGAGAAGCATAGAGCATTGCTTGCAGGAAATATAAAGTTTAACAAAGCTCCGATTCCAGTCAATCAATATTTCCTTTGTAAACTCCTGCAAGTAAGTATGCTCAATCTCTTTTTTTTAAAAAAAAAAAATATATATATATTTTAATGTTTTATTTTTATCCATTAACTGCCATGAATATAGAAATTAACTGTATATTTTTTATAGTGGTTTGATATTAATAATATTTTTAAAATAATGTTGGTCATGAAATAATTCATGCTCTTTGTAGGTGATTATTATGAGGAAGAATGCTACCATTGATACTTATTTTAAGAGAAATAATAGTGAGTCTTTGCCCTCATCTACTCCTAATGTTGAATTGTCAAATTTTGAGATTCTTTCTTCAAAGTCTCTTATAATTGAAAATAAGGACGTAGGTAAAAAAGTTGATCTTACTTCATTGGAAGGAGATCATGAACTACATCCTCCAATATGAAAATATCATATGAATCAACAAAATAAAATTCACCGTGCGCGCTTATCTTTAACTTTGTCTATTTCAGTGCAAGCTTTAAAATTATCTTTTTTTTGGGCCAAAGAATAATCGACGTCATTTTTGCTCTTATTGGTTTGATTTGTTTCCATCTTAGTTAAAGTATTCTCCAATTAAAGATGCTGTATTTTGTTTGCCTTGTTAATTATTTAGTAAACTAGGTGGCAGTGGTCGTTTTGAACTAAATACATTTGTTGTTGAAAGATTTAGAAATTTGAAAAAAATGTTAAGATAGAGAAAATTATGCTTTTCTACACCATATTGGGAAAAATGTCATCTCAGTGCATAAAAATGTTGTGAGTTCATGTAGTAATCTTATGAACCAATCTCAACATATTGAGATATTGGTCGTACTCGAAATGAATAAGGTGATTTTTCTACTAAAAAATTTTATAGTGTGAATATCTTTTGTAGTGCTACAATTCATTATCAATTGCAAGAATTAAATAGTAGGTTCAATGATAATATTGTTGAATTACTTTTTTTAAACATGACTTTAGATCCAAGAAATATGTACAGATCATTTAATAGTGATAATATTTATAAACTTGTTGATAAATTTTATTTTAGAGATTTCACAAAACAGGAAAAATTGCATTTGAAAATGAAGTTATAACATTTTGAGCTTGACATTCCTAAATATCCAGATTTGATTAATTTATCAACTACATCTAAATTATGTTAAGGGCTAGCAAGAACTAAAAAGTTCATCATTTTCTCTCTTATTGATAGAGTGATTAGACTTGTACCCACTCTTCTAGTTTCTACAGTAACTACTGAAAGATCTTTCTTTGCTATGAAGATAATCGATAACATGCTTCGAAATAGAATAGAAAACTAATTTCTTTATGATTCTTTAATTACATACATTAAAAAGAAAATTATTTTGGGTTTTAGCACAAATTCAATTATAGATGAGTTTAATAATATAAAAACACGTAGAGTAAAAATCAAATGAAGTTATTTTAATTTCTATAATAGATTTCTTTCAATTTTTATTTTTTGTATATTATATCTGTATTGTATTTCAAATACTTTTATTTATGATTTAATATATTTTTTATTTTTGCCCCCGTCATTAAAATTTCAGGTCCGCCACTGGGTAAAGGCAGAGACTCGTGCTTTGTTTGGGCTGTACGACACCAGCTATCCAGAATTTTGGTCCTTTGTCAGATCCAAGCCTTTCTTGAATTATGCTTTCAGTGTTGGCCTTTATACTTTACTCTTCTAATGTTTTATTTGTACTTGTTTTATGTTTCTTTATTTTCTTTTTGTTATACATTTCTTTACTTATTTTCCTCATATTCACCAAACACCATTTTATTTTCAGCTGTTTGTCAAAGACATCTCTCAGAATTATTTACTTTCCTTCTCGTGGAAACTTGGTAGCTAAGTCAATTGATTATGACCTCAAAAAAGAAAATCCTTTTTACCCCACAATTTGGGTCCATGAAGTTTTTCTGAACCTGAATCTCTCTCACTCTCCATTCCACTACTATTATGTTCTGAAAAACTACGCTTACCTTAACTGCTTCACCAGTGTCTCATTGTTTCAATCGCAAAGTTTGAACATTTTGCGAGGGAAATATTTTCCCTCGCAAATTCTAAATAATTTTAAAAAAAAAACTAAAAATTAGAAAATAAAAATACTTGTATATCATAAAACCAAATTGTAACATTCATAAGAGTTTACATAGCAAAAACAAAATATTACAAATTATAATGTTTCAACCAAAATGAACTAAAAAATAGTCTAAACTGCAGGAGTCTGGTCATGATCACCACCAGTATCGTCATCACCACGGTTATAACCTCTAACTCCGTAAATTTCAATTTCTTCACAGTCTACCTGGCTAATGCATAGAAGGCAGTACATACAAATCAATTTAAGAAAATTGTATGGTAGCATGGAATTGGCAAAACATTTGAAAAAATTCGGATTTAGTGTTTAACTCAAACAAGTAAAATACGGATTCCTCGTTTCTCTCACCTTCCTTTTATGGTTTGCCCACCAAGATTCGTTCATCCATTTCATTGGTTTTTTTATATATAAAAAATCAATTCATTTCATTGGAAGTGTTTATAATGAGGACCGAGGGAGTACTATTGTTGAATTTACATTCAAAAATTATAAATTAAAACGCATTTACTATACTTGTCCGTATTTCGTTGCTTTCTCATTTTAATTTAATTCTCTCGGCATATGAAAAATTATTAGGTGAGTGAGGACAAAATAGCTCTTAAAAATTTATTTGTCTCTGATGTTTCTATATTATGCTTGAGTAAATGATGAAAAGAGGATATGCTCCCAACACTCTCAAACACATCGATGTTTGAGAGTCTTCATATATATTATATTAGACTTTGTGTGAAGGATAATAATAATAAACCTGTAATTAATTGCTTGCCGTTTCTTTTTAATTTATTTTCATAATCTCTATCTTTTTAATTTTAATGAATCTTAGGCAAAAAGTGTCATAATATTTGTAAAAAATATTTTCCCTTTCGTAATTTGGTGGGATGAGCACCAACCAATTTTTCATTTCCTTTTAATTTCTCTTTCAAAGTGCGCTCAACTAGATTTGTTTAAACGCTTCATAGGACTAGAGTTGAAGAGTTCATTTTAAGTACATTTAGTGAGGAAAGAAAAGAAGCGGAAAACCCAAAGCAAACAATCATAAAAAAATCATTAAAACTGTAATAATAAATATTTTTAAAACATGAAATTTGAAATGCTAAAATATAAATATATAATGAGATTGAACCCAATTGAATGATTTTGCTAAACCAAATGTTCGCTAATTATAATCTTTGAATAGTTGTTGCATTTATTTTTGTCAAAATTTAAGTTAAAATGACTTTGAAAAGTATAATGACATTCAACAATAAAAATGACTATCAATCAGTAAGACAATGACACTTGTAATGTGAGGGGTTTAACACTTTGAACGTGATTTTCTTGACAAATATTTTATGCCTTCATGAAAGTACCAATTAGTTGAGTTAGAAGTGCTATGAGAAACATCCCACAGTTATCTATATATAGACACGGAAATTATGAAGTATTTTGCGATTTGCATGAACTAGCCGATAATATACTTAGATCGGAATCAAAATATGTTTATTTGTATTATCAACCTTTCAAACCATCCCAAGAATACTCGACAAATGTTGAGGGTAGGATTACAAACCTTTCAAACCAAAACTTGAGTCCAGCGCCTTAGACAAATGTTGAGGATGAGATTATAAACATTTCAAACCAAAACTTGAATCTAGCGCCTTAGACCCAAATGCTATTTTTTTCATTATATTTTTTTATTTTCTAAACTTTTCTCCTGCTATTCTAGGTTATTTGATAATGATATATTTAAAATTTAACATTCTATTCACAATTTATTTCATATACTATGTGAGATCGAGTTAATGAGATCAATCATTTGCAATAATGTCAAGAATTGTTTAAAAAGAAAATTAAATTGGTGGATGGAGAATCATGTACTCAAATTATATTATATATGTTCCTATATTCCATTTTTTGGAAGGCCGGAGGCATGAGTTAATTAGCTGGTTAAATAAACACCTTCATATTCTTCAAAAAACAGCTAAATTTTAGTTATGGTAATCTAAACCTCTAATACAAATATTTAAAGCGTTTAAAACCCAAAGCAAAAAATCATCAAAAAGTGGAACACCGTGGTCAAAGCTTAAAACACTCATATAAGAAGCAACGAACAAGATGTGTAGAGCTTTCGTAAAAAAGAAAAAAGATCGAAGCAAACCTCAAGCGTATGCAGCGATGCGTTGGAAGGAGGTCGCCGGCGGAGAGTTGGTGGGGGAGGCGATGTGGTGATCGGTTCTTCAAAGAAGGAAGAACCATGGCGGAGTAAACCAAAGAAGGGGCTGCTCAAAGAAGAAAGCATGGCGGCGGCAAAGCTGAGAAGAAGGCTGAGAAGAATATGGAAGGAAGAGACATGGCGAGAAGGTGAGAGAAGGAAAATGGACTGAATACTGGCGGAAAACCCAAAGCAAAAAATCATCAAATAATAGTATACGAATTATTTATATAATTCGGGGAGATTTTGCGAGGAACATTCATTCCTCGCAAAAAAAGGTTATTGGGGAAATTGGCGGGAATTTTCCCTCCAATTTCCCACAATTTTGCGAGGGAAAATATTTTCCCTCGCAAAATCCCCATTTTGCGAGGGAAAATAGTTTCCTCGCACAATGGTGATTTTGCGAGGAAAATGAGTTCCTCGCAAAATGGGGGAAATTGGAGGGAATTTTCCCTCCAATTTCCCACAATTTTGCGAGGGAAACTATTTTCCCTCGCAAATTAGTTTCCCTCGCAAATTTGCTAAATTTTGCGACGGAATTATTTTCCCTAGCAAATATGGCTTTTTCTAGTAGTGAAAAGTGATAAGGAGAGGATCCGGATCCCTCTCTCTCACTCCATTTCAAAACCCAATGCTTCAACATTATGCAACTTCTATTCTTCGCTCCTCATATCCAGAAAGCACCTATACGTAAAACAGTGCTCTTCTTCCTAACTGTAACAACTTATTTGTGTTAGCCAATGATCACCAACTGAACTTATTATATTTTTCCTGTAAGAATAAGATTTTCCGCCTCAGAGATGCTATAATCAAAGTTTTATCAGAATAAATTCACTTGAAAGCTTTGAACAAGTGCATTTGCACAACTCTTACATGGTTGCCCCATAGAATCAAACACAAACAAGCTATCAAAATGGCTGGATTACAATTTTCTCAAGTTCATAGAAGTCCCAGAATTTTCCATCACTCTAAAATGGTAAGTCAAAAAAAAATCAATTCAGTTTCTGATTGAACCATATTTTGATGTGTTATTTCATGATTAAGTTGGGGTTTAATCATATTAATTGGGCCAAAAATGTATTATTTATAATTAATTTGGATTAATGAGTGATTACATGAAAAATGTGGTAAAAAGGGTAAAATTGTCATAATTATTGTAATTACTCTTATGAATTATTTTTTGGGAAGATTTGATGTTGGCTTGATTGGTTTAAATTGTAGGTGTTTGAAGAAATTGGACCAAATTTGGAAATGAAAGTTTGGACTCAAGTTGTAAAAATTTCAATTTGGTCCTTGCAGCAAAACTCAGCGTTTTGACTGAATAAATTAGGTTAGCTGAGAGACAAAAAGGAAGAGCCCGACACATTAAAGGCAGAGAGAGGAGCGCCGCGAACTCGGACACCACGGAGCTGGGAGCTTCGATCATCACATTCGACATCTCCATCATCGTCTTCAACGCACCACCATCATCTTCATTCCTCTTCTACCTCCCGACCTTCCCCTCTTCTCTGACCCACCATTCACCACCATCATCACCGACCTCACCATCGTCTTCTCACCTCACCGGACTGAACCAGAAGACAGGGAAGGAGCTGCATCGTCTTTATCACAGAACATTCACACTGTCAGCAGGGGATTTTTCATCATCTTCCCGCACTTGACCCACCATTCACGACCATCACCTCCCGACCTTCCCTCTCGACTCTCACCCACCATCATCACCGACTTCACCATCGTCTTCTCCACCCTCCACCGTCGTGAACCAGCAAAACAGAACCAACGACGTGAATTGGAGCTCAACCTCCGAACCTTCCCTCAACTTCGATTCTCCATCATCATCACCTACTTTCTTCTTTCATTTTTCCTTCACCTTCACAGACAGACGCAGAACCGAGAGCCCAGAGATCAGAATTGAATTTTCCGGCGAGTTCTTGAATTTTCCGGCGATAAATATCCAGATTCCAGCGAGCTTGGTTCCTATGGCTGGTTCATTTTTATCGATTGTCTTTGGGATCGTATAATGGCTATGTGTAGCTAAACCCTTGCTTCTTGGTGATGAAGATTTGTGGCTTGAGCATTTGTGCTTCAATAGGAGAGTTCTTTAATTCAATCTTTTGCTTAGACTATAAAGTTGATTTCCTTGTTTAGGTTTATCATTTTGTAGTTGAGACTTGGATTGATGTTATGTGTTCATGTGGATTGATTATTGTAGTTTAAATTGGATGATGTATTTTGATTTTTAAATCTCCATATTTCTTTAAATGCTTGATTAAATTATGCTTGCTATGTCATATTTATGAATGGTAAACATAGTTGATTTTAGCTCTTGAATGGTTCGTTAGAACATTCTAATTGAGAAGAACAATTTGCATCATCCCAATTTCAATTACACATTAAGTGGATTTTAACAATATTTCAAGAGGTAGTAGTTTGCTATGTTTGTAGGAGCTACTATTAATTGAAATTATTGGACTCAAGTGTTATCTTGAGGTTGTTTTTTTTTAGACTTATTGAAATTTGAACTCCCAAATACATTTTAGCAAGGATAGCCACCTTCTTCATTACCAAGAACATCCATCATTAATCCCTTTTAATCCAAAACATTTTTCACTATTTTCCAAAAATACCAAAAAGAATAGAATTAGTTGCATTATATTTTTCATGAATTTTAATTTAGAGAAAACCAATTACAAAACCTCTTTTCTAATCATGTTTTTAGCACTTAATCTAACATAGAAATTCAAAATAAATTGGCTCCTTGATAAAAGAACGATCTCGTGCTATTTGCACTGTATTGCATTTTAATTCGTGGTAAATTGTGTTTTGACCTTGAGGCGACTAAAGTTTCTATCAAATCAGTTTCAAAGCATTCGTTTCACTCCGCGGTTCAAGTTAATCTATCCAAAGGCCAAACCTTGTAGCATGAGCTTCAAGTGATAGGAACAATGGGGTTCTTTGTAATGGATACCAAGGTGCTCTTAGGCTTTGGACTTATTCCTCAAGTCCAAGGTTCGAGCCCTTGGGGAGGTGTCCTTGGGTATTTACTCGAGGGACAAATCCTCCAAGAGGAGGAGGACAATTCCGCCCTGGTGGGGCCGGCCAACCACGGGTGTAAGCGGTGCGCCGTGAGGGGGACGACCAGGTCCTTACCTGTGGGGGGTCGTTACATTCTTAGCGAAACCCGAATCTTAGCAGAGGTTCTATCCCTTTCTCCCATAGCTATTTTTGGCTCTTTCTATTGCAGTGCTATTCGATTTGAGTTGAGTGTTTGTTTCCTCCACCAAGATTTGAACTTGGCACAAGATTTACGTTTTGCACAGGATGTTGATTCGAACTCAATGCTGAAAAAAATAAAAACATCGCAGGCGATGAGAGAGAGAAAAAGCTTGAAAGAAGAAGGCGTGTAAGCAGGAGTGTGATAAAGTAGAAATAGGGGGAAAAAAGATAATTGTGGGGCCCACAAACCAAAAGTAACAGAATTAAGGGAGTTAACAGAGATGGCAGGTTTGCTCCATTAGATAAAGTTTGCGTGTATTTTTGTATCCAAAAAAATCATTTGGTGTCGGGTACTCCTGAAGGTAAAGCACATGTGCATTTTTGCACTTTTACCCTTATAAAATAATCAAGACAATTTAAATTTTATAGCTTTTAAAAACAATAAAAGAGTATTGTTCTTCTCAAAAGTATCACAAAAGCACAATCATTAGTTTCCATTTTACTATTTCTCCTGCCTAATTGCATTTACTCCCCCTCCCCCTCCTTTTTTAATTGCATTTATTTCAAGGATTCTGTTCATAGACACACACACACAAACACTATATTATATATGTGTGTGTGTGTGTCAAATGCCAAATTCTACGAAACTGTCAAATTAAAAAATGGCTCTTCTTTCACTGCTGTCTCTCCTCTTCGTCATCTTCGTGGCCTTCTGCTTCATCCCGTCTTCACATCCATTACCCTTTATATTACTCCACGGTATTTATTTCATTCTATCTTCTTTATTTAATTTGTTTTTCAGGTAAACATTGGATTAGCTAGATTCTTTTCTCTCTATTTTCAGTATGTTTCACTACCTTTTTAACTATTCATGCATAATGGTTTTCTTTGTCACAACCATTGGGTGGACGTGCAAGATGACTGAATGTATGTATCCCGTTAGTTATTTCCTGTATCCATGTACCGAATATCCATTTAGCTTGTTGTTAAAAGAAGAGAAGGATATACATATATAGCTTCTGTTACATTTGTATTATTACTACTCAATACGCTTATTGGAACTTGGGTCAGCCTGCCTATTCATTTCTAACGGCACACTGTTTATAGTAAAATAAATCCTCATCGTCTATTTTCAATGGTAGGCATCAAAAGTGAGTGTTCCCGCCCTGAAGTTGCAGAAACCGTTGAGAAATTGACCAACTTCTCTGGTGTTGAAGGACATTGCTTGTAATTTTTTCTCCCCTAACTTGTCTATTAGTTTCATTACAGTATACAGCAACTAACTAAACTGTTTCATGTCATTTTAATCTTATTTGTAAGTTTAAAATTAACTAAGTCTCACTTAGCAAAAAGACAAAGAGGTTTAGTTAACTCATTAATTATAGGCTGATTTTTCAATTTTATCCTTATTTATGATTGGTTCCAAACGTCAACATGGACAAATTCTTTTTGTTTATTATAATTCATAATGGCACAAAAAAAAAATGCATTTATTACTTTGAAATTAGACTTATAATAAAAACCAATATTTTTTGTCAAAATGGACTTATAAATATGATCGGAGTGATACTCCCTCCGGTCCTTTTTATAAAAACCTAAAATTTAAATTGTCTTGTTCTATTTTATAAGAGTCAGATAAAAGTTTTCTCAACTTTAATGAGTTTTTTAAATTTGTATTCCTCATTAATTATATACTCCCCCGTCCCTATATATAAGAGCCTTTTTTTGAATGGGCTTGTCCCTAAATTAATATTTTTTTTGAGTTTGTCTCAATAATAAATTATTTTTTTCCATTTTACCTTCAATTAATTATTGTACTACATACATTTTCTTTCATAATCTCTCTCTCTCTCTCTCTCTCTCTCTCTCTCTCTCTCTCTCTCTCTCTCTCTCTCTCTCTCTCTCTCTCTCTCTCTCTCTCTCTCTCTCTCTCTCTCTCTCTCTCTCTCTCTCTCTCTCTCTCTCTCTCTCTCTCTCACTCATAAATACAGGCATTTTTGAAAAAAAAAATAGTCTTGCATAATTATTACATTAAATGTTTTCCAAAAGCTATTCTTCATCAAAACCTAGATTTTGTGAAAAGCTACTTTATTTTGCTTTTTCCCTCTCCTCTGCCATCATCAGTATTTTTTTAGTATCAATCAATATCCTTAAGGTATTTTTTAGTACCTTTCTATACCCTGAAATATTTTTTCAAGATTAGTCATTACCCTAATTTTTTTCCAAGATCAAGAAATATTTTTTAGTATCTTTTTAGTACCCATTAGTACCATGAATTTTTTTTTTCAATATTATCAATACCCTAAAATATTTTTTCGAGATCAGTTGTTATCCTGAAATATGTTTTCAATATCCTAAAATAAATTGTTAAGACCATAACAAGTATCTTTTCAGTACCAGTCAGTATTAAATATTCTTTTAGTACCAGTCAATACCCTGAAACATTTTTTCAAGATCAGTTGTTACCTTGAAATACTTTTTTAATATCCTAAAATAAATTTTAAAGATCATGAGAAGTATCTTTTCAGTACTAGTCAGTATTAAGTATCGTTTTAGTACCACAAGATCTCGAAATATTTTTTCAAGATCAGTTACTACCCTGAAATTTTTTTAATATCCTAAAATAAATTTTTAAGATCATGAGAAGTTTTTTTTCAGTACCAGTTAGTATTAAGTATCTTTTTAGTACTCGTCATTACCCTGAAATATTTTTTCAAGATCAATTGTTACCTTGAAATAATTTTTTAGTATCCTAAAATAAATTTTTAAGATCATGAGAAATATCTTTTCAAGCATCGGTCAAGTATTAAGTATCTTTTTTAGTACTCCACCAAGATTTTGAAATGTTTTTTCAAGATCAGTTGTTACTTTGAAATATTTTTATATTTCAGGTTACTAAATGATACTGAAAAAATGATTTTCAAGATTTACGAGGTAAAAATGACTTTTGGAGAATAGTTTTTGAGATTTAATAGGTAAAAATGATTTTTGAAAAATAACTTTTGGAAAATAGCTTTTGGATAAAATGGGTGTTTGGCAAACTTTTGCAATACCTAAGTTTGATGCAGAATAGTTTCTGGAAAAAAGGCAGACTTGTAACAAAACCTAGGTTTTGGGAACCTCCAAACAGGCTCTTAAGGGGTGTTTGGTAAGGTTATGACAAAACCTAGGTTTTGATGCCTGAAAAAAATAGGGATATTTGGCAAACTTTTACAAAACCTAGGTTTGATGTTGATTGAACCATATTTTTACATGATTTTTGGTAATTAAATTGGGATTTTTAATGCATTTTGTCATAGTTATTGAGCTTTAAATGTGTTTTTTATGATAAATTGAGATTAAGAATGAATACATTAAATTAGGGCTAAAAATGGTAAAATTGTCAAAAAAATGTAATTGCTTTTAATTATTGATTTTTTTGAGAATATTTTATGTTGGATTTATTATTTTAAATTGTAGGTGCTTGAAGAAATTAGACCAAATCTAAAAATAGAAGTTTGGGCTCAAGTTGTGAAAAGTTTCAATTTGGTCCCTGCAGCAAAACATTTTAAAAGTTTCGCTTAGGTCCCTATATAAAACTCAGCGTTTTAATGTTATTAGGTTTGAATGTTTCACCTTTTTGAACCAGATGGAAGACCCGACAAAGCAAAAAAAACAGGACCCGGGACGCAGAGGAGCTGGGGGGAGATGGAAATTAATTGAGGCGCGTTCACACAGGGACGACTATCACGCCTTCACGCTTTACCTTCGACCCTTTTCTTTCTCCTTCGACCCTTCTTCGACCCACCTTCAACTCCCTCGCCGGCGAAGTCCTCTTCCACCACTGTCGCCGGCGAGCAACCTCCCTCCACCAACGCCGGCGAGCAACCCTTTCCACCACCACAGTCGCACAGCCACGACTCCCAGAGGCGAGAACAGAGGAGTTTTTTTTTGGGAGGACGCTATATTCGAACTTCAAGACCAGGAGGCTATCTCACATTGACTTCCATCCTTCATCCTTCATCATCACCTACCTCCATCTTCCTTCGCTCTCAATCTCACAAATACCCACAGTCGCCCTTCATCTTCTTCATTCCGTCACCAAATCTGACTTCCTCTTCCACCTTCTTTCTCCATTATATCCCTTTCACTAATTTCTCATGGATTTCTGGTGTTTTGGCCGATTAATTCCTATGACTGTGGCTGTGTTTTGCTGAGCTCATTTTGATTCTTGGGGATGGAAGTAGCTTGAGTTCCAAAGCTTCAGGGGAGTTTATTTCTAATTTATTGTTATGCTTTTGCTATGAATATTTGATTTCCTACGTTTTAAGTATATGTTTTGTAGCTGAGACTTGGGGTACTTGGGTACTGTTATGTCTCCATGTACAATGAATATTTGCAATTGAAATTGGTTTGGTAATGTGAAAATATACATGTTTTAATTCTTTGTGGTTGCAATTAGATTATGTTAATTAGCGTGGTATTTTCTAGTTAATCTGATTTATTTGTGCCATTGAGGGGCTGGTTAGCACTCAAATTTGAGAAGGCTCATGTTGCATTAATCTAATTTCAATTGCACATTAAGTGGTTTTTAACAATATCTCAATAGGTAGTAGTTAGCTACGGTAGTAGGAGCTACTATTAATTCGAATATTGAATTTCAAGCCAGTATCTTCGGTTTTTCTTATCAAGACTTAATGAAGCTTTGACTCCCATATTTCTTTTGAGCGAGGATAGCTACTTACTTTATCTCCAAGAGCATTCATCATACATTTCATACTCCATACCATTTAATAAAGAAAATACCAAAAACAATAGTTTAGCATTTAATTAAATTGCATTCTTATTTTAGTTAATTAATTAAAAATCCAAAATCAATTTTCCCCTTGTTTTAATTTCATTTACATGGCATTTAGATTACTTAGGATTCAATAAAAAGCTCCTCGAGAGAGAGAACGATCCTAGGTTTGCCTATACGCAATCCTTGATTTATTTTTTATTGTGGACCCCAAGGCTTAAGAGACAAAAATCCACTCAATCAGATGTAGAATAACTTCTGGACAATTATGGGGTGTTTAGCACATTTTTGTCAAAACGTAGGTTTTAAAGTTATCCAAACACTCATTTTTATCCAAAAGTTATTTTCCAAAAATCATTTTTACCTCATAAATCTCAAAATCTCTTCTCCAAAAGTCATTTTTATCTCGTAAATTGTAAAAATTAATTATTTTCCAAAAGCTACTCCCAAACAGGCTCTTAACTACTTTTAAGTGTTTTTTAGAATCTTGCGATTTGGTTGAAAGGCTCTTATATATAAGGAGAAAGGGAGTATATTGCATCAATTAAAAGGGTTGTGATACTTATGCATGTTTACTCTATTTCTCTCTCTTACTTACTCTCATAAATAAGGGTACACTTGGTAAAAATGTTTATTTCAAGACATATCACTCAATACCCATATATATGTCACTTGTACCGAAAAAAAATTGTTTAAAATATAAGTTTCTTGTAAGGTATTAAATAGGGTTTTGCCAATTTTCCCTTTGTTAACTATTGGCTGGACATGCGGAGAAGAAGAGAGAGAAGTGTAAATGCAAAGTGATAAAGGGATGAAAGAGAACAAATGCACCCTTTCACATATAAGGGCAAACATGAAAAAAATTATTCATTTAAAGCTTTTCTTTATTTCTGAAAATGAGTTACAAGTGACTTATATATGGGTACTGAGTGGTACTGACACTTATTATTTTTAACTAATTTTAACCATTTTCTTAAATAACATAGTTCAGTTATCGAGCTCTTATAAATAAGATCAAAGGGAGTATATATCTAGGCTAATTTAGTACTCCCTCCGGTCCTTCTTATAAGCAACAACTACGTACTCTGATTGCGTATAAAACAAACCCGCGGTTAAGATTAGTTAAACACAATAAATGGTTCAAAAATATGCTGATATCTTTTTTAAATATGCCCCTATTTATGAAAAGAATATATGAGAGAGAATAAAAAAAATGAGAGAGAATGAGTAATAAATGATTAAATGAAAGAGAATTAATAGCGAGTGTACATATGATGAATAATAATACAAAGATATATATTTAATAGAGATGGAAAAAAAATAAAGTAGTTTAAGTTTTGAGATACAAGTTATTTATATTAAAACAAGCCCCAACAGAGAGAAAGCTTAAGTATTAGATATAGAATAGGTTATATTTTCAACATGTTTGCTTAATGAGGCTGTCTCATCTTGCTCCAGAGAGGTAGGCAATGGAGTTAATGATTCGTTGGTCATGCCCATACACAAACAGGTAACATAAAAGCCGTACTACTTACTAGTACAAGTCACGATACATCTTATTTTTCAGACTCCATAAGAAAGAAATGATGAGTGTGGTGAAATTAAAAACGAGGCATGCAAGTTCTGAGGGTTTTGACTATTTCTACGTAAACTGCAGGTCGAGCTGGTCTGCCAGAAGGTGCTAAAGACTCATGAACCATTATGTCATGTATCTACCTGAATTTTCCAGTTGAGTTTTAATTTCTTCACCTCAAAATGTGTAGGTTAAGGAAATGGACATGTTACGTGAGGGGTACAACATTGTTGGGTTCTCCCAGGTGAAATATGAGAACTGCCATTTCTCTGTTTTAGTTTCTGTCTGTTTGATTCCTGCGCTAATAATGTTTTTGTTGGACAGGGCAATATAATTGCGCGTGGTGTTATAGAACTTTGTGATGGGGGTCCTCCGGTAAGAACCCATTGTATCAAGAAATGCTATTTGTACATTTACCCTTCAGCCCTGTCTATAAGGCTGAGAGAATATTTTTCTTCTTCCATACATTATTTTTCATATATATATATATGTGTGTGTGTGTGTAATTTTCTCCTTTATTTATTAGTATTGGAGTATAATGTACTCTTTCAGATCTACAATATAAGTCATTTCAACTAATTTATTAGAATGAATCATTAAATTTGTCTTACCTTGAATTTTTTTCCAATTTTACCCATGTTAAATGAAATTTTGAATGAGAGAAAAATATAAAGAGTTGCATTTAAGCATTAATTACATTGTAAAATTGACAAATAAACATTAATTACTCTTCAAGTGTGATCACTTATGTTATAAACAACTTAATTCTTTGGGAAGTTGACTTATACTTATGACAAAAAATTTATTCTACAAGTAAACTTATAAGTTATAATAAGGACTAGAGTAGTATTGTGAATAAATTTTAAAAGAGGGGTAATGAGATTTAAGATTTTTTTTTATTCAAGTGAAATATGCTGGAAGTGATCTTATAATTTAATATACTGCTAAATACTCCCTCCAGTCTTTCTTATGGGATACTCTTGACTACTTTTATCTATTTTTAAGAGATTAAAGAAAATAGTTAAAATTATTTAAATGTCCAAAAATGTTAGTGTTTGTCATTATATTTTATGACAAACAATAATGATTCTTCTCCTTGGGAGTTTTGAAACAGGTTAAGAATTATGTCTCTTTGGCAGGCCCTCATGCTGGTGTTGCCTCTATTCCTGGATGTGGCGTGAGTATATCACTGGCTTTCCAGCCCTTCTAATTAAATTTCTTCTTTTTTCTGACTTGGAATAATGCTGTTTGTTTGGATTCCACAGTCGACTGACATTTGCATTCTTCTAGCCGAACTAATCAAACCACTGGCTTACACTGACCTTGTTCAAGTAATCGCTTCACCTTATATTTAATTTCACATTTCTCTCTAGAAACGAACTGACTATTCTATATCTGGCTGGTTTGTTTGTTTAATGCATCATATCAATCAGGATTATCCATCAAATAATGTTCACAATTCACACTTCCATATTACTGACAAACATAGCTCAAACCTGCAGGAAAACTTGGCTCCTAGCAATTATCTTAAATACCAGATGTGAGTATTACTTTTCATTTGAAGAAATCTTAGACTGACATACATGGAAAGCTACTTAGCTTTAGCTGTTAATTGTCTGATATTTTCCAAATCAAGATATATCATTTTTCCCCTCTGGAGGGAACTGCTCATGAGTTCAAATTTGTTCGTAGGCAATCCCTGATTACTTGAAGAATTGTAGATTCCTTCCTGCGCTTAATAATGAATACCCGGATAGAAAGAATTCAACTTACAAGGAAAGACTGGGTAGCTTGGACAACTTGGTGCTTATCATGGTAAGTTTAACTTGTAGTAAGGTAGTTTTTCTCTGATATTCCATGAATATATATTGGGAATTTGACTTTTTGTGAAGGCTGATTTATTTGTCTGTCTGTCTGTCTTATTTTATACGCTACCAAGTTCAAGAACGAGACAGTGTTAATACCCAAGGAAACTTCCTGGTTTGGATACTATCAAGATGGTAGCTTCGACACCGTTTTATCTCCAAAACAGGTAGGCTTCTCGATAATATTCAATATTCGCACGTCACAACCTGAAAGGTATCCTTAAACTTGGATAGCTCGTGATTTGATTTGAATTGAATTGCAGACAAAATTATATATTGAGGACTGGATTGGGTTAAAGAGCATGGATGAAGGGGGTAAAGTTAAATTCATTAGTGCTGAGGGAGATCATCTGCAAATATCAGACAAAGATATAAAGACTTATGTAGTTCCTTACTTGAAGGGCAATGCTGGAAACTCCAAGTTGGGATCCTAACTTGGAGCAATATCTTCAAGTGTGTTATAAAGTGGGAGAAGTTATAAGATATGTATTGTTAACAGATAGTGTGTTATAAGCGTCGACTATATATATGTATCTTGGACTCTCTTGCTTTAAGGAATAAAAAAATATTCTTATATTTATTATATTCTCATTATTATTTCATTATGGTTATTCTTCGTTATTTTTAATTTTTGTTTCACGAATGATGGTGCAGCAGAAATAACACTTAAAGCACGTCGAATGAAGTAAAAAAGGAAAAAAGATAACATTCTTTACTCTAAAAATTGTGAATATGAGGTCTTTCTGAACCTTAATCTCTCCAACACTCCATTCCACGACTATTATTATGTTCTGAAAAAGTACACTTACCTTAGCTGCTATTCCTTTTGGATTAACCTGGGACTTGTTAGAATCAGAACAAAAACAGACTAGAGATTCCTCTATTCCTAATTAATTTTATTTTGTCTCGTATCTTTCTTTTTTTTCAATATATTCTCTTTTATTTTTCTCCCACTATTTTTGTCTCTCAATTATCTCATCATAATTACGGGTTATATTTGCAAAGTAAAATATATTTCTTAAATATTTATTACTTTTAACTAATTTTAAATGTTTTTTAAACCACGCAATTCGGTTATTTGAATCTTATTTCTCTAATCTTATTTACAAGGTAGAGAGAAAATATATTATATGATCATATTTATAAAGTACCAGTACTTCCTTTGGTCCTTATTATAAGGCATTAACTAACAAATGATCTTAGTTCTTTTTATAAAGTACTTGCTTGTTTTCAAATAAATAACATTAAATATTTTTTCATGTATGCCCATATTTAGAGTAGTGGGAGATAGTAATAATTAATATGGATTAAAGTTTAGTGTAATTAGTAGAGGTAATATTGGAAATTACTCAAATTTTAGGATAAATTTAATGATTTTAACTGTTTTTATTAGTTTATAAGAATTTTTAGTTGGTGCCTTATAATAAGGACTAGAGGGAGTAGCTCATTAAATTTTTCATGTGTATAATTTTTCTCTTCATTTATTATTGTAATGATTTTATTCTCATGATGTATAATGTATATTAAATAGAGATAAAGTTGGAAAGTTGTTGAATTTTATGACGAGTTAATAAATCTTAAAGTTTTTCTTGATCGGTATGAAATATGCTGAAAGTGCCTAACAAATAAGATAAGATGAGTAATACTATTTCCGATCCACAATATATAACACTTCTAGAAGGAATGCATAATTTAGAATATAAGTTATCTTCAGTTTAATTGATTTTTTTTTTCCTGTTTTGCCGTTGCAATTTAAAACTCACTTTTCAACTTTGCCTACTCACTATAATCTCACCAATTCCTCTAAAATAATATTCTCAATGCAATTAAACATATTTTTCAAGAAGGGTAAAAGTAAAAAATATTTAAATTTTAAGACATAATAATTTATTTAATTGTCATTTCTTATTTCTCGTTATATAGTTGATGTGTCCACAGACAGGGAGTATAACTCAATGTCTCGTTGAGGAATACTATGGTTATGCTGTTGGTATTCATGTAACCTAAAGTCTGAATGTTTGTGTATGCAGTTGCTTTGAGCATAGGCCTGTTGAGGAATATTTGGCAGAATATGTGGTGTTCATTAACGTGTAATGGACAATTGTTGTGTAATGAGTCCCACATCGGGGAACCAAACTCTTGTAGTGGGGTTTATAAGTCCATTGAATTTTCCCTCCTTATAGGCTAGCTTTTGGGGATTGGGCTCTCCTTTTGGACTTGTGTTCATCACATTGATGTTTTCATTGAGAGTCCGATGTTTACGGAAAGGGCTACCCACGAAGGGTTCTGACCGACAAGGCCGAGTAAAGTGCCGTGGAGTGGAACCGCCGAAGACGTCGGCTCGTGAGGGGGTGACTATGTAATAAGTCCCACATCGAGGAACCAAACTCTTGTAGTGAGGTTTATAAGTCTATTGGGTTCTCCTTCCTCATAGGCTAGCTTTTGGGGATTGGCCTCTCCCTTTAAACTTGTGTTCATCACATGTTGTTAGTCAACGATTGTTAAAGCTGCAACTCCATGACAAGTTTCCTAATACTAGGTTGTACAAAATTCATGTCCTCTGTTATAGTATATCATTATTACTAACACGTTTCATTGTGTTCTCTTGATTACTCACTCTGATGAGTTTCGTCCTTCATTTAAAATAAAAATAAGAGTAGTATTAAATGTTATACTCCAATTTTAAATTTGGAAAAATTTCAATTAAATACCATTTGAATTTTTAAAACCCCCAGAAGTCTTCCGAATTTGTAAAAAGACTGAGAGATACCAAAGACCTATGAGGGATATACAAATTCGGGTGAAATTACCTTTTTACCTTTAGTTTTAAATAAATAAAAAACAAATATCCTCACCGGCCGGCCGCCGCCGCAGGCCATTGTCCGGAGGCCACTGGCGAGGGAGGTGGGGGGTTTTTTTTTTTGGTTTAGGGTTTTTTTTGTTTTTAAAAAAAATGTTTTCATTGAAATTGTGGGTATGGGTGTGTGGCCAAGTGGCCCACCAGTTGGGCCACTTAATTTTTTTATTATATATATATACACTAACAAATATATATATATTCTTCTTAACATTTTTTCAACGGTATTTACAAATTTCATGACGCGATTTACAAATTTCATAACGCCAATTACAAATCTCATAATGTCATTTACAACTTTTTTTGAAGGTTTACACTTTTTACCTCTTTTTTGCCTCTGATTGAAAATTTAAAAAAAAAATGCACTTTTACAAATTCTATAACGCGATTTACAAATTTCATAACGTCAATTACAAATCTCATAATGCCATTTACAACTTTTTTTGGAGGTTTACACTTTTTACCTCTTTTTTGCCTCTGATTGAAAATAAAAAAATAACGCGATTTACAAATTCCATAACGTCAATTACAAATCTCATAACGTCATTTACAACTTTTTTTGGAGGTTTACACTTTTTGCCTCTGATTGAAAATTTAAAAAAAAATGCATTTTTACAAATTCCATAACGCCAATTACAAATCTCATAACGTCATTTACAACTTTTTTTGGAGGTTTACACTTTTTACCTATGATTGAAAATTAAAATTAAAAAAAAAAATCCACCAACGGCCGGCCGGCGAGGATATTTTTAATTTTTATTTATTTATTTAAAATTAAGGGCAAAAGGGTAATTTCACCCGAATTTGTATATTCCTCATAGATCCTTGATATCTCTCTGTCTTTTTACAAATTCGGGAGACTTCTGGGGGTTCTACAAATTCAAATAGTATTTAATTGAAATTTTTCCTTTAAATTTTATACTGCTTCTTTAGGTTTTTATATATTTTTTAATTTACACAGTTTTAAAGTTTATATCAATGTCATTTAAATACACAATTATTATTTGAGTTTGTTGCGTCAGTGTTTTTCGTTAGTAATATTAACGGTGTTAGAATTATATGATAAAAAATATGCTTTACAAAGTTAAAAGACCAATAGTATATATTACATAAACTTAAAGGATTAAAATTAAAGTATACTTCACCCTTACTAATATTTGTACATCAATTAAAAAAAAAAAAAACCTTATATTTGAGGACAAAATTAAAATTAAAAAATAAACAAGTAGTAAATAAGATTCTCACACCCAATGATGTCAATTATATGCTTATCATCATTATAAGTATAAAAATATAATCAGTTAATATAGGGAGAAATAAAATTCTAAGATTTAAGAAAACAAGAGAGGCGTGACATTTTCAGCTCAATGATCACAATCTTCCACTCTGGTACATCCGGTTTAGCCGTCAACATGTATATTTACATGCTCAAATCACCTTATAAATGAACCGTGCGAAATGGAAACTGTAATACCCAGATTTTAGTAAATCTGGAATTTCTGAGATAAAGGAAAATTAATGAATATTTTAATGAAGTAAATGAGATAAAACTGTTATAGAAAATTGTTATAATTATAGAGTAAATTGTCAAAAAAGTTCCGGGAAAATCGATGAACGAATGACTAAAAATGATATAATGGTGATAAAAACAGTCTAAAAATATTATGATAAATACTTTGAAAGATCATGAAAAATTATGAGAAAAATATGGAAGTGTTATCCCTAATTATGAGAATTTAATAAATTATTTCAGAGGAAATAACATGAAGAAAAGTTTAAAAAGCATTTTAACCATAAAGTAACGATGGGGTAAAACATTTTTAATATTTTACATAGGATATAAAATGACAATATCAAGTATAGAAGTTTGAAAGATAACAATATACTATAAATTAGTAAAGATAAATATATGAAGAAACCTGATCCTAAAAGGATCACTAAACGAAGAAATTAGGTCGATTAAGCCCTAACGGCGAGGGTAAACGGGAATTTTTGGAAAAAATATATTATATTTTTAAAAAATGGAAAAAAATTATGGAAAAATAATTAAAACTGAATTTTAAAAATAGGGGGCGAAATTCTTAGTATTTTTAATTAAAAATAATTGTTTAAATAATTAAAATAGTAATTAGAATAAAATAGTAATATAATGCGGTGAGTCAGCTTATAGACAGACCGGGGGAAAAGTTAGAAATAAATTCTACAGGTAAACCAGAGGTAAAAGTCTTTTCAGACTGATCAAATTAAGAACAAGTAAATTTTTACACGAAGAAAGAATTTATCAGGCGTTGTTTCCGCAACCGAAAACCCTAATTTCAAATAAGACGAAAAGTTGATCAGATAGAGTACGATCAGATAGGCAAAGTGAGAACTTATAGAAACAATTGTGTGTTTTCAAACACGGGATTAAGTTAGGCAACAACTGGACGTTTTACGATTGGTGAATTGTTGTCCGAAGTTGGTTCTATCTAAGCGATTTCCAGAATCGGACGCGTTTGTCCGAATATCTTCCGACGCACCGAGAATACCTGGATATGATCAAAAAGAGGATCCAAATAGATAATATGAAAGAGGATGAAAAGACCTTCAAAGTTACACGCTCGCATTTTTGAGTTTCGCAAAATCGCGCGAAACGGACACCGATCGGGTAGCTTTATCGGACCGGAGGCCATAAAGCAAGATGAAAAATCAATCTTTGACTTTTGGGGCACCAAGAGGTCGGTTTTGACCATGAATGGCCAAGATTGCTTTGTCCTCAAAAATGCGATCCAACGGCCGGAATCCGATCTGAAGACTTTTGTGGAAATTCTCACCTTGTCCCTATTTTCCTCTATAAATAGCAAGCTCTCTTGCTCTTCATTTCCATCCCAAAATCCGAAATCTAGAGAGAGATTCTAGAGAGAGAAGCTCTGGAAAAATTCTGCCTTAGCCCCGAGTAAGTTCTTATGTCCTTAGTTTTTAGTTTCCGTAGTTCTTTCGGTAGTTATAGTATAACTGTTGTTTTGATCTAGGAAGTTTCAGAATATATTCTTATACTTGTTTTTAAGCCTCATTGCATTGAAAGATGCCTGACAAGGAAAAAACATAGTGGGGATAATTTTGAAATGGAATACGGTCAAAGTAACAAAGTTCTGGCGAAATTCCGCCAATTAGGGGTAGTAAGGGCAAAATGGTCTTTTTCACCTAAAATGTCTGATATGCTGCCAAATATTCATAAGTGTGTTATTATTCTGATTAGAATACTTCGACGTCGAACCCGTCGAAATTCCATCGTTCCGCTGTTTGCCGCTGTTTCGTTTTTTTACGTACGGCCGTCAAAAAGTACCGTTTTTAGCCGGAAGAGCCGGATATCTGCAACTAAGGTACGGACGCGTACTGTAACCCTAACTCTATGCTGCTCATATACTTTTGCGTTATAGATACGTTCATAGACTGAGGTTCTGTTGAGAATCGTCAGAGATACTTATAGCTTTACCCACGGATTATAGTATTGGTAATGCCGTTTGAGTTATTCCTAGCGCTGAGGACACGTTGGTGGCATGGCACTGGATATGTGCAGAACTATTCGAGAGAGAGACTTTACATACTGCTTTGTGCTTATGTTCTGTCCATGTTATTGATCATACATCTGCTGTTTGCTTTTGTGATGATATGTTGTATTGAAATGAATATCGTTGTACGTATCTTGTTTTATTTGAGCATAAGGTTAACCGTTACCTGAGATCCATATGTGGAATGGATCTCAGTTGTAGCATCAGGGTCTGGAGGACCAATCTTAGGCGATCAAGGCAAGCAACCGAAGTAGCCGGGACGTGTCTACATTATCTATCGTTTTCCTTAGTTTCTTTAACCTTTAAGAATTACGGATGATCGTAATCCAATACAATTACACTATGGTCCATATTTTGAATGAAATGTAAATTACTTACTCGCTCCAATGCTCTACTCTGACTACTCTGCTTGAAATATTTGGAAACGTTTTAAAAAAAAAAAATCCGCCGTTTTCAAATGGGATGTTACAGAAACTCAGATTCAACTAAAGTCAAAGACAAAGGATACTTCCTCCTCTCCTATTTATAAAAGTTTGATAACCAAATTACATAGTTTAAGATAAAAATGGTTAAAAATAGTTAAAAAATAATAAATATATCTAAAATAAAATTTTTCTCCCAAATATGCCTTTATTTATAAGGGATAAGTAAGAGATAGAAATATGGAAAATATGCTTATCATCAATATTTTAATAAATTCAATACATATAATTAATGAGAGGTAAAAGTAAAATAAATAAACATTAGATGTTCATACAATTCTTGTCGAACTATAATATAAACTAATATAATTAAAATTTTGGACTCTTATAAAATCAACAAAATCAACGTAGCTAGAAATAATAAATAGATAATTGTTCTCCTCAAAAGCCTCACCCAATTACAACTAATTTGATTCCCTTTTATTTCTTCTGCCTAATTGCAGTTACTTTTTTCCCCTTGTTTAATTCCATTTATTTCAATGGATTATGTTTATATATAGACACACATTATATATATCAAATGCCAAATTGTTCACATCTACAAAACTACTATCAAACAATGGCTCTTCGTTCACTGTCTCTCCTCTTCGTCTTCTCCATAGCCTTCTCCTTCATCCCATCTTCACATCCATTACCTATATAGTACTCCATGGTATTTGTTTCATTCTCTCCTCTTTATTTGTTTTTCACCCACCTCCTCTAGTTCATAAAGTAAGTCATTGGTCAAAATTAAGAAATGATAATTAACCCATTAAATATGTCCTGAATATTTTTTTCCCAATAAGAAGAAAATTCCCTCAAGTTCTGGTTTGAGATCGGGAATTGATCCTGGGTGTGCCTTTCGTCTTTCTTTTTTATTTTATTTAAAAAAGTAACTTTTAAGACCGGATGTTTTCGTCTTTCTTTTTTTTTAAAAAAAAAAAGTGACTTTTAAGGCCGGATGTTTAAAAAGTCTTACTTTTAAGACCTCATATTTAAAAAGTCCGGTCTTAAAAGTGTTTTTTTAAGACCGGACGCGCATCCAGTCTTAAGAGTAACAGACTTTTAAGACTGCCTGGAACAAGACCAGTCGCGAGTCCGGTCTTACGATACCTCTTTTGTCCGGTCTTAAAAGTCTTTTTCCCACTAGTGTACGTATCTAAATTAAACCTGAATTTACCAGTTAAATTTGTCTTTTGACTCCTTTTTTTCAACCTCACAACGCTGTGTAGGTTAAAGAAATTAAATTGAAAAGTTTCTAGGGGTAATTTAGTAAAGAAGAGACTAAAGATTGGCCCCTCCCCCTCCCTCAAACCAAACTAGCCCAAAGTAAGGATATTAATGACATTATTTTACTTATCTTTAAAATGTTTCAACAAGCTGCCACATGTATCATGGTGATATTCTATTCTCAAAATTTATGGCTTTCGAAGTTTCAAGCCTGGATTTTGGATTTGATTCCTACGCTAATAATGTCTTTGTTGGACAGGGCAATATAATTGCGCGTGGTGTTATAAAACTTTGTGATGGGGGACGTCCTCCGGTAAGATCCCATTATCTCAGTAAATGTTACTCCCATATGGCCTCATGGACTTTATATAACTAACCACACTCCCGTACATACAAATATAAGCAACAAATATTTTTTGTCTAGAATTTTAAATCGATCTTTTTATTTTTATCCCCATAAAATATATATTTTTCGTTATAAAAAAAGAAACTGGAGCAAGCATTTGTATAATTTATTTCTCTACCCTATTTATATATAAACCCCAGAGAGATTTTTTTTTTTTTTGTCATACGTCACATTGTTAATTAATTTTTTAAAATAAATGTACACTTTTATCTCTTATTTATTATTGTGCAGGCTTTATACTCTTAGAGGAATTAATGCACAGGAGGGAGTAGATTTTAAAACCAAATTAATGAGATTTAGAATTTTTCATGATTTCATTAGGTTGGAAGTGACTAATAATTAAACTTTAATCAAAATACTAAGTGCCGAAAAAACTATAATATAATGCTAAACCCCGCGTGAGTATTACTCTGCCTTTCAAGCCCTTCTCATAATTTCTTCTTCTTTTTGTTTGTGACTTGGACTTCGGCTTCCACAGTCACGTCCTTTGTGCACTAATCAAATCATCGGTTTACAGTGACTTTATTCAAGTAATCACTTCACCTTATCTTTAATTTCACATTTCTCTCTAGAAACACACTGTGTTTGTTTGGGGTACCGGCCGGTGGGCAATCAGACTTATGAATAAGTCCGATCGGGTAAAAGTCCGATTGAGTAAAAGTCAGATTATGAAACGTGATTTATGTTTGGATTGGTGGTTGTATAAGTAGCTTACCGATTGGATAAAACTTATTTGGAATGACTTATAGATAAGTAACTTTTGAGATAATTATAAGAAAAAAAAATAAAATCAAAATTATCACAAATATAAAAAATGCTAAATTACAAAAGATTTAAGATCTAAGTCACTTTATTTATTCTATTTTTATATTTCCGGACACCAAGATTTTTTTTTTGGTCAAAGGACACCAAGAATTTTTTATTTTATTTTTTAGTAAAAAAGGACACCAAGATTTAAGATAACATATTGGTCACCTGGCTACACTCCAGCAACGAACAGAAGTCTGGATCCGGAGCTATTTGATAAGCTCGTTTGATAAGTTAAGAAATGAAGCTTATGAAATAAGCTCAATTTCTTTCATAAGCTCGATTCGCAAACAAAATCACCCAAACAAAAAAAAAACATAAAAAAGTCTCATAAGCCAAATTCACACAGTGATTTAAACTATAAGCTGCTGCTAAAATCGATCCCAAACAAGCCCACTAACTATTCTACAACTCATCTCCTTATTATAAGTTCATTTTAACTAGTTCTCACATATTAAGGATTATATTGTTAGTTAAGTCATTAAATATGCTTAATGTTTCTCAAGCTTACCATTATTAAATCCTCTCTCTCTCTCTACAAATCATTGTCTCATTTCTCTTTTCTTTCTCTCTTTCCAACAATAGCTAAATAAAAGTAAAATTGGAAAACATTCCTTAATAGCATATAAGTGGATTTATATTTAGGACAAAAATTTCTTCTGATAGACGAGAGTGGTATTTCTAGTTTTTTTGTTTATGGCATCATATCAGGATTATCCATTAATGTTCGCAGTTTCCACTTCTATTACTGAGAAACATAGCTCAAACCTGTAGAAAAGCTTGGCTCCTGGCAATTATATCAAAATACCAGATGTGAGTATTACTTTTCATATGAAGAAATCTTAGACTGACATGGAAAACTGCTTATTAGCTTTTATTAGTTGTTGTCTGATATTTTCCAAATCAAGACAACTTTTTTCCCCTGTTGAGGCAACTGCTTCAATTCATGAGTTCAAATTCGTTTGTAGGATATCAAAGATTACTTGAAGAAAATGTAGTTTTCTTCCTGTGCTTAACAATGAACACCCGGATAGAAAGAATTCAACTTACAAGGAAAGACTGAGTAGCTTGGAGAACTTGGTGCTTATCATGGTAAGTTGAACTTGGAAGCTAGTTTTTCTTTGATATTCTATGACTTTTTTAGAAGGCTAATATCTTTGTCTATGATCTTATTTTATACGTTACAAAAGTTCAAGAGTGGGTCAATATTAATACCCAAGGAAACTTCCTGGTTTGGATATTATGCCGATGGTGGCTTCAAGACAGTTTTATCTCCTAACCAGGTAGGATCTTGTCAATTCAATATTCACACGTACGTCACAGCCTGAAAATTATATCCTTAGACTTGTATTGGTCGTGATTTGATTTGAATTGCAGACAAAATTATATATTGAGGACTGGATTGGGTTAAGGAGCATGGATGAGAAGGGTAAGGTACAATACATAAATGTTGAGGGAGATTATGTGGAAATATCAGACATGGACATAAAGACTTATGTAGTGCCTTACTTGACTGGGACTGCCTCATCAACCAAATCGGGAAATTCCAAGTTGGGATCCTAACTTGGAGCAATCTTAGTACTATTTTGTTATAAGTGTGGACTATATATGTATGTTGGACTCTCTTGCTTTAAGGAATAACAAAGAATCTTATGTTTATTTATATTCTCAAATAATTATTTCACAATGGTTATTCTTCGTTATTTTTAATTTATGTTTTCCGAATGAAATGACGATACAGCAAAATAAAAAGCACCTAGAGCACGTTGAATGACCTCAAAAAAATTAATCTTTTTGACCCCAATTAAAATCGTCTTTCTTAGTTTCATAACCTCATCTGCTCCCCTGGTGTCTCACATGCATGGTTTCATACGGTTGACCATTCATTGTCGGTCCCCAACTCATGTGAGGCTGTGAAAACTGCTGTACGTAGTTCCTTTTGAATACAATCCTTATCTCTCAAGCAACACTCTGTGTGCCTTGGATTAACCTGGGACTAGCCAGAATTTGATTCTCATCTTCTGTCTGTCTCTCAATTACCCTATAATAATCACAAATATATTTGAAAAGAAAAGTACAACATTTCTTATATATTTATTATTTTAAACTAATTTTAATATATTTTTTAAACCATACAATTTGGTTATTTGAATCTTATAAAATGAAATATAGGAGGACAGAGTAACTCGATGTCATGTTTAGGACTACTCCCTCCGGTCCTTATTAATATAAGGCATATTTACCCAATTTGATTAAATAAAGGAAGTTAGTTAATTTAGTTAATATGATATGTATTTTCTAAGATACCCTAGCTAGTCATATTCCTCTATTCCGACCATCTGGTCCTTGACTATTGTTAAAGGAACATCAACAAAGGTAAATTAGGAAAAAATTGATAAATATAAAAAAATTGTCTTATATTTAGAATTAAGATTAACTCCTCAAATATATCTTATATCAAAGAGCGTAGAAGTATTATGGTTGTTGGTGATGATTGGTGTTCATCTAACCAAAAGTTTGAATGTTCGTGGAGTTAGTCTAGTTGGAGCAAGCACACTGATCATCATAAGGATTAATGGGACGACAAAATTACGTTAGACTGTTAGGGATGTTTGGATAGAGAGAAAAGTGGGGAGAAAATAGGAGGGGGGAATACTAGTTTTCAAAATGGTAAAAAAATTATTACTCCCTCCAGTCGTAATTATAGGAGTACTTTTATAGTGCAATTTATACTATAAAAGTGCTCCTATAATTAGAACCAGAGGTAGTATTATTTTTAGAAGTTTTTCCTCTTAGTATTCTTAATTTCCCTCCTAATTTTTTCTTCATCCAAACATTAACCAAACGTAGGTTTACAGTGAGGAACTGCATTTATTGGAGAGGTTGACAGGAATTTGTCGAACCCATAAATGCACATAACGTAATGGACGGTTGTTGTTACTTGTTAGTCGAGCATGATTTAGAGCAACATATTGTATAGTGCTCGCAACACACGGCACCGACCAAGCGTTGAATTTGGAAATATTATCATGTTCTTAGTTTTAGGTATGAGTCACTTTCATTAATTATGTTTAATACTCATTCAGTTTTATTTATAGGAGCTTAATTAATAATGAAATTACATGGTTTAAGAATATAGTTAATATTAGTTAAAAATAATTAGTTTTGTCTGAAATAAATTTTATTTTTCAAATATGCCCTTACTTATGAGGAACAAGTAAAAGAGGGAAATAAAGTAAATAGGAGTATAACTGTATAAGTATCATCAACCTTTTAATTAATACAATACATATAATTAATAGGGTAAATATGAAAAAACTCATTAAATGTTCAAACAATTCTTGAGAGGCTCTTATAAAAAGGACTAAGATAATTCAAATTTTGGACTCATATAAAAAGAATCGGAGGAAGTATAAATTAAGAAAAATCTTAAACTTTATTACGTACTACCCTTTCTTTAAAATTCAACAACTTCCCAATTTTACTCCTATTGGATATGTTTTTCTCTGGTGATCTGGTTCACAACATAAGTCGCTTATAGAAGAATGGCTAGTCCACAATATAAGTTACTTGGAAAGAAATTAGGGAAAATTATAATAAATAACCTAAGAAAAATAATATTTATTAAAAAGGACCATAAAAATAGTAATTATTTTGAAGGGCAAAAAATTAAAACATCAAAATAGAAAAACTAAATTGCCCTTAATCAGATTTCATATACTCTCTAACTGAATTCTAGAGTAATTGATAGATAATGACAAAATATAGGAAATTGAATCTATTTGTTGGAAATCACCATTCGGATATCCTTTCTTGACATTTCCCCTACCTTTAGAGTTCGCCCTCTTATTTGTTAATGCCCCTGAAAGACGACCTTTAGATAAGAGTTCTCCTACCGATATTGGAGTTCTATATGCTGCTACTTTCATTTCTTCTCCTAACCATTACGCAAGCAAGTGAGCAATCCAGCGAGTAAGGCTCCCTTTTCTGCTAGTTCACTGTGATGGATGAGATCGCATAGTATGTTCGATACATAGGTGATAAAAGTGAGAATTTTATACGGTGGCAAGGGCTCAAAGCAAAGTCTCTATTCCATGTTTGTCGGCAAAAGCTACCAATTACTAACATATACAGTTAGCTTCGCTCTCCTCTCTAGGCTAGTCTCTAAGGTAGCAAATAAAATCCTGTAGAAAAAGAGAAAAGGCTAGTGTAAAAGTAGAGGTAAGAGTCTTTATCGGGTAAGCTCTCCAAGCTGTACAAAAAGTTGTTATATTTACCTCAGCAAAGCTTATTAAAAATGGAAAGGAATATAAAATCAGTTAAGGGTAATTTAATCTTTCTTTTTTTATTTTTGATTTTTTAAAATAATTACCATTTTTATGGTCCTTCTTAATAAATATTATTTTTCTTAAGTTCTTCATTATAATTTTCCCAAGAAATTAATACTTATTTGTCAAATTTTTCCTTGCAATTAATGTTTAAATATGACTCTTTGTATTTTTCTCTCCATTAATACCAAATTTAATATGGGTAGATTTGAAAATTGCTTTCAATTTAAAATGAATTGAAGGAGTAAACTATCATTTCCGATTATGATGAATTGGTTAAAGTGAGTTACCACTACAGTTGGTTAAATTGACTTACCACTACAGTACTATTTATAAGTCCATTTTGACAAAAAAAAAAAAAAAAAATTGGTATTTATTATAAGGGTAAAGGATTTCTCCAGTCACTGGAGATAAGTTATCTCCAGTGACCCCCAAAACTACGTCGTTTTGGATTAATGAAGGGTGTTTTCGTAATTTTGCACCCTTCATTAATTCATTAATAAAATGTGTGTTTATAATTTTAGGTGAATTAATGAAGGATGTAAAATTATGGAAAAACTCTTCATTAATCCAAAACGACGTAGTTTTTGGGTTACTAGAAATAACTTATCTCCAATGACTGGAGAAATATATTTTTTTCCTTATTATAAATACAGTTTCAGAGTACTAAATGCACTTGTTATATTTTTGCCCCTATTAATTGCAATAAACAAAAAAATATTCATATTGTCTTTTGGAATCAATAATAAATAAGAGCATAATTAGAAATTTAGCCTATAATTAATTAGTTAACTAATTCTCCTTGATACGTGAGAGTTATAATTAATTAGTTAACTAATTCTCCTTGATACGTGAGAGTTAATTAATTTAGATTTATAAATAAGAGTAAAATTGTATATTATGGATAGGAGGAAGTACATTATACCTCATGAAAATAAAATAAATAAATGATAAAAGAAACCAAAATTTTCTCTTTCATCTTATAAATAGGATAAAAGAATTTTTTATCTCAGCTTTATAAATAAATAAATAAATAGTACCACAGGGCATGCCGGTTCTGATGGTTTTGACTCTTTCCACTTGTAAATTGCAGGTCGAGTTGGTTTGCCAGAAGGTGATAAAGATTCATGGACCATTGAGTAAAGCCTGAATTTTTCAGTTTAATTTTTCCTTTTGACTACATTTTTCACCTCACAATGTGTAGGTTAAGGAAATGAACACATTGCGTGAGGGGTACAACATTGTTGGGCTCTCCCAGGTGAAACATGGGAACGTCCATTTCTTTCTGTCTGTTTTATTGCAAAAAACTTCCGTGTTGGTTTCCGGTTCTAAATTTGATCACATTAATTCTAAACTTGTCCTTAGTTTGGAAAGTCAGTCAACCAGCTAGTTAAAATATTAATGGCATTTGAATTATTTTGTTTACTCTATAATGTTTCAACAAGCCGCATGTATCATGCTGATGTTCAATTGTCAAAAAAATTGGGTTTCATTCCTACTCTATGGTTTTCTTCGACAGGGCAATATAATTGCTCGTGGTGTTATAGAAGTTTGTGATGGGGGTCCTCCGGTGAGTACCCATTATCTCCGCAAGTGCTATATTTGTATAACTTTAACCAAATGCCGGTGGCCGAAAAAACTTTAATGATTTGTTGCTTGAATGTTGAAACAGGTTAAAAATTATGTCTCTTTGGGAGGCCCTCATGCTGGTGTTGCCTCTGTTCCTAAATGTGGCGTGAGTGAGACTGTGGCTTTCAAGCCAGTCTAATTCTTTAATAATTTCTTCATCTTTTTGTTTCTGAATTGGTTTGCTGTTTGTTTGGCTTCCACAGTCAGGTCCCTTGTGCGTTATTGTAGACAAACTAATCAAATCAGCGGTTTACAGTGACTTTGTTCAAGTAATCACTTTACCTTATCTTTAGTTTCACAAAGTTGCCCTTTTTCTCTCTAGAAACACACTGACTATTCTATCTAGTCTATTTATTTATGGCATCATATCTGGATTATCCATTAATTAATGTTCGCAGCTACCACTTCTATTACTGACAAACGTAGCTCAAACCTGCAGGAAAACTTGGCGCCTAGCAATTATCTCAAAATACCAGATGTGAGTATTACTTTTCATAAGAAGAAATCTTAGCAGACATGGAAAGCTGCTTAGTTTTTGCTGTTGTCTGATATTTTCCAAATCAGGGGGGGAAATCCCCACTGTGATGGGAATTGCTGAGCCCAAATTTGTTTGTAGGCAATCAGTGATTACTTGAAGAAATGTAGTTTTCTTCCTCTGCTTAACAATGAACACCCGGATAGTAAGAATTCAACTTTCAAGGACAGACTGAGTAGCTTGGAGAACTTGGTGCTTATCATGGTAAGTTGAACTTGTAAAGTAATTTTTCTGATATTCTACGAATATTGGGAATTAACTTTTTGAGAACGCTGATTTATTTGTCCGTCTTATTTTATACGCTACCCAAGTTCAAGAATGACACAGTATTAATACCAAAGGAAACTTCCTGGTTTGGATATTATGCCGATGATAGCTTCAAGACAGTTTTATCTCCAAAACAGGTAGGCTCGTCAATTCAATATTCACACGTCACAACATGAAAGTTATCCTGAAACTTGGTCGTGGTTTGATTTGAATTACAGACAAAGCTGTACAGTGAGGACTGGATAGCGTTAAGGAGCATGGATGAAGGCGGTAAGGTTAAATTCATAAGTGTTGGGGGAGAGCATCTGAAAATATCAGACACAGATATGCAGACGTATGTTGTGCCTTACTTGAAGGGGCATGCCCCAACCAAATCTGGAGACGTCAAGGCCGTGGTCTCCAGAAAGTTGGGATCCTAAACCCGGAGCAATTTGTACTAGAGTCTCTGATATGTAAACAATAAATAACTAATTAGGTTAGTTAGTTGGTTAGTTGTTAGTAACTAATAGTAGTTAGTTGGGATTAGTAGGTCTAGTATTTGCCTATATAAGGCATATGCCTATCCATTGTATCACTATACTTTGACTTTGATGATGAATGAGTAAAGCATCACATTTCTGCTTCTTCTACCCTCTGTTTCTCCCTCTCTATTTCTGAATTCTATGTTAAAACCATAACAGTCTCCAGGGCATACTTGATTATGAAGACAAGGTAAAGAATATTGGGGGGGGGGGGCGGGGGATTCCAAATCATCAAGAGATCTGCCTATAAGCATGGATTGTGTATCTAAGACTCTCTTGCTATAAGCAATAAAAAAATCTTCACATTCTATACATAATAATGGTTATTCTTCCTTATATAATGACGATGTAGCACAAATAACACTTGGAATGACCTTGAAGGAAACATCACTTGGACTCATGACGGCAAACAAGCGAAATATAATATCAACACTAATGCCTTGAGTATGGGGTTCAGCCCTGAGGGAAGGGGAATGATTATTGATTTCCAGCCTACCCATTTCCCTCTCAGTAGACATGGATATCAACACTAATGCCTCCCAAACGATTGTCCTTGGAAACCTCCGGGTGGCTACCATATCTCAGCCAAAGGCAAGATATTCTTGCCAATGCTGCCTGTCCAACAACCCGCACCCGGTAGACCAAACTCACATTTGCCCATATCTCCCTTCCCAAAGTGGGATCATAACCTTCCAGATCTGATTCTGTTACCACAACGACTGAACCATCGTCAAATGTTACAAGTTCTAGTGAAGTTGCTGCTGCTGCAGGTGCCTTCATTAGTAGGTTGGCTGAGGGAGCATAGGCCATAGCATTCCTTACCCTAAGGTGGTAGTATTCCAGAACAGCCTGAAATTTCAACATTAAAATTAGGTTAAAAAAAGTAACTCACAACCACTACTATAATGAATTCCCAACACAATCCACATCATGAGAAATTTTCTCATCCACGTAATTAAAATTCATACTTACTTGCCACTGAGAGGAAGCCAGAAGAACCCTTGGTCGAATAGACTTTACATAATCATATGCAGCACTGGGTGTCATAAGCTTGTGGTGCACCTATAATGAAAGAGCTTAAATTGTGAGAGCTGCCAGAAAATCACAACACAATCAGTTTTTATACTTCTCAGCTTGTAAGGGTGAGGCACCAACCAGGTAACAGATAACAACAGTTGTGCTGCGACCGCGCCCAGCTTTGCAATGGACATATGTAACCCGTCCAGCCAATGCATTTTCTTAATGAAAAGAACAATTGTTAAAATAAAATCGAATTGAAACCAACTGGAAAATACAATGTTTAACTGTATGCTATAAATAACAGTGAATTAAAATCTTATTCTTTACAAGCCTTCTACTGATAATCACCAATACCTTCTTTAAACTTATAATTGTTATCAATATCGCTCAACTTTTATTTTCTTCTTTCATCAGTGCTCAAAAGAAGACAGTATTAACAGTGAGGAGAAATACGTGCAAAACAAGAGGGAAACAACAGACTTAAATTGTTTGAAATTTAACTCATCAGTTTCAGTTTTTCCATATGGGTAAGTAAGGGACTTAAATTAAATCTAACCATCGAATATTTCAATGTCCTATATATCGTCAACAAAATGTTTACCATGAATAAAGTCTATAGCAGAGCATATGTCATGCAGTGAAGGTGCGAAGCAGTAATCTCTAGTAGGAATCACAAGATGGTCAATTCCATGAGCCTGCCAAGTTTAAGTATGAATTACACCACAAACGAACATGATGAAAATACATTAAATATAAAATCACTGAAACACCACCAGACTTGGTTACAGTTTATAAACAGTCATAAAAAATTACAGGAACCCAATCTATCAATAGCAAAATAAGTGGGTGGTGTTTCTATCCAGTGTTGTCTTAAGTGTTCATCACGGGCAGCAGAAAAAAACCTACATAAAGAACACTCACGTGATAAAGTGATGTAGGAACCAAAGTCTCATATGACTCGTTCAATGTGATGACTCCTCGAACGCCCAGCTCCTTTAAGTGGGGCACATCAATAGGGAAGGGAACAGCACCTAATAATATGGACTGAAAAATAAGTGCATCAGAATATAGGAGAAGCTCACTTTCCCAAAGAACAAAGACCATTATGCGTATCCTCACAGCAAAAAGAATAAGGACACGCCCACGGAATATAGACATATCTGACAACTGAATAATACATGTATATGGAATCGGACTAAAAGAGAAGCTACATTCCAAAAGAACATAAGAACATTATGCAACCAAATACCAAATAGAGGTATATCATGCCAACCAAATTCCAAATTGATCAAACAAGACCTAGAAATAATCTAATTAAACCTATTAGCAACAAATGAAATACAGGAAAAGAATTTCACCCAGTCATGGAAGGCTGATATCACTGGATATGAAGAGAAAATCAGGCGGTTACAAAACTATACCTCATCAACCTTATCCCACCACCGAAACTCGGCCTGCATCTTATTCCTAACGACATTATAAAGCAGAGTGGGATAGAAGAGAGCACGAGCCCCCGCTCCAACCAGAGCCCTTTTCGCATCTGACATGACAAAACTTGTCCCGCCAATAACACCATTTCCGAGATATACTTTCCCTTCCTCTCCACCTCCCACGTCTTCTCCCTTCAATTCTTCAAGATGCATAACTCTCTTTGCGATCAGAAAACAATCAGAGCAATACGCGAAGCTTTACAAAAACCTAATCAACAAAATTCTATACAGAGATATCAACACATGGAAACTTCAATTACACACTTCTGTCTCCATGATCACAACCACCAAATGAGTATATTGAGAAGGAGGGCACAACACAACTAAAGTAAAATAGCCAATCGTACCGGGGAGATCAGAAAATTCCTACAGAAATTATGCGAATTTCGGAACAGGAGGAACGACGAAGAATGGAACAAGACTTCGAACGGATGAAAGAGAAGACGAAATTTTCCAGAGAAAATAACAGCATATTACTTAAGAATCGATCGGACGCTGAAAAAGAGACGATATGATGGTATCATGCATGAAATCAAATCTAGGTCAGGAAAAAGGAAGAAAGGAAGAGGAAATGAAAATTTGAAAACAGAACTTGAATTCTGTGAGCCTATATTTGCTTGGATTAGAGAATCGCCTAGGTTCTACTCCACCTTTTGCTGAACGATATCTGCATTCTGCAATGAAAAGTAAAGGAGGAAGAAAGAAATCGGGAATGGAGACGAAGGAGGAGAATCTAAACGGACCTAACGGTGACATAGAGTCCTAAGAAGGTCATGGAGGGAATGACACGTAGAGAGGATGATCATCTGTGTGGCTTTTTTTATTTTATTTTTCCTTTTTTGTGATTTATTGCGGACATATTTTTTTTATTTTTTAAAATTTTATAAAATATATTTTCATTCTTCTCATTTAAAAAAATATTTTTAAATGATATTGTTAGAGTTAATCACTATTATTTTTCAGGTAAAAAATCAATATTATTTTAAGAATTTTAAAAATTAAAATGTTAATATTTGTAAATGTTTTGTCGATGTTATTTTAAACATCCGCCTCTTTTATGGTTATAGGATTTAAGAACTAAAAGATATATTTGATAAATATGCTTTACATTTCTCATGTTGCATGGGAAGAAAAAGAAGATTCTTACACACACATGAAATGGTGGGACCCACATCTTTTTGTATCTATAACATGAGAATACACTTCTCCTATAACGTAGAAGTGTATTTCCTCGATAAATTCAATAAAATTGGGAGGTCAAAATAAAACTTTATATAAAGTTAAATTATCAGATGTACATTTTTCCACAATAAGAATGATCATCTACAAGTTACATTGAAGTATTTAATTTAATTTATTAATCTATTATTGATTATATGCAATGAGGAAACGTTGAGAGTCTCTCTTTGATACGGCCTTGGCCTGCCTTGGCCTACCATCTCAACTGTATGGAGAAGGTTATTTAGTCAATATCAATGCCCTTCTCTGGGACGACTACGGTGCGAAAGAAGATTAGTCATTGTCGAGTGAGGATACCTCGATTTCTACCCAACAAAAATATTAAGATAAAAAATAAAATATGCTCAAACAATCAAAAGAGATAACGAGATAGTTACAAATTATAAAATATTTTGAAATTTATAGGTGTAAAATAAAATATTTTTAAGAAATATATATTAAAAATAATGAAATAATAAAAATAAAATATATTGAAATCTCGATATATTTTTTACAAAGATTCCATAATCAAATAAACATATTATTTGCATGTATATTTTAGTTTTTAAATATAAAAAGGTCTATTATCTAGGGAAAATTATAATACAGGATCTAGAAAAAATAATATTTATTAATAAAGATCTTAAAAATTATATTTATTTAAAAGGACCAAATACCATTTAAAAATACTAAATTACTCCTCAAATATGATTCTAAACAATCCCATGGGAAAAAAATGAAAACTCAAACAGCCTCTATTTGAATTGGCGTTTGACAATGTATATTGTTGAAGGTGGAGAAATATTGCTGGGCAAATTTAGCTTCGGAAATCTCATATAAGGATGTGAAGCAAAGCTGAGTTTATGTCAAAAATGGGGGATTCACTGCCTGCAAATCAATAACCAGTATTGATCCAACTTTGTGAAGCTAAACATTGAAAACGAAGATGAAGGAAAGTAGAGAAGAGAAGGAAGGATTGAGTGGAAGCCATGGGAAAAAAAGCTTCACGGGTCTTCTCAGTATTATTGTTTTTAATTTTATATGACATTTTAGAATGAATCAACTCAGAGAATGAAAGCATGGTTGTTTCTAAACTGAGAAATTGTAATAATCTATTCTCCCTAATAGCTGCTCTAGACAACCTGCCACCTGAGAAACCTTCTTACTATTTGAGGAAATGGTACCAACAAGGAGGAAGACAATGGGCCTGTTTGGGTTGGCGGTAGGAACAGTGGCTTAAAAGCTATCTGACTTTTGTAAAAGTCAGGTTGTAAATGCAATTTGTGTTTGGATTGCCCGTTTAGCTTTTGCAGAAGTGACTTTTTCTAAACTGGTGAGTGTTTGAATTATTATTTGAAAAATCAGTTGAGATAGAAAAAAACTGAAAAGGGCATGAATCATATTGAATACTACATATACATATTAGTTGTATATATTATGATAATTGAAGATAAAAAAATTAATTTGAAAAAAAAAAAAAAAAAAAAAGTTAAATGATGATTAAAAAAATTAAAAAATAATAAAATCCTGAATTAAATATATTTAATAGATTAAATTGTTTATAAATTATAATCCATACAAACAATACATTTTGCTAATTGCAGTGGCTATGAAGTTTGTCTCTGAACAACATTCTTATTAAAATTCTAAAAAAAAATTCTTAAAAGTCATTAATAAATCATTATTTATTAAAAAAATTGTCCTTAATTAACAAAATAAAGTCCTTAATTAACCAAGTTTTAGTCCTTCTCACTTTTGCCCCCCTTCCCTTCTCTCTCCCATATGCTCAATTCTGCCCACCTTCATCTAACAACCACAATTAGGGGTGAGCAAACCGCCCGCACCCCGCCCAACCGCCCGCACCCCGTGATTTTTTTCCCGGATTAAACCCGCCCAGATTGGGCCCGTCACGGGTACGGGCAGCCCCGTACCCGTTTTGTGTTATACGGGCGGGTCACGGGTTGCACCACGGGGCACCCGTGACTACCCGTATAACCTATACCTTGTTATATATATATTTTTTAATCCCTTCACATTTCAACTTTAGCGTTCTCCAGTCTCGACATTTCAGTCTCAAGTTGAGTCTTGATCAGAGAGCTTGTGCACTCGTGCAGAGAGAGAGAGCAGTGCGGCCTGTACACTCAAAGTCTCAAACGTCCTCTTCCTTTCATCTCGATCTCCGTCTCAGAGAGAACAGTTTGAAATTTTCAAACCCTCACATCACAGATCTCCATCTCTCACCTGTCATCTCTCTCAGTTCCAAGTTACCCAGCCGCCAGCGTCGATCTCCGTCTCTCATCTCGCTCAGCCGCTCGCTGTGAGCCCGTGACCTCTTCCTCTTCCTCTCGATCTCTGTCTGACCGTCTCTCATCTTGCTCAATTGCTTGCCGTCACCGCTCGTTGCTTACCTCTTCTTCCGCCTCAGCCGCTCGCCGCGACGTCTCCTTCTCGATCTCCATCTCAACAGTACATTAAGTTTGTGTTTAGTAGGATCTAACAATTTGCTGTTGTTGTCTGTATCGTGCTTGTTGTTGCTGTTGCTGTCTTTATTTCAACAGCGGGTGATTTTTTGGGCACGAAGTTGAGTGCGTATGTATATGCGTGAGTATATATATAATTATATAAACCCAGAATCTATATATATATATTTTAATGTCCAAGAAATGCAAACAGAATGAAGCCCATTTTCTGGGCAATAAAGTTTTAATCTAGCACAAATTTGGTTTTTTTTTTAAATGATTATTGTGGTTTGTGCGGGTAAAAAACGCAACAACAAAAAGGGAGGAAAAAACATGTTCTGGGCCCAAAAAAATGCAACATCAAAAACCCTGTCCTGGCCCCAAAAACCTGTTTTTTTTCTTTTTTAAAAGCCAAATTCCTTAAATGGGTTCCCCGTACCCGTACCCATTTTATACGGGTTAAACGGGTTTGACCACGGGTACGGGGTGCCCCGTACCCGTGTAAAATAAACGGGCGGGTCGCGGGTTACCCCCCGGGGCAGCCCGCCCGCCCGTTGCTCACCCCTAACCACAATAAACAACAAATATAACTAGATTGTATCAGAGCAATGAAATCATTGAACAAAAATCACCATAAAAAAGCAGAACAATCTATAAACCAAAAAAAGAATCATAAAATAGAAAAACAAACCCAGAAGGTTACTATAAGTGAGCCAGTTGATTTTGTATTCATCTTCTCTTTTCATCTCCTCAAAGATTCTTTTAGCTCCCTCAACATCATTTACGGAGGCGCGGCTATTCATCTAGATAAGATATACAGGAGTAGTCAATAGAATTTTCCTCTGCTTCATATTATCTATCAATGGAGGCACCTTATCAGGTTTGCTCAGTCTCATAAATCGAAAAAAAAAATTAGTAATGGTTTTAAATTTCAAACATGGTCACTACCACTTTCACTTCAAACCTCTCGTGAAAAACTTAGATGTAATCGCAGAACAACACAGCTAAGCATTCACAGAGGGAACTTAGAGAGATGAGAAAAAAGCAGAGGTAGAAACCTCAAGTGCGTTCTTGAATTTACGATACTTTCGAAACGGTCCTTCGTGTCATACCCAGTGACGACAATTTTCGATAGAGGCTAACTTGATTTGCCAAATGCTTGGCCTCCAGTTCTGCTAGCTTCATAGCCTCCGTACACATCTGCCTGAGCAGACGCCTTCCGCCGGACATCAAACGGCCACAATTCATCTTCGTCGGATTTAGTTAGGGTTTATGGCAGCTGTCCGGCGACAACCAAAAGGCCTCTGGAGCTCTAGAGCTCTAAGCTTTTCAGCTCTGAGAGCTCTACGAAACGAGAGGATGGACGAGAACGAGAGTGGGAAACGCAGCTTAACGCAATCGCAGACGCTCCAGATTTGAGCTTCTTGATTAAGCTGCATTTTTTGAAAAAGCCCATTAACCTTAAAGTCAACCCAAACACATCACGTTGGACTTTTTTTCCATCGCCCTCTCTACTGGATTCAAATGCTCCAAACGTTTCTGAAACATTCACACCAAACAGCCCCAGTAGCGAATTGTCCAGCCTGAGGGTTTTTAGTTTGCCTTGTATTAGGGTAATTTTACATTTTTAAATATATATTTTAATATTTAATCCTTTTAAATAATTACAAATTTTAAGATTCTTCATAATAAATACTATTTCTTCTAAGTCCTTCATTATAATTTTCTCTATTATCTATTAAGGGTAAAGGAGTAATTTACACATGAAGTTTGTCCGGGAGGGCGCCCAAAGACCACGAATTTTTTTCTGGAGCAAAAGTACACACGAAGTTACGTTTTTGGAGCAAAAATACCACGAGCGGTTAGTTGATCGTCAACTTGGATGGAACGCTGACGTGGCGCTGATTTGACCGACATGACATCGCGTGGAATAAAAAAATTCAAAAAATTAGAAAAAAAAATCAAATAATTAGGAAAAATTCAGATAGTTAGAAAAAAAAAATAGGAAAAAATTAAAATAATCTGATTTTTTTATATTTTTTTCTAATTATTTGAATTTTTTCCAAATTTTTTATTTTTATTTTAATTATTTTATAATTTTTTGAATTTTTTTCTAATTATTTGAATTTTTTTCTAATTTTTTGAATTTTTTATTCTACGTCGTGTCGTCAAATCGCCACGTCGCGTCGGCTCCATCCAAGTTGAAGGTCAACTAACACTGTAATATTTTTTTTGCTCCCAAAACGTAACTTCGTGTCTTTTCTTTATAAAAAAGTTCGTGGTCTTTACGGCATTTCCCCGTGACAAACTTCACGCCAGAAATCGCTTCCTTTACCCATCTATTAAATACCACAGTGGATCAACTATCTGTCTCTCAGTTGCATCAACATCAACGTACAAAAATTTAGTTTTTCCGTGGAAACGGTTTAAATGTGTTGGGTGGGATACCCATATTTGGATCTCATACTTATCTTATATCAATTATTTTTAATTATCTTATGTAATTCTTGACTATAATTTTTCTGTTTAATTATTAAGTTAAATTTATGGGTTGTGACTAATTATTTATTTGTATTCATTTTTTAAAATTTCGCATTTTGCGCCGGTCCCTAAACTCATTATTTTAAATTTTAATGCTTACTCTTTAACATATATATATATATATATATTTCATTCGGTCTTTTTTCAGAAAAATACTTCACACAGTTTTGACATCATATAAAATATCCATATAGTGGAAATAGAGCCACGAAAATCTTGGTTCAATTGCATCCACGCCGCCTCCTATGAATGTGGTTTTGTGTGTTATATACTCAAAGTGGTAAAGACATGGTGTAGTGAGTGGGTGGAGGAGGGTTAAATTGTTAGAAAAATAGTGGAAACAGAAAAATATATTTCAAATATTAACCAAAAATAGATTTTATAAATTATCAATATTAATCATTTAGCCCAAAATACGGAGAGATGGCCCAATTTAATTCTGGACCGTTTGACCCATTAGACATTAAAGCGAACGAGATTCAAAACGGGTGTAAGGTCTGTTTGCCTATTGAGCTGAGCGCGTCATTAGATCTCCTAGTTTCATGAAATTTGCTTTTTATGAGTATCTCATTTCTCAATGAAGTGATCAAATGGATTTAAGTCAAGAATCAACTAGGAAAATGTTTACCCTATGTTGAGATTGAGGGAAAATGATGTGGAAAAAAATATTGAGAGGGAAAACTCCTAAAAATAGCAAAAAAAATTGTCATTTATAAAAGTTTCAAGCCCTGACCTTTCAAAGACTGGACTTATAAAATGAAGCCTCCAAATGAAATCAAGCCTAAAATGGCCAACCATGTTGAGCCAATAGCTTAAAAGGGCCAGCCTCACAGCCCAAGGGTCAACCAGTTAGGTTTGTTAGTTTTTTTTTAAAAAAAAAAATAGTGTCAATTGAATTTGTTGGGTGTCCAGCTATAATTTACTTGAATGTTTTGTAATGATGAAGGATTATCCAGATATTGATGCGAGTATAGATCATTCTTCTGTGAACAGGTCTGAATTGGAAACTTATTTTAGAAGAACCAATACTGAAGCCTGATAATTAGATAGAATTGGATGTCTTGAACTAGTGGAAGAACAATCAACAAAAATTTCTGATTCTTTCAAAGATGACAACTGATATTCTGGGCGTTTCAATTACTACAATAGTTAGTGAATAAGCTTTCAACATTGGTTTACGTGTTCGAACAAAATATAGAAGTTTCATTCTTCCATGTAATGTTCAAGCTCTTAGTTGTACTCGCATCTGGATGCATGGATTTACATATGATGATCATTTATTAATTTTTTTGTTTTTTTTGTTATAGAGTTATTTATTCATTTATTTACAAATACTTAATAACGATACTCTGATTTTATTATTTGTTGTAGATAAAGATTATGGATGTATTTATGATGCGGAAGAAGAAATTCTTGATATTTTTACCCATAAAGCAAAGCCTACTACTCGAAGTAAAGCACAATCAAATGTTTTTAAAATTAATGATAATGGCGAAGAAGATGAAAATGATAGTCATCATTTCTCATGTTGTTTAGTGGTAAGATCTTATGTTTTATGTAAGTTATTGGTGGACAATATTTTACTTTCGATTATGAATTAGTAACTTTGTTTGTTTGTTGCATGATGCTTGTTGATAAATTAGAATTCTAATTTTTATAATTTACTAATTATATTTCTTTTAAAAAAACACACAAAAAATAGTTAAAATTTAGAAAAATAGTTCCTGACCCTATAAGGCGCCCTAGCCCGCATGCTCTTGGCCCTTCAACCTTGATTCCCCAGCTCTAGACTTTCTCCTATTTTTTCCTCATTTTTCTCTCCATTCAAACATAATTTTAATTACCAAGAAATCCTAATGACAGCTGATGAACACAATGACAAACTAAAGAGCAAGCTAAGAAATCACAATACTTCATCTATCATTAGGATTTCTTATAATGAAGTTCTTTTTCTTCCAACCTCATTGAAATTCCCTCAATAACATCTGAACATCCAGCATATCATATGAAATATAACACAATGTTTTTCGTAATTTAAGAATGTGGTGAGTTATTATAGATTTGAGATCAAGTATTGATATATTTGGCATCATGAGAAGCAGGCAGGTAGGGCTGTAGGTAGATGTAGATGGATGTAGACAAATCTGAGTGATGAGACGAATTGAAGAGAGAGAATGAATTGAAGGCAGAAGTTTGATGATGATTTTATGGAAAGAGGCAGCGAAGAAGACGGATGCATTTGAACGTTATGCGATTAAGAACCGACAAATTGATGGGTCAGGGAAGTGTCCCTCATGTGTCAGAGCCAGTGGTTACATTAGAATTTGAAGAGGAAGAGGAAGCAAACAAAATAATTGGGGAATCCAATGAAGTTGAACACACAGAAACTGAGGATCGTGATGACCATTTTGACGATTCATTATTCAATTTGGATTAACTGATGTGCCCTGCATTGGAAAACTTGAATCAACATGTAATAAGTTTCATACCAGGAAGGTTCCTTTAAAGTATTGACATTTCCAATTCAGGGTGTAGTTTTTCCAAGTACCTATGCTCGTTACATAAATTTGGGGTGTGACTTTCCCAAGAACTTGTAATCCTTAATGAGCCATCATTTCTGCTGGGGAGAAACACAAAAGAAAGGCCTCCGTCTTGTCTGTTTACTCTTATTTTGTCTGTGGTCTTATATGATAGTCCAACCCAGCACTGTACTGTTGGTTTTGACAGAGTAGAAAAAGAGTTTAACAGAGCTATATGTGTAATGGCATCACTATATATATAGAACATGCATTTTGCTGTCGGGTGTAAAAAGGTACAATAAGAACGATATGTAGTCGCCAATCATGTCGTGGTTTAACTTATTACGATTATTCTTAATATTAACATCAAACGTGATGGGGTATCATGATATTATATCCACCAGTGAGGTATATATATGAGATTGAAGGTACAAAGTAAGTGGGCGATAAAAACCAGAAACGAATCTTCCAGCAAAGATGGCCGTTAAACACGAGCCAAAAGCAGAGAGATGTGTATTATATATAAAACCCTATTTACAGGGTACTCTCAGCCAGTAACAGCTCAAATCTAGGGGCTGGTATTTGTTTCAGTGTCAAAGAATGGTCTTTGGACCAGGCTCCATGTGCGAATTCATGCCCATTATGTCTCATTTTATTATATCTTTCAATTTTAGTACAACCAACACTTTGTCCCGCTAATTTGTAACCTTCAAATACCCCACCTGTTGCCTCACCACTTCTATGATTTCACTAACAAGGTAAGGACAGTGAGCCAGTGAGTGAGGCCTTGTTTGTGCACCATCCAAGTTGTCGGCAAAATTCTGAGTCTCACTCTCACTTTAACATTCCACACCATGTTTCTGTAGCTGACCAAACATATTCATGCATCAGATTTCCCATTATATAAATTAGATCTTATATTAAGAATTTTAAGAAAAAAGAACCAAGACCGTGACATGAGAAATATGGATCAAGAAATGAGTTCAGCATTTGCAATACGGGCAAATCTCCAAGTTTTGGCAAAGGGCTTATTTAGTCTCAACAAATAAGAAAGATTTCGCTTTTAAATTAACAAATTGACTAATCTAGAATACGGAGACATCAACTAAGAACGGCAACGGTTTAAGTTTTACTAGTGGTGGAAACATAATTTTATTTATTGTCCAAAGAGTCATAATCATGATTCATGATCTTATTAAAGAAGCGTAATTCTTGGACCCCTGAAAATCAGATCACCCTTTCACAGTATGTAACCAACACTTGGGCCCCTCCCTCTTGACTCTCATGTTTCCTATTATTTAGTCCCCCAGAAATCCCGCATTACCAATTTCTTTCGTAAATTGAAATCTGACTTCTTTTTTTGGGTTGAAAAAAGAATCAAAATTTGACTAATATTAGAGAACAAATTCCGCTAACAACGGGAAATTTATATTAGACCGTTGAAATATACACAGAAGTCTCCCTTTACTCTTCGGAATGGGAAAATGAAAAGTATTAGTAGAAGCTAAACCTAATCTTAAAGAGCTAGGTACACCACCACAGCTAAAAAAAAACAACATTGGTGGGTCAAAACGGTACAAAACAATCGAGACCCACCATATCACTTCTTCCACCAACCATATCTCAGACACCCAACTTTTTAAACATTCAATTAACTCCCCTGTTCCCAATTACATCCATGTCCCCCAAATTTTCCCAGAAGGGCCCGAAATGACCAAATCGCCCTCGTCGCACGATCACGACCTCGGATGGAGGATATCGAAGGCCCGGTGGGCTATGGGAGCTGCTGCAGCGGCCCAACGGCCGACTGGCATGGGCCGGCCGTGAGGCTGGGCCATTGGGTGGTGTCGGTTGCTTCCAACGGCGGCATAGGGCGGCACGGCGACTCGCTCACATGACGGGCACATGGTGAGGGTTGTGGGTGGGGTCATTTGCATGTACAGTTGTGGGGAAAGTTTTAGTGCTCTGAGCTCCTGAACTTCCTTCTGCAACCGCCTGTTCTCTTCCGTTAGATTCTCGCAGCATCTCTTCAAGAACTCACAGTCTACCTCTGTTTGCTTCAGCTTAGTCCTGAAATAGTTTCAGTTCAGATTCCGTAAATTTCTCAATTTTCACATATAAAAAACTATCATTAACAAAGCAAAGATCGCTGAAAACATCTTACCTTGCTCTTCTGTTCTGAAACCACACCTCTACTTGTCTTGGTCGAAGGCCTAGCCTCTTTGCAAGTGCCATCTTTTGCTTCTGCAGAAAAGTAACAAATTCTGTCAACGAAAAGCGAACCATAAGATTTTCTTTTTCCTTTTCTGAAACAGATTAAGAGGGTGATGAATCTTACAGGGTTGAGGGTATTGTGCTCTTTGAAGCTTTCTTCGAGAATAGCGGATTGATCTTTTGAGAGCCTGAGTTTTTTGCGGGAGGTTTCGCCGTCTTCTTCATCACTGATTCCTCGAGAACAGTCTCTGTCGGCGTCGTGGTCTTCTCCGTTGGGCTCTCTCTCACTTCTCTTGCCACTCACACTGGAGATCGTGCTGTTCGGAGACGAAACACCGGCCTCCTCTTCGCAGTCGCCGCCGGAAGGCAACCGATTCACGTCGATTCCTCGCAGGAAGGATCGACCTTCGAATCTGCATGTTTCAGAATCTCGATCTGCAAGCCATAACAACACGAGTCAGATTATTATTAATCAACGAAAACAGAGGATTGAAGAAGAGCATAAAGAAAAAAGAGAAGGAAAAACGATTGTTCAACTTGCAAAATACATGGTGAAAAGCAGAAGCCCAAAAAAAAGAGCAAAAAAGGATTCTATCTGGTGCTTTGGCATCTCGGAAAAGAGCCAAGCTCAAAAGTAGAAGGGAAACCGAAAAAAAAAACGGATAAGATAAAATAATAAAAAAGGTGAGAAAGCAGAACAGATCTGGAGGCAAAAAAAGCAGCACCTGAGGAGGTGAAGGCATCGTTCCAAGAGGGCTTGTGAAGATTATCGGAGGCAGCATGGGAAGAAGAAGAAGGGAGGAGATTGAGCTGAAGAGGAATAGGAGGAGTATTGTGAGGGAAGCTCAAGCTTAGACTCAAACCAAGATCCTCCTCTTCAACCATGGTGTTATCAGTAGCAGATAAAAACCCAAGCTTGTGGCGTTAGGAACAGAGAGAGGATGGAGGGAGGTGTGAGAAAGCTGCGAGGGGAGGGTGGGGGGGTGGGGGGATTATATAGAAAGGAGTGAAAAGGGGGAGGAGGGAGAAAAAGAGGAGGGGGAAGGAAGTGCAATGATGAAGAGTTAATGTCAGGAAGCCCAATTTCCTCAATCATGGCTTTTGCCCCCAAATAATACAAACTCTTTTGTCTCACTCCTCTCTCTCTCTCTCCCTCCTTTGACCATTTGGTAATTTCTCATCTTTATCCTCTTTTCCCGTTTTCACTCTCTCCCACTTCCACTTTCACACTCTCTTACAAATCAATCAGCAAAGGATGATGTTTTTCTAGTAAATTTATAATATATAAAATAAGGGTAAAGGAATTCTAATGGAGATAAGTTATTTTCAATAATCCTCAAAACTACGTCGTTTTAGATTAGTTAAAGGTGTTTTCGTAATTTTTACTTTTTTATCATATAAATTTTATCAAAATACTCTTCATTAATTCACCTAAAATTACAAATAGACACTTCATTAATTCAAAACGACATAGTTTTAGGACTCACCGCAAATAAACTTATCTCCAATGACTGGAGAAATACTTTTCCCATAAAATAAATATATTAAAAGAGTTTTATCTCATTTATATAAACGTGCTCCTTAAATACTAACTCAAACAAATATTAATCCTGCCCCCTTCCTCAACTCACTCGCTTACTTGTTCCCTTCACATTAAGAGTATGTTTGGATAAAGAGAAAAAACAAAAAAACAAATAGAGTAGAGAATACTAGAAAGAAAAACTTTCTAAAATAGTTTTTTAAAAAATATTTTTAGGAGTCTTCACTCCTAGTATTTTTTTCATCTTTAATTTTCTCTTCATTCAGATATAGGGTAAATGTTGTCATTTACTCCTCCTACCTCACAGTAATTTTCAAAAACAATGATTTTTTTTTTTTAACAAATTGTGTAATAAGAGTGTTTATTTATAATACTAGTATACCCCATCCCATCCTTGAGCACAAGAACCACCGGTTGACTTTTATTGTGGAGATTGAAAAGGTTAAATACCCCCTTTAGTCATAATAGGTTTCTAAAAGAATAATTTGGTTTAAAATATACTCAAAGTTACTTGCACAATAATTAATACTCATTTTCTAGTTTTGTTCTTGTAATTAATATTCATTTTCAAATTTGCCCACCCATTACAATATCAAAAGCATTTTCCAACAAGGTTAAAAGTGAAAAAAAAATATGACATATTTAATGAGTTAACTATCACCTCTTATTTCTCATGAATTATTTAAAGTATCCTATCTTATAGACTGAGAAGAGAAATGGTCTTTTATATAAAGGCCTAAAAAAATTATCTGAACACCTAACTGAGTTTTTCTCATTTTTGTCAACTCTATCAATAAATATGATCCATAATAACAACCCCACCCGTCATATTTAAATGAAGTCACAAATTAAGCCTTGTGTCTAATGAGTCAGGTTCTAACGTTGTGGATCTCAGTCAGAAAGAGTTTTCACAAAATGGACCATTTTCTGCATTCACAAAACTTACGACTCCTTGACCAGTGCTTAATCAATTTAAGTCACTGCACAATAATTTCTTATTGTCGCAGTTTAAGAAATTACTTTTTCTAAACATTTCAATCACAAGGCAATAATAAAATGTGTCAGTTTGTATTAAAAAACTTAATAAACAGTTCAACCCAATTCGTCAATATTACTATCCTATTATAATTTAAATTAATATTTTTAATTTAATTTAATTAAGTGAGACTCGTATATTTCTAAAGATATTTAGGTTAAACTACAAATGATGCCATGTTCACAGTGTTATCAAGAGTTAAATAGTAAATCTGTCCCGGAAATACACACCTAAGAGCAATTTTATCCTGTACGTTTTTTTGGTTCAATATAGCCCCATAAGTCTACAAACGTATCAATATTGTCATTTTCTGTTAAAAAGTTCACGGTCAATGCCACTTTTTTTAAGGTCAACATTATTTTTTTAACAGAAAAGAATAAGATTACTACGTTTTTAGACTTTCGAGACTACATTGAGCCAAAAAACAACTTTTAAGGCAAAATTACTTTTGAACGTATACTTCCAAAACAGATTTACCACTTAACCCTTTTATCAAAATTGTCTCCTGAACCCTCGTCTTGACTCAACTCAAGAAAGGGTCGACACTCTCGCAAAGGGGGAGGGGCGATCCTGGATTGGTCAAAGTCTTTGGGGGAAGATCCTCCTACGTCTTAGGTTAACACGAGGGTAATTGACGGCTCGCCGCCTAACTAACATCGGTATCACCAGGAGGAAGGGAGATTTCGCCCTGCCCTTAGATTGTAGGTAAACCCAACCCCTTTCTTAAAATTTTATTATCAAAAAAAAAAAAAAAAAAAACTGTCTCCCTGAAGACCAGTGTTGCTATTCGTCACATAGGATCACTTCATGGTTCAATTTGTAGTCAGGTCAAAAAGAAGTATAAAAATTCTTCAGTTTGTCCCCTAAAAAAATGCTGCTTTTTACTAAAATTGAATTTTAACAAATTTGTACAAACAAATTGCGTTTAAAGTCCTGAGAATGCTTCGCCCAAAATAAAATCACTGACCTGCCATTAAATGTTTAGTAATACTACTTCTTTTTTATTACTTATAATACAACACCACTCTGACTATATTTATAAAATAATTTTTTATTGAAAAAATTAGTTTTATTTATAAGTCAAATTTTAAGATAGTAACTGAAATTGTAACGATTTTGTCCATATTAATTATAGAGAGAGAAGACAAAGTTGAAAGATACTCATTCATAAATGAGGGTAGAGTTGAGAATTTACCCAATAATCATTGAATTAACTACCTCCCATTGGAACAACATCTAAAGGATTCAAAAGCGGTTTTTCAGTCGTGATTTATAGAATACGAGGTACATATATAAAATGAGTGTTGTCCCGACTAATATGGATAAACATTTCAAAAGCTCCTCCAAACATTTTACTCAAGATGATCTAAATTCCAATATTAACATTTTCTACTTATGAAAATCTGCGGTATCACATCACATCATAATCCCAAAACACAATATACTGAGAAACCCCTCTCTATAAATTAGAGTTGGGAATCAAGGCTGACCCAACTCTATGGGGCCAGTCCATAAAAGGCCGAGGCTAATAGGATGACCTCTCTGACACAGGTAAGAAAAATATCATTTTTTCAAAGTTCGATCCGAGAGCACCAGTCAAGGTCGGCCCTTCTCCCTACGAAAATTACTATTTCAAATTTTAACTATCTTTTCTTTATTTTTTCAAAGAAATATAATTAGTAAATTATAACAATTAAAGTTCTAATTTATCAAATAAATGTTGTCAACATTAATATTAAAACAACACGAATCATCCAACAAATAAGCACAGTCACTAATTCATAATCAAAAGCAAACTATGTTTACAAATAACTCACATAGAACATAAGAAGTATACCACTAAGCGACACTAGTGCAATGATTATTATTGCCGTAATCTTCGCTACTATCATCAATTTCAACGACATTTGATTGTGCTTTACTTTGAGTAGGCTTTGGTTCATGAGTAAGAACATCATGAATACATCCATAATCTTTATCAGAAACAAATAATAAACCAAATCATAAATTAGAGTATAGTTGTTATATAATTGTGTATTTGTACTTAAATGAATAAATAACCCTATAACAAATACAAAATACATATAAATTAGTAAATTACCATCATATGTGAATCCATGCATTCAAAATAATAATAATAATAAATTAAAAGAGCCTTCAGGACCGGTCCTTTTGAGCCCGAGGCTCTATAAGGCTTGTTTCATTAAGCTCATCTAATTTTCAAGCCCAACCCTTAAAGGGTCAGGGCTCAAAAAGGTCAACCCGACTTCCCGACTCTACTATAAATAATGAATAATAATATTTTTCATGATAGAAGGTATTTTTCATTTCAATATTTTCTAAAAAAAAATATTGAAAAGTTTTTGTTTGAAAAGGCACGATATATTTTTGTGCACCTAAAGAATTATTATTTTGCAAAATTTCATAAATTGAAAATGTTAATATTGGAATTTAGATCATCCTGCTCAATAAAAATATTTTTTCAACTGATGCTCAAGAAAATGTTCAAATATGAACATGTACCAATTTTATTTTTTAAAAAATATCGTACGAATAGCATTTTTTGTTGGAACTCATGCAGTTTTACTATTCCTTCATTTTTTTTTTTACACACTTTCACCTGAGTTTAAATATTAGTACTAAGTAACATATTTTTTTTAAAAAAAATGGATTTATGTGCAAAAAAATAATTTACTCTAATATATTATCTCGTTAATCAAATGAGAAATCCATATTTTTATACAAAGTAAAGGGAAATACGGAAAATGATTGATTAGATTAAATAACAGAAATTTATAGAAATTTAATTTTCCCCCCAGAAAAATATTTTTTTAAAAAAAAAGGTAAAAAAAAAAAGGAGTAATGAGAGTCCCGTAAAAAGGGAACAAGGAAAGGCCCAAAATGAATGCAGGTGGCTTTTGGTTGGGGGAGGGGACTAGGGAGTGTGACTTGCAAATCGCACGAAATCCTGGGGGCATTTATATCCCAGTGGGGACAGGTGGCATTTGCCGACCTGAACCATTCTCTCATTGCAGAACCAATTCCCCCCATCAACGGCTCCCATCAATCGCCCAACGGATGGTCACGATTGTTTCTTCCGTGGGCCCCGTTCATATCCTTATCCTATACGACACTGAAATCTTTCCCCGTGCGATACCACGAGAGGGGCATCAGGAACTTCTTTTGCCCTACGTCGCTTTCTCCACCTTTTCTGCACCCCTCTCTCTGCCTCAATCTCCTCCGCATTCTCGCGCGTCGTTTAGCCGGTCCTCGGGCCTAATGCTTCTGCTTCCCCACGCGTGTCCTTCACTCTCCCAATAAAGAGCGTGCGCCCTAATTCTGATCCCTAATAGTAATAATTGTAACCTCTCTTGCGTGACATCAACAACCACTCTGCCCCAAGTACTCCTCCAATGCCCGCCCATTATTTCTCCCTCATCGCCCTGCTTTCTAGTCACTTTAATTTTTATTATAACAGATCAACGAATAAATATATTTAGTTTTTATAAGAGATTTGTTTGTTTCAATAGGGCATTAATTTTTTTTTATATATATACTCATAATTAATAAGTGTAGAAAGTGAAAGTAATAATCAATACTCTCCTTATTATAATGCACCAATTAATAAGTTTATTTGGTCCTTTTTATAAGACACTTGCTTGTTCCCCAATAAGCAATGATTTTTTTTTTCATATCTACCCCTAATTAATAAAGATAGTGGGTGAGAGTAATAATTAATATAATATTAGAATTTAGTGCAATTAGTATGGGTAATTGGAAATTATTTAAATTTCATGACAACTTTATTGACTTTAACTACTTTTATTGGTCTGTGAGAAAAATTAGTTTGTGCCTTATAATAAGGACCAAAGTGAGTACTTGGTATGATATTAGAGTTTAGTGTAATTACTATAGGTAATATTAAAAATTATTTAAATTTTATGACAAATTTAATGACTTTAACTGTGTTTATTAGTTTATGAAAATTGTTAGTTAGTGCCTTATAATAGGGACCAAAAGGAGTAACACCCATCACTACCAATTTAAATTCTTTTCCGAAACAAAAATACTCTCTTGGGTCTTAAATATAAAACAAAGTTGGTTTTTTATGAGAGATTAAATAAGCTAATTAAAATAATTTAGAATATTTATATTTTTCTCCCCAAAATAATTAGTTTAAGTAATAAACTGATATATAATCTAAGAATACATAATATATGATAGATTAAATAACTTATTTAGCTCTCTTAATTACTTCAACAAAAAGTTAATTATGTTTTATATTTATTACCGAGAGAATAATGTAAAATAAATTAAATGATAATGACTTTACCCGTCATACTTCTTTTTTTCCTTATTACAAGCCATCAATATATATTCTCACATGCTAATAAAAATAGTTAAAACATTAAAGTTATCTTTAAGTGATTTTTAGTATTACCCTTATCAATTAACATTAAACTCAAATATCAAATTAATTATTATTCTCCCACCACCCTCATTAAATATGGGCAAACATAAAAAATAAATTAAATGTTCATTGGAAACTTGCAAGTTTCTTAAAAGATAAAAATACTTATTAGTTTGTGCCTTATAATATAGATCAGAGGGAGTATATACTCTCTACCTATCATATAAGACGTTAAATAATTCACATAAATAAAAAATGTTAGGTAATTTATTTTATTTGTTCTAAATGTAAGACTCATTTAATTTTTTTAAGAGATTAAAGAAGATAAATAACTTACTTAATCATATCATATGTTGTGTATCATTAGATTATATATCATTTTACAAGTTTTAAATAGTTTAAAAGATGAAAATACAAATACTTTTAAGTTATTTAATTAGCTTATTTGATCTCTTAAGAAATAGTCAACCGAGTCTTGTATTTAGAACTGAAGATAATATTTATTTTTTCCTAAATTAATAAAATTTACCTATTTTATCCTTATTAAAAATATCATTTTCAAACATGTATTTATTATCTTCTTTTTTTTTTTTTTATCAGATGTATTTATTATCTTGGAGTATCGCCTTTTTCTTTTTCAAGGTGAAAAATAACCATCAATGAGTCTGTCAATCTTTATATTTTGGACTAATTTTTCTTTTAGAAAACTTTATATTATGAATAAAGGGAGTAGTAGTATTTTTACTCTTATTGTAAATTGATTTTAAATAACTCATACACATGAGTTTTATAGGCCAACTAATTTTTTTTAGTAGAAATGAAAGTCAAATCATTAAATATGTTTTAATTTGATACAAATTTTCAGTTTTACTCTTTTGTTTTTTACATTTACAAATCATTATCAGCCCTATCTCCTTTTTCTCATTTCCAACAAAAATTAAATTGAGAAAATGACACAAAAATACCACTAACTTCAAAATCCCGACAACAAGTAATAAGATTAACAAAAATAATACAACAATTAAACTTGTTTTGTTGGAAAATTACCTATTTGAAATTTAGAAATTCAAGTGACATGCTTTTAAGATATTTCCAATTAAATAAGTATACATGTGGACTTATATTTAGAATAAAAAGTTCGTCACATTTGACCTGTAATAAAGATAATTTGAAAATTTATGATTTGAAATTGATAAATAATAAATTTAAAATTATTAATAAAATGAACAATTTTTTGGATAAATAATTTGTTATTTTTAACAAAAATTATAACTATAAAGTTTTTTTTTTATTTATTGAATAAGAATATAAATGAGGCATAGTAGTAAGTTGTTGGTATAAATATTTGATTATAAAATGACATGAAAAGCGGGGGAGAGGAGGTCCATCATTATTGAAGATACTGTCCATGCTGAAACCAGATTTGTGTGTTGGGAGGAAAAGGCTAGCAAAGGGAGGGAAGGGGGGACAAGGGAGAGTGGAGTTCACGTGGGAGGAGGAGGGGCTGCGCATTTGAGGGAAGCGTGGAAGAAAAATCTGTCCCTCCCTCACGTGGACCAACATGCCTGCCTCCTCGACACGTGCTCCCTCACCCTCCCTATATTGAACACCCCCACGGGCCCACCCTCCCCCTCCCCCAACAAACTCATCTGTGTCATCTTGTCCCTCCCCTCTCCGACATCTTCCTCCTCACAATCATTGGAACTCCCCTGCCCCCACTCCCCCTCCTCCTCTCACTCTCCCCTTCCCCGCGTGGATTCCACCGCACCCAATCCCGCCCTTCCCTCACATTCTCCTCATTTCTCCTATCCCTCGTCCTCCCACTCGCCCCTGCTTCATCCCCTCAAGACTTTTTTTTTTTTTTTTTTTCCTTCTAAAATTATAAGGGTAAGTTTGGTTTGAGGGGAGGAGAAAATTATAACAAAATTCAGTGTAGTAGGGCCCACAAATTTTTTCTCTCCATCACATTTTTTCTTTTTCCTCCCCTCCCCTTCCCTCAAACCAAACTTACCTAAGGGTACACACTAACCACAAAAGTTATAAATACCCTCTCTATTCCTTATTATAAAACATTAATTAATAATTCTCACAAACTAATAAAAATAGTTAAAGTAAAAAAAAAAATTCTAAAATTTAAGTACTCCCTCTAGTCTTTATTATAAAGCATCAGATACTAACAATTCATACTAACCAATAAAAACAGTTAAAGTCAATAAAGTTGTCATAAAATTTAAGTAATTTCTAATATAACCCCTATTAGTTGCACTAGACTATAATATTATATTATTATTACTCTCACCCACTACCTCTATTAATGATGGGCACACATGGAAAAAAAACAATAAATGCTCCTTAAAAATAAGTAAGTGACTTATAAAAAGGATCAAATACACTTGCTAGTTGGTGCCTTATAATAAGGACCATAGGGAGTAATTTTCAATATTACCCCTATTAATTACACTAAACTCGAATATTATATTAATTATTACTCTCACCCACTACTCTTATTAATTATGGGCATATATGGAAAAAAAAAATGCGCTTTAAAAACAAGCAAGTATTTTATAAAAAAAAGACCAAATATAATTACTAATTGATGTTTTATATTAAAGACCAAAAAGAGTAATATTACTCCTAATCTTAAATATAAGATATATTTAAGATGGAAGGTAGTAGATTTGCGATCTCCCATTAACATGAGAGCTTTTATATTGGTCATTGATTCCTCACGAGTCACGACGCTTTTATTTCATTCTTATCTTTATATTTGCCCCCGTGGCCTATACAAAACCTATAATTGCCGCTTTCCCTCCTTTACCCTCACTTCTTTCACCTAATTTCCAGGCAACCCACTTCTCCTCCATGGATGTTAAAAACCAATGATTGCATACTTCCTTGTACAATTCGCCCATACTACTCTGGTTTTATTTATAAGTCTCTTTTGTCTAAAAAATTTATTCCTATTTATAAGTTTCATTTAACAAAATAAATGAGATTGTGACAATTTTGTCCATATTAATTGTACCGATGAAAATAAATAGAGAAGAAAAAATTAAAAGGTACCCAATTATAAATAAGGATAAAATTAAAAATTTACCCCATAATCATTGAGTTAACTACATCTCTTTGATATATGTGACTTGGTCAAAAATGACTTATAAATAAGACCAGAGTGATATTCAGAATTCCCTCAAAGAAAAGGCAAGATGTAGTGGGGAGACAATGATATTTATTTAGCATTGTTTTTTCTTTTAAAAGGAGCTAGGGTCATAAGTAGAGTATTGTGGGACAAAATGAGCTAAATTTCATGGGATGGGTTTCTACTCGGAAAGAATAAAAATGGGGCGGTCAAAGCTGACTTCGATCGGTGTGAAGATAAAAATAATAATAACAAGGAGCAGGAGAAACAATGATTTGAGTATAATAGGGTTTGAATTGGATTAGGGAGGGGATTAATAATTAATAATTAATAAAAAAGAAAAAAGAAAAAAAGAAAAGGCGGGGAGGGCGAGACAAGATGTCGGGTGATGATTAAGAGTGTCCCCACGAGTGCGTGATAGCTGTCCCACGTGTTCCCAGAGGGCATTCCACAGAACCCAATAATAGATCTCACTTATTCAAATCATCATCCTCACTCATTTCCCTCTGTCCCACTACCCGACAAATCCACCCATCTCTTCCCCCCCGGGACCCCGTACGAGGCTCACGTGACATCCACGTGAAACCAGGCCCCCACATCCCCCTTTCTCTCTCCTAAAACCACACCTCTTTTCTAAGATTAAGGTGCTCCACCAACTTTCCCTCTTGCTTGCTTCTAATATGACACCCATATTCACTTGCATCTCAATGATAAAAGCCCTTTTCATCACTTTCATATCATACTATTTACAAGGATGCGTCAATTATTCATTATATACTCGCCTCCTCAAAGCTAGTTGTTTCTTGAAAAGTATGAGTCTTGTTGATTCACAAGACATTTGACAATTTTAAGGCGTATTAATTATTTTGTTATATATGCCCACATTTAATAAGGGTTGGGGGAAACTAGTAGAAATTAATATAATATTAGAATTTAATGTAATTAAAAAGAATAATAGAAAATTACTTAGGAAAAATCTCATATAAATATCAGTTGAATTTGTAAAACTTCCGTAGTTTGAATTTGTAAAAAGAGGCGAAGTAATGATGGCGACCATGAGGGATATGCAAATTCAAGGTGAAAAATCACTTACGCCCTTAAGTAACTTTATGAAGAAGACATTTGGAGGGAGTAAAGTAGCGCCACTCCATTCTCATTCAAAATCCATTTCTCATTCGACCGCCCTAGTGCGTTCTTCATCTCGACGCTCGTTCTTCATCGTCTTCCTCGCGACGCCATGAACCCTTCATTTTATACTAACTCATTGACTTATATTTGGGTTAAAAAAATAGTACATTTTTATCACATAATGACTTAATTTATTTCTTTAACATCTATAAATTAGTTTTATACTAACTCATGTTTATAATGGGAGGGAGTACTATTTTGTGTCTTAAACGTGAGACCTGATTTACAATATAAATATTTGTGTTTTGTGACCTAGATCGGCCCAATCGGATCAAAAACCAGTGAACCGGTCTGGCAATCAACCTTGTTTAGGGTTTTTTTAATCAATTTTTAAAAAAATATCTGTAAAACTTCATACCACTACAGTCCTATTTAGGATACTTAGGACCGGAGGTAGTATACCTCCGATCCTAATTATATGAACACTTTTACAATAATAAAATTATTTTTATAATTAGGTTATAATGTAAGTAAATGGGTTGATTTAATTAATAGTACTAATATTTGAACTTGATGCGGAAGAAAATTGTAAAAAGAGGGGGAGTCATGTCAGGACGAGGGTTGAGCAAAAAAAATGTCAGGACGAGGGAAAGGACAAAGGAAAGATGGGCCCCGGGGTGAGAGGTGGCTCCGTACAGGGGTGGGCAGCACGTGAAAGGCACGTGAAGAGCGGACCCTGGGAGTTCCTTGGCGGATGCGAATGACCATGTTACCCCTGGATTTGTATGGCTAGGTCTTGGTGTTCAATGATTGGAGGTAGGGCGTACTAGGTGCTCCCATTTCAGTTTCTCTAACCCAAGTGGGACCCATCTCTGCACCCCCAGATTGATTAGACTTCACACCTGACTTAGTCATGTCCTCATCATCACCAATCTCCTTTTGATTTCCCTCTCACTCTCTCTCTCTCTTTGTTTTAGAGAATACTGGTTCTTATTATAAAACACCAACTAGCAAGTTTTTTTTTTTATCTTTTTTATAAAACACTTACTTGTTTTCAATGCGCATTAATTATTTGTTTCCACATATGCCCCTAATTAATAAGGGTAGTAGGTGAGAATAATAATTAATATAATATTAGAGTTTAATGCGATTAGTAGAGGTAATATAGGAAGTTACTTAAATTTTAAGACAACTTTATTAACTTTAACTGTTTTTATTAGTTTGTGTGAATTATTAGTTGGTGCCTTATAATAAAAACTAGAAAAAGTACTTCTCTCCCACCTTTCCCAATTATCCCGCCATTCTTTCATGATGATTATTAGAGTCTATTTATCACTCTGATTTTATTTATAAGTCAATTTTAACCAAATTTCACAATGAGAAGTAGTTAACTTAATCATTTTGGGTAAATTATCAACTTTGCCCTTATTTATGATTGGTATTTTTCAATTGTTTCTTGTCTTTCTATCTTCATGATTGCTAAAATTGTCACAATTTCATTTATTACATGAAACTGAACTTATAAATATGATCAATTTTTTTCGGTCAAGATAGACTAATAAATGGAACCATAGTGGTAGATTCGCTAAAGAAAAGTGACTTTTTTCACTTGATTTACCGGTCTCAAATAGAAGACTAATTTGACTTTTTAAAAAAAAAATTTAAGAAAGTTAATTAAATTACTTTTCAATTTTTTTATTTTTATATCCAAATAAATTAGTTTGACTAATAAACTAATATATAATCTAAGGATACACAACATATGATATTAAGTAACTTATTTAGCTTTCTCAATCTTTCTAAAATAAAATCAATATGGTCTTATAATTAAAACCAGAGGTAGTATAAGGTGAGTATATGAGAATCTATTTGGATTGGTGATAAAAATGACATTTCCAATATAATTTACGATATAAAAAATATATAAGAAAGAAGTTTTATCTTGACTCCCGCAAACGTAGGCAAATTCAAATATGCACTTAGACTAGTATGTATTAGTTAAAATTAGTTAAATTTAATATATAAATATGGAGTATAATATTTTGAATATATATATCTTGGTTTATAGAGAGAGTGGGTGAGGAAGAAGGAATGATAAAACATGATTGAAAATAAGTAAAAAAAAAAAAAAAACGCATGAAAGAGGTATAATTATTTTGGGATAAAAATAAGGAAATATTAAAATTCCAAATAAAATAAGTATATATATAAGACCATCCGTCCAACTCCATCCTAACGAATGTAACTTATATACAGAACGGGACGTAATAAAATAAATAGAGCATTTTTTATTGTTAATCAACAAATCATTGTTAGAATTATCCCCTCCGCAATTATTATGACAAATCTCCTGATTAATCTGGTCGCCATCAGCGTCCACTCCATGCAAACGTCAATAACAGTGTCGTTTTTCACTAACATGGTTTACTTAATCACTCTAGTTATAATTAACTTCTTAAGGATATTACTGGAATTCATTAAATTACTTTAACATATTTATATTTATTATTTTTTCTCTAAGTTGTTTTGTTTAACTTATATATAAACTGATATATAATCAGATAATACATAACATATGATATGATTAAAAAGTATTTAGCTTCCATGATTTCTCAAAAAAATAAAAAATAAATCATTTTTGTCGTATTTTTTTGACCGAGAGGTATATTGCTCCATAGTCATTATAACATAAAAAATCCTTTTTTTCCTTTTATTATCTACCAAAATATATAGATACGTGTGGTGATAAGAATTCAATTAATAGAAACTACGAATGGTCCGTGATCCCCGGATAATTCTTATAAACCAAGCATTCAATATTTTCTTTTTCGCCAAAAATAAAATAAAATCGATTATATAGAATAAACAGTAGTCCTTGTTGTTCATAATAACTTGAAAGAACATGATGCGTAAATAGTGGTTCCAGTTAATTGGTACTCGTAACTGGCATGTTCGGAGGAAATAAAACAAAACAACGGAGACAAAATAAAGAAATCAACAAGTTGCGAGTAAATATTAAATATAATAAATTAAGAGTTTAAACTTCTCATGTTGCATGAGAAGAAGAAGATTCCTACACACACATGAAATGGTGGGATCCACATATATATATAATGCTAATTATATATATATATGGGTCCCACCATTTCATATGTGTATGACATGAAAATACACTTCTTGTACAACAACACCAGAAATGTTTTTCTCTAAATTAAATAGTTTTGTGAAATTAAGAAATGCATAAAGAGTAGCAAGTTGCAAAGAAAAGGTGTTGGGTTGTGTGGCCACCCCACGTGGATCCTACTTGGCGCACCATTCTCTATAATGCCGACGGACAGCAAAGCACACGTGTAGAATGTCTATCCCACCACCACTTTCTCGGTCAAACCCCCACTTTTCATTTTTTTTATCTGGTCAACGGTCAAACTCAGTTTCATTTCATCACCTTCCACTCTCCTTCGTCACCGGCTAAGTCGGTCATCATCCTTCAGGCCGTCTGATCCAACACCATTAAACAATTCGCCCCTGTTGGATTCCCGGATTTCCCAAACGTGCGTTCCCCTGGGTCGTCGAAGGCCAAGTTGGCTTGGCTCCTCCGTTATTATTCGCTCCAGGGTGGGTCCCGCAATATCTGGCCACGTGACGCGCTGATCTGGCCACCATGTGATTAGCGGTTAGACGAATCTTTTACATGGATCGGTTTATATCGTTAATCGATGATTATGTTCTTGTTGGTTCGCACGTGCGCTTGCTGGACCGGCTTTTCCCTGGCTTAATATAGTATTACTATCAAGTTATAATAATTAATGACCCGCACAAATGCCCCTGATTGTTTATTAAATACTCTTTTGGTTCTAATTATAATATCTGAGTTGATTTTTTTTGGAGAGATTAAGGAAGCTAGATAAGTAACTTAATCATATCATATGTTGTGTATCCTTAGATTATACTCCCTCTAATCCTTATTATAAGGCACCAACTAGCAAGTTTATTTAATCCTTTTTATAAGGCACTTGCTTGTTCTTAAAAAAACATTAACTATTCTTTTTCACGTATGCCCCTAATAAATAAGGATAGTGGGTGAGAGTAATAATTAATATGATATTAGAATTTAGTACATTTAATAGGGGTAATATTATAAGTTACTTAAATTGTAAGCTAACTTTATTGACTTTAACTGTTTTTATTGGGTTGTGAGAATTGTTAGTTGGTGTTTTATAATAAGAATGAGGGAATATATTAGTTTATAGTCAAACTAATTAGTTTAGAGAAAAAAATAAAAATAAAAATACTCTAAAATAATTTAATTAGCTTCCTTAATTTCTCTAAAAAAGTTAACTTAATCTTATAATTAAGATCATATTGAAGAGTCTACATATGCTCAATAATATTGGTGGGGAGCACATGATTTGATTGATAAAGCTCTTAATAATATATGACCGAGTTTGTGATGATTTAATTTATTGGAAAATTAATCAGTGGACATGTTATACAATATATTCTCATGTGTGATATTTTAAAGGGTTAACGCAGGATTTGACTAAAATGACCAAGACATATATCATTATTGTAATTTCAAGGGAAATCGTTGGCTAAGACGGAAGCAATCATTCGGATTCGTGAAATGATGAAAGAGTTAGGAGTAATAATAGGAGGGCATGGGACAATGATTAAGACTAACAATTGTATAATATTGAGTTTTGATTTGCATTAGTTGAACTAGAAGCTAGATTAATTAATGGGGGTCCCACCCAAAATAATTTAAGATTAGAGGGGGGCCATGTTGGATTAAACAACAAAGGATTTTAAGGGTGTGTTTAACAATGAAAAGGAGGATTTTTACCAAATTGCTATTAATAAGAATAAAAAAAAAATTACATTTCATATAGCTATGGAACATTTAAAAACTTTTATAGCCAATTTGGTCATAATTAGGTAAAAAAAAAAATCTCTCATTTCCCCAAACAAAACACACGGTAAAGCTGCGTTTGCATGTGTGTCCCCTGGGATCCAAAAACGTGGCCTACTAGCACTAATATTCAAATATGAAATCATCATTCCATGTCGCTACCAAACAGAATCGATCATCACAGCATTTGATATGAGAGTATTCTAATTAGTTTTGATTGTTACGAGGGCAAGCTAGGTAGCTTAATTAACTATTTGGTCTTTGGAACACCACACGCAGTTTCGAGCCGTACGCCAACTTTATTATTATTACTCTTTCAAAATCTCAGATTTTCTTGCTCTCCACACACTCTTAGTTTATTGCCTCTCACTGATGATTTAGATCCCTTTAAGGAGCATTAGATTTAATTATTTGCGTTTTTAATCAACTTCGAATGGGTATAATTGTTATACAGCTAGATATATAAGAGCATGAATATCTGTAAGAAATAATGGCGATCGTTGGCTGTACAGCAGAATAATCATGAATGGCGATGATTATTTAGGTATGACAGAAAACATCCTGTTCTATACGAAACAACATAAACAGAAGGATCTGTCGTCCATAATTTTCTTTTCTAAAACGTAGCTTCCAACCATATACATGAATGAACAATTATGAAAAAGATTCATTTTCCATTAAACAGAAAGAAAAGAAAACAGATCACTTCCTCCAGTCCTCCATACGATATTCAATTAATTACTTTAAAAATATTGAGGAAGCTAAATAAATTATTTTAAAATATTTATATTTATCAAAATGGCCGCAGTTATTGGTTATTGAAAGAGTTATGAATTGTTCTAAAATATTACTCCCTCACAAGAATGAGATTATGGACCATGATAATTAAGAATATTTATATGAATTACAAGTTAACGAGCAAATTTTTTATTTTTTTTGGGTATCTCACCCGATTCACCGGGGAAGGTTCTGACTAATCGGATTTTATCCTGCGTTGGACTCACGATTGTGGAGGAAGAGTCCCCAACACCATTTTCTCTATTCCCACGCCTCGAATTGAGGACGTGGTGGTGGGAGAGCAAGTCCCTTTCCACTTGCTCTCAATGAATGTTGGTATGAGCAAAATAATTATAGTTAGATAATGGATTGTTTACAATGGGTTGGGCTGTCTTCTGGGCCTCCTAGGAAACATGTTCGAGTCAAATTTTCCGATCCAAAAGCATTAAGTTGGGCGATATTGCATTTTGTGGGCCAATATAAACTTAAAGCAAAGATAATTCCATGGACAGTTATCTTGGAGTTGTCACCTGGAAGTTGTGGAATTGGCGCAACTTATAACAGAATTCAGCAGGCCTGTAGATCAAGCAAGAGTATTCCTTAATTCATGCAAGAATTATATATTTGAATCTTGTGGCTCTTTTTGAAATAAGTGCAGCCTTATCAGTAACAAAATGTAATGTGGACTTTGCAACCACTAATTTAGCAGCATGTAGATGGGTTATGAGGAATTGTATATTTCTAAATTCCTTCTTTGCATATGTTGTTCTATGGGAAAAGCACCAATATAGGAATTTTTTACAAAAATTGTACCCAATTAAAGCAGATCGAAAAAGATTTACCAAACTAATGCAGTTAGTGACGTCGTGTCTGGCGACGCCACTGAATAGTGGCGTCAGATTACATGACACCACTGCTCAGTTGCGTCAGAAGGTACGACGCCACTGGTGGCATTGCCTCTGCATTAGTTTGGTAAATCTTTTTCCATCTGCTCTAATTGGGTATAATGTTTATAAAAAATTACTATATTGGTGCTTTTCCCGTTGTTCTGTTGAAGCCGAAAAATGGGCAATTTTGATAGGCAAGAATATGGTATGGGAACTTGGATTTTGCAAAGTTGCTTTCAGACGAACTCGTAGATTAGAGAATAGGTAGTGGCGACCCAAAGACGCAACCAACAATCCCGATGTTGAAGAGTCCAACAGCATAACGGTGACGACAGTCCTCAATGATGCCGACCCAGACTACCCAACCTCCGAAGTACCCCTGCAGATCTAGACAACACCTGCAAGCCTCCGAAGTACTCTTGCAGAGCTTCGACTACCCAACTTCCGAAGTACCCAAACCCCTGCCATGGTTGTCGTTGCCCCAAAACTGAAGAAGGAGGGCAAGTTTTGCCAATCTGAAGGTTGATCTGATGAACCGATAGGGGGTTGCTATTCTTTTGAGAAGTTTTTTTTTTTTTTTTTTTTTCAAAAAGTAGTTGCTCTTCTTTATTTCATCGCTGCTCTTTTGAGCTGATAGGTGGAGGGGGATGCATTGGCGGACCCAAGTGTATGAGAAGGGGGCAAGTGCCCCCCTTGAATTATTTTTTTTTTTTTTAAATTTATAAATTTAAAAAAAGGGAGTTAAAATTATGATGCATTTAATAACGTTGATAATAAGGCGATTATGATGGAATTAAAAATAAGCGCAGAAGGATGGCGTTGTAATTATTTTTATTGTATATCTTTTGTTATTAAAATATATGTCTTGAACTTATTAGTCTTCGCCCACCCTTCATTGTAATTTATGTAACTACATTTCTAACAAAGACTTATTTTGCTTTTTTTAAATGACAGGTTTGTAAAATAATTTTCTCTCTTATTATATCATCAGTATTCACTTGATTTCATGATTTTTTTTAAAAAAATCTTTTCTTTTTTTGTTTATATTATTTTGTTTTTAATACATTTAAAACTTGAACTTATTGAGTACCCACACTTCATTGTAATTTATGTAACTGCATTTATTTCTAACAAGATCTTTTGCTTTTCTAAACGAGGTTTGTAGAATAGTTGCTTCTCTTATTACATCATTAGTATTCACTTGATTTCATAAATATTTTTTTGATAATTATTTTTTTTTTGTTTTTTAATGTATTTAAAACTTTCTTTTTTAAAAAAATATATTTTGGGGGCGCTGCCCCCAACCCCCACCCCCCAGCCAATTGTGTCCCCCTATGTAATTTTCAAGGTCTGCTCTTGGGGGATGGTTCCCTGGATCTGGTTCGATTTTTCTGTCAAGATGGACGGCGACACAAACATAAATCATTTTATAATATGACTAGAATGGAAAAAAGACATGGTTTCATTGCTGCTATTTTTAGAAGATTTTTTAATTATAGGGGCACTTTTTAGTCTTTTCATAAAAAAAATTTGGTCTTATTTTTTTGTTTTGTCAAATGATACTTATATTAATACATTACAAACCCATGTTATACTAAGCATACTTTTAAACATGTTCATCTTCATATCAATTTTCATGTCCATTTCTATTTCCATCAAAAAATTAATTCCATGTAACGGGCATAAATATCTTGTCTAGGTAAGGCCCAAATATTGTCAGTGATAAGGAAGATGGATTTTCATTGGTGCAATTTGAATTTTAATTTGAAGTACATTTTAGAAAAATAACAGAAAACTACTGGTTCAATTTTAAAATTCTGTTGCACACAAGAGTAATGAGATTAATAATATCAATAGTGTAATTGATAACTCGTTTTAATGGGAAATCATCTATTTAAAATTTTCTCTACATTTTAATATATTTACTGTTGTAAAGATTTAGTAGACATCATAAAATTTTAAGCAAATTGCATTACAAATTTTATCACAAGTAATATTTAAGTCAGCATCGTTTCTTTTGATCATGATCAGTTATGTGGGCTGGGCTAGTGAATCACAGGCCACCGTAAACTAGGGTGCAAAATTTATGATTTTCCCCATCATGGAATCCCCTTGCCCATCCTCAAAAACTTTGGGCTGATGAACTTCCATATCAGCGAAAGGGTTTTGATAGTTGCCCAAATTATCTTTGTTTGAGTGGTTTTAAATGTAAAACTCAGTTTATTTTTTTAAAAAAAGATTTCTATGATTCTAAATATAAGTTTTAGTTTATTTTTTTAAGAGATTAAGGAATATAATAAATTATTTTAAACTTAAAGTATTTATATTTTTTTCTTCAGATTAATTTGTCTAATTTATAAAGCGATATGTAATCTAATGATACACAACATATGATTAATAGCTTATTTAGTTCTCTTAATCTCTTCAAAAAAATATGGGTAGATTATTTAATAACAAATATAGGTTAATTTTCTTAAAAAAATCATATTTCACTATGACTACTATTGTATAGAAGATCTTTAGAGCACACAATCATTAAGGATACTTCAGAAAAGAAAAAAATTATAAATTTAGGAGACAAAATGGATTGGGGTCTTATATTTAGAGCTAATTTTAATTATTAAGTAACTTATATTAAGGATCGGATTGTACATGAATAGTGTGGTTCATTAGTGTCCATGCTTCATGTTGTGTGGTTCACATGGTAATAGAGCTAGATATAGATCCTGAAATTTGTAAGTTGTGGACCCAACACGCTTCTCCTGCATTTTGCGTTTTGATATCCTTCAATTGAGAATTGTTATTAGCTCTTCAACAAGAAAATGCTTCTTCTGAAACTTCCACCAATCATCTTCACAGGAAAGCTGCTTCGCCTGGGAATGCAACGTTTCATTTGAAAATGGCCCAGCAGCAGAAATATGATTTTGCGCTGATGCTTCCCCGAGTTAACTTGAATTCACACCCATACTTGTTTCCATTCACCGCGTTAGCTATTATGGGAGTTGAGCTAATTTATGGAGGTATAATTCCAACATCCGTGTCTGCTGCACAGAGGTCTAACTTGTGATTGGTCTACAAAAGCAGGGTCAATCATTTTTAGGCCAAAAGCTATTTTTAAGAAGAAGCCACCAAGACCTGCTTTTCACTGTGTAGATGAGCTTCTACCACCGCTAATCCAAACATAAATCATATTTACAATATGACTTTTATCTTATCTTAAATTTTACAAAAGTCATATTTAAAAAAAACTACTTCTACCACCATTAATCTAAACCAACTTTTATCGATAGTAAAATGGCAAGTTTTGTAGCAGGGGGTATGATTCTGGTGGCGGCTGTCGCCTCACGTCACAATTTTCTTCCCTATCTACTTTATTAAGATTGCATGTTTATCTACTCATCACAGTGTTATGTTAGTAATTTAGTCTAACACCTCCACTTCATTTCATGGCACTGCCCATTTTAACAACCCCACTAGTTTTTCTCAAATACACGTCTCATTTATAATGGCAACCTTTTTTTTAAAAAGAAAGAAAGAAAAAGTTCCACTTATGGGGCCCATCTATTTCCGTTACCACCCATGTATGTAATAAATACCATTCGAATAAACAAGCTCGTATAATCATCTTAAATTTCCATCATCGCCTTCCTTTCTATTTAGGCTCTCTTTTTCAGAACTGGTTTCCCTACCTATCCAAAGTTAAAAGGATAGACAGAAGAAATTTATTCCATTTGGACAGTTTAGATTTAATTTTTTTACTTGGTTATTTTTAAATGAAAAAATATTAGTTAAGAGATTATCTACCTATTAAAAATATATATTTTTTTTAAAAAAAAATAAAAATAAATAAATTTGGACCATACAAATATCATATGAATGGTCTAGATGGGATAGGCTCCCAAACCAGTTCCCTCTTTTTCTCATGAACTAAAATACACAGCCGTGCTTTGTCCGGAATAGCTCTGCTTTTTACTGAGGTTTAAAACTTACATTATTTTGATGAAATTGTCCACAAATGAAAGGAAAAAAATTTAACAAGTCAGAAGAAGAAATATAAAAGAAATTGGAAAAAAATATGAAAACATATTATTCATAATATGATATTTAGAACAAAGAAAATATATATCTTTGTTTTATAATATATACATGATTTTTTGCCCGAATATATATACATATATATGATATAGAAAAAATTTGATATGAATAATAAATGCAATAGAATAAGAATCAATATATTAATATAAGATATAGAATTTATAACTAGAAAAACTCACCATTAATAAGTTATTGGTAAATTTAAAACAGTGAAAAAATAATATTTCAGCGCATAACATAGCCCTACAATTTATTAAATTCCATTCATGGACCCACCCTAAATGACTTTGATTATATTCGTCAAGGAAAATAATTTTTATATTTTTCCTCGTGGCAGCATTAGTTGAACCCTGAGACAGACAATGAGAATTGAGAAGGATAGAGTTGACCGACTAAAACATATGCTTCCGACCATTGAAAAAATGTTGGTAGAAAAACTTTACCAATCATCTCATAAATGAAAACCTTATTCTGATTATCATGAACATAACACTACATATATCTTATCAAAAAAACACTACATATATCTTATCAAAAAAACACTACATATATGGTTTGATAGAGAGAGAGAGAGAGAGAGAGAGAGGAAGAATATATGGGTCGACATGCATGCCAGTTTGACAAGAGTGATATGGGCCTGAAGATGGTTCAGACTTCAGACCATAGTTTGTTGCAGGGAACTCTTATAGCAAAGAAAGTGCACAAGACCTGAGGATTGTTCAAAACATATAGCTCTCAAATAGAATCTCACAACTTATAAAATCCACCAATGGCTTAGGCCTGTGTTTTGTGTTTTCCACTTGATTATATGCACTCTTAAAAACTACAGTACCTGATTGGCAAAAAAATAAAAACTTAAAATACCTGATTCTCTTTCAGTGAGGATCACTAGCACAACTCAATGCATTTTGAGTTGCTGGAAACCATTTGGTTCCTGATGGCAGTATTATTAACCTTAGCTGCCCTCAAATTACTTGCTATAGCTGCATAGCAAATAAAATGCTCAGAACAAATGAGAACTTGCCAGCATGTCAAAGCACAAAACGGCACAAACTGACAAGATCTCTTGCCATATTACTTTCTTTGAAATCACACTTGCAAAAAAAAAAAAAGGCAAGAAGTAGAAGAACAAGATACACATTCTAAAGAGCCCTTTAGTTGCTCTCCAGTTTTGTAAATGATCTTGCTACTCTTCATACGATGCCGAAGATGACTCATCAATATCAAATTATCAATGCAGAGTTAAAAAAAGCGGATTCATGAAATTGAAAACATGAAACATCCACATGTTGAGGGCAGACTCACAAAGCATGCAGCCATGGTTATTAACTTTCAACCTTGTCAAGGTTCTTCTTCCAAAATGGCTCAACCAGAGCTAGGAGGCACGAGGTGCCTCCGATAAAAATCCAGAATTGAATTGAGGGTTCGCGAAACAACTGTATACTTGCTACTCTGCCCCCCAACAACGTAGGGAAGCCTGTCAAACATTGTGAACAATTGAAGAATCAAAATTTATTCAATGAAAGAAAACCCAGAACAGAAAACTTCCAAAGTCACACGCTTAAAGTTGTCACTAAATTCACGTTATTAACCATCTATATATTTGTCCTTCGGTTACAGCTGAATAGATAAGAACACCAATTAAACTGAACACCTGCATCTTAAGCTTATTGCTATAAAACATAACGGAAGGAATTGACGACTTTCACTTCCAGGATTCATCTTTGTAATTCATTTGATCTACACGAAATTCAGCGCATTAGTACCTCCATTCAAGATTCTCGATTTACTGAAGCCAGAAGGTTCTCAAGCCATTTTGCATGCTGCAACTCGCTACGGCTTCTCTCTACCTCTGCAAGACGCAACATCAAATGATCAGCTTTCTCGTTAAATATATATCCCAAGAGCCAGAGACCTGATCCCCAATACCCGTCTTAAAAACAGATAGAGCATAGATTTATCGGCCAGTTTGCAGATTGCATTATATCTATAACTTCTTCAATTATTTAACAACTATGATCAATCATTCAATATCAGAGAGGAGAGTCGAAAAAGTACCTTTGCTGGAGTACTTAAGCCCTTGTAAGTATCCGCAGAGAGTCCCACCAACCATAAGCCAGGGAAAACAGTCTGAATTTTAACAAGAAAGGTTATTTAAGACATAGCATGATCAGAATTCACGCAAGTAGATAATCCATACGAACAAGAAAAATGAAGAAGAAAAGAACCCATACATCAAGTTGTTTCTGCACATTCTTTTGTCTTTTCTTAGGTCTTCGAGCGGGCCTCGACCCAGTCATCACGAATATGTCCTCTTCAATCTCGTCCTTTGACAAAGCGATCCAGAATCTCCTCTTCTTATTTGTCTCCGTATCTTGCGTCTCCGTGGAACCCCTCAGGCGACGTGATTTCGGCTGCGGATGGTTATCTTCTTGCTGAACCAAATGACCAGCAGTAACCGCCGGAGCCGTTTCCGCCAAATCTCCGTGCCTCGAAGGCCCTACTCCGATCTCCGCCGCGCCTTTCGAGAATATTGGTTTCCTGGGCCTCAAATTCCATGGCTTCTGCACTAAATCTTCAGCTTCAGCTTCTTCAGCGTCCTCTGTCTCCCTCCTCCTCACTCCAGCTTCATCATCAGTTTCATTGTTACTCACTGTCTCTAAAGGCTCATGTTGCTGTCGTTGCTTCAGAGATTTCTCTCCAGAATAGCCCGAAGAGAACACAAATCGGTTTCTGGCAGTTCTCGATCCGACCTTGTGAGCTCGGGTTTCGGATTCCGACTCCGGCTCAGAATTTTGGTCGGCGATTGGTTGGGAGGAGTCGCCGGATGTCTGACGGCGGCAACGATGGCTGGTATTGGTCTGATTCTTGCCTCCCCATTTCAAGAAAGGGAGCGAGAAGTTGTGGAGAGGCTGAGACTTCATAGTTGAGGTGGCCATTGAGAACCACCACGATCCTCTTCCTAAGCAGCAAAAAAGAAACTGTATCGAATCACGAAAGCACAAGAGTGACAAGACAATGGGGGACTTCAGGAAACCCTAGATACGAGAAGAGAGGGATGTATGGAAAATTGGAAGGCAGGAAGGAGAAGAGAGGATGGTTTGATGATGAAGTTTTTAGGGAGAACATGCCGCTGTGTGGTTATATATATATGAGGCACAGCTCTCTCACATACACAAAACGTACCGGGAGTTCGTTCTTCTACGTTTATGTACGCTTTCTGCCCTTGCCTTTTTCTTTATTCCCATTTGTATCCCTTTACTTCGCTTATGCCTTATGGGGACCAATTAACGGTAACGGTGGCGTTAACATTAACGGCATCGCCTTCGCTCACCCCACAGGGACATGATTACCATTATTCATTGATATATAAAACTCCAGAAAGAAGTATATTAAATAATAAATAACATATATTAAACCGAGTTATTTAACGCTAAGAAAATACATGAAATTTATATCTAATTACATTTATATAGTACCTCGGTCTTAATTATAAGAGCTAGTTGATTTTTTTTTGGAGAGATTAAGGAAGCTAATTATATTAGTTTAGAGTGTTTTTTTTTTCAAACTAAATAGTTTGACTAATAAACTAATATACTACCTCCTGGTCACAATTATAAGAAATTTAGTTGACTTTTTTTGGATAAATTAAGGAAGTTAGATAAGTTACTTAATCATTTCATATGTTGTGTTTTCTTAGATTATATATTAGTTTATTAGTCAAATTATTTAATTTGAAGAAAAAATAAAAATAAAAATACTCTAAGCTAATTTAATTAGCTTCCTTAATCTCTCCAAAAAAGTCAACTAACTCTTATAATTAGGACTGGAGGGAGTATAATCTAAGAAAACATCGCTCATATTTTTCACACATAAATACTTCATCCGCCCTTAAATATAGCTTTAAATAATTGATTTATGTTTATTAAGAAATTGGTTAAAAGCAATAATTTTTTTTTTTGAAACTATATCCTTATTTATAAAAATGATAAGTGGGAGAAACAATAAATACAACAAATTCAAGGTAAAGTTGAAAAAACACAATAAATATCTTAACTTTTCTATAATAAAGCTTATAGTTTAGAGCAAACTTGTTTATAAATTTAAAGGGAAAAATATTTCTCCAGTTACCCCTAAAACTACGTTGTTTTGAATTAAGGAAAAATATGTTTGTAATTTTAGGTGAATTAATGAAGGGTGTTTTGGTAAAATTTATATGATAAAAAAGTAAACAAAATTACAGAAATATCTTTCATTAATCCAAAACGACGTAGTTTTGGGGGTCACTGGAGATAATTTATTTCCAGTGATCGGAGAAATCCTTTACCCAAATTTAAAACTTATATTTAGTCACGAAGGAGTACCATACTCACTGTTCACCGCATTTTAATGTCAAATTTGACTGATTCAAGTCACATTGAGCTTACAAAATTCAAAATTTCAATGCCGTTAATTGTTTTGGTATGCTCCCTGTCAAAAAAGATTATCTTTGTAAGAGAGGAAAAAACATCACACATACGTGAGAAATCCCAAATTTTATCACACGTGTGTGGATAAAAATAGTATTATTGGAAAGTTGTAATGACTTAGATGGAAGATAAAAAAATTATAATGACTTGTTTTTATCATGTTTAATATAATGTTTGTTTGAATTAACTTATCTTATCTTAAGTGATTTCAGGTGTATAAAAAAGTTTTGTTTTTCACATTGAAAAAAAAAAAAACAGAGTTTTGTCCGATCAAGTGTAAAAAAAAAAAAAAAAAAAAGTTGACCCGATCTCAACTTCTGGTCAATGCCAGCAAAGTTATATTCTCATTTAATTTATTAATAGCATGGTGCTGGATTTTAAGGATTTTTTAAGCAAGTAGGAGTATTTTTTTAATTAATTAACGGTAAACATGAACACTAAGGATTTGGATATGCTTGTCATTGCGCCAATTGTTTGTACGAGGGTCAAGAAAGGCAGGTACTATTAAAAAAAACTCAGCATTCAGCTAATGTGGTGATGCCTAATAACAGTATTGCGCCAATTGTTTGTACGAGGGTCAAGAAAGGCAGGTACTATTAAAAAAAACTCAGCATTCAGCTAATGTGGTGATTTTTTTTTTTTTTTTTTGTAAAATTAGGAAGAAGAACCCAAGAAAAGAAATATTTAATAATAAGGACTTTAAAATTTGTAATTATTCTAAAGGAAAAAATTTAAACCATAAATATTCAATTAAGAAAGTAATCTCAACCAAATTCCTTACATTTTCTTTAACCTCATCTCAATTATTTGACGGTTAGCCACTCAAATATCTCCTTAAATTGATTTTATTTTTGTTTAGATGTTGAGATCCATGTGACTGTGATATTGAGAGTTTATTTAGAAACTTATTATTTAAAATTTTTAAAGTTTTTTATAGCATTATTTTTAGGTGCTTCCCGTTTGTTTAAGTTTTTTTTTTTTTCAAGAAAAAGTAAGTATTTTTAAGGGATATATATTATAAGATTTTTTTTTTTGTGATTTTTAAGCTTTTCAAAATAATCAAAATCTAGAAAGAGGTAGATTTTTTTATTATTTATAGATTTTAGATGATATTTTAATTTGGGTAACTTTTAAGATAGTGTGATATGTATGAGATAAAATATCATAAAAATACTGAGTTACGTATAGATATTTTTTTTTTCAAGATATATCTAGAGATATCATCAAATTATAACAAACCATCGAACAATGAAGAAGGTTAATTTCATAATTAAAAATTTATATTTTAATTTTTAGTCCTTGAAAATAATTATAATATTTGAGATCTTTATTAATAAATATTTTGTTTCCATGGCCCTTATTCCTTTTTTTTTTTTTTGCCAGACACAGTATCGAAACTATGGAGGTCTCCCTTAAATTTATCCATGATATTGAATTACTATTATAAATTTTAATTAAACATCAACGCCAATGCAAATGGGTGTCAAATGGCACGTATTACTTTGGCTACAATTAGTGGGTGTTTACATTAGTTTATTGGGTTAAGGTGTAATTTTACTAACAAAGTTTTTTTCTGGTGAATGTCATGCACAAATAAGGTTTAGAAGGAAAAAATATCAAAAAATAATTTTAAAATGATGCATATTCATCAAGGCCGTTAAATTTCATCAAACGCTCGTTAAATTTACCAAGACTAAAGTAAAGCCTAATGGTTATTTGATGAAATTTAACGGCCTTGGTGAATCTACGCCATTTTAAATTGTGCACTAGTTTTTCTACCATTTCCAAAACTTATTTATTTCAGATGCTCGTAGAGAAAAACTTTATTGACAAAATTGCACCTTAACCCTAATTTATTTTAAGAAATTTTATTTCATGATAAGATATGCATGTGAAATAAGTTTTATATCTTAAAATGCAAAAATCATTTTTGAAGGTCAAATTTGCTAATCAAACTAATGAACCTGGTTAACTAGGTCCAAGGACGGACCTTGGCACAAATATTTGGGGGGCCATTGGTTACTGTTTATCGTCTTTGAAGAGGCAGCCACCATTGCTCACTATTCGTGCTTATTTTTCAGACCGTGAGCGAAAATCATAGACAAGAGAGGGGGCGTTCGGGAACTACTCATCACCTTCACGGGAGGACTAGAGGACTATGGAGGCCATTAAGGACCAAAATTGCCATTGTGAGCTGAATCATAATTAGAGGAGGAGAGGAGGCCGACTTTTAAGGACTGGTAATTAGAATATCGTAAAAACGAGGTGAAGGAGGTGAAGCAGATGCAAAGAACCCTCATGGTTGCATGTGTGCTTTCTTTCAGTTCTTTGATTTTCATCCTCTCCACTTTCCCATTCAACAGTAGCAACCTTCTTTCAAACTTCCCTCTAACAGCACAGAAGACCAGAGCATCCCAAAAGGTATTCTTCTTCTAAGTACTCTTCAATGATGTCGTTGGACTCTACTTTCATTTCTAGAGTTCTAGTTTATAGTATTTTTGCCCACTTCACTGATTAGTTTGTTGATTTGAATTGGAACTCCAAAAGAGGATGCAAATTAAAACGATCAGAAGAGCGGAGGAAATGAGAGTAATCTTTCATCAGAAATCAGTAACTCTCCATGTACAAAAACACCAACTTTGGTTGCAACTTGCAAGATTGATGGGCTTAGATCTTCTTCCAGATGCTCAATCTCCTTCTTCATCATCATCATATATATCTAATCCATGTATGCTCAAATTGTTGGATTCAAACTTGGTACCCCCTTGACTGCACGTGATTCAAACTACACACATCTCTTCATTATTTTCTAAACATTTTTTTTTTGGGGCCATGGCCCCCCTTATATCTACTAAGGTCCGTCCTTGACTAGGTCAAATTAATCACTCACAGTATTAAAATTCAGCGGCATAGTAGTAGTGCATCAAATTTATGATTTAGTAACTATATCCTGTATTTCAAAAAAAAAAAAAAAAACTATAATTTGTTGAATTATAATGTTTCATGCACCTGTGGATTACTAATTTTTTGTCAGATATTATTTTAATTATTGTCAGCTTGATCCTGGGATTAAAGCATTAATTCTTGAACAATTGTTTCAATATTTCCTTTGGTAGGAAATGATACAAATGATTCTATTATCAACAAATGTTGGCCTTAGTGACAGACATTTGGCCTAGATTGAGTTTCAACTTTATGTAAAAACAAAATCATATTTATACTTTAGTTGTTTTTATATAGGAGCACAAAATAGCAAGACGTCCCTCACATATAATAGTTTTTTTTATCCTAATAAATTTTCATTTCTACCGGTCTAAATCAATTTGTTATGGGCTCATTAGAGGCCCATTCATCACGAGGCCTAATAGGGCAGTCTGTACCAGAATCTTTCCATAATTAGGGAAGATCCTAATCAGCCTATAATCAAGGATGTAATTAAGGAATTACCTAACCAATTACAGGTGAGGCGGCTGAAGCATGGGCCAAAAGGCGTACAAAGCTCAAGGACCCAAACCCTAAAGGTAATCTCTATAAATATGAAGTTAATCTAAAAGGTACACATTTTCTAATCATCATATTTACTATTCAGCCTCACTGTGCACACACCTCACCCTCTTATGGCTAAATATCATACTCGTGTTGCACAATGATCCATTGCTCTCTTTGGCATCTGTCTTATAGATATCTTGGATAGTTACCTGATATTATCTTCGGTATCTTCCATATAGAGATATCTTGGAGAATCCTTTTGATCCAATATAAACAATACTAGTCTATTGAGGCTAGACATTTGTATTTATACCAAAACACGATTAAAAATACATAGGAAAAGATGGTAACATAGTGGAGTTTGACCATGATGGGCAAATATATTTTTGTAGCAATTAATATATGCAAAATACGTCAAAGTTTTTTTTAGATAAAACTGATTTCAATAATGGTGTAATTAATCAAAGGGAGTTCCGTCAAAATAGTTAAATAGAGATCCTAAATTAATGCGGATATTGAACAGAGATGGCAAATATCTTTGGTCCATCTCCCCCTCTTTTTTTGTGGAACATCTAATTTAATATATGGTTTATCTTTAGTTATTTTTTAATAAATAAATAAGATTTGCAAAATGAATAAATAAAATTCATGAAGTTTAAATAGCATCTAGCTTAAAAACATTATCATGGGATATCAAAAATTATAAATTATATATTAACTGATAAAATAAGCTTGGCTAATTTTCTAATTTTTTAAAATATATTTTTAGCCTTACTAATCTCGATTAATATTATCAATATCAAACAATATATTTACCCTACATGGAATCCAACCCACATATAACTAAATCAAAAACTTTAAATAAGATTGGAAAGATAAAAACCAAATCCTCTCTCTAATACACTGGCCCGTTGATTGAGGGGCAAGAAAGATATATACTGTCATTTATTTTCATAATATTCGGTTTATTTATTCTCAGTGCCATCGAAATTTCTTGGTCTATAAATCCCTCTCACACGGCGAAAAGAGAACATTCTTCGCAGTCACGTAATTGTGATCAGAATTTGACTTCAAATATTTTTTTTTAAAAAAAAAAGTGAAATAGTATCCAGTTTTCATGCAAGACAAAAAAGAAGAAGAAGAATAACGCCGCATAAGGGCAGGGTTTGAATTTTCCCACCAAGGGCAAATCAACTGAAAACAGAATAACAGTTTTTATTGCTCCATCCGGGTCTAAATATAAGATAAAATTAATTTTTTGGAGAGATTAAGTAAGATAATTAAATCACTTTAGAATATTTATATTTATATTTTTTCTCTAAATTAATTAGTATGACTAATAAACGGATATATAATCTAATACTCCCGGTCCTAATTTAAGACATAATGATTTTTTTTTGGAGAGATTAAGGAAAACTAATTAAATTAGCTTAGAGTATTTTTATTTATTTTTAAAATTAAATAGTTTGACTAATAAATTAATATATAATCTAAGAAAATACAACATATGAAATGATTAAGTAACTTATTTAGCTTCCTTTAATCTCTAAAAAAAAAGTTAACTAGGTCTTATAATTAGGATCGGAGGTAGTAAAACACAATAAATGATATGATAAAATAACTTATTGAGCTTCCTTAATCTCTCTAAAAAAAAGTCAACTCTATCTTATATTTAAGACAAGAGGGAATGTAATATCCATGGTATTTATGATTGAAGTCAGGTTTACATAATTTTAAAATTGATATGGGTGGATTAATAGATTACTTATTCCAATTGGAACGTTTTGTTGGAACACTCAAATCCTGCTGGTCAGATCCCAAAACATCAATGTATTGACCTTTTTCGCTACGTTTTAGTATCCATGACCAATGGACCATCATTTCGTGTGCATGGCAAGTACAAAACTCAAGTTGAATTCAAATTTTCTTCTACACGCCTGCGTTTCAAGTATTCATTTGTGCCCTCTAAAATAAATTTGGTTAACACTTGTGAACTAACATCATCTAATATTCTCGTAGAGATTAAAAAATGAGGGGAAATTGCTAAAAACATTTAGGAAAAATCCTTTTAAAGTTTCCTTAGAATCAATAAAATGTCAACAAAGTTTTATAAAAAATTCTAATATAAAAAAGGTCACAAAGAGTTGTTAAAATTTACTGACGTAATTATTAATCACCTACTGAAGAAGTTGTCAGTGAAACTTTTTTGATATCATAATCTTCTATGGGATTTTTTAAAATATTTTTTTTTACCTCTTAGAACCTTAAAGGGATTTTTCAACAAAAAAAAAAAAACTCTTTACAAAATTTATTGCGTAAAACTACTTTAGATGATAAATTAAGCATATGAAGAATTTTTTAGCAGTTTTTTTCTTAAAAAAAAAAAAAAAAAGCTTCACCTGTCTTTTGATAAAACAAATAATGTTTGAATCCCCTAAGAGTGATGCTCATAGTTAGTACATGGTAGTGCCTTTGAACAAGATTGCTTCTATCTTGTCAAGAAAATAATGATATCCACTCTGGTATTTAATATAATTTGATTAGAATAAGGAAGTTGGTTAAGTTAGTTTATATGATATGTATTTTCTAAAATACTATAGTCATGTTTTTTAATTCTCTTATTCCTTCTCCACCTTGATTATTATTGAAAGAATATCAATAGGGATAAATTAGGAAAATATTGACAAATATGAAAACTATGTTTTATAATTAGGATCATAATCAACTTTCTAATTATATCTTATGTTAAGGACAAGGAGAGTAACAATTATGGTTGGTTTTAGTGAGAGTGCTCCCTATCTTTTTCTACCGTTGAAGAAAATTGTGGGAATTTTGTGAATGAAAAAAACTACTCCCTCCGGTCTTACTCTAATATAAGATATAAAGACTAAAAGTATCTTTTAGTTCTTTCGCTAATTGCTCAAGAACACTTAAAACAGAGATAGAGAGAAGAAATGGAGAGCTTTAAGTTTCATGAGGTATACAATTTAAACGAAGGATGATTTTGGTCTTTTAACTACTGAGTAGAAATTGAACACTTTGAATGTTTTTTTTATAAAGTATACTTTTAGAATCATAAAAATCTAACACCGTTAATTTTACTAACGGAAAATCTAAAATTAAAAGTGATAATGTTGTAAATTTAAGTTATAACTATGTAACTAAATATTATTAATCTTAAATTTAAAATATGGGTAAATTGAATAATATATAAAATTTGTGTAATTAAATGTTATTCGCGTGATATCACTTTCCAATGGTTACTTTGGACTTGAATTATATATCAAAAGTCTAGTTTCATATGCCACTAATCAATGTTGTTTAAACTTAAGTTATTTTCCATTAAATTGAATAATATATAAAAATTTGTGTAATTAACATTAAGTGTTAAACTTTTGCTTGATAAGTTAAGACATCATCAAAGCATTTTCCATTACTTTTAGTCCTTAAAAATCTAACATTAATTTTACGACTTAAATTTAAAATATGGGTAAATTGAATAATATATAAATTCGTAATTAAACGTTCTCGTCATTAAAAATATACTTTATAAAGTTAAGGGACCAAAAGATGCCTTATGTAAAACTTAAAGGACTAAAAGTATATTTTAGCCTAATATATATTTTGAGAGTTACTCTTGATTTTGAATATAAGACATAATTTTCATATTTATCAATTTTTTTTTCTAATTTATGATTACTTCACAATCACATTAACTAACTCAACTAACTATCTTAATTAAATTAAATTAAGTAAATATGTATTATACTAAAAAAGTATAGAGATAGTACTCAATACATACATATAAATAAACATGATGAGGGGTGCATAAGTAAAAGAAAAGGCAGAGCTGCCATTATGAGATAATAAGACGTTGGGTTGACCTAGACGGTGGATTACACGTGAAAATTAGGATTACGTCCAATTGTGATTACCAACCCTATATACTTTTTTAAAAAATATAAGGCTATAGAAACCGTCAATACTTCTGGTAATTATATAAATCGAATCAAATGCCCTTTTTTTTGTGTCCCATATTTGACTTTTTTTTCTTTTTTTTAATACAAAAATGGTAGTAAAGTGTCCGCAATGTTTTTCGGGTTTCCGTCGGCGGCAATGCGGAGGCACTCTCCTGCAGAAGTTTTTTCGCATTTGTTTCAAACCGAGGCACAAGCTAAGTCGACTGTAGCCCCTTCCACTCATGCCAACTTCCGCTGGTCCATATTTGACTTTTCATTCCCTGTCTCAGTCCACGCGGCCTGACTTCGTCAATTTCTTTTTTCCTCATGGGCTTAGGCCCATATAGCTCCTCGCCGATCCTCTTCATTTAATTTCTTTCTTTCTCATAAGGCCCATTTTACCCCCACTGACACAAGAATTAATCCATGTATAGATTGACCCGACTCGACATGTTGGTAAGGGGTTGTTTTGCAAAAAAAAAAAAAAAAAAAAAAAAAGAAGCGGTAGCAACGTTCGCGAGGTGTTTCAAAGGAACTCTAATCTGTCTGCATTTCCCTCTCGAGGGAACTTTGATTGAGCATCAATGGGGTTTACTGAACTGTAATACGCATTGTTTGGCCGTCGCGGATATCACCTCCTCCTCCTGCTTGGATTTTTCGACAAAGTTTTCCCTGACACTGTTTGGACTTTGTCCTGAAAATGGATAGGAGACTCAACGGACCCAACGGTGGCGCCGCCAGCACTAGATCTTCTCCGACGACTTTGCAACCAAACTACAGCAACCAATCAGTTCAGGTGCCTATCTACTCAATTTCATGTATGCCGCTTTTGGAGCTGCTGCGAAAACCCTAACTGCCACCTTTCGAACCGCTAATTGGTTTTCTCAATTTTTCCTTATTTTCCTTTCGCCCAAGATGGCCAGCAGCTTGCAGTATCTCAAGTGTCGTTCTGTCCAAGGAGAGTTACATCTTAAGAGGGCTGCGTGCTTTTGATATGATAACTAGCTTCTATATTCTCCAGTTACTTAAAATCTTCATTGGGTAGCTTAGTTCATATCGCTTGTTGAAGTCAATTTATATTGCATGGAGCATTATCAGAGCGTTAAAACCTGATAGTCCAAAATACTGATAGGAGTAGCGGACTTGTATGTTTTTATGGACATTCGTTTTTGGTGTTAGAGTGGACTGACGTTTGTCTGAATCACTCTCAGATGCACAAATCAGACGATTTGAGTTGGGTAGTTGGATGAACTAGTAGTTCAAAACTGTTTGCTGCGTTGCCGGAGTTATTCTAGTGTCTTCGTTGGTTAATCTACAAAACTAGAGTACATAACAAGTACTGAGTCAATTTGTAACTTCATGAAGTTCTTGGTCCTTAAAGTGTCTCTTGTTGAGTTAAGATAACAATGATCTATGAAGTGATAGTCGTATTTGGGTAGTACCCAGCAAGTGAATAAATGCCATGTGCTACCCGGGAAAAAAGTTTTACTGGGCTGTCATTTCAATCTGAAGCCTGATCATAGCATCTTACTGCTTAAACGTGAAACATCATGTAGATGATTTTTTATTTTAATTTTATCCATGAAAAGTTTTGTAATATACTAACTATCAAAAAATACATATGGCTTTTAATATCTAATTCCAGGAAGCATTGGAGATCTTGGCATCCATTGATTTAATTGACTTGTGCAAGGAAGCCAAAATCGAGCGCTGCCGTGCAACTAGAGACTTGAGAAGCTGTGGCCGTTATGTCCACCATTTGTTGAATTCATGTGGGCACGCCTCTCTATGTGCTGAATGTAGTCAACGGTGTGATATCTGTCCAATTTGCAGAATCCCAGTACCCAAGACTAGCAATAGACTGTGTCAACGTCTTTATTATCAATGCATTGAAGCTGGTCTAATATCTAAAAGATGTGACGAGAGATTTCAAGAAATTGAAGACAAGGAGAAACAACTAACTGCTGATGTCCAACGACTTTATTCTTTGTTTGATGTTGCACTTGAGAATAACTTAGTTTCTCTAATCTGTCATTGTATCCTTTTTTATGTCCGCCATCTGTTTAGGTATAGAGGGTAATTTAATTTTAATTGAATATATTTTCTATAAGCATCTTTAAATAATTAATCAAACTTCTCTTGTTTTTTTATTAGTACTATCACCTTAAAGTATCATCAATATTTTGCTTCCCCTCCTGTGTGGAGACTGCACATTCCCCTTAACAGAAATTCAACAGACGTGACAGATGTATGTATGGATGAAACTGCGGTTTCCAGTGATCCTGTCATCGCATTTTTGTTGGATGAAGTGGTGGTGAAGGATTGGTGCAAGAGGACATTCAAAAACATCACATCTGAATTACAGGAAATCTGTATCCTGAAGCCTTTTCAGTTGTTGATATTAGCTAATTCTATTCTGTGCAAATCTATATGTTTCTTAACGATTTTTACTAGATAGTCTTGACATTGTAGGAATGAAAAATAGACTGGGTTCACTTCCTAAATTTAAATCACACTTGGCTGGAATATCTACTGTGCTAGAAGTTTTGGATTCATCTTTCAAGGGCACTCTTTCAGCACAACTTAATGATTTGCACCTTCTACAGGAGAGCGTATCAAAGACAAAGCAGGTCTAGTTGCTTGCAAAATTTTGTATTCAATGGAGTGATTGCATAACTATTTATGAGATTGCTTTATTAAATGTTCCCCCCTTCCCTATGTATGACACATTAAATCAAGAAGTTGGTTGATGTAATATTGTTAATGTTGTTTCTAACCTATGTTTTTGACTAGATTTTATCCCGAGTCTTGAAAAGTATGGTGCAATTGTATATTCAATATAAGGCGGCTCTGGTTGTATCCCAAATCACGGAAAGAGTGGATTAACTATTGAAAAGCTATTATTGCTGGATAATTTTAATGAAGTAGTGTGGCATATATTAGATGGACTTGAGCGGTCAATATTTGCCATTAATCTTGCTATTTTAAGAATCGTGATTGCCTATTAAGTATGTAGTGGCCATACTCTACCTCTATCTGTCTACCCTACCCAGAATTATGGAAGTTCTAAAGAGGTCATGTAAACTACCTCATTGCTATCTACATTCAAGTGACTTATTCCTACTATGTTGTTCCTTCCAGCATCTGGAGATTATTATTTGGTGTACAAGACATGAATTTTTGGAGCTTGTGAGATCTTGTTATACTGATAGTTCATCATGGGCTTCAGTTGTACGTGAACGGAAATCAGCAGCAGTTAAGCGTGCTTGGCCCAATGCAATAAGCCAACCTGCGGATTCAACATGGCAGGATGGTTCTTTATTTATCGAAGATGCATTAAATAATCTTGAATTAGAGGAGGGTTTGATGAAGGACTTCGGAGAGGGTTTAACTGTTGCTTCCTTGCAGAAGGATGGTACATCAATTTTCAGGGCTAATATTGATGGGGTCCTGGGTTGCTATCCCTTTAAAAATCTTCGAGCTGCTGCTGACTTACTCTTTTTACGTGGTAGTTCTGATATGGTGATTGCAAAACAAGCCATTGTATCCTTTTCCTTTTGCCTTTTTATATTGTGGTTATGAGTTCTCAATGGTTGTCATTATCTAGAGCATTGCTTTATTTGTTTCCTTAATTTCTATAGTTTCTGTATTATTTGTATGATCGCCACTGGACAATTCCAGATGAAGAATGGAGAGAAATAGTGGAGGACTTTGCGGCTACCTTTAGAATTAGTAGGCACTCATTATTGGAGTCTCTAATATTTTATCTTCTGGATGATCACACGGAGGAGGCTTTACAGGTAACTTGCACATATTACTATGCTCATTGAATCTGGCTGATGGTTTTGTCTTGGCTTCAAATAAATTGTTATATTAAGTTGATCCACCGGTTTCCTTTGACCTGAATGATCAATGTTTTATATGTAAACTTACCATTTGACCCTGAAACAAGAGTGGTTAGAAGAATTGTTTGGTTTCAAGTTGTACAACTTTATAACTACATATCTAATGTTTTGAGTCCTTTTCTTTTTGATTAATGGTCCAATATCTGGGATGCTTCATATTCTTAAAAAATTATTTAGTCAAAGTACGGATAATCCACCTCCCAAATAAATGGAAGAAGGGTTTTTACATTTTGATGCATGTTTTTTAGAGGTCAATGTGGTCTCGTCTTTGCCTTTAAGAGTAATATACGTTGTTATCCTGTTAGGAAGCTTGTCGCCTCCTTCCTGAAATTTCTGGCCCAGCATCACATCCTAAAATTGCTGAAGTTCTGTTGGAAAGGAATAGTCCTGATACAGCTCTTATGGTTTTAAGGTGGGCTGGCCGTGATGGTGGATCACAGTCGATTTTGCTTAGAGATGCTGTGACTGCAGTGAGGGTGAGGGTTGAGTGTGGGCTTCTGACTGAAGCATTTATGCATCAGAGACTGCTCTATACCAGAGTGAAGGAAAACAAATTGATGCCCGGAGATTCTGGGGATACTTCAGACAAATCAAAAGGTCAATATAGCAGTTGGCTGGAGTGGGTTGAGGCCTTGGTGACTGAGATTTGTTGGCTCTGTATCAGGAGGAACTGGGTGGACCGAATGATAGAGTTGCCATGGAATTCTGATGAAGAGAAATATATACACAAATGCCTCCTGGATTATGCTGTTGATGACCCCCTTAAGACCACTGGAAGTCTTCTTGTTGTGTTCTATATTCAAGTAAGCCATTCAAATAGCTGTTTCTGCAACCAGGATTGATGCTGCTGATTTATGTTTAGCTGTCTTGAGATCTTGTGATTGTTGTGCCTTTGCAATTCTGCTCATGTCTATCTTAGTTAAGTTGTGCATATCATGCGCATCACTAATGTCCAAGAACTTAGTTTTATCTTTCCTTTTGAATTACCATTCTTGTTGCAAACGAAAACAAACTGTTTTAATCTTCTTAAAATGTGTCTGGGTATTTGAGAAAAAGTATGAGATTAAAAAATGTCTTTGTTCTCCACAGCGCTACAGATATGCTGAAGCATACCAAGTTCATCTTAGACTTGAAAAGGTGGAGCAAAAGTCTATTTCAGAAGTTTCTGTTGGGGAAGAAGCTCTATCTAGAATAAGGTCAATCAGCCAATGGAGAGCTAATTTGGTTGTAAGTGATTTACGTGGTATTTTTTTTTAACATATTTTGTTTTGTAGTAATTGGCCTTTGGATCATGGCAAACTTCAGTTAATTTTTACTTACTCACAAATTCCTTGATCAACATTGCATGGAAATAAATGCACCCTTATGAGAATTTTGAGGGGAAACAACGTCTTTGAAGTTCATGCCTTAATTGACAGAAATTTACATATAAATGAAATTTGATTGCCCAAAAGAAATAGGAGCCTGTGTCACACTGGATATATTATTGATTACTACTAAATCTTATTTTACTTTTTGAATATTTGAAAGGAAAGCTTAGGACATCACCCAAATATCGCTTAAATACACAAATGCAAGAGTCAGCCGGCATTTAGGGTTAATGGAACATGGATTCCTAAGTTAATAAGGATCAAAGTGGGATTATAAACAAATAATGCTAGAACATTATTTAACGGGGATTTCAACACAAACCTTAAATACTACAGATTTATCTATTGTTAGAATATTGTTCTGTCACACTAAGTTCTGTCTGATTCCTTCTGATTCACTTTCCACTCTGTATCACCTCACCCACTACTCCACTCACTCACCACTTTACTTTCCATTCTGTATTATTCTTTCCTAGAGCCTATATATACATGGGCTATGTATTCAATCGATATCAATAAACCGAGTGTGTTTATGTCTCGAAAGACAATATGGTATCGAGCGGGACCTTCGTTCAAGGCCCAGAGAGCGAAAATGAACTCCACCATGCTCGGTCACGGTGACCGAGCACTCACGGAGGTCCTGTGGTCGAAAATCGAAGGACCCAGTGTCGGAACTCTTCACTCCGCCACCCACAATGCTAGTCGGCCTCCTCTGCCTGGACAGAAGTTAAAGATACAGAGAGAGAAAGAGAGAAACACGAGAGAACGAGAGAAACAGAACACTTCAGACCACTCCCCGATCTGCCGAAGGAGAGCACGTGGGACAACACCGCCACCACAGACGGCATCAGACGGCGCCGATCGGCGGATCCCGGAGAAGCGACGGCGATTTGACCGGCGCGTAGCACCCACGCGCCACCACATTGCCGGCGCGTGACACCCACGCGCCGCCGTGAACAGTGATCTCCGGCGACCCATCTTCTTCCAGAAACATGAATCCCTCTGAATTCCCTCCTTTGTTTGGATCAATCCCTGGAAGACCAACCAGAATACCTCCCTTAGCTTTTATGTCCGGAACCAATTCTCAAACTCAAAACTCTTCATCTTCTTCCTCTATGACCAGTAACCCAAACACCAAGCGGAACCTCGAGATGGCTTCGAGTTTTCAGATCATCAAGTTATGGCTATTACCCATAAGTTTAATGGTAGAAACTATCTCCAATGGTCCCAAAGTGTCCGAGGTACATCCGAGGTAAGAGAAAGGAGAAATATATTAATGGGGCAGCACCTCAACCAACCGCTGATGACCCACTTTTCGATACATGGTTTGCTGAAAACAATCAAGTCATGACTTGGTTGTGCAACTCAATGACGTTAGAGATCGTGAGGGATACCTACTTGCTCATACGGCAAAGGAAATATGGGATCTTTGCTAGGAGAACCTACTCCTCTCTTGAAAACACCATTTGCCTTGATTCACTTGAAGAGACAACTCCGGAATTTACAACAAGGTAATATGTCAGTAACTGAATACTATAATGCATTGCTGAAATTGTGGCAACAACAAGACCTATTTGAGGTTCACCCCTGGGAAAGTCTCAAAGATGCACAATTATACAAGAAGATTGTGGAAGAAGGAAGGATACATGATTTCCTCCTCGGGCTAAATGACACTTTTGAAGAGATAAGGGGTAGAATCATGGGGTTGAAACCACTTCCTCAACTCTTTGATGTTGTCAACTTTGTACAATTCGAGGAAAGTCGAAAACTCTTAAATCGAAGTAGCTCAAGTCAAACCGAAAACTCAAGACTCGCAGTCCAAGGACCACATGGAGAACGGAAGACTAACAAATGGTGCAACTATTGTAAGAAGAAAGGCCATAATCGAGAAGAATCTTTGGAAACTCCATGGAAGACCTTCCAATGGCAAACCAAACTTCCAAAGTCACGGGAACACAGTTGAATCAAAGGTGGAAACTAACGATCGCCTAAGCCGGATAAGGCAGTATTCGCAAGCTAATCGATAGGCGAATCGTCAAACTCCACTCCGAGTGTAAACGGGTACAAACGGGTAATTCTATTGTAGCCCTCAACACTATGATGACTAGTGGAGATAATTGGATTGTTGACTCGGGAGCTACAGATCATATGACGGTAATGTAACTTTATTCCACAAAGATTAAATTCTGTCATGAACACCTTAAAGTCAAAGTAGCTAATGGTGTATTCACAAAGGTTGAGGGAATTGGTACAATTACATTATCGATCGATTAACAATACATAATGTTCTATTTGTACCGAACTCACCGTAATCTTATATCGGTGAGTAAGCGACTAAAGATAAAATATGTCGAGTCATTTTTTTTGATGATGGTACGTGCGTGTTTCGGGATTTGAAATCGAGGAGGAGGATTGGGACTTCTAGAGAATGGGATGGACTATTCTACCTTGAAAGATTGAAATCAAAAAAGAAGATGCATGGAAGTCAAAACGAGCGGCTGGTTAGCTCCAATTCTAAAAATAATGATGTATTTTTGTGGCATTGTCGGTCGGGCCACCCTAGTTTTGATTATATGAAGCATGTGTTTCCCGGTTTGTTCAATAAAAATTCAACTCCTTTTCAAAGTGTGAAACTTGCCGGTTTGCAAAACAAACACGATCCTCATATCCTAAATGAAATATACCCCATCCTCACCATTTACACTAATTCATAGTGATATCGGGGACCAGCTCGAATACCTACTCTCACCTATACCAGGTGGTTTGTCACTTTTATTGATGATCACACCGAACCACATGGGTTTATTTATTAAAAGACAAATCTGAAGTAGCCAAAGTATTTCAAAACTTCTATACCTTTGTGAGAACTCAATTCAACACTTCCATTAAGGTACTACGAAGTGATAATGCCAAGGAATACATGAGTACAACCTTTAAAGAATTTCTTGATCAGCAAGGGATTCATCACCAAACTTCCTGCCCTTACACACCTCAACAAAATGGAGTGGCTGAGCGAAAAAACCGTCACCTTTTGGAAGTAACTCGTGCCTTACTAATGGAGCGAAATGTCCCTACCATATTCTGGGGTGATGCGTCCTCACAAACCCGCTTATCTCATTAACCGCATGCCTTCCAAAGTTCTCAATTACGAAACTCCAATTCGAAACTTCTTGGATTCTTTCCCAATTGCCCTCTAATAAATTCACTACCTCCAAAGGTGTTTGGGTGTGTTGTCTTTGTTCATAAAAAGGATGGCAACAAATTTGGTGCCCGAGCGACAAATGTATATTCCTTGGCTATTCCTCTACTCAAAAAGGCTACAAATGTTATTGTCCGTCTTCCAAGAAACTTATAGTGTCCCGAATCGTGTTCTCGGAAGACGATGCCTATTATCCCAAATTACCCATTCAGGGGGAGTATTCTGATATTGAATGGCTAATTCCCTTTACTACTGAAAACCCTGTTTTACCTGACACTTCATCAACAATATCACCCAACCTTATAGCCACTCTTGATTCACCTTCTCCCACAAATCAACTTGAAACCAATGAAATGGAAACAAATGTTGAGATCAATTCAGGGATGGATACTGAACCACAACAAGAGGCAGAGCCCAGCTCACAAGTTCAAAATGAACGCACACGTGTAGAACTGTCTCTCCCATTCAAAGGAACGACCATGAATCCAATCCGAGATTAAATCCTGAGGAACACGGTTGGCCTATTGCGTTGAGAAAAGGGGTAAGGTCATGCACTCAACATCCAATTCAACGATTTGTTTCATATGGTAATCTGTCTACAAAAATGCAAAGCTTTGTTGTAAACGGTGCACGAGATGAAAATTCGAACACATTTCAACAAGCTATGGCAGATCCAAATTGGAAACAAGCTGAGAAGAAGAATTGAGGGCACTCAAGGAAAATAAAACATGGGAGATCACACCTCTTCCTAAAGGAAAGAAACCAGTAGGATGCAGATGGATTTTCACTCCAAAATTCAATCCAGATGGGAGTATCAACAAATACAAGGCGAGACTTGTTGCAAAAGGATATACCCAGACATATGGAATTGACTATCAGGAGACATTTGCTCCAGTAGTTAAGTTCAATACCATCCAAGTACTACTATCAATTGCAGCAAACTTGGATTGGCCATTACACCAACTGGATGTGAAAAATGCATTCCTAAATGGAAACCTGGAGGAAGAAGTCTACATGGAGATTCCCGATGGAATTTCAGCTCCTAACAACTCGTGTGTAAACTCAACAAATCATTGTATGGTCTTAAGCAATCTCCCGGGGCATGGTTCAAGAGATTTGCCAAAGCAAAAAAAGGAGCTTGGATACACTCAGGGACAAGCGGATGACACGTTATTCATCAAACGTGTTAATGGCAAAGTCACCATATTGATCGTATATGTTGATGACATAGTCATTACAGGAGACGACGAAGAATCCATTGCTCTACTAAAGAAGAACTTGTCAGCAGAATTCCAAGTAAAAGACCTAGGACAAATGAGGTACTTCTTAGGCTTGGAAATAGCTAGAACCAAGAAGGGAATCAATGTATCCCAAATGAAAGTATACACATTGGATCTCGTTACATGAAACAGAATGTTGGGTTCCCAACCGAAGGAACACCAATGGAAGAGGGATGCCACCTAGAGATTAAGCCAAAAGGAATCCCGACCAACTCAGAAAGATACAGAAGACTTGTGGGAAAATTGATATATCTAACCCACACACGTCCTGATATTAGTTACGCAGTTGGAATAGTAAGTCAGTTTATGCATCAGCCACAAGAAGAACACATGAAGGCTGTGTATAGAATTTTGAGTTATCTGAAGCTTAATCCTGGAAGAGGAATATTGTTTAAGAAAGGTACAACCAGAAAAATTGAAATCTACACAGATGCAGATCATGCAAGGGATAGAGAGACTAGAAGGTCAACCTCAGGGTACTGCACATACGTGTGGGGAAATCTGGTTACATGGAGAAGCAAGAAACAGACGGTGGTGTCACCAAGTAGTGCATAAGCAGAACTGAGAGCTGTTAACAAAGGAGTATGTGAAGGATTGTGGATTATGAGATTATTGAAAGAGTTAGGAATTCAATTTGAAGGACCAATGCAACTCTGGTGTGACAACAAGGCCAGCATTGAAATGGTCAAGAACCCAGTATATCACGATAGAACAAAGCATGTTGAGATAGACAGACACTTCATTAAAGAAAAGATTGAAGCAGGCATAATAACTCTATCTCACATAAGATCTGCAGACCAGATTGCAGATATCTTGACTAAACCTCTGGGCAGAACAAAATTTGAAGTCTTTCGAGGCAAGCTGGGAATGATTGACATCTACTCTCCAGCTTGAGGGGGAGTGTTAGAATATTGTTCTGTCACACTAAGTTCCGTCTCGATTCCTTCGATTCACTTTCCACTCGTATCACCTCACCCACTACTCCACTCACTCACCACTTTACTTTCCATTCTGTATTATTCTTTCCTAGAGCCTATATATACATGGGCTATGTATTCAATCAGATATCAATAAACTGAGTGTGTTTATGTCTGAAAGACAATATCTATATATGACGCACTATACTTAACGGTTTTTGAGAAACCGTTAAATATAAAGAGGCGGAATTATGGGAAAGAAATATATAATGGTTATTTAAAGCCACTGTTTTGTGTGTCAGAATGCTCTGTTGGCTTCAGCAAATGTAGGAGTGCCTAATGTAAAACAACACGTGTCATGACATTATTAATTTGCTTTGATTAATCTTGACAAAACTACCTCTATTTTCTCAAATTCTTTCATGTATAAACAAAGGGTAAAGAATTTCTCCCACTGGAGATAAGTTATCTTCTAAGTGACCCCTAAAACTATGTCGTTTTGGATTAATGAAGGGTGTTTTCGTAATTTTTAAAATTACGAAAATACCCATCATTAATCTAAAACAACTTAGTTTTAGGGGTCACTGGAGATAGTGACTTGAGAAATACTTTTCCCATAAACAAATTTATTAAAAGGGGCAAAAGCTTTAAAATGGGAACAAAGGTAGAGATCACAGATGACAGAGAACATATACAGGAAAGATGCAGCATACGTTTGTGCTGTAATTAATATATATATATATATATATATATCTTTTGTGCTCGTATGACAGATTTATGAAATATTTAGATGCTTGGATGAACAGGACAGATGCTTGGAGTTGTTGCCTGAAGTTAAGCAGCGACAACTGAGGAGTGGAGGTTTCACTGAAGGTGCTGCTACCTCTAACGTGGAAGTTGAAAGTCCATCTAAATCTGATGTTCCTCAGATACAGGACCCCAGGCTGACTAGTTTATTGGTCCCATTATCAGCTAATTCTAGCCATGTGCAGGGTGTAGACAATACAACTGGTTTGTTGCGGTCATCATCAATTTATGAAACTCCAACAAAAGTTGGCCAGGCCTTCTCTGGTATCAGCTCTGAGCTTGGTAGATTTGGTTCTCCATCACATGACTGGTTATTTACCAATAGTGAGAGGAGGCCAAAGTATCAAAGTAACCCGGGGAAAAGTCTTAGACATGATACCCTAACTAAACGAAATCATGTGATCCATTCCATTAATGGTTCACCTGGAAGGGGATTTGACAGAACATCACAAAGTCATTCCCAAGACAACATGCAGGATAAAATCTCAACCGGAGATGGATGGAATCAGTTTCTTGGTTGTAATGCAAACGGCAGTCCTCCAGTTACTAGATCTACTGTCAACGATTCTACAGAATTTGTAGATGGCCTGCGAAATATATCCAGCAGAAAAGCTCAATCACATAGAGATGATAGAAACTGGAACATGGCTCCCTCTGATGATCCAATGGATGCTTCTTGGAGGTAAGGATGTAGTTACATTATGCTCATTCTGTTCACTTATTTTTTCTTTTCTTTTCTTCTTTCTTGAGAAACAATAGTTAAGATGAGTTGAAATCTAGATTTTTTTTTTTTTTTTTTAATTATGTTTTTAATATGCTTGTGGGTATTATTCTAATTCTTTGTAAGATTTGCCCGTACAAGGTTGAGTAAATGTAGTGACTGCATTGTTTTGTGTATTTTGTTCTTTCAGCCAAATGGAAGGCAACTTATCTATTGAAAAAAGCAACACCAATGGTGGCCTAAGGTGGAGGTCGGATGAAGAAAATGGTGATGAGGAAGAAGAGAATATTCTAGAAAGAGCTATGGGGATAGCTTATCATGCTACTTCGACTAGGAAAACCAGACGTAGCAGATTTACCAAGAGATGAAACAACGACTCTTGTTTGGTGAGTGTGGGAATTATCTGGAAACGAATAGATAACATTCTCGTTGAAAGAGCTGTTTCAGGATGAGAGTTGTACCTTTTTGGAAGATCGAAGTTTTCAAGTTTACGACTACACTAGTCATAGTTGTGTACCTAATATTCAGAGAAGGAAATATTAATTTTGAAGGTCCATTTCCTTCCCTTTTCCAATGTTGTTCGTCAAAGTAATGTAGATTTACTGAGAATATTCAGAGCAAATTCAAAGCGGGGGGTATTGGAGTGGCAAGTTTTACTCCGTCACTTGTCGAATGGGCAATGGCCCAAAAATATGCTGGTTGGGCATCTATTGTGTACCCTTGCCCTCTTGTTGGATTCTGGTTGTCACTACTGTAGTCACTTGTATATTTATTTCTGTTAATCTTACTGATGTGCAATGCCAAAGAACGAATAACCTTATTAAAAGCCAATATTTGGTGGCTTTCCCCTTTCAATAACCTGTAGGGCTCATATGCAATTGACTATTGATGGTGAAGGTGGTTCACTAAGGGCCGTAGGGAATGGAGAATTTCCGACCGATGACATGATGTCGTGGTCGTGGAATGGAAAATAGTTTGAACATCTCATAAGCTGAGAATTTATACAAAAACTGAACGAACTGGTGAGAATTTTACTTTCTTGAAGATAAGATTTGAGGAAATTAGGTCAAGCTCGCCAAAATAGCTTGAGCCTACAATTCTATTTATAGTATGTATAGCCAAATAATACAATGATATGTGTCCTTATGAGATTATTCTAGAATATGACAAAATACTCTAGAATACTATGTACAAGTAATAATGAAATTATATAAGATACAAATTATAGTTGCACACTATATATTTATTTCTAACTCCCTCCTTCACTTTGAACCTCCTTCTTCCTCTTGGTCTTGGTCAAAGTAAGTTCTTGTTGAGATCTTTTAATAGGAGCAACAGTGACTCCTAGCTTGTCTCTAAGAAAGCATAAACGAGCACGGTGTAGTGGCTTTGTAAGGCAATCTGCAACTTGAAATTTCGTGGGAACATAAGAGATTTTCAAGGCTTTAGACAAAACTTGATCCCTGACAAAGTGCACATCTATTTTAATGTGCTTTGTTCTAGCATGATGCACAGGGTTGGATGCAAGTGCAGCTGCACTAGTGTTATCAACCCATATAGTAGGTACCTGCTTTAATCTGAAATGCAACTCAGAAAGTAATGATCTAATCCAAACCAGTTCAGATGAGGTATTAGATAAAGAACGATATTCAGATTCACAACTAGAGCGTGAAACAACTGATTGCTTCTTAGATGACCAAGTCACTAGTGAGTTGCCTAGAAAAACACAATAGCCCCCAACAAAACGTCTATCATCCGGGCAAGATGCCCAATCAGCATCTGAATAAGCAGAAAGATCAAGAACACTTGCTGGTTTCACATGAATACCATAATGAACAGTACCCCTAAGGTATCTTAACACTCTCTTCATTGCTTTCCAATGCTCAGTGGTTGGTTGTGACAAAAACTGACTCAGTTTACCAACACTGAAACTAATATCAGGTCTTGTGTTACATAAATATTGGAGAGCACCAACTGCACTTCTATATTCAGTGGGATTGGAAAGTAATTCACCTGAATATGCAGATAAAGATTTACTGGCAGTCATGGGGGTGGGATATGGTGAAGCATTATTCATGTTGAACCTATCAAGCAAATCACAAATATATTTCCCTTGAGTTAAGTACAGTCCTGTTCTATCTCTATGTGCTTCAATTCCAAGGAAATAATGAAGAGGGCCAAGATCCTTCAATGAGAAAATAGAATGAAGTTTGGCAGCAAAACATTTGAGACTATATGGATTACTACCAGTCACAAGTATGTCATCCACATATATCAAAATCATCAGAATCTGAGTCTTATCAGAATAGACAAACAGAGAGATATCACTCCTTGAATTTGTGAACCCCCAAGCAAGAAGCACATTACGAAGTCTATCAAACCATGCCCTTGGAGCTTGTTTCAAGCCATAAAGGGCTTTAGACAATTTGCATATATAATCAGGCTTAGATGAATCAACAAACCCTTTCGGTTGTTTCATAAAGACAGGTTCAGACAAGAAACCATTGAGAAAAGCATTATTTATGTCAAGTTGCTTTATGTCCCAGTCTAAAGAAACAGCAAGTGTCAAGACAATGCGAATAGTTGAAGCTTTAATAACGGGGCTGAAAGTCTCACAAAAATCAATACCTTCACTTTGTTGAAATCCCTTATCCACAAGTCTTGCTTTCCGCTTGGCTAGAGTACCATCAGAATTAAATTTGGATTTAAAAATCCACTTGTTGTCAACAATGTTTTGAATCTTAAGTCTAGGGACAAGAGTCCAGGTGGCATTTCTTTGAAGAGCTGAAAATTCTTCTACCATGGCTTGCTTCCAAAGAGGTGAAGCTAGAGCTTGCTTTTCTGTTTGTGGTACAGAATCTGAGGCAATTGTTAACCCAACATAAGGGAACTTGGGTTTGGAGATCCCAAGCTTGCTCCGGGTGATCATTGGGTGATGATGAGTGATAGTTGGTGGCTGTATAGAAGCTGAATCAGAAACTGATGTGGAATCTGATTGAGATGTCGGTGTAGGTGAAGGTGAAGGTGATGAAGGGGTTGATATAGGGTGATTGGTTGATGGTGTGGGTGAGGACGAGACTGGTGTGGTGACTGAGATGGGAGAAAAATATGGAGGTGATGAGGGAGAAAAGGCCGAGATTGATGGATGAGGAGAAAGGGCTTGTGAGGGGTGATTTGAAGAAGCACGCCAAGAAACAGAAGTGTTGGGTGAATTAACCTGTAAATCAGATTCAACAAACGAGCCCTGTTCACTAATGAAAGGAGATAAGCTTGAGAGATTAACAATTTCAGTAGCTGATGGTTTCTGAAAACACAGAAAATTATCAGTAAATGGATAATCAGCCTCATTAAACATAACATGTCGTGATATATAGATCCTGCCGGTAGAACTTAAACATTTGTAGCCTTTGTGAGAACCACTATAACCCAGAAAAGTGAATTTAGTACTATGGAACTGAAGTTTGTTGTGGTTATAAGGTCGAAGGCAGGGAAAACAAGCACATCCAAAAATTCTGAAGTTCCTATAATCAGGTTTTCGGTTAAACAAGACTTCAAAAGGTGAAACATGCTGTAAAACACTGGTAGGAAGCTTGTTTATGAGATGAACAACAGTAGAAAATGCCTCCCACCAATAAAAGGTAGGCATAGATGCATGAGCTAAGAGAGTTAGACCTGTTTCAACAATATGACGATGCTTTCTCTCAACTCTACCATTTTGAGCTGATGTGTGAGGACAAGAGTGTCGAAAAACAATGCCAGAATCATCAAGAACATGCTGAAAATTTCTGAACTCACCACCCCAATCACTATGAAGGACTTTAATTTTCCTTTCAAACATATTCTCAACCATGTTCTTAAAGACTTTGAAGGCAGAAAGAGTTTCTCCTTTTGTTTTCAATGGATAAATCCATGTATGTCTACTGAAATCATCAAGAAAACTAATGTAATATTTATAGCCCCCAACAGAATTAATAGGCGAGGGACCCCAAAGGTCTGTGTGAATCAAGTCAAGAACATGAGTGGACCGTGAATGAGAGACAGTTGAAACTCGCTTTTGAGAAAGGTGATACGTGACTTGGTGTTAGCACCAACAAACTCAGTGATGGACTTCCAGAGGGATGAAGACGTCTTGCAACCAGTCATTTGGCTTGCAATCTGGACTGTCATGGTGCCAAAAAGCCAACCGAGAAGAATCTGATCGGTGGCTAGCCAATCTTCGAAGTCTGGATTGGAACATACCTGGTCAGCTGAATCAAATATGTATTCTAGAGGAATTACTGTCGTCCCGAGAATATGACCAGCAAGTCAATGCCCTCTGATGATAGGCATAATGGTAGACTCCCAGGTGAGAAAGTTATCACCGTCCAACTTGACGGGATTGCCCTGATTTAAGGAGCTTAACAGGGGAGTAGAGCGAATGGAGACTTGAGGACCTTGGTGGAGCAGAGAAGAACCGTGAAATGGTGCTTGGTGGTATGACGACGGTGAGGACGAGAATGAAGGAAAGCAAGTAGAGAGGGGAATCGACGTTGTCGGAAAGGCAGAGGGGGACTGGGTATACGGAGGAGGAGGAAGAGACGAGGCCGGCACCTGGGTGTGAGCGGCGGAGATGTGGGGTGGAGTCGGAGTGTGAGCGGCGGAGGTGTGGGGTGGAATCTGAGTGTGTGAGGCGGAAGCATGAGTCGGGATTTGAGGATGGGTGGCGAAGTTGTGAGGCGAGTGGCTGAGGTACCTCGGATCGAAAAATGGAAGAGGTGGGTGTGAAGGAAATGACGAGAACAACTGAGGTGGTGGAACTTGGTGAGGTGAAAAAGACGAGAATGACGCGTTTTGACCGGTGGTTAAAGATGTAGGAAGAACAGAGGTAACAATGGAGGCTCTTGGTGACTGTGCATTGAGATTAATGGTAGAAATAGGGTTAGGGTTTTCAGACAAGGATGTGATGGTGGTTGATTCTGATTGAGTGGTGAAATTCCCAGATGTTGCCATTTCTGGCTATTTTGCTCTGGTACCAAGATAAGATTTGAGGAAATTAGGTCAAGCTCGCCAAAATAGCTTGACCCTACAATTCTATTTATAGTATGTATAGCCAAATAATACAATGACATGTGTCCTTATGAGATTATTCTAGAATATGACAAAATACTCTAGAATACTATGTACAAGTAATAATAAAATTATATAAGATACAAATTATAGTTGCACACTATATATTTATTTCTAACTCTTGATGAACTCATTGGTGGCTATTAATACTAAACATTACACAGGATTGAATATTCCACTTATGCAGCCCATGTATCTTCTTCACTTTGGAGGCCATTAAATATGATATGTAAAATTTATCATTTAATTGCTGAATTTTGCTTATTTTATGTGGATATGAAATGGAAGGAGAGGGATTTCAAGGCTCTTTCCAAATAACTCAATTTAAACACTGATATAATGACGTTGAGTGTGGGGCAAGGTCAAGTTGGATATTCTTCATTATGCCACTCTTTCCAGGAAAATACTCTTTTATACCAACCGCGTCTCCTTGGACCATAACAAAATATAATCAATTGTTCAATCTAAGCTCAATGTTGCTTTGACTGTGAAAAGTGTTGAAGACCCCAAAAAAAAGAAGAGAGAATTGTAAATAATATACACAATTTTTTAATAAAAACGTATTTTTTTTTTTAACTTTTTTATATTTAGACATAGTCAAAATTCGACTTCAAGTGTTTGAACTTTGGTTAAAACTTAAATGAAGTTGCTTAGACGTATTAAGTCAAGTTTCCTAATAAAAGTTGTTATTTTTTATTATTAGTAGTCAAAATGTGTATGTACACTTATGTATTCATCATTTGAACATTTGTAAATTTTTGTATTAGTTATTATAATGTAAATTATGATTCGTAAATTTCATATGAACAATGTATGCATATAGGCCATTATTATTTTGTTATTGTTAATTGTTAAAATCTGTATATAGTATATACATTTGTAAACTCACTTTTAAAACTTATCGAATAGACACAGGTAAATTAACCGAAACTTTGCCCTTAAACTATTTATCGATATTTTATTATTATTATTTTCTTCTGCTTTTGATGATGGCGTCTTCATCGGTCCCCTTTTCCTGGTTACTTGTCTCCCTCCCTTCTTTTATTTTTCTTGGCTTTCTATTTGTGGGAGAAAAGGTCATTAGTATTTTGTCCTTCATTGACTAACTAACTGCTCCTTAAAAAATAACCATATTATCCCTATCAGATAGGTATGAAAATTAATAATATATTATCCTCTATCCGTTTATAGTGCAAATTGCACTATAAAATTTGTCCTATATTTAGGACGAGAGGGAGTATTATTTATGACTTAATAAAATTTTAACTTATCATAAATTTTAAATTGAATAAATTTGATTTATATCACCCTCCCTTAGTCCCTTATCGCTAAAATTCCAAATTCAGCATACACAGTTTGTTTTTTAAAAATACAGTGACTCATGTGCTTAGGGGAGATCCACTTTTTATTATCCCAAAGGGATAACAAAATGGAATAAAATAATACAATAAGAAGGATTAAAATACTTTGAATTTGCCTCTAATAATATTATAATGGCGCCGAAATAATTTCACTTTACCGACAAGATAAACTCTCTTTTTTTCCTCCATTCTTTCGGTTGTTTGCGTTGTGACTCTGACAGATAAGGCTATTCATTGATATATATATTGCTTGTTTAGGTTAACGATACGTGATTTCAGATATATGATATGAGTATGTGAGAAAAATTTTGTTTTAAATTATGTAAACGTGCTTTTAAAACGCCAACTCAAATAGATATATGATTTCCTTCATTAGAACTCTCACAAACTTATTTTAGCTTCTTCCAATAAACATTCCCCTGATTTTCCTATTCGTCGGTTGGATTCTAGATCTTTTTTCCATTGGACACTATATTTCAAGATTTTTCTATTTCTGGTTTAAAAAAGAGTTTAATGTTTGCGGAAAATATTTTTTTTCCGCTCAAAATGGTCCATCAGAAAGAAAATATTAGAAAATATTAGTGCAAAAAAAATATTTCTACAGCAAAAGAAAAAACAGTAAACCCATAGAAACAAGATTTTGATTCGGAGAGGAACCTAAATTGGTGAGTTTGACGGTCAAAGGAGATGTCTAATGTCTTGTAATTAAAGAAAAGTTATAAATAGAGTACCCATGGGAGCAAATATGGTCACCGTCGTCCACAGAAGAAACGAGTTGTTCAAAGCTGACCAGATAAATAAGGACCAACCAGTTGTTCAGTTCAAAACGTGTACAAATTGTACACTAAAATCAACTTCACTTTCAAAAGGATTTTTCTTTAACTTTACAGTTATTAATTATACACCTTATCTTATCACTCATGATATTTTCACCCTTGGTTGGACTTGATGAATGAAACAAAGTTTCATTTATATATTTAATACTGACTTTTAACGTGAAACTAAAGATATTCGCAAGTGCAAGGTTATTGTGGATAAAACTTCTAGCTAAAATCATGAATATTCGCATTTTGTGTCTGAAAATTTCACAAATAAGATTAATTGTAATACAAAAATATATGTGTCTAGGGGAAAAAAGTACTTGTCATAAAAAAAAGAAACAAAAATTGCGTCCTACGAGTGTTGAAGGAATGTGAACAAAACGACCAAATCATATGGCTACGTAAAGAGCATAGTGGTGACGCGTCTTGTGGCAGTCATGAAGTATCGGCCACGTCGACACGCACCAGTCAATGATTGGACAGTGTTTCCGAGGAATATGGGGCTACACGGCCGCGAAGTATGGGATAATTTCCCATTTCTACGGGTACAAGTATGGATGGATAGTGTTTCGTCATCCGCCGCCTCTGTTTCTCTCTGCCAAAACCGAGAGAGAGCGAGAAACGAACAATTAATTTACAGCAAAACAACAACACATTCTGTCTGCGCCAAACCCATTCTCTATTTCTGTTTCGGATCACCTTGTTAACCAATACTCTGAAGCTCAAGCCTTGTTTATTAGTCTGTTTGATCTGATTTTAGCCGAATCGGGATCCGTCGATATGACTCGGCGATGTTCTCATTGCAGCCACAATGGCCATAACTCAAGGACTTGCCCGAACCGCGGTGTTAAGCTCTTTGGAGTTCGATTGACTGATGGCTCGATCAGGAAGAGTGCTAGTATGAGTAGTCTCAGCCACTATGCCGGGTCGAGCTCCGGAGCTCATCATGCCGGGTCCGTCAATTCGGGTTCGCCAGGTGAGACGCCTGATCATGGTGCTGCAGCCGACGGTTACGCCTCCGAGGATTTTGTTCCTGGTTCATCTTCAGTTTCCCGGGAGAGGAAGAAGGGTTCGAATTCGAATCTCTCAACATTTATTTTTTATTTTTATTTTTTTGTCCATTCAATTTGTTTCATTTTCTTTGGGTCTTGTTGATGGACTCTGGTTTGAAAGCATTCTTTCAAAGTCCTTAGCTTCTTCGGAACTCATCAATCAAGTAATGGGATTGGAATTCTTTTATTAATATTCTTGTGTTTTTAGTTCTATCTGCATTTAATTTCAAGATACATGTTTGGTTTTGCTTGCTCTGTCGATTGATAGCATATCAATGTGAGATTTGGGATGTCTTCCTGGCTGTAGTAATATTGAAAATCTTTTGGACCACAAAGTTATAGGTTGACCAAGTTTGTAAGGGTACTGTCTTCTGATGATTGAATCCATAGAATGCTAGCATATACTGCTTAGCTGCTTAGTTTCTAAAATATAACAACATTGGACGTTAGACTGGCAGCAGCATCTATTTCTTATTGTACGTTTCGATTATCATTATCAATGAGGAGGGTAAGTTCTCACTGAATTACAGAGCCTTTCCAGGATGGGCGAGAACGAGAGTGCCATTTCTTATGTACCATGTAAACAAAAAATTCATGCATCTATATTTCTGTTTTTTCCATTGGTCACTTTGGATGCTAAGATGATTTAAAATAATTCTTTATTCATGAGGAAAGGTGGACTGGAAATTAATGAATGGCGTCTGATACCCACATAAATAATACCACATAAATAATAGGCAGAAAAGCGTGGTTTCAATTTTCACTGTTAATATGCTCACGTTTCTCAAGATGCCCCCTCTTCTTCCCCCCCAAAAATTTAAGATTTTTATATATATAGGGTTCTTTTAACTCCATCCTCTTGCATTGTTCTTGATGATGTTCCGTAGACCTGTCAATTTTTAATATACTAAAGGCAAAAGACAGGGATCCATTTATTTACTGTGCATATTGAATTTTTGTTTCATCGATTTGCTATTTTTTTTTGATGCAGGGGTTCCATGGACTGAGGAGGAACATAGGTTGTTCTTACTTGGGTTGCAGAAGCTTGGCAAAGGTGATTGGCGTGGAATTGCACGGAATTATGTTATATCAAGGACACCTACTCAAGTAGCAAGCCACGCTCAGAAATATTTCAACAGGCAAAGCAACGTGTCTAGGAGGAAAAGACGCTCAAGTTTGTTCGACATTGTTGCTGATGAAGTTAGTATCCATGTTTAACCCCAAGATTATGCCTGATGAAAATGATGTCGTATAACCTATTGATGGCCATTCATAAGAAAATCTGAACCCATTCTACATTCTATGATGAAGAAGATAAGCATATGCTGCACATAGATGGTCAATTGTCTTATTTGAAAATTTTCATTTCCAATCTTTTTGTGCAGAGGGGTTTGATAATATCTTTAGACCGGCTCACTTTCCTCATCATGCATGCTTCTGTTATTAATATAATCACACATTTTTGGGTAATTTGGAGATAAACATTGCATTTTCCTATCCATAATTAAAACAATCAAGTTTCACCATCAATCCTTGGAGTTTTCTCTTCTATATTTCATTTACATTTTGTTACCATGTTTTTGTTGCAGAGTGCTGATATACCAATGGAAGAACAGGACCTCTTGCCAGCTAGTCAGCCAGAGGTTGAAACAGAAGGCAATGAACCCTTGCCAGCTCCCCCAGCCATTGATGAAGAGTGTGAATCCATGGATTCCGGTTATTCAAACGATGGAGACTCTGCCTCGGCCTCTTTAAAGCCAGATAGCTCACAGCCACACTCACAGTTCCCAGTGCTATATCCTGCTTACTTTTCTCCTGTCTTCCCAGTTCCTCTGCCTTTTTGGTCTGGATACAGTTCAGAGCCCTCCAAGAAGGAGACAGTACATGAAGTGCTGAAGCCTACTGCAGTACATTCTAAAAGCCCCATCAATGTTGATGAACTGGTTGGCATGTCAAAACTCAGTTTAGGGGACTCTATTGCTGACTCTGGCCCTTCCTCTCTTTCGCTAAAACTCCTCGAGGGACCCTCTCGGCAGTCAGCTTTTCATGCAACTCCCTCATATGGTAATTCAGACATGAATGACAATGCAATCCCTGCAGTTTAAGGGAATCTGTTGCCTGAGTTCACTTTATCTACAAATACAGGATTCACAACTTAGCTTTTATGTTAGCCACATGTATCTGGTAGTTGGATAGCAGTATAGTTTTCTCTTCCTTCTTCGCAGTGATTATTTACTTTGTTTAGCATCTAGAAATTATTTGGGTCTAAAACTTGTTATCTGTCAAGTTAGTAATTTACTTATTATTTGTTCCATATAGCATTGGGATCATAAAGTTGATTCTGCAGTGTGGTGCTGTACTTAGTGGTTGTTTCTTTTTTCTTTTCTTTCTTCCTTTTGTCTTTGGGACAACACAGGAGATACTAACAAGCTGTTATCCTAAAATCCAAGTTAACTCTTTTAAAGTTCAACTTATGGAGGCTGCTTGGCCTAAAGATTACTAATAAACTGAATTACAAGAAAAAACAATAAACTGAATGTAAGTTATGGAAGTGATCTTTTTTGAGAGAATATTCTTTTGGCTAATAAGCTTTTGAGAGAATAAACGCTACCATTAAAGCATGCAAATCATCGATCTTGGGAATGGGTTATGACACTGGCCTTGTCTCTATAGGGTGATCTTTGGTAACCGCCTCGAGTTTATCATCACCTCCGACTTGGCTCGTCTTGGTTCTGATGTGACGTTTTGAAGGTTTTTGTGGACTGTGTAAAAAATTTAAAAAATTTTAAATAAATACCTTTTGAATTTGTAAAACCCCAAAAATATGTTGAATTTGTAAAAAAACTTAAGTACCAATGCAAAGGATATGAGGGATATCCAAATTCGGGTGAAATTATATCTAATTTTAAATAAATAAATAAAAATTAAAACACCCTCCTCCCTCCCCACCGCTGGCCACCATTGCCGCCGCCCACCACCGCCGGCTGGTGGCGGCCGGCGGGGGGTGGCCGGCCGCCGGTGGTGGGCGGCGGCGGTGGGGAGGGAGGAGGGTGTTTTAATTTTTATTTATTTATTTAAAACTAAGCGCAAAAATGTAATTTCACCCAAATTTGCATATCCCTCATGCGCCCCTAGATCTCTCGGTCTTTTTACAAATTGGACGACTTCAGGGGTTTACAAATTCAAAAAGGTATTTATTTAGAATTTTTCCAAAATTTAAGTCTTCTATGATAAAAGAGAGGAAATAATAAAAAATGCAATATAGGCCAATCGATAAAATCTTCATTCCATGCTTTTCTTTAAGTGCTTCTTAGGTATTTGTTCTCCTAAAAAGCACATGAAGAAATATTGATAGGGTTATTTATTTATTTTTTAAAATTAAATTATAGGCTTTATCTTAAAATATTTTTTTATCTAGATCTCAAATTAATTAATTTTTATGATATTGGTGTTACAAAACAAATATTTCTAAATGCGAGGATTGAAAATTAAATAATTTGAGATCTTGGATAAAAAAAAAAAATCAGAATGCCGCATATAATTTAATTTACATAAATAAAAAATATATAAAAAAATGACATAAACATTATCTACTTTTTAGGAGGAGGATAAACGCCTATGAAGAACGATTCCTTAATGGATTAAGAGTCTCTGTTGTATGAGTAAAAATCAATTATATTCTTTAACAAATTGCAAACTAATTGTTTCCTTGCATATCGTGCTCCAAAGTCCAAACAATGGGCGCAATAAGGTGGGTAATTGAAAGGCATGTAGCTTCTCTTCACTTCATAGTTCATACCAAAGATTAATAAGCTTCTACGGCCAGAAAGATTATAATTTGAACCCCTTATAATCAAAAGCGACAACCAAATCCGCGTAATCACGACAAAAGCTGATAAAGTCATTAAAGTCGTAGGCTGTTGGTTTAAGAAAATAAGACGAGAAACAAAATGAAAAAATCCATTCCAATTTCTCTTTCATTGTTAGTTCGTACAAAAGCTCGGATCTGCGAAGCGCCTGCCAATGCAGCATTGTTAGTCGTTAGAGATCAATACTTGTGCTTTCCCACCAAAACTTTGTTCCTCGACTTATAATCAATCAATGTATCACAAGAACGCAACGTCCTTTTTTCAGAGTTTCAGGACGGATATTTACTTTCATTTCACCTAAAAATTAATATCAATATATTAATACAATTTACATTTTACAATATGCTGTAAAAAGCAATCATCGTTATATAATTTCTATATTGTCATTTTAGGCTGAGTATCTGCGGTCGGTCTTCAACGAAGCTGGTATAAAAACCTTGGGTTTTGGTTGTAAGAAGCCAGCGTTTGAGATTGTGTTAGTTTTGTTTCCCGAAAATGGAAGCTGTTGATCACTTGGCCCCCGAGAGAAACAGAGCTCAATTCGATGTCGAAGAGATGAAGATCGTCTGGGCTGGTTCTCGTGAAGCCTTTGAAGTTTCTGATCGAATGTCTCGCCTTGTTGCCAGCGATCCGGTGAATATACCTTTACGTTGTTAATTGTTACTTTACTTCTGAAAAACTTTCGGAGCATAATTTGCATAAAATTTTCCTCCTTTTACGATTTAATGGACGACTGTTCTTTTTCAATAATTGATTTATCGTGGCTGGTGATTTTGGCGCAACATAATGCGTACCCGACTTGTCCATCCTTGCACAAATTGTGATTTTTTTTTTAATAAAATGTTTTTGCTCTATTAAAAGACGAAAATGTGATTCTCGTTTTGAAATATTGTCTTTCGATGTTCGGTGCTTTCGCTACTTCTGGTTCCTAGAAGTTTAAATTGAAGATTCTGAACTATTAAACTCAATGTGCCTTCAAAAATCAGCCCGTTTTATTTAGCCTTTCTTTCTGCAGGATGTGTCTGTCTTCCAATAAGAACTAAAATTATTGGCTGTAAGCATTGTGAAAAATCACTAGTTAGTTAAGGATTCACAAACTGCTGTACAGCACCAACATGTAAAGTAGTTTGATACTGATTCTTGTTTTCTTCTTTGAATAGGCTTGGTAAAGGACATCATTATGACTTCTGCTAGCACTTGTAACCTTGATTTCTTGTCTGTTGTCTCTAGGTATTCAGAAAGGATAATAGGCCTACGCTTGGCAGAAAAGAATTATTTAAGAACACTTTGAGGAAAGCAGCTCACGCATGGAAAAGGATAATTGAGCTTCGCCTCAATGGTGAGCCTGTTGATCTTTTTGTCGTTTGCATTTGATTTCCAAGCTTGCTATTTTCTTCTAAGGCAATTTGTTGCCTATTGCATTTTCTATTTATCATGCTTTATAACCATGTAAGTTGTATTCTTGCAGAAGAGGAAGCTTATAGACTTAGATTCTATGTGGATGAACCTGCATTTACGGATCTTCATTGGGTATACTTCATGATATTTTCCTGTTGAGATTCCTTTTTTCCCGTACTCTATCTATTAAGGGAGAATGTGAGGTTGTATTTTGTACTAGTTTAAGGATTTCACATAAATATATTGACCTCTTTTTCACTAATTATGATGTGCATTTCAGGTCACTTCATCTGCTTCTACTAAATTTTGGGTTATTTTTATTATCTTGCAGGGAATGTTTATCCCAGCTATAAAGGGACAAGGAACTGAGGAGCAGCAACAGAAATGGTTGCCTTTGGCTTATAAGATGCAAATAATTGGTTGCTATGCCCAAACTGAACTTGGTCATGGATCCAATGTTCAAGGGCTTGAAACGACTGCAACCTTTGATCCTCAAACAGACGAGTTTGTGATTAATAGCCCCACTCTGACTTCCAGCAAAGTGAGTAAACAGGATAATGACTGAGGAGGGCTTTACCGGTCATTTAGGAAGTGCTATGATTTGAGATTTTATAATCTTGTAATGTTACCGGATGCTTTCAAAAGTACAATAAGGAAAAGATATCATACCAATTTTCGTTCATTCACTATATGCTCTGGCTATTAAGGCTATTTGTCTAACATGTTATATTTTGGACAGTTATATAGGATTTTCTCATCACTCCTTCCCCCCCCTGATTTTTATGCAGTGGTGGCCTGGTGGATTGGGTAAAGTTTCCACACATGCTGTTGTCTATGCCCGTCTAATCACTGATGGTCAAGACCAAGGAGTGCATGGTAACCAACGTATTTGAATGATAAGTATTTGGTGTTAGATTTAGATTTCTAATAATTAACTGAGCATGCAATGTGAAGGTTTCATTGTCCAGCTGCGGAGCTTGGATGATCACTTGCCTCTTCCAGGCATAACTATTGGTGATATTGGAATGAAATTTGGAAATGGGGCATACAACTCGATGGATAATGGGGTTCTAAGATTTGATGATGTAAGAATTCCAAGGAATCAAATGTTGATGAGGTTAGTACTTTTCAGATCTGTCATTATTGACTGTGAATTGACTATTGGTAGACAGATAGGTGAAAATACCTCATCTAAAAGTATATGTTCTTTGAGAGCATTTCTCTGGTGTCTGATCTTACAGTATGTTTCCATTATAAGTAGATTGTAAAATACCTGAGTATTCAACTCCAGAATAAGCTTAATTTTTAATAGTCATATATTTTGTTGACTAGAATTTGATACTTTTTGAGTCCACCAGGGTTTTACAGGTTACAAGAGAAGGAAAATGTGTCCAATCTAATGTTCCACGGCAATTAGTTTATGGTACCATGGTATATGTGAGGCAAACAATTGTGTCTGATGCATCGTGTGCTTTGTCACGAGCAGTTTGCATTGCTACAAGATATAGTGCTGTTCGTAGACAGTTTGGCTCGCACAATGGAGGTCCTGAAACACAGGTCAGATTTGGAACTTTCTGATTGTGTGAGGTTATTGGGGTATTCACATCATATGAGTATGGTTAAATATTTTTATTTTAGTTTCATCATAATTCTTTTAAGCAACAATAAGGATGCTGAACCTGGGTTCACTGGATCGAATTATAAAATGACCTGATTTTTTTTTCTATGAAGTTGCTCCTTACTGGCCATGTATTTTAATATCTCATTGCTCAAGTTCCTGGAAATCTTGCTTTCCACTAATGTATTCTATTCTAATTTTATGTAAGAAATAATTAATAATCATAACAGGAAGGCTGATGTAGTTCCCACTGATCTTTTAAACAAATGAATGCATGTTATATAAACATTGGGTGTTCTGGTTTTCTAAGATCTACTGGTTCGGTAGGTAATGCCTTTGTTTTTGTGCCAATGGTTTTTTTCTTTGACCTCTGTATATTTATTATTTGTGGGTCTTACTCTTTACTACTTGTTTTCTTGTAGGTGATTGACTACAAAACTCAGCAAGCTAGGCTCTTCCCCTTGCTAGCTTCTGCTTATGCTTTCAGATTCATTGGTGAATGGTTGAAATGGCTATATATGGATGTGACCGGAAGATTGCAGGCCAGTGACTTCTCAACATTGCCTGAGGCTCATGCATGCACTGCAGGACTGAAGTCTTTGACTACATCAGCTACTGCAGTATGTAATCATTTATCATTGTTCACCGCACTATCAAATGATTTTAGTTGCTTAGTTTAATTATTCTGCTTCTCTAGATGGCATGTGAAATATGAATATTGATATACCACCTGGCAGTATCTTTATATGTGTGTGCGTACATGTTTAATGTTATACAATCCTACAATGAAATTTTCATTAGTGATGCTGATAGATAATTTTCTGTTTTTTCTGTCTTCTCATCATATTTAGGCCTCCTCAATGAGTTGCTGCACATCCCCTCCTGGAGGGGGCGCTTCATGCAATTTTTTTACTGTCTGGTTTTTTATTATGATTTACAATGTTGTTTAAAGTTTGCTGCAATACAGTACTTAATATCATTAATCTATATCTATCTTGTTATTTGTGGAATAATTAACTGGATTATTAGTCTTCATTTTAGAAGGTCAACTCCTCTCTGGTATTATCTTCACGCTTTTGTCTTTGGTAGTGTTTAACACTATGCAACTTTGTTGGATTCATTCTTGTTCAAATAAGGTAAAACCCAGTTCCCCTTTGCAGGATGGGATTGAAGAATGCCGGAAACTATGTGGTGGCCATGGTTACCTTTGTAGCAGTGGCCTTCCTGAGTTATTTGCAGTATATGTTCCTTCCTGCACTTATGAAGGAGACAATGTTGTGCTGCTTCTACAGGTTTCTTAATTTACATTGTACTATCATATTGTGTTCCATTAGCTAATACACTAGGTATCAAGCACATCTTCAGTTTACAATGATTTAAGCTGCAGTATGACACATTGTGGATTGTAATTTTTATTTTCTTAAATTGGGTGTGGCAAATTGGCAATGACATCTGTTATTCTCATGTGGTGCTTTTAGTTTTTGTAGGATACATCATATCTATTTTATTTTACAACATTTAAAAGTCATAAAAGCATTAGGAACATGTAAAAGAAACCTGTTTTTTAAATCCTTATACACTCCTATTTGGTCTTGTCTCCATTGTGTGATTTCTCATATGCCCCTTCTCATTTCTGTGGCCATTTTTTACGCTGATGCATTCTGATTTTGGTGTGTAATTGGATTAAATTCACTAAAGGTTGGTTTGTCAATGTTTGACGTTCTTTTAGAAAATATCATGCAGGTAGCAAGGCATCTCATGAAGACTATTTCTCAGCTGGGCTCCGGGAAAAAGCCTGTTGGTACCACTGCTTATATGGGTCGAGTGGAACAGCTGATGCAATGTCGTTCTGATGTTCAGATAGGTATAATTCTATATTAAAATTTGATTGACCCAGACTGCATCAGTTACTGTGATAAATTTGGTTCTTAACTTCTGCTTGATGACAGCTGAGGATTGGTTGAAGCCTAATGTAGTGCTGGAAGCATTTGAAGCTAGGGCTGCTAGGATGTCTGTTGCCTGCGCTCAAGCTCTTAGCAAGTTTACCAATCCAGAAGAAGGTATGTTGAATCTATAGGAAATGTTTTTCTTTTTTCTCTTTTCTGAATGATAGATTACATTTGAATATATACACCAAGGTAGAGTCACGAGATTAAACATTATGATGATTTATGCTGAGTGTTTTCTGGATGCAGGTTTTCAACAACTGTCAGCTGATTTAGTTGAGGCAGCAGTTGCTCACTGCCAGTTGATTGTTGTTTCCAAGTGAGTTTCCCTGTAATGTCTGCAAGAGTTTAGTATGATGTTGTTGAATTGGTAATTTAGAATATTTGAGTTGTATACTTGAATATTTAACATGTTATTCGACCAAACCTTGATTTCAGATTTTTGGAGAAGTTGCAGCAAGATATTCCTGGAAAGGGAGTGAAACAACAATTACAAATTCTCTGTAGCATATATGCTTTGTTTCTTGTTCATAAGCATCTGGGCGATTTTCTCTCCACTGGTTGCATCACTGCCAAACAGGGTTCACTTGCCAACGAGCAGTTGAGGTCCTTGTATTCCCAGGTTCGTCCTCAACAATCTCAACCCTGTTTTACTTCTTCACGGATGGCACATTCCATAAGGTCTAGAATTGATTATATGACTGCTAACTTTGATTATATATTGTCTTTTAAGGTTCGCCCTAATGCAATTGCACTTGTGGATGCATTCGATTACACCGATCACTACCTGGGTTCGGCTCTGGGTCGTTACGATGGAAATGTGTATCCAACGCTGTACGAGGAGGCGTGGAAGGATCCTCTGAACGAATCAGTTGTGCCAGACGGTTATCAGGAATATGTCCGACCAATGCTGAAGCAACAACTCCGGAATGCTCGACTCTAATGAAGAAATTTGAATTCGGCTGTATTTGGTAGACGATAACGGTCAAATACCCTGAGAGTCTCAAAACACCATGTGGTAGTCATAATAAGAATGGTGGTAGTAAATTCACTATGAATAAAAGAAGAGTCATGTATGCTATACTGCGAGCATACAAAACGAGGCTCTCGTTGTGAAACTATGAAAACGCTAATCAGCCCAATGTTCTTTAGACATTTTTAGCAATTGAGATTGGCTTTCAATGTGATCTCTTTATCTTCATATCAACCAAATATTAATATCTTTTCTTTCCAATTTCATTGGATGTCCTCGTAAGAACATTAATGGGCCCGTTTGACAACAACCAAATATTAATCGTTTTTTTTTCGGATGTTTTTTTGGGCCCGTTAAATTGTTGATGTGATTTGTGTTTGGGAAGCGGTGATAAAGAACACTTTTTTTTTTTCAAAACTTTCTTGTTTTCAAAGATAGCGTTTGAAAACTCAATTTAAATGAAAAATCTCTCTCTCTCTCTATATATATATATATATGTTGTATATTATGTGATAATTTAGGATTAAAAAATTAAATTTACATGTATATTTGCTAAAAAAACAGTAAAATTATCATTAAAAAAAAATTACAACACAATATTTTAAATAAACAATATTATATCTAAATTTGCAAAACATGATTAAACAATATTTTGAATATAAATTATCACTTTACTGTTTATTAATCATTTTCAAACAAATAAGTGTGTTTGAATGATAGAGATCATATTTGGCCAAAAAAACATATGATAAGATTATTACCTGTGGAGATTAAAATGCAATACAGTGATACTTTATTGGGAAAATTCCATTTAAATACCAGTTGAATTTGCAAAACTCCCAGAAGTTCTCCGAATTTGTAAAAAGACTGAGAGGTGATAAGGACCTATGATGGATATACAAATTCAGGTGAAATTACCTTTTTACCCTTACTTTTAAATTTAAAAAAAAAAAAACCTCACCGGAGGGCCGTTGCCGGCCCGCGGCCACCGGTGTGGGGTGGGGGAGTTTTTTTTTTGGAGGGGGTGGGGTGTTTTTTTTTTAAACAAAACATTTTTTTGAAAGTGTAGGGGTGAGATTCGAACCCCCCACCCCCAACACAAGAACCAAGTGCCCAACCAGTTAGGCTACTTGGTTATTTCATTATATATATACATTAATAAATAGGGTAATGGTGCAAAATGGCCAACAAAGTATTAGGCTAGGAGCACTTGACACAAAAAAGTTTTGAAGGTATCTTAAATACCAACCAACAATTAAAAATTGAAATTATCACAATGCCGTTAAAATAAGAGTTAAAATAAGAGAAACGTCGTTTGGTGCCTATTGAAGGTACAGTTGAGTTCTCCAAGGTTTCTCGCATCTCCCTTCTTCATCTTCGGTGGCAAGATCCACTCTCATTCTTCTGTAATAGGAAAAAGTCTTGTTCATCTCTCTCTCTCTCTCTCTCTCTCTCTCTCTCTCTCTCTCTCTCTCTCTCTCTCCGTGATTCTTCTTACTATCCCCTAATTTCACAAAAACAAACCGGAGCGAGAATACAAACAGGATGAAAAACTGAATAATCCAAAGATGAAGAAATTGCAAATTTCCTGTGAAAGAATCACATGAACGACAAAAATGATATATATATGCAGGAGCTGTCTCCCTGGGCATTGGATATTCTTTTAAAATAATATATGTAATTACTAATCTCCACAGTTAAGGATTTTTACTATCCCCTGATTTCACATAAACAAATTGTAGCGAGAATACAAACACGATGAATAAATGAATAATCCAGAGATGAAGAAAATGCAAACTTCCAGTGAAAGAACCAAATAAGCGACAAAAATGACGAAATCGCAGACAATTACGCTGTCAATAAACATACATTCTTGATTCCAAGTAAATACTAAGGCGCAGGCGTGTGAGTGAAGCTTACTAACTAAATACTAATGAGAAAGATGTAAGCGAACTTACGATACTCCCTTGGAGAAACTATCTTTCTTGTTAGACTTGGCAAACAACTCTTGATAAGGTACGACAGTATCCAGATTCCCAAACCCTCCGAAGACCTTCAATTAATCGAGCCTGGGGCGCCAAACGTTGTGCAAAATCTGTTTCATTGAGCTCAGGAACTTCAAGAACCAGAATCGAGGATCCTATAGATGCTTCCGAGCCACCAAAAATTTCGTAGTAATCTTGAAAAGAGGAGGACAAACTAGGAGCTCTGAACTTTACTGGCGAGGCAAAAACACCGTCGTAAGCAAATTTTCCGGGTGCGCCATAGCCATTAGAGAACTTTTTAGTGGTGACAGCTCCGAAATCCATTGTATCTCTTTATTTTCTTCCCTGTGTTCTTCTTCCTCTGTGGAGTGATTCTGCAGAGTCAAACGCAGAGAAGAGAAGAAGAATCACAGAATGTGAGAGAGAGAGAGAGAGAGAGAGAGAGAGATGAACAAACGGCGTTTCCCTTATTCTAACGGCCATTGTGATGGTTTTTATTTTTAATTGTTGATTGGTAAATTTTCCCATTTTTAATTGTTGGTTGGTATTTAAGGTACCTTTAAAACTTTTTTGTGCTAAAAAGGCTTTCGTAATACTTTGTTGGCCTATTTGCACCTTAACCCTTAATAAATATATATATATTCTTCTTAACATTTTTTCAATTGTATTTACCATTCCACAAATGAGAATTACCATTCCACATATGAGAATTACCATTCCATATATGAGAATTACCACGATTTTTGTAGGGGTCCCTTTTTTACTCTTTGATGCATGTGAGTGAATTTGTAAAAAAGATGCACTTTTACCATTCTACAAATGAGAATTACCATTCCAAAAATAAGAATTACCATTCCATATATGAGAATTACAACATTTTCTACAGGGATCCCATCTCATATGTGGAATGGTAATTCTCATTTGTGGAATGGTAAAAGTGCATTTTTTTACAAATTCACTCACATGCATCAAAGAGTAAAAAAGGGACTCTGCGAGTAAATCGTGGTAATTCTCATATATGGAATGATAATTCTCATTTGTGGAATGGTAAAAATGCATTTTTTACAAATTCACTCACATACATCAAAGAGTAAAAAAGGGACCCCTGCAAAAATCGTGGTAATTCTCATATATGGAATGGTAATTCTCATATATGGAATGGTAATTCTCATTTGTGAAATGGTAAATACAATTGAAAAAATGTTAAGAAGAATATATATATATTTATTAACGTATATATATAATGAAAGAATCAAGTAAGCCCAACCTGGTTGGGCACTTGTTCTTGTGTTCAAAGTGGGGGTTCAAATCCCACCCCCACACTTTCAAAAAAATGTTTTGTTTTTTAAAAAAACACCCCACCCTCCAAAAAAAAAACCCCCAAAAAAAAAAACTCCCCCTCTAGGTGGCCCCCCAGGTGAGGGCTTTTTTTGGATTTATTTAAAAGTAAGGCGATAAAGGTAATTTCACCCGAATTTGCATATCCCTCATAGGTCTTTATCACCTCTCAGTCTTTTTAGAAATTCGGAGGACTTCTGGGGGTTTTGCAAATTCAACTGGTATTTAAATGGAATTTTCCCTACTTTTTTTTGAAGTTTCAACAAAAATAAAAAAAAAAAAAAAAAAAATTAAGAAAAAAATTGGAAGCATTCGTTGAGTATGGGAGAAATATGGTTGGTTAGGTGCGATAAAGCTAAGGGAAGCCACATGAAAAAAAGGACAGAATAGAGATTGCACTGTAATGGAAGTAGAAGTTAAAACAATGAGCTTCAGCTAAGAAGTTACTTCAGTCCCAAAAGTCCATCAAACACACAAAAATCATTTTTCCACTGTCATTGGGCTTTTTTCACTACTACTGAGCTTTTTTTTTCCCCCCTTCTTTTGATGCCATCCCATATAGGGCCAATGCCATCTCTTTGAAAGCCCTGATTGTGTATGTAGTGGGCATTTATTTCCCGTAGGGATGTCCAAGGACCGAGCTAGATCAGGTTGGAAGTCAACCCAAGGTCTGATTCGATAAAACTTCGGGCTAGAAAAGTCAGTCCGAGATCTGGTCGGTCCGTCAGTATCACTGAGGTCGGTAGGCCGGACAGACGGCCATGACGTCCTAAACCAGTCCATTTTTTCTTTGCCTTCTTGGGAGGCAATATTTTAGCTCTAGTTTCACTTGACTTCCAAAAGTAATAAAAAGTAACTGAGTGAAAAGTAATTTCTATAAATTAAAAAGCACATTAGGATGTCCAGACTCAAGTGAATGGCTTAGTAAGATAGTGATATTTTTAAAAAAAAAAAAAACCTCTCGGTTAGATCAAACCGTCCAAAGTCTAAGCTCTGACTAAAGTCATTCAACCAGTATAGCGTTTGATCCGGTCTCGATCTTGTTAAATTGTCTTGGCCAATTTTTTATTACTCGCAGGTTAAACCGGACAACCAGATATCGATTTTTTTGACAACCCTAACTTCACGTTTAGCATTCATTCCTTTTAACTAACAATCACAAAACCTTAACGACATAGAGTATGTAATTACTCCATAAGAAGACAAAGGATGCCGTAAAATTCCTACAAAATTCAACTCCCACGTACCAAACGTTAGTTAATGTTTGTTAATTAAAAATATAGTGTACCAATTTCACAGCAAAATGCCGGTTTTAGCTTCTGGACGACGTATACGCGTACCCACCATTTCTATCTTCTGTTGGCCTCGTTCGCATGAGGACAAAATAAAATATGAATAGAATAGATAGAGACAATCTCAATGTTGCCCCAAAATGAATGTTCATAACAATGGTCAAACCAATACAATACGCTTCACTAAAATTTAAAACTTAAAATATATTTACGTCTACGCGGAATCGTTCGGGTCCTGTCCCTTTCGAGCTTTCCCGAGCCAAACTAGGCGCTTCCTGTGGGCTCCACCTTCCAAGCGGAGCTCTAGCGTGTCGCCACGTATCCTGCCTCCTTCTTTCTCCCATAAAAGGGCGCCATTTGCCTCTTCACTCGTTTGAAAAACTTTCTCAGTCCGGCTAAAACCCTTTTCATTCTTCTTCTCTCCACCATTTTCACCTTAAAACCCTAATTCATCTGAACTTTGAACCTCCTACCTCATTCCTCACCATGCTTTCTCATTCTTATGCTGTCGATTCTCTCTCCAAATCCCAGGACATTGGTTCCGCCATTACAGCTGCCGCCTCCCCTTCTCAAATCCTCTCCACCTGCGCCTCCATCGATAGTTTCCTCCAATCTCACTCACCTGACCAATCTCGCCATTTTTTCTCTATCGCCTTCCCGACCCTAATTTGCAAGCTATTCGGCTTTGACGACTCCAATACCTGCCCTAGACCTTCTAATTCATCCAATGGTTGGATTGATACCGTCACTGCTTCCAACGATTCCGATTTAGCTAATCGGATTTTTTCTCTTCTCTCCCCCGATGGCACTCTCATCAACTCTATCTTTGCCGTCGATCGCCTCTCCCTTGTTAAATACGTCTTCCCCGCAGAACGGTTGCCGGAGTGGTCCCGTTTCCTGCTGTCCAGCTACAAGGATTCCAGTGTCTTATCGGATTTGTGTCCCTTGTTTAGAGGTAAAGTAAAACAAGACTCCGTCAAGGGCTCTTCGCATCAAATTCAGCTCAATGTGTTCGAGTATTACTTCTTGTGGTTTGCTTATTATCCGGTCTGTAAGGGAAATAGTGAGGTTTCGGATCATGTTTCGGTCAAGAGAGCTCGAAGGTTTAGGTTAGAGAATTGGACTTCGTCTATTCCGGGTTTTTCAAACCCTAAGCGTGGGGTAGAACAAAAAACGGAGTGTAATCTGTACTCACGGCTTCTCTATGCTTATCTTCAAGCATTTGTGCCTACGTATGATCTAAATGCACACCAACCATATCGTAGTTCACTTCTTCATTATCCTTCGGGTTGTGATGGTACGGTTATGACGCGAGCGGAGTTTTTGGTGGATACTTTCATACATTTTTGGTTGGTGGATAATGATTTCTCTCCCTTGCCTGTGAATGTGTGCAAGTCTTTTGGGGTATCATTTCCATTTCGTTCAGTCTTAGGAGATACACCTCCAACCCCGGGGTTGGGGGAGGTGGTTAAGTTGTTTGTGAGGTACTTGAATTGTAGTACTTTTGCAGCCCTTGAAGGTCATGAGAATGGCGAATATCGTGGGAGTCCTAGACTGGGGACTATCGGTTCATTGGATACTATGAAGTCAAAGGATGTAAAATCTAAGTTCCCTTCTGTTCGTTCACTTGGAAATTGGAACCCATGGATGCAGAGACCTCTGTACCGGTTTTTATTGAGGACTTTTTTGTTTTGCTCAGTGGCTACTTCCATTAAGAATGGATCTCAGGTGTTTCATGTTTGGATTAATTACATGGAACCTTGGGCAATAAACTCGGATGATTTTTCTGAACTTGATGCAATTACTGCTGGATCTGCTACGAATGAAAGGAAGGAGAATTCTCTGTCTAGAGCTGGTGTATACACACCTCAGTGGCAGGATTATGTTCTATCAAACTACTTATACTATAGTTCCTTGGTTATGCATTTTATTGGATTTGCTCACAGGTTTCTTCACAGTGATGTGGAGATAATAGTCCAGATGGTGCTTAAGGTGTGCTTCTTTATCTCATAATCACGATATTTTTCTCTATAGTCATATTATTTCCAATCATTGGGAACTAGAGCATTTGCTATTTTTTCTGTTTTCTCCCCCTGCCCCTTTGCTGGGTTTAGATTTGATGTTTAAGGTTTTTGTGATTTATTATATGATCTATTCTAATGCTTGTCATAGACTGGTTTTTGTCTTGCATGAGTCAGAGTGTCAGCTGTCAACTATTTCTCAAAATCTGCTTCGTTTTATGGGTTACATCCTTGGATTTCTTCCATAAGTCTTAGAAGTTACCATCTGAATGTTCTTCAATTCGTTTTAGAAATTTTCAAGGACTGTGTTTTGGCTTTAAAATGAATCCTTTGGCATTGCTTCATTAGCCCATGATTTTTTAAGCATGAAGAGTGTTGGGGGAAAATGAGGAATGCCCTAAGCTTTATAGTGTCTATTGAGTGTGATGATTTTTTATTTATTTATTTTGCTTTGGCATGGATTTAACATGAATAGTGAAAGCCAACCCTGTGATGAAGGGTCATTCATCCTACTAATGACACTTGAATATGTGCTTTCAAGTTCTCTCATCATTCATGTTCCTCTCGGGTGGTGCTGTTCCCATTAGAGCTGTTCTTATACTTCTGGAAAACCAGCCTGTAGAATTTTAGTGAAAAGAAATTGTATCAAAATTATGTTCGACACTTTATGATGTGTCATTTTTTTATCTTTTGGGACTTGCTATTATGTCTAAAGTTCTTGTCATTGTGAAGCTTGAGGCTTGATTATCTCTTAAGTTATTCTAATATCATTCTTTTTAGTTTTGATTTTTCATTCCTGTACGAGAAAATTTAACTTTTTAATATGTTTTATCAGGTGTTAGACACCTTGACATCATCAAAAGAGCTTGTTGACCTTTTAAAGAACGTGGATACCCTTTTCCATTCCAGACACTCTGGATCAAGCAAATCAATGCTGAATAATTTGTACAGATATATTCCCCTTATATGCGAACAGCTGCAGGCAAGTTATTTTTTCTCTTGCTTTAAGTGTTTTTGTAGCATTTATCTTTCAATCTAATGTTTATTGTTTTGAGTATCTCCAATTCTGTTCTACACTCTTTAGGTTTACTCTGTTTGATTTGGTTTACTATAATTTCTTCATCTTCTACTTTTTTTTTTTTGGGGGGGGGGGGGGGGGGTAAGTTAAAAGTTTATGTGGTTTTAAATCTTGGCAGTATTTGATCGGTTTTGTACTTGGTTCATTGTCAGTTTGGGTGTAGCAGTTCATGGTTCTGTTATTAATAAGTATGAGGCTTGAACTTTGATACTGGTTATTTTTAGGATTGGGAGGATGGCTTATGTGAGACTGATGCTGATGGCTCATTCTTGCATGAAAATTGGAACAAAGATTTGCGACTATTTGCTGATGGAGAGGATGGTGGACAACAGCTGCTTCAGGTTTATTATTTTCCTGTGCCATATAAATTTATATATTTATATCGATATATTCATGGCTTAGGGTTCTCATTTTTGTGTATGCCATTGCAGTTGTTTATATTGCGTGCAGAAGCTGAGTTGCAAGCAATGTCTGGTGATAATCTTGTGCCCAGCCTCCAATGCATAGACTCTTTAAAAGCAAGGCTGGGGTTCTTATTTGATGGGCAGATTATGAAGTCATCTTCAACAGCGCCAGAACCTAGGCAATATCAGCAATCTCATGATGAGATATTCAAGCCAAGGAGAGCTGGCAAACATGCATTTACCGATTTTCAGTACAAGGGTGACTGGATGAAACGTCCCGTATCGAACGATGAGATTGCATGGCTTGCAAAACTGCTCGTTCGGTTATCTGCATGGCTGAATGATAGTCTTGGACTGAATCAAGCAGAGAGCAGTCAAGCGGACTCTGCATGGTCCTATGTGGAGGTATCACCTGATGTCACCCATGTATGTGGACCTTCAGAGCCTTTGAAGGTGTTTTTCTGTGCCGTCGGTTCTTGGCTTCTTTTCCTTGGAGGCGCCTCTCTTGGACTAATGAGAAAATACGGTCTAAGGGTAAACCTCAGGATTTTGGCCTCAAAGAAGGTCGTGATGGTTTTGATACTATACGCTGTTTTTAGCATCTTAAAGAAACTTGTTCGAGCGTTTTAAAACTGGTAGGAATCATGCCATATTGAATATACATAGGGTGTATAGAGAAGTGTAGAAAATTTGGAGAGAATGTTTTCCTTCAAGGATTTTGTGTATATTCTGCAATCATAATGTAATTTTTTTTTCCTTGTGCTCAAAGGAATTTGTGTATATTCTGCAAACTGGTAGGGATCAATCGTGTTTGCTCTTGGAAGCGGAAATACTCTGACTCGTACTGAAACGAGTAATCCTATTTGGATTTTGAAATTCGGACGAAGAGCAAAAAGGAGGTTGGATAAATACAAGGGGACATTGGGATGTCATCTCGATTTAATTTTGTGTTTAAATATATCTTATGTCCTTCAAAAGCTGGTCTTCAAAGTTTTACAGAAAACAAATAATTAAATAAGATAAATATACATGTTTGATGTACTGATGAAGGGCTACCATATATAAAACTACAAAATTAATAGAAGGGTGAAGCGTACTAATGGAATATCTATAAAAATATCTGGACAGAAAAGTCAGGTATATGTATTTCGTCACCAAATCATGGAGAGAAGTATCAAAGAGGACAACACATAAATAAAGGAAAGATAAGAAAAGAAGTAACTACTCACGCATGACTACAAATGCCAAGATGTGTTTGTGTGAGAGAGACTAAATGGAAAAGTTCCTTCCTTCTCATCATTAATAAGAAACTCTTGACTCAAACCATCAAGCAAGCAAACAAGAACTAATCATCAATTCATCTCAGCTATATCATCTGTTATTATTGTATCTGCCAGCTTCTAAGATGCTCAGCACAAAGCAGAACACAGCTTATGAAGATATAGACAGATAATGGGTAAGTTCACAACTTGTCAACTTCTATCCAATCCAAGCAGCAAGAGACATTGGAACCTCCACAATCACAGGATCAACATAAAGCAAGCTAACTCACACGTATAGAACCATGTTTCCAGCATCAAAGTACATGCAAATACCTTGCTACGTTTGGTACATGGAAAAGTCCTTTCTAGAAATGGGAAACAAAGTTAAACTTTTGTTTGTTATAAAGTGATAAAGAAAATTAGAACGGGTTTTCAATAAAGTCCCCTTTTCATATTTATTCTCATTCCCACTTTATACCAAACAAACGAGTCTAATCACTTTCAATGAGATACTCAACAATGATAGCTTAAGATCAACATAAACCAGAGCACAATAATTGAGGAATAGAACCTACATGTAGCCACTTAAATTCATAACAGTGCTTCACCTTGACTTACAGCTAAAACAAAACAGTCATATCTAACAGAAGTAGCTAGCTACAAAACAATCAATTCAAATGGATAGCTATGAACAAATGCTTGTACTTGTGGCAATACTAGTTATTTATTCAGTTTTATACAGCATACTGATATTCCAACCAGTGTTTTGGTTCTCTACGAACATAATTTAGGAAGGTTTTGGCACAGCTCATTTCTTATGTTGATGGCGCTCTTTCTCTGTCCCAGATCGGCAGAGCCAGGTAATAAGAGTACATGACATACGGAACCAATAATAATATATATCATAGATTCTTAAAGTGAATAAAGCAAGAGATCTATAAAATGTTGAAAATATATCTTTCGAACAATGTTTTTCATTATGCTACCTGCAACATAGTCATTCATAATCCCAACCACAACATTGATAATTCTATTTTTGGTTATAACCACAACATGATGGTTATTTCCTACGTAAAAGCTACAGAGGAATAGTACAAAACTTTATTATCTTTCAGCACTAGAAGAAATCCTGGGAAATTTATCAGCACTCAAACATGGCCTGTTTTAATCCTTCAAGTTCCATAATTTATATGCCTTATGGAAGTCAATGCAGCATTATCAGATCTTCCTAGTAAAGCCCCCGCCATTGCTAGAAACAAACGCAGATACAAGCAAACATCCAGAAGCAGCCCACTAACATTTTTTTCATCATTTCCCTAGTAGAAAAATTTGATAAAACTAAGACGAGCCCGGTACCATCGCTTCAAGCCGAGTGAGAAGGAATCATCCCAGTCTTTCTTGCATATGCGAAAATCCCACCAGCCTCAATGACAGGTCCAGCATCGCCGATGGGCTTCAACTTGTACTCCTTTCCAGTAGAGTGATTGATCAATCGGCTCTCGCCGAGCTCTACTGTTATAACATCTCCTGTTTTACACTCTTCGCATATTCTCACCTCCGATTCCAACGGGTAAACTTCGCCGGTGGCCACTGAATTTCTGAAAAATATTCGCGCGTAAGACTCGGCCACCACAGCAGCTACACCGCCACCGGAGCATGCTCGCGAGAAGAACCGCAACCGAAGTTGGATCCGGCAATGACAATGGAATACTTGGTTTTCTTTTGGTTGGGCTCAATAAATCGAGTGGTGTAAGATGCGGGTAGCCCAATAAGAGCATATGATCCAAGTTGTTCATACTCCTCGGGTTTAGAAGGGACTAGGGTTAAATACTCAGCGGGGATTATCTGGTCAGTGTCGATATTGTCACCGACGACGTAGCAGAGACCATGAAAGGTTGCGGACTTGGCGGCAGAGGAAGTGGTTGTAGAAGGAGAAGCGCTTGCACGTGAGACCAACGAAACAGTTCGTGGAGCGAGCCCTTGGGTGTGGCTAGTAAGTTGCTTCGCTACAATCGAAGTGGCGGGTAATCTAATAAACTGAAGATTAGACGAGAATGAATGTGAAATTGAGAGTTTGGGAGAAAAAAAGCGGGCAAGGTCCTGAGATATACTTGCAGAGATCGCCATTGTGGAATTGGGAGAGGTTAGAGCTGGACTGTAAATTAGCCTAGGAGTGAGAGTGAAGTGGAACGAGGCGAGGGCCGGCTAGCATTTGGGAGAGAGAATTGTCCTTTTTATACTCGGAAATTAGGCGAGGCCTGCTTGCCAAGTGTAAGGAGGATTGGAGAGGAATGCTTCTTGTGCAACTTCAAGTCTTGAGAAAGATGCATTGAATACGACCACTGGAGTTTGACGATGATTTGTTTCAGAGAAACTAAGGAAGCTGAAGCTGCTGCCTAATTCTAGTTTATGCTCCTCTCTCCCTTCTATCCTAATTATATACGTCCTATAATTATAGGTTTTGGTTCTAATTATAGGACAATATTTTAATTTTTGTCAATTTCTTCCTAAAATATCCTTATTTTATTCTCTTAAGTGTATTTAGTTTTTTGTGAATGTATGTATGTTGATGTGAGCTAACTCGAAGTAAAGAAACACTTTTAAATTGTTGGATTTCAATTAATTTATCAATCAACTGATATTAATTTTTCAATACATACATACATATATAGACACACATTTACACAGAGATATGTGTGTGAGTGTGTCTACACACAAATATATATAGACACACACATGTGTGTGTTTATACATATATGTATATTTGTGTATCTATATGTGTGTACATATATGTATATCTTTGTGTGTGTTTGTCAATGTGTGTGTGTACAGATATATATAAATATGTGTGTGTTTATACATATATGTATATTTGTGTATTTATGTGTATGTACATACATGCATATCTTTGTGTGTGTTTGTCAATATGTGTGTGTATACATACATACATACATATATATATATATATATGTTGTGGGTGTTTATACATATATGTATATTTGTGTATCTACGTGTATGTATATATATGTATATCTTTGTGTGTGTATCAATATATATATGTGTGTATACAGATATATATAAATATGTGTGTGTTTATGTGTGTGTAAATACACACATATATGTGCGTGTATAATATATATATATATATGCACATATATGTATATATAGCAAAACCATTATTTCAATTAGAAATCATGTAAAAAGAAAAATGTTAGGTTAGGGAAGTATGTGGTAAGGGTTGTTGATTTACTTTTACTTATGTCATTTTAAATTTATATGAGGGCATTTAAGGAAAATGAGTAAAATTAACTAATTTAACTCTTTTCCTTAATCTCTTCAAAATTGATTAAATATGTCCTATAATTAGGACCGGAGGGAGTATGACTTATCTAATTATATGATTTATCTATCAGATTTTAGAGAGATTAAAGATAAAAGTTAAAGTAATTAATTATATTCATTGTCCTAAAATGTCCTTAATCTCTAACTCTTTGCCAATAATTCCTCTCATCCCTAACTTCATTGAATAGAGGCTATTTTAGAAAGAAATTGACAAAATTATAAATATGTCCTATAATTAGGAATTAAACTAACTCCTAAATGTGGTCTTATAATTGTGACAGTAAGAAGAGTATATCATTAGTTTATAAATTAAATTAATTAATTTATAAAATAATAATAAATTTAGATATTTTAATGTAACTTGATTAATTTTTTTAATCTCTCTAACAAAAAGTCAAATGGTTCTTATGTTTAGAATCAAAGACAATGCCACATAATCACTCTTTAATCCAATTTGAACTTGATTGCTTATGCTAACCATGGCTTTCTACAGCTTAATAAGTTTAGGACATGAATTTTTGGGTCAGTTCGGCTCCACTGGCCAACAATTCTAGTGCTCAATTTTTTATTTTTTTGTGGTGGCCTGGATATTCAATTATTTATACTCTAGTGCCTTGGACTATTATAAGATGGTTATTGGAAAAATTGAAAAACTTCTTATTTAGATTATGTACCAAAAATGTGAAAATAATTACTAAAAATATGAAAAAAGAATGATTAAAAGATTAACTCAAAAAGGACTTTTAAGGGCAAAATTGAAGAAAAAATTGCCTTTAAGATGTTGAGTGCGGCTAAACAAATATCTTAGGACATTTAATGCACCTTCACTTAATAGGTTTCTTAAGAAGTTAATAGTGGTGTTAAAATGTAGGTAAAAACAACATAATGTTAAAATTGCTCCTTAAAAATACTGTAAGAGGGAATTAATCCATAAAATACTTTAGAATATTGGTTACACGTCTCTCTCAATAAACATGCTTCTTGGGATTTAAATTTAAATTTTCCTTCTTTTAAATTGAGATTGCTTTCCACCTCGATTGATTATTGAAAATAATTTCTGAAAGCATCTAAAACACAATAATCGAATAATTATAATTAAAGAGGCTGATGGATATATTAGTGTTTTTTTACATGGTTAGAGATTAGATCTTACGGAAAATAAGAAACTAAGAGAAATTATGGGGAAAAAACAAATAGATAGTCCATACTCTAATACATTTAATTTACATTACACCCGCACCATATGAATAAAAACGCATGCTTCTAAAAAATTGAGTATTAAATTTCCAGAAAAAAGATACTCTTTGTAAATTGACTTTTTGAAGTAATTCAGTAAATTGAACCAAATACCCGTGTATATATTTTTATTATTTTGACAGTCTAGTGAAATAAATATTATTGTAAGTTATATTTCTTTGTCGGAACATCAATATGAGTTATTTTTTACTCTTCTTTAAAAATAAGTTTTTTCATGATAAAAGGTATTATGGGCATCAATAATATTTTTCTGGACAATAAAAATAATGAAAAATTCTTGGAAAAATACATTCAAAATATTAAAATCCCAAATCAATTTTATTTTATAAGACACTAAATATGAGCACCTTTTTTTTTAATATTTTGAATGTATTTTTCCAAGAATTTTTCATTATTTTTATGTCCCAAATCAATCCAATCCGAGAATTTACTTTTATTTTTATCTCGAAATTTATTCACAGTTCAGAGTTGAGATGCACAAACGAAGCCCAACTGTCAAATGCGGGCTATCCACCCGGAGGTCCGACTCAAAGGGAAAGGCAATAACCTTCTTCCAAACCCTATCAAGTTTGAAACTTCCATTTCCCAGACGTAGCCTCCGCTGTCATCATACTCAAATCCTCGTACTCTGTTCTCCTCCCACACCCTCCTTAACTACAACGGAATCTCTTTCCGTATCTGCAACGAACCCAGCATCTCAAGACTCAGTTTTGCAAGTACATCAGCAAACCCGTTCGCGTGTCTAGTTGAATCTTCTCTATTCCCATCTCCCATGCCAGCTCCAGAGCCTTTCTCACACCCCATATCGACTCCCTTCTGTGTATGGTAATTAGAAGCCTCCATCAAAGGTAAATCCCTGCCTTAATCTGTCCGAAGTTCTCGAACTCGAATGATAACTTGATGAAATCATTCATCAACTAAAGCTATGGTTTGTCTTTACTTGGTCCTTGTTACCAACTGATTCCTGCCACCATCTATTCCACTGAAGGGTGGATCTAACTCTGTTCAGTATATTATGTAGTTAATTTAAATGACATATCTTTCATATTAGCGCGTGTTTGCACCATTTTTTTTCCCGTTTGGTTTTGTATAATGCTAAAATTTGAGCGGGAATTTTTGGCTGAATCAACTGTAAAGTTGAACTTCGAATGGTGGGCAGGAAAGGAGTTGCATGGCAATGTTTTTTAGTTTGTAAAGGGAAGCGGATTTTTTCTCACAGTAATAATATATACGTAGGAAATTCTTCAATTAATGTATTTTAAAAAAAAATCATCAACGGTGACTGAGAGATGTCAATTGACTTGGCTTAGTGCTGGCCGTATTTGCGGCATCTGTATGGCACGAGACCATCTGATCTGTTCCAGTTTAGTAAGTTGATGATCAATATGTTCTGTTGAGGAATTGGATTTGGTCATGATTTAAATTGACGTTCATGCAATCATGGATAGCTTTTCTCTCTACAATGTGCATAAATGCTAAACAAATACACTGATCTTCTGTATCACAAAAGAGTTGTCAAATCTGTATCCTAGAGCAAGTAATAGTGGGGATGAGTGTAGTGGAATTATCTAACTTGCTCGTGCAAATTGAATTTTTGTACACTGGATGCAAAAGTTATCCACTATCAATAATATTTCCTTCAAGTATGTCTTAATTCTTTCTTATGATGTTATATTTAGTTGGATTATGCATTTCTTGATCTGAATTCTGTTCGTTATTTTGTTATCAAGTGCTCTTATGAGATATAATTATTGTGGCATAATTGTTTTGCTGCAGTTGCTGTCAGATTACCAGTATGGCGACTGAGAGTGGTAAAAGTTTTGCAAGGAGAGACAAATTGCGTCAGATTGAGGTCAAGGTTCGAGAATGGTGGGAGGAAAAAGATGTTTTCAGAGCTGAACCTTGTGAGAAACCTCCGCAACCTGGCGAAAAGTTCTTTGGCAATTTTCCTTTTCCATACATGAATGGATACTTGCATCTTGGGCATGCATTTTCACTTACAAAACTGGAGTTTGCGGCTGCGTTTCATAGATTGAGGGGTGCCAATGTGTTACTTCCATTTGCATTCCATTGCACCGGTATGCCCATCAAGGCCTCAGCTGATAAACTTGCAAGAGAGATTAAACAATTTGGAAATCCACCTGTCTTTCCTAGTGAAGTACAAGAACAAGAAGATGAGGCTTCAAAGAATGCAGATAACAGTGAAGGGGCAGCTCCAGATAAATTTAAAGGAAAGAAGTCCAAGGTTGCTTCAAAATCAACTGGACAGGCCTTCCAGTGGGAAATTATGCGCAGCTTTGGCCTATCTGATAGTGAGATAGCTGATTTCCAGGATCCTTATAAATGGCTGTCCTACTTTCCTCCTCTGGCTGTTGAGGACCTTAAGGCATTTGGGTTGGGATGTGACTGGAGGAGGTCCTTCATCACAACTGATACGAACCCATATTTTGACTCCTTTGTTAGATGGCAGATGAGGAAGTTGAAATCCATGGGCAAGGTTGTCAAAGACATTAGATATACAATATTTTCTCCATTGGATGGCCAGCCATGTGCGGATCATGATAGAGCAAGTGGTGAAGGAGTTCAGCCCCAAGAGTACACTATCATAAAGATGGAGGTGCTTCAACCTTTCCCCACAAAGTTTGGAGTACTGGAGGGAAGGAAAATATATTTGGCTGCTGCAACATTGAGGCCTGAGACTATGTATGGCCAAACTAATGCATGGGTGTTGCCTGATGGAAAGTATGGAGCCTTTGAAGTCAATGAAACTGATGTGTTTATTCTCTCAAAAAGAGCAGCCCTTAATCTTGCCTATCAGAACCACTCGCGAGTCCCTGAGAAACCCACTTGCGTGCTTGACCTGACTGGTTATGACTTGATTGGCTTGCCATTGAGATCGCCTCTTTCAGTTAATGAAGTAATTTACGCTCTTCCTATGTTATCAATTTTAATGGATAAAGGTACTGGGATAGTTACTAGTGTGCCTAGTGATGCCCCTGATGACTACATGGCCTTGCATGACTTGAGGTCTAAACCAGCACTCAGAGCAAAGTATGGTGTCAAGGATGAATGGGTATTGCCCTTTGAAATAGTCCCTATTATTGAAGTTCCACAGTTTGGAAATAAGTGTGCAGAGACAGTTTGCTTGCAGATGAAAATAAAAAGTCAGAATGAGAAAGAAAAACTTGCAGAAGCCAAGAAGCAAACATACTTGAAAGGATTTACTGAAGGAACAATGATTGTTGGAGAATTTTCAGGAAAGAAAGTTCAGGAGGCTAAACCATTGATCAGGACTAAACTTTTAGAGACAGGTGAGGCTATTGTTTACAGTGAACCAGAGAAGCAGGTGATATCACGATCTGGTGATGAGTGTGTTGTAGCTCTTACAGATCAATGGTACATTACGTATGGGGAAACTGAATGGAAGAAGCTAGCTGAGGAGTGCCTGTCCAATATGAATCTTCATTCTGATGAGACACGACATGGGTTTGAGCATACTTTGGACTGGCTGAATCAGTGGGCTTGTTCACGTTCATTTGGTTTAGGGACACGTATACCATGGGATGAACAATACCTGGTTGAGTCTCTATCTGATTCCACTCTTTATATGGCTTACTACACTGTCGCTCATCTTCTACAGAATGGAGACATGTATGGATCAGGTGAGTCCCTTGTTAAACCTGAACAAATGACTGATGATGTTTGGGATTATATATTCTGTGGTGGACCGTACCCTAAATCAACTGATATCTCTTCATCTATTCTCCACAAAATGAAACTTGAGTTTGACTATTGGTATCCCTTTGATCTCCGGGTTTCTGGTAAGGATCTGATCCAGAATCATCTTACCTTCTGCATTTACAATCATACTGCAATTCTGCCAAAGCATCACTGGCCTGGTGGATTTAGATGCAATGGCCACATCATGCTCAATTCTGAGAAGATGTCTAAATCTACTGGAAATTTCAGGACTTTGCGTCAGGCAATTGAGGAGTTTTCTGCTGATGCTACTCGATTCTCTTTGGCTGATGCTGGGGATGGTGTTGATGATGCAAATTTTGTGTTTGAGACTGCAAATGCAGCAATTCTTAGGCTTACCAAAGAGCTTGCATGGTACGAAGAGGTTTTGGCCTCTGAATCATCAATGAGAACTGGTCGTCCATCTACTTATGCTGATCGTGTTTTTACCAATGAAATAAATATTGCTGTCAAAACAACTGAGCAGCACTATAGCAATTACATGTTCCGAGAAGCTCTCAAGACTGGCTTTTATGACCTTCAGGCTGCTAGGGATGAGTATAGATATTCATGTGGAGTTGGAGGCTATAATCGTGAACTGGTGTGGCGCTTTATGGATGTTCAAACACGTCTTATAGCACCAATATGTCCTCATTATGCTGAACATATTTGGAGAGAGCTTTTGAAGAAGGATGGTTTTGTAGTGAATGCAGGTTGGCCTACTGGGGATGCTCCGGATCTCACCCTAAAGAGTGCCAATAAATATTTGCAGGACTCTATTGTTTTGTTGAGGAAGTTGCTTCAAAAGCAGCTTTTTGGTTCAAAGAAGGCCAATAAAACAGGTGCTCAAGTTGCATCATCGGACAGCAAGTTAACTGGCTTGATATATGTGAATGAACAATTTGATGGTTGGAAAGCTGAATGCCTGAGGATTCTTCAGAGCAAATTTAATAAAGAAACCCGTACTTTTGCTGCAGATGGAGAGATTATGGAGGCTTTAAAAAGCAGTTCTGTTGGTCAGTCGTCCAACTTCAAACAAATCCAAAAGCTTTGTATGCCTTTCCTGAAGTTTAAGAAGGATGAAGCAAGTGCACTTGGGGTTCGGGCTCTGGATTTGAGACTACCATTTGGTGAGTTTGAAGTTCTTCAGGAAAACCTGGACTTGATCAGGAGACAGATAGGTCTTGAAGATCTGGAAATTTTGTCTGCAGCAGATGCTGATGCTGTGGCTAAAGCGGGTTCTTTAGTTTCTCTTCTAAATCAGAATCCTCCATCTCCTGGAAACCCAACGGCTATTTTCTTAACCAGGTAGCTCCTGTATGAGTTTTAGGACGTTGGTTTGTTTTTCTATAAAAACACGGGATCATATGTTTTCCTTTCCTTATAAGCTGTCTCTGGATTGACTTACCGAAGTTTGGTTGTTGTTTAAGTTTATGCCTTGATCGAGACATTTTTTTTCTCCTGCTATTTGTCTGTTAATTGTTGTTTGTTTGTGAATCATTTCCTTCATCAGGTAACTGTTAGAGCTGAGCCCTGGTACCAGTTAAGGAGTGCTTCCTTCATCCTTTCACTCGTTTCCTTGGTTCGGATTTGCAACTTTGGATGGGCGGTGCCTGTATCTTTTTGTTCTGTATAGAAGAGTATGACTGCAGATTAAGGACAAGCTCAAGTGAATCAACTTTTGCCTTCTGTCTGGTGGTTACACCCTTTTATATCGGTATCACAGTTATTAATGTGTCTTCCATTGGGAACTTGTATATTTGATTACGTTTATGCCCATCTGAATATAAAATTTCGTGACCAGTATTCTATTTGCTGCTAGGCTCTAGGCCTGCTGTGCCTGGGCAAATTTTTTTGAGCCAAAATTTTGTGATTTTGCTGGGATTATAGAGGTCCATAAATTTATTGTCACTCATTTTTACTAAATTGCTCGTGCATGTGGTCGATCTATTGTGTCCAAATGGATGGTAGGCCAATCTGAATGGTTGATTGGAAAACAAATATCTTAATACTCAATACGATTTACAAATATAAAGATGCTTGTTAATCAATAAATATACAATTTTAATTGTGTTTGGCTTGTATTTGATCGGATTTCTGTCACCACATTATTGAGGTAATGCTGTATGGCTTATAACTTCCTTTTTTAAGTGGAGCAGAAAGAGTTCTCGTGGTTCATTCCAATATTTTCTGCCCAAAAAATGTACCTATAATGTTTATATTTTGTTGCACAAAACTCCTCATATATTGTCCTTTGTTTCGTTGTGTGTAATTATCAACTGTTATACTAACTCTGATCTAAACATAAAGTGTAGTTGATCTTTTGGAAAGATTAAAAAAGCTAATTAAATTATTTTAAAACATTTTTATTTTTATTTTTCTTCCAACTAATTTGAGTATCTTATGATGAACTGATATATAATTTAAAGAAACAAAACAAATGATATGATTAGCTAATTTATTTAGCTTCTTTAAACTTTTTAAAAAAATCAATTGAGTCTTACATTTAAGATTTAATGGAGTATTATAATTCTTCACTAATGCATTTTGATCTTTCATCAGAAAAGATCCCGGTTTACTTTAACTTTTTAGAGGTACTTTTACAATTTACGAGATAAATATGTTAGGGTTTTATCTCAATTTAAAAAAATACTTTTGAAAAACGCATGATTTTTTATCGATTTTTGGAACTGGGAAGAATAACAATTAGAGATCTTACAAAAATGTTCATTAGGGGGGTGGCGCGGGGGGTGGTCCAATTTATATGCTCAGTGGATCTGTAAGTGTAGAAGCTTTCGAATCAAAACGACGTCATTTTGAAGAATGGACTTCTAAATGAGCTGAGCATGTGATTCGCTATGTGTCAAGAGTTTTAAATATTTTTAATACAGAAATATAGAAGGGATAAGATATAACACTACCAATTTTTGTCACTACAACTTTTTTCTTGTTAGATTATAATCTCAATAGGAGAGAGAAATGATAAAGGTATATGAGATTCTGATCTAACGGTAAAAAAATAGTAGTGACATTGGTAGTAACTAAAATTAATAGTGACAATATCCTATCTCAATATAGAAAAATAAGTATTGGATTTGGAAATTATTCATGAGATTCCCTGAGTTGTCAACAAGGCCTTTATTTATGTTGCATAATTTATGTTTGTATCCTTTAAACGGCTACTGTACTATATTTTAAACTAACATTTTATAGAAATTAATGTGTTTTGTTGAAAAAAAAAATTTGTCGTTCTCCCTTGATTCTTTCATTAAAACAGTGGTCATTCAGCAAACCGAGATCCCTGATTTGAGATTCATCATAAGTTGCAAAGCCAAATTTACACGGCTTTAAAATGATAATTCTTAGGGGAACTAGTAGCCAGTCGAAGCCAGCACTAGAGTCTGTCTTTGTTGTGGCATTCCTTAAGATTTTGCAACGCTTGTCGAATAGTGTCCTCGTCTTGATTGGAATATTTTAGGCACAGCAAGCGTTGAGCAACAAGGTAAGCCCTCTGAACAGCATGATACTGGAGGCAGTTGACTTCCATTCTCTTTACTTCCTGGACACGCATTGGCAGCTATAAATCCAAATTCGTAAACCAAATAATCTCTATTTTCCAATAAAGGGAGAGTCAGATTTGAAATTTCTACCTGGTGTTTTTCTAATTTATGCACCAACGCTGAATTGTACCTCAAATAAAAATGCAGATATTTTAATTGACTTCCTATTTCTAGACTACTTTGTGGGAATAATCACCTTTACTGTAATCTTGGATGTGATCATTCGGGCTGTTTCTATAACGGAACTTGGTAAACCAGCCATTTCTGCTAAGAGAAGGCCATAGTGTGGGACATCTCTTGGCCCTTCCTTAAGTTCGAACTGGGTAAAGCAGAGCGTTAGTTCGTAGATCATCAACGCAGTGTTCAATGTGAGAACAAAGAAATAGATCTACAACCTTGAAATCTAGATGGTTGTTTTTCAAGTCAACATGAAAGTGAAGAATTTTCACGTTTGGATAGACTGTTGCTAATTCTGATAGGTTTTCCATGTGAGTGGCAAGTATGGTATAACTGAGGAGAAAAAATGTATATATTACTTTGTCAGAGGAGGAGAGAGATCAATCAATGAACGTTTGATCATAGCTGGTGAATGCATGCAGAAATCCCTGTCTTAAAATTAACAGGTTCACCAATAAACATTAAAATGTTCATTCCTTTCTGCAAAAGTTGAAGTCATTTATGTTTTCTAATCAACCAAAAGGGATAAGAAGAGTAACCATCATTTTATCGGTTGTCAGAAATCCATGGTATTGGAAAATCAAGGGACAAGTTCTTGTTGATTTCTGATTTTATGATAATTGAGAATCAAGAAAAAATTACGCTTTGAGTGACAAAAGATGCTCGCAGCAGCTCCATGCAATTGCAAAACCATCAGAGGAAGAAGTAGCCCTCCCAAGTTCATCCATAACAATTAGACTCCTGTATCCAACAAATTTTTTAGGAAAAAAACTAATCATCTCTGCCCAGAGGGATGAAGATTATTAACTACCTTTGCGAGACATTCTGAATGATAAAAGCTGTCTCTTTCATCTCTGTCATGAACTACGCATCCAGACAACTTAATATGTAAAGAGCCAATGAATATGATTTTGCCATGGGAAATAAAAAAAAACACGTGACATTAAGAGAATACAGCAATATAGCTAAATTGCAGGCCGCGCATTTTACCGTGCTGGAGTTTGATTCAAGATTATCAACTGCACCCATCCTAGTAAACAACCGATCAACAACCCTCAGAGTTGAGAAGCGAGCAGGAACAAAACATCCGACTTGAGCAAGAATAACTATGAGGCACACTTGTTGAAGGTAAGTACTCTTTCCGCTCCTGGGACGCAATACCACAATTGATCAGCTATAGCAGCTCAAGTAAAAAGCTTTAGCAACAAAGTGGATGTAATTTTAGCATTTCCTTCAGCAATACTCTTTTGTTACCACTTTATATCTTCGAATAGAAGTGATCTTACATATTGGGGCCTGTGACGATCACCATATTTGAAGCTTCAGATAGAAATATATTATTGGGCTGCAAGGTGAAAATCGACTCATTGACCAAGATAGCAATGCCATGCTTTTTCATAATGCAATGTTTTTTCATAGTCAACAAGAAAAAAGAAATAGAGATAGAAACATAAACTGATATAAAAATACAACATATCCCGTACTTACAATGAAGTCATCGTGTATTCTCTCGAGGATTGGATGTTTACCAGCATCAATTGCCATTGGTCCATTTTCTAGTGAGTAAATTATGGATTAAGAATTTTGCCCATGAAGCTATCAGAACGTACAAAAATGTTAAATATATATAACCGATTCAATTACCTGTAAACTCTGGCCTTGTATAACTATCAACAGGCTTGGTTGATACCATATGAGCAAATGAATTTACAATCATATCCAACAGGCACAAAACCTCAGCAAGCATTGTCAGCACAGAGACATTCTCGCGAATGGCATCCATAAGTTCTGCAAATTTATTCAATTACTATTTATCTCATTTCAAAGACTACCATAAAGAAACGAGATATTGTACGAGACCAATGAAATCAATAGGTAATATCTACATCTAGGGACAAAAAGGAATCTATTGTTCTAATTAACTTTAATATTTGAAGTTTATGAAACAAGATCAATTTTATCTAGTCAATAAGTTTAACCAGTCTCATAAAATGTTCCTTTAAGATTCCAACGGCAATTAAGAGCATTATCATGTCCATAGTAAGTCTCAACCCTTCCCAAAAAAAACGCACACAAAAGGGGAAGATATTAGATTAACATTGGATTCAATATAAACTGAACTACTGGCGGCAAGACCGTGAGGATCTTTGCTACCAGAATAATTAGCACAACCTTCTAGGCAGACCTCTGTTCTTGTAAAGCATTCTGCGGCCGCAGATTTATTCCTAGCATTCAACTGCAAATTTCAAAGTGAAAGAAGAAAAGAAAAGTTTCAAAAGCCAGGACAAAAGTTGTGAGGGAAGCGACATCTTTGTTGTGAGGAAGCATACAAAAAAAAATAAAGCTGCATTTTAAAGTTTCATTTGTAATCACATCTTTGTTGTGTGGAAGCATACAAAACAAATAAAGCTGCATTTTAAAGTTTCATTTGTAATCACAATTCCTAAGTTATATTTTTCGGTTTGAAAGTCATTCAAGTCATGTTTTTTTGGCCATCAATTCAAGTCATTTTTTTCTTGGCATTTGCCTGTATTTCTCCCTTCAAAAAATTAAGAAGTTAAGGTCGCTTTTCAAAGTTCCTGATGTTATTTTCTCATACAACACGTAAGAATTCCCTTGACGACGGCAGAGGCCTTGATGGGAGGCCTGTTTCCTCTTCTCTTATAGAGGACGATATGGAGCACTGCACCTCATAATTGACTAAGCATAACTATGATTCCAACAAGCTTCAAATCACACTCTGACACACATAATTACTACTCTGACCAAATTACGCAGTCAAACAAGAAAAATTTCGAGTCAAGTGTGCCATGGTCTTGTTCCTGAGTTGCCCAATTATTATGTGATACATAGGATCATATTTATGAATTCCATAAGATCAAATTACTTACTGACGCAAGCTCCAAAGTTGAGCAATGTATGTTGTTCCCATGTTTGATCACCTGACATAAGCCATCAGAGCATTAGCTTTGCGGAAAACACCTTCTAAGAGGAATTTCTGAAGTAAGAGCAAACAAGATCTAATAAAAACCTGAATGAACTTGCTATGAAGCTTTCCTTGAACATCTTTCTGTGGAATGACGAAGTAGAATCCCTGCCTGTTTTTAAAGACGAGTTTTAAATTGGGCAACTTGAAATCTTCACGATACTTGTTTGCAAGATTGTGGATAGCTGTCAACGTAATACAAAATAAAATGCTTAAGACCCTTATATGGTACACTATTCCGACAAAGATTATTTGATTGACGAGATAGAAAACTGAGGACCAATGGTATAAAAACCTTCACTGGTGTCACAAAATGATCTCCGCGAAATATCCAAGAGACCATCAATCCCAGCCTTGACAGCAAAGCATTGCTGAGTTCGTGCAACAAAAGGGACCCGCGCATGGAGTACATCTTCATCAATAACCTCCCCAATCCTGGAGAAAAGATAATTCCGAAGAAATTGAGCGTAATCAAAAGTTTTTTTGTGTGTTTTTAATCAGTTTACCCCCATCAGCACGAATTTTAAACTGCATGTTCAATGGAATGTGTCCTGATAGCACCACCTTGGGTTTCTCACTTCATTAAAAATATAAAAACCATTGGTTTTAATAGATGTTAAATTACCTATTATTTAATCCTGAGTATCCAGGTCAGCTTGTCTTCTAAGTTAGAGGACTATATTTGTAAATATGAATCGGTATACAATATTTCGGTGATTTGAGGAATAAGAGTAATGGTAGCATGCGCTCATAGGCAGAAAAAACTTCGCATACCTTTTCCTAATACGATCATATTTCTCATTTTCACAAACTGACTTGTAGATATTTGACAGAAGAAAACTTTTTGCATCCTTTAGCAACTGGCATGTTGGTAAAAAAGAAAGGATCACTCGTAGCCTTTTCTTGTACTGTTGCTTTCTCATGTCAGGTGTGCGTGTGTCCACATGTATATTCTCAGCAAAGAAAAAGAGATACCTTAGATAGTAATGGCAAGGCGTCCAAAGCAGTCTTGAGGAGAATAACGCTCGATATCAACACTTGACTCTTTTTAGCATTATCAACTACCAGGGATTCATTCGTAACTTTCTTTGGCTTAAAGCAGAAGTGACATAATACTCTATCTGAATTAAGAGCATGGTCGGGTCCGTCTGTATGTATCACTACCAAAGATGCATAAACTTAAAACTAACTTTCGCTCAGTTGCGGTTCCTACTTACCGGTCTCTTTAGGAAATTTACGCAAAACCTGAGAGAGGCCAAAAAATAGCTGTTCATTGCTCATCAGCTCATCCTAAAAATGAAATTGTTTAATCAATGATTTAGATTATATGTAAACCAGACTTATAAGCATCATGCTAGCCACCATATTACAGTCTTATTTTGCTAGGTATCAATTCAAAAGCTTACTCTATCATAGTTAGCTGGGCAAGTTTTGAGGAGAACTACATATAAATCATCAAATCAATAACAACTCAGTTATAACTCATGGCCTCTATTCAGTTGACAGTTAACCACGTTTTGAGTTTTACTGTTGAAACTTGAAAGACAACTGATGTAGAAATAGTGATTGTTTAATTGTAACACAAACATCTCTGCTCTAAATTTAATACTACACGACATAAGTCCAATGAAGATCAGCTTTTAAAAAAAAAAATTAAGCGTAAACTTGTGAAGAAAGTGGAAACTGTAAAGCGAATGAAGATCTCTTATGGGAAACATTCAACAAGAAATATGTAATATAGGCCCAAATGAAAAATACACGGACCAGGCAATCAAGGCGAGCATTAATAGTTTGAATGTCTTTTAGAGGCTGCAACAGATTAGCACGGAGAAGCCTTGTCCTGGAGGGAACAAATACAATGTGACGTAGGTAATCCTGCGTCAGAAACTAGAGTCATTCATCACTTACCCTCCGATAGTTTTAGTTGTCCTCAACATGTGAAACAGACTTCTCTTTTTGTTGCTTGTTCCCAGTAGAGCAGAATGAAACGGTTCAATAATTTCCAAATTTTGGACGCTGCCATCAAATTCCAACCACTATATCCATTTCAATAGACTTCAAACAGATGCAACGTAAAATGCAGACTTGCTCAATTTCTACAATGAATATGTTGATCTACTTGAACGAAGATATGTTAACCACAATAAATTATTGACTGATTTTAATTTCAAAAATAAAAACCTCGACCAGTTGTAAACATTTTGTATTAACTAGTAATCTCATGCGCTTCTTTTATCAGGAAGTCAAAAAAATGAGCACCCTAGGTTCATAGGTGATAAATGGAACATGCTACATACATGTGATTAAACATAAACAGAGTAGACCCCCCCCCCCCCCAAAAAAAAAAAAAAAAAAAAAAAACCCCCAAAAGACAGCAATATGCTCAGGGAAGCAGGCAAGCTCACCTGGTAGTATCAATATTCATGTGATCAAATGATCCATTAAAGGTGACCTGAGATATTGGTATGAACGATAGTGAGTTGAATCTTCCAAACAAGAACTAAGTAGTATAGTTGACATCTAATGGATACAGTACGGATTCCTTGGTGGAAGTATCGTGGGAGTTGGACACTGGTGACTTTCCCAAGAAACAATGCCAAGGTGAACCCAGTTAATGGAAGACAATGGTCAGAAGTTGATTATTAAGGACTTGCGGGGAAGTATTCGACTTCATAAAATTATCATTAGGAACGAGCATGAGCTGAAAGTTGAACTTGAGCTTATTGATGAGCAATGATGGTGATAAGATAAACAACAATAACTTGAACGTTACAACATAAAATGTCAACCACGTAAAGAACAATTGTGCCTACCGACAAGGAGTGATTGGTAACAATAACCCCCTTTTCTGCTTCAGTCCTGTTGAACAGTTACAGAAATGTGGTCGAGAAGTTCCAAAATAGCAACAATAACATCTCATATAACTAAGTGAAGTATTTACATTACACTATAACTGAGATAGGTTACGCCATCATAACAATTCCTGAAGAATAACTCTAGAGCAAGGCTAGGTAAAGTCTTCACTCGAAGAATTTTTTAATCCTTTTATTGGGGAACCATCAAGGCGATAAAATTTAATAATTTTATTGAATAGCTTCTTGTTATCTTTGCACGAATAAAATTAATTAACCGATCAAAATAACCTCTATATCCAACATAAATAACTGAGGGATGGAAATACCACTTTATGGTGGCGGCAGCGGCAGCCAAACAAAGATAATACTGCTTGTAATAAGTATCCAAGCCAAGTGCCGAAGGCTCCTTAGACGCTAGGTGTTTTATCAACATAGCACCCTAAGGAATAATGCTTCAGTGACATGTAGGAGAAAAAATATTAAAGCATCCTAAATCCTGAAAACGTCTGAAAGGATGAAAAGCATATAACAACACCTTGGTGTCATCAAAAAAACCACGGGCTAATACAACCTGCATGGCAAAGACTGCCGTCATTAATAAAACCCGCAGTGGTTCATTAAAATTTACTTTGACACACACTATTCCCCTTTAATAGAGAAAGTGACATCACCTTCTTCAATGCACCATAGAATCTATCAATCAATTCTGTTACTCCGGCTGTAGAATTGGGTGCGGACTTGTTTGGAGGAATAATGATCACAATGGGGTCATAGAAATGCAGCAATGTTTTTGTATTTTGATATGAATTGCTAGTTTCAATATACTGAGAAAGATGCAATGATGCCGATCTTAAATCAAAAGCAGCTAAACCGACCTGTGCATGTTATGAATTTCGGTTAGGCATATTAATTTCCTTTATCTGAAATACATATTTACATCATGCTGCAAAAATATATACACAAGCTTTCCAGCTCTCTCAAATGGTTTTAAATCCAGTTTTTCATCAAAACCCAAGAATATCAAACACGGGGAAAGTGTGAGCTAACGAATAATGATTAAGAAATCCTGATTCAAATTGAAACCAAAGTATATATACACACAAATGGAAAAATATATACACAAGCTTTCCAGCTCTCTCAGATGGTTTTAAATCCAGTTTTTCATCAAAACCCAAGAATATCAGACACGGGGAAAGTGTGAGCTAACGAACAATGATTAAGAATTCCTGATTCAAATCGGAACCGAAATACAAATACTTGGGTATAAAATCATAAAATTGAAGGCCCAAACAACTAACTGGAGTGACAGTTTATTTATGAATGAACTATAAATTCTTTCCCCACGGTGATATAACAGGGGATCCTCATTCACATTATAGTTTTAGTAACGTCCAGCTTCAGTTAAACTCTGAATATCTGTGCAAGACATGTCACCTGATTACATATACAGTACAGAGCAACCATTACAAAGATTGGATGCATAAAATTCAAAGCATAATTTTAAGTTCTGATCCAGCAACAAAGAGCTTCCATTTGCAACTCAGATGTGCTAAAAGAAAAGGCCAAACATGTGGATTTGAAATTAAATTCCGACTCCAGTAATAGAAATCGCTTCACATCGAGAAACAATAATTCTTCACATAAATACATTATTGATATCAGTTTTCTTTAATTGCCGATTGAAACACGCGCAAATAACGGCAATCAATTCTTCACTGAACTCCTTGATCATCGTATTTCCAGAGACTACCTTGTTGGAATTTCTACCACTACAAGTCAATAAAACATGTACAACCATCGTACGAGCCAAAAACTGAAATACTTCGAACAAACCACCATAAAAAACGCACATATAAAAAAAGCTAACACTAAGCAACACAGAAGCCAGATTTATCGAACGATTCAAAAACAGTTCCAGCTAGTTCGCTTGATTGACAAAGAAACTTGAAGAACAAAAATTAAAAATCAAAATCCACCGATCGATTTCAGCAGGGAATGGAATTTGATGAGACAAAATGGATTGAAGAATCTCTATGAAAGAAATTATCAGCATCAGTGTGAATTACGTGTAAAAGGAGTAAGAGTTATCGAAGAATGGGCGGGACATAACCTCTTTCGCCCTATTCTCGATGAGACCGACCACGATACTAGAAGTCTCCGCACCGTCGTCTTCCATTGCTTTGTACGAGTTGGCTGGTTTAGTTTTAGATGATTTTTGCACTGCGAACTAGCGGGAGAGGTAGTTATGAGAGCGTTTGCTGATGATGTTGCGGGGCGCAGCGAGGGAACCTTGTGAATTATAATGCGCACGCACCTTTGGCGGGAAGCTAATGCCGAGTAATGAACCGAAAGTCGTTTTCAAATTGAATTTTTAAGATTGCGTTCTGTTTTTCATCTTGAATCCGGGGTCGTGATCGATCAGAAAAATTCAAGGTTGGTAAGTAAACGTTTTTTACACATGAAAATTATGCAAAAACTGTTTATTAATTTAAAAAACTATAAATTTACGAGTGATTAACATATTATTGTTAGAGTCTTTACAATTTATCTTCAGAATCGCATCTTATCGTACATTCACATAGCCATCGTCGTTTGGATTAAACGCGGAGCACCAACCTGATAGAGTTCGTACTTTATAGGGATTTCATTGAAAATTTTGGAAAAAAAAACTATTTTTGACTAAACCACTAACATAATGTCCAAACTACAAGAAGTGATTAACCATATTAGAACTTCAGATCAAATTTTTTTTTCTTGAAAATAAAAGCCAGTTTTTAAATTGGACATACGGTAATAAAAAAACACGATTTCTGGCAAAAATAAATAAATAAAACACGAATTGAATTCCCTACCTTCTCAATTAAAACATTTTGACCATCAAATTGTGATATGATGGTGACATGGGGTTGAAGTAAAAATATCTATTTGTTACTAAAAGGGTTTAGACGTCAGACTCAATTTTCACCGAAGGACAGTTCTACTCTGGAAGTTTTACGGGAGCAAATTTGCACCGGAAGTATAAAAAATGAGCAATTTTATCATGATTGCTATCCCAATTAATTTTGATCGTCATTTAACCAAATATGTTGATCTGACAGCTAATATGTCATCCACGTCATTCTTTTTAAGGTGCAAATTTACTTCGAAGTTTTAAATTAACTTACTTTTAAAAAATGAAGTAAATAATACATGAACTTCTAGATCAGTATGTTTGTTACGGTCAGTAGATGATATGTGGATTGTCAACTCAATATATTTAGTCAACTAATGTCCAAAATTAATTAAAATAACGATCAGGATAAAATTAATCATTTTTTTACAGTAACAGGGCAAAATTGCCTCTTAACCCTATACAAAAGAGAAAATTTGTACACAACACTCTCTCTTATCCTTAATATAAGATATATTTACTTAATTTAATTAGAGTAAGGAAGTTAGTTAAGTTTGATAATATAACATGTATTTTTTAAAACACTATAGTCAATTTCTTCAATTCCTTCCTTACTCTCTCCTTAATTATTATTGAGAGAGTATTAATAGGAACAAATTATGAACAAATTGAAAAATATGTCTTGTATTCAAGACAAAAACCATTAGGAGCAAATTGAAAAATATGAAAAAATATTTATTGTAAATATATTATATATTAAGGACTGGAATAAGTATTTATTATTGAAAAAAAAAAATTGTAGCTACCCTAACACCATTATATCATAGTTTTTTTAACTAGCGATTATATCCTAGTTTAATGGTTTTTTTACCTGAACTAGGACAGAACTTGTACAATGGCCCGCGCTTATCATATACTCCACCCAGTTTAATTATAATATTAAGTTGATTTTTTTAAGAGATTAAGGAAACTAATTAAATTTTTTTAGAGTATTTTTATTTTTTCTTCAAACTAATTATTTTAATTAATAAACTAATATATAATCTTAAAATACACAATATATGATATTAGTAATTAACTTATTCAACTTCCTTATTTTTTTTAAAAAAAAAGTCAATATGATCTTATAATTAGGAGTAGTGGTAGCAAGTTGTAAAAGATTTCATTGTTTATATTCGTTATATAAGTACGAGATAATGTTTATTTTTTATCAGGTATATATGAAGAAGAATAATATATTTGAACATTTTCTTTTATATTAATATATAAAGGTAGAAGTTCTATAAATATATTTGCTAGCCCATTTCCACCATTCATAGGCACATATCTTTAATGCCATATTTTCTCTACAAGTAAATAAATATAGTAATAATTTGAAAAGAATGAAGAAAAGTTTAAAGATCAAGTGTATGTGTAATAAAAAATCAGTTCTATATTATGAAATACTTGACAGGGAATGTCCAAAAATAGTTTTAATGTTTACTACTATTAATTGAAACTTACGATTATTTTAGTTCCCTTTTGCATTCTCTAGTAGATGCATAAATCATAAAGGCTTAAAGTGTAAATTAGCCAATAAACTATTACCCAAGGAGTATATGACACAAAAATTAATTAAAGGTACCTTAAATATAAACAAACAATTAAAATGTTTCAAATTACACAATGCCGTTAGTAGGTTTTGTAACCGTCGTTTATTAAATTGGGGAGGAATAGTTTGACTGGATGTGATGATGTGGCGAAGAGAACAAAAAGATGTGGCAGTAATGTGTCAATTAAAACTGTGGCTTATTTGACTTCAGATGCTGACATAAGAACGACAAAACGAAGAGAAAGACAAATCGAAGAAGCTGTCGATTTTGACAGAGCCACAGCCCACAGAGGTGAATGAAAGGGAACCACATACAATAAGCACATTCCACCAAATTAAGTACCAATAACAGGGAAGTTCAATGAAAGCTTAAAAGACAAACAATCAACTAAAAGCATATATATAGTACTCAGTTTTATTTACAAAAATAAGTAACAATATTACGAGACCTTTGTTATCCCAATAGCTGAATGGATTTTACTGTAGTCAAGTTTCTTTGATAGGAAATGAACTAGAAGTAATACTACGGCGCCGATAACCAAGAAAGAAAAGGGGAAAAAGCATAGTTTTCAAAACATACCCAACACAGTAGCTTTTTCAAAACACTCGCCGGAATTTGGATATATTGCCAAAAAATGCAAAGAATTGCCAGAAATGCAGAATCTCGAAGAAAACCACAGAGAAATGACGAGACTAAGCTGTCAGTGCTCGGCGAAGGAGAAAGGTGAAGGTGGAGAAAAGAAAGAAGATCACCGGAGTTAGAGAGGACGGACGACGGAGGATCGAAGGTTAGATGGTGGAGAACAAAGGTCTTGCTTGATCTGGTCCGAAATCGCGGCACTCTTCTCTCAGTCCACGACTCTGTCTCTCACCGTTGTCACTGTCGATAATGGGAAAGAGAAGGTCACCGGAGTTGGAGGAAGGAACAGAGGTGAATGAAGATGGTGGTGACTGGGTTGTCGAAGAAGCACCACCCTCTGCCTTCATCTTGTCATCGACGATGAAGAAGATGATGTCATTCAAGCCCGTGTTTGCAGATCGGCGTCACCTTTACCTCCGAGACCACTTTTTCACTGTTCCATGGTCACTCACGTTTTTGTAACACCCCAAATTTCATACTACTTATTGTGTCCGGTGACACGTAGTTTTAGGAAAATCAATAGAGTCTGAAGTGCTACAGGTCAAAGTAAAGCGGAACGGAGAGCATGCATTAACGTTTGAACAATGAGTAACTGATATAAAATGCCCAAGCATAAGCTGGTTAACTGAAAATTTCCCGAAAAAATATTCATGTGATACAATAATACAGAACTTGTATAATTACAACTTTTACATGGTAACTACACAATCTTAAACCAAATCTTAACTAAACTTGTGGCTTAGAACCCCAATACATTTAATCAAACCCATTGGCTAGGTCGTGTAAAGTGTTGGAAATTATGCCCTAGGGCAAGTCATTGTACTTTAGACATTTACGTTTATTAAAGTATTCTCTTTTTAAGTTATCATTTCAATTTGCATGTTTATAGTGATAGCTGATCCCTGGATATATCTTATAGATTATCCTAAATGTCCTTTCGGTCATCTACGCGGAGCGAAGATGAAATAAGATCAGTATGACTTTGATGAGTATGGAGATACGAGTCAAAGTCATGGGCACTTGTAAGAGTACCATGTCTTGATCGACCACTATGAGAAAGCTGCATGGACTAAGTCATAAGCTTTTCTCATGTATAACCGCGTCACAACGCCTCCCTATGACCGAGATCATCATGGATTCCTACATGATGAGTCATCGTTCTTTGACCTAGTCAAAAGTCACCTTTGATAGGGTGATGATAAAGGCTTGGATCAGGATCAGTGGTTTTGGAGAGGAATGTGAATGGTCAAGATGGAATTTGTCCCTCACATTTGTAGAGAGATAATATCGCCCTCGATGAGTGAGTCTAAGAAATGTACGGTCCGATCTTGTGATGGAAAGGAGTTTCCATTTCACTTATTAGACTACTCGAGAATCGAAAGTAATGGTCAAGAAAAGGAAGTTGACATTATCCATGCCTCATACTTGACCAAATTATCGCGTGACAAAAGGACGTGACATGGTTGTACGATAGGTTGTATCGTATTATCGATCCCCATATGAATTGGGTAGTCGCAATGTCTTGCTAGAGTCGCTTGCGACTTGTAATTTGGTGGTACAATATTAGCCCATGCCAATAATCTCATGTGGGGCACAGGTCACACACAAGAATAGCGAACATGAGCAAAAGTGTCCAGATTCATGAAACTTATATATGTATAAGATTTAATGAATATTGCATTTAATCTAGGGTGAATATATATATATATATATATATATTATTAAATTAAATAATAATATTATTATTTATAGATAATAATATTATTATTTATAGATAATAATATTATTATATATAGTATTTAATTTATTTGATAAATTAAATAACTATAATAAATTGAAATATTGTATCTCGATTTAATTTTCGAATAAAGATATGGTATATCAAATTTAATTAAATTGAAATATAATATCTCATATTTAATTAAATAAAAAGATATCATATCTCATATTTAATTTATAAAGATAAATTGAATATGTAGGCTTATAATTCGGATTAAATAAATATATTAGATTGGATCTATTTGATAGATTTAATTAATATATTATTTTAATTGAAATTCGAATTTCAAAATTGATTGGATTAATTTTGAATATTTTAATATGGCTTATTAGGGTTTTAGAAACTCTATAAATAGATATTGATCTAGTCATATTAGGTAGACGGACGAATTAGAAAAAGCCGCAAGAAACCCTAGAGGAAATAGAGAGACGCAAGTTTTTGAAGGCGCTAGCACGCTGCCGCAATCGGGTTCGAAGTTGTTCGTGTGGATACCGAGGAGGGGAGGAGATTCACGGAGTCTGCTCCTGTTGATCGGAGAAGGTAGCCCACGTGTTCAGATCGAAAGAAACGCTAGCTGAGAATTTCGAATAAGGTATAATTCGGAATCTTTAACCTTGATTTAAACGCAGTTGAGCGATCCTCTTCTTGAGATTCGTAAAAATTTTAAACTCCGCCGCGTGTACGGATCCCAACATAAAGTCTAGTGGAAGTCTCCCCGTCTTTCACGGTGACTTATGACTGAACCACATAGACAATCCCTTTCTTAGTTTAAGCATCAAATGGTTTGAAACAATTATATCAGATTCATGCCATAAACTACGCTCTGATGAACCTCTTTCGGCATTCGCTTTGATCGACGCCTCTTCACGTGCTCCATCTATCGGTGCCTCTTCATGGCTTCGTCCACTGATGCCTCTTCCCGACTTCATCCATGTCGCTTTCTTAAATTCAGGTTCCTTTCATGAACCTTTAATCAAGTCTGAGATTCAATCGGATTGAATATCATATAATAGTTAACCTCTATAGCAGATAAATGATAGATATTCATAACAATTCAGCATCCACAAAACAAAGCACATGGAAAATGTAATGTTAACAGTGTTTGCACACTCACCCTGTGCCACGAATCCACGTGTCCTCAGCACTAGGAAAACATACTTGTGGCGTTATCAAGATTATAACCCACACAAAGCTGAATATACACAAACATGTGACCTAAGACTTATATCTTAATCACGGTGCATGACCCAAGATCTAGTCTTGCCAATGACTTTATGAATCATTCAATCATATATAGACATACAAGTTATAGACGATTATAGTTACTAGTACACGAACGTACCTTTCACCGTGTAGTTACCAAAACGTCGTCCTTTGAATCCGACTCCAGACTTCCCAGATATCCTATACATTATCGTCGAGTTATTATATGATATTGTGATAAATATCATATTGCTTAGAATAATATCCTAAAGGTTTAATTTACCTTTCTATCCTTAGTAGATTTATTATTTCCATTTCTACCCTTACTTTTGCTTAAAAACGCATTGCTAGATTTTCTGGGCAGATTTTTCAACAACTTCAAAAAATCATAATTAATTCTAAAAAAATAATTTTTGAGTGCTTCAAAATTCCTCATGACCCTTGACATGTGTAGTTTCAAGGAAAAATATTTCCAAAATCTAGAACATCAAGAATCATTCTCAGTTTAATATTTTCTCACCATTGTTCAGTTAATCCCAGAAAAATGGCTTAACTTCAAAAATATATTACTCCTTGTGTAGAACTGAAACTGATTCATATTTTAAAAATTCTTACATGTCTACTTTATTCCTGTAAAATTTCATAATTTTATGACTTTATTTCATGTATAAAATAATAGCTTCAATGTTCGCTGCCAGCACAGCCTTTAAAACTGGAAATTCTACAATTTTCACAATCTTGTTCCACTAACTCTAAAAATTATTTCCCAACACGTTTTTACCTCATTCAGCATTTTTTCAATGCAAGGAGGCCTAAAAACAAGTATGAGAATTTATTTCCTAATTTTCTAGATTAAACTACAATTTTACTAAAAATCATAGAGCTAATGCTCAAGAACTAGAGAACTTACCCTTGAAGTTCTTACTCCTCCACCTTGCTTCAAGAACTTCACTCTTCTCTTAAACTCAACCATTTTGATATGAGTTTGGTGTGAAGAAATGAGGAGGAGCTCATGGCTATTTATAAGAAAAATGACATGGTCAAAGTGGTAATTAACAAAGAGATCCAAAACTTCATCTTTACTTTAAACCATTGGATTCAAAGGTCAGGCATGTTGGTAACTATGCAGTGAAAGGTACGTTTGCGTACTAGTAACTATAATCGTCTATAACTTGTATGTCTTTATATGATAGAATGATTCATGAAGTCATGGGCAAGACTAGGTTTTAGGCCATGCACAGTGACTAAGATATGGGTCTTAGGTCACATGTTTGTGTACATTCAGCTTTGTGTGCGTTATAGTCTTAATAATGCCGCAAGTATGTTTTCCTAGCGCTGAGGACACGTGGATTCGTGGCACAAGGTGAGTGTGCAAACGCTGTTAACATTACATTTGCCGTGTGCTTTGTTTTGTGGATGCTGAATTGTTATGAATATTTGTCATATATTGTTAAATCTGCTATAGAGGTTAACTGTTACATGAGATTTAATGGGTATTGAATCTCAGCCTTGACTAAAAGTTCAGGAAAGGAACCGGATCTGAGAATGCGACGTGGAAAGAGTCGTGAAGAGGCACCGATGGATGGAGCTGTAAAGAGGCACCGGTTGAGACGAGAGTCTGAAGAAGGTCAATAAGGACTAGTTTATGGTATGAATCCGATAGAGTTGTTTCAAACTATTTGGTGCTTAAATTAAGAAAGGGTCAGTTTATGTGGTTCAGTCATAAGTCGTCGTGAAAGACGGGGAGACTTCCACTAGACTTTACCCGGCCTGGCCAATGAGTTTGATCAATTGTATTGGGTTCTGAGCCACAAGTCTAGTTAAGGCTTGGTTTAAGATTGTATAGTTACTATGTAAGAGTTGTAATATACACATTCCAGATAATTGTATCACATGAATATTCCTTCGGGATTTTCAATTTACCAGCTTATGCCTGGCCATTTTATATCTGTTACTTATTGTGCAAACGTTAATGCATGCTCACCGTTCCGCATTACTCTGACCTGTAGCACCGTATTCCTAAATACTACATGTTAACGAGCACAATAAGAGGTATAGAATTTGGGAAGTTACAGTTTTCACTGTTTCACATGGACTCTCGCGTGCCTCTTCTAGATGCCATGGTCTTCAAATTCATCACATTCATATCCTCAGCACTCCACCAGCCACGTCAACATCTTCAGCCACCTGGATATGTTGAGAGTCACCTAAACGAGCGTTACAAAGCGGAGCTAACGTCATTGTGTAATTTTTAACATTTTAACTATTTGTTTGTATTTAAGGTACTCTTAATTAATTTTTGTGCTAGATGCTCTTTCGGTAATAATTCATTGGCCAATCTACACCTTAATCCAATCATAAATAATACAAGTAATAATATAACTATTAGTCTATTACCTTCCCTTAGACCCTAAAATTCAACCTTCAATGTAGGAAGAAAGAAAATATTTTTAGTAAATGTTACCCTTCTTAGCATAGAGTTAAAGGCCAAAAGAACAGAACATATATTAATCTACAAAATGCCTTTTGGGTTGCCTCAGTTAGGAATAGATGATATGAGAGGAATCACAACAGTTCTATAATATCAGTTCTTCTCTGGCTAAAATGAAAAAAGAAATAAATCATTTGTTAAATAAAATCAAACCAAACCACAGGCAAAAAAACAAAAACAAAACCAGACCAAATTCAAAATATCCATATGCAAGGGATTATGATAGTACCCATGTAGCAAAACAAAACCTTAGTGAAGACTTGCCTATTGTTCTTTGGTTCGCACTTACCATTTTCCATTATGATTCTCAATTAATATGTACTTCCTTTTTAAGGACTTCAATAGGTCTAATATAATTTCACCGTTTCAACAATTTCCCTACCCTGGAAAAAGAAAAGAACAAACTCTACATTGGAAAGAAAATTCGGTAAGAACAGAAAATTGAAGAGGGATGATAAAGAAGAATAGGAGAACGAAGAGAGCAGAGAGGGGGCAGAGGTTGAGTAGGGGAAGAAAAAATTGAACAATACGTTAGAAAGAGACTTATCGATATATTTAAACATGTTGAAGAGAAAGCACCCACCAGTCACCACACCCAACTTTCATGGTCACCCATAGAAGCAAGCCACCACATCTCACAAGTCAAAGTTACAAAATCTACATTGAGGTAATACTTAATGTAATATATTAAATATATTATTTTAGGTGATATTTTAGAATATTATCAAATTTGACAAATATTCTGGGATCATGGTATTATATGAATATAGTAAATATTAATTTAAATGTTTTAAATATTGAAGTACAAAATTTTAATTCAAAATGCATAAAAGGAAAAATTTAAACAAAAGACCTATAACATATAATATTGGGAAAATCGACCTCAAGGCCCAAATAACTAAAAAATTGTCAAAAAAGGCCAGGGGCATTTTTAAAAGTATTATTTAAATAAACGTTAGTTGTTAATGTCTTGATATAGTTGTTGATTTAGTTGTTAGCGGGTATTGATTTAGTTGTTAGGATATTGTTGTTAACGCTCACCGATTTAGTTGTTAATGTTCTACTGATATAGTTGTTAATATTATGAAATAATACCAGAAAAGACCTTAAAGCCTTTTTTGACATGTGACTTTTTCTTTGTACTTTTTGACAATTTTTTACTAATTTGGGCCTTGAGGGGATTTTCCCTATAATATTTACTAAGAAGGATCGTAAAAATTGTAATTACTTTGAAGAACTAATCAACAAAGTAAATATATAAAAATACTAAATTGCCCCTATTCAAACCTCATATTTTCTCCCACATTCCATGTCTAAAACTAATATGAATTTCTAAATTTAATTAAATTAAACACACTTTCTCTCATTTTTACCCCTTATGTTATGTAGATATTTATAGAAAAAAAATAACAAAAAATATTTCATCTTGTCAAAATTATAATTTTTTTTAAAAAATGACACAAACTTCGGTCAAAATAAAAAATTATATAATTTTAGGAAAACTCAAATCTTTTTTATAATTTATTATATATGCTAAAGAAATGTTATATATATTTGAAATTTTTTAAAATTGACAAGGTCATGTTCAATACGAGTATCATCTTCCTATGTTGATGGCAAAGGATAACAAATCAAACCTTACATTTATAAAACTATAAATTAAAATAATATAACTCATTTTTCATAGCCTCATAATATTCACGTAAACATGTTATAATTTTTAAATCAATATATCGACAACATATAAATTTTTATTAATATATTGTGATGTTTCAATTTTTCCCACAATCTAATAACATTTTATTTTTTTCATTCGAGCCTACACAACTAATATTGATAAAATATGAAATGTGTTTTTTTTGTTGATAAAGTTTTTTTCTTGATTTATATAATTTGTATAAATCAGGAAAAAAATTAATTATATAAATGTGTCCATGTCTATATTAATAATTAAATAATATAATAATGATATGATTATGTAGATGTTAGTTGAAGTTAAAAAAATATAATTTGGTTCGGTTGTAATTTTTCTGGAAAATAGAATTCAAATGACTTTTAATATAGAATTTGGGAGGTATTGAAGGAGAGAATGTATGAAGTTTAATTACTCACTCACCATAGTCGGGTGCGCGACTCGGTCGGATTCGGATTAGTCAGGGCGAAGCTCCGGATACCTAATGGACAACTGAAAAAAAGAACATTTTACTATTTTAAAATTTAAATTTTAATAATTGATCATTCTAAATAATTACAATTTTTACGGTTTTTCCCAATAAATATTATTCTCTCTATGTCATTCTTTCTAGATTTTCCTATATAAAATAGATTTCAGTCATGATGTTATAACTTAAGTCAAAATATATAATAATAAAATATAAAACCGGTTAGTGGGAGTAGTGCGATTGTTACCCATATATTGGAAGTTATTTCTTTAAGTTTATTATTTAGAAAAATCTCATGTAAAAATGGTTGAATTACCAAAATTCTAATTTTGGTTACTAAATTTAATAAATTATTAATTAGGTTATGTGACACAATTAGAGATTTAGGACTTGGACCAAATTATCTCTACATCCTTAGTTATTAAAAAAAAGCCAAATTATAAACAGAAAAATATTGTTTCAACGCTACATAAGAACCCTAACGGTAGAAAATTCATTGGAAGCCTCGATACAGTTAGAAAATTCAATGTTTCTCGATGTGGATCATTTTGCGCGCTCCTAATTTTTTGTTTTCAGCATTACCAGATCCCCTCTTTATCCTCTTGCGAAATTCATCTATGTGCTTGTAGTGAAGCTTTCACAGAGAATATTCAACATCTTGAAGTTCAAAAAGCGTGTGATTATTTAAGATTGTTCTCTCATAACTAGAGCAGACTTTCTGGTACAATTCTTGTGTGTCAATGTGCAATAGGTCTTTAGAGTGGATCAATGCCCACAATTGCTTTTATTCCTAATATGATCATATACCATAATATAAAAGTTCAAAGATTAAAAAAGAGAATATTTTATAGCACTAACACGGAATAAACTTTTTTAGAAAAATACCTCTAAAATCTGTTTTCCAAAAGGAATGGATGGAGTAGTAGTCATAGTCCTTCAAAGTTGATGCATATGATTGGCACAAAATGCGATAACTGGCCAATTTGTATGTAGGTGCAATTCTTAATACAATGGATACAGGAAAAAAAGAAGAAGCAAGAAGACAAGAAAACAAGTGTGAATAGAAAACTATGGTGGCATAAAATGAAGGTCTGGCATACATGAGAGTCAGTAGAGAAAGCGGTGACTTCTCACGGAGATAACAGTGACGATTTCTCATGGCGTCATTCATGCTCTACAGGACACGCAAAAAGAGAGCAACGATGGTAATGAGTGCAACATCTGACTTCTGGTTTTCCTTTCCTTTTTTTTTTGGACCATAGGTTAGGGGTATTATTGGAAAATAACCAACATTTAAATATTTTATATTGGGTCATTGACCCAATTTAAAATTTGTTGAGTTTAATAGTCTTATATAGAATTTTCTTATTTCAATCATCTTTATATTAGATTCTCCCCTATTATTTTGGGAGAAATTTTAGGATATTACTAAATTTGTCAAAAATTGCGGGATTATGTATTATATTAATATATTAAATATTAATTATTATTTTTTAAATAATTAAGTACAGAATTTTAATTCAAAATATATGAAATATATTTCTCTTATGATTTTATCATTTAAGTCAAAATATGTAAATATATAAAAAAAATAAAAATCAAAAGGCCAAGACTAAATTCTCCACGGTTTTTTTTTGTTATAATTTAAATTAATATAAAAAAATGTTTGAAATATTTAAAATAATGTAAAAAAATGATTAAAAACCCTGTATTTCACTTAAATAACATATTTGAGATTTTATTTTCATCTCCTCAATCGTTAGTTGGCTGCTAAGTCTGCTTTTTAAATATTTGCTTTGAACAAAATATTCCTCTTTCAACAAATTAATAAACATTTATATTTTCCTAAAAAAAATTATACAAATAAAATAATTCTAAATCATATATGTTCAAATTTTCAATATATTATAAAATTTATTATTACAAAATTAGGGAATTAATAATAATGAATGGTAAATTAGTAAATAAAATTTATTTTAATATAAATTATAATTAAAAAATAAAAATCCTTAGCGAAGTTAACTGTTTTAGACTTAAATGTATGTTTGTAAAAATAGAAGAGAGATATGTATAATTACCACAAAATATAAGGAGGTTAGAGTATTTTACTCTTAAAATATTAGAATGCCATTAGTGGCAGTCGTGGGGTTGTTACCCATATAATGAAAGTTATTTATTTAAGTTAAATATTTTGAGAGATATTTTAGACTATTATCAAATTTGTCAAATAATTCCGGCATTATGGTATTATACCAATATAATAAATATTAATTTAAATTTTTTAAATGATTAAGTACATAAGTTTAACTCAAAATATATAAAATATATTTTAGTTATGATGTTATCATTTACGTAAAAATACATAAATATAAAAAATCAAAAGGCCATGACTAAGTTCTCCACGGTTTTTTTTCTTATAATTTAAAGTAATATAAATAAACGTTTAAATAATATATAAAACAAATGTTTGATTAAACTATTTTTTTCTCTCAAAAGATTAAACTATTTAGAATGCCGTGAGTGGAAGTAGTGTGGTTGTTTGGCATATATTAGAAATTATTTATAAAGTTAAACGTTTAAATAATGGGAAAAATACTTCTCATGTTGGAGGAGAAGTGTATTCTTATGTCACACACACATAAAATAATGGGACCCACATATATATATAATGTTAATTATATATATGTGTGGGTCCTACTATTTCATGTGTGTGTAAGAATCTTCTTCTTTTCATGTAACATGAGAAGTTTAAACCCCATACATAATATAAAGAATAAGCTATGTAAAATGCGTACGTGGTAGCACTAGGGCAGCTCAAACCACTCTTTTTATATAGTAAAGAGATATGAAAGATAACTTTTAAAAATAACCAATAAACCATAGGATATGATATTGTTACTACTATTTTTTCACCGTTAGATTAGAATCTCATCGAGAGAGAAATAATAAAGGTCGATGAGATTCTGATCTAACAGTAAAAAAGTGATAGTAACAAAAAATGGTAGTAACAATATCCTATCCTATAAAACATGCTCTAATTTTTCCTTAAAAAGAAAAGGAAAAGACGATTTTGGATGCATTATTTCCCGGGAAAATTACACACAGGTCCCAAGGAACAGATATAATTACAGTTAGGTCCCTTCAAATGACAAAATTACACAGAAGTCCCTAGGGACTTCTGTGTGATTATTTCAGAACCTAAAATGACTCTAATGCCCCTTCAGCATAAAAAAGGAAAGGAAACAGAGTGGATCAAATAAACAGGCGGGAGAGCTTTCGTCAAACAGGAAAAAGTGCAGAAATCAAGTAACCAGCAAAAGTCAATCGAATTTCCAAGTAGAAGGCAAGTAAGTGACATATTAATGATCCAGGCAAAGCTTAGATTCTCCAGCTGTCATCTTTTCTTTGTTGGATGAATAATTTATTTTTTCATTGTATGTTTTTTGCATGTAGAGAGTGAAGGCTTGGTAAAGGGTTTAAGTTTGAGCTCATTAGTGGACATTAGTGGATTATAAGCTGGTCCCTAGGTAAGTAATGCTAAGGTTTTGCTAAAGATATCATCTTTATCATTGAAGTTGGGGTTTCATGTTATTGGGTAGGGTTAATAACATTGTGCTCTGTTTTTTGGGAAGCTAATGAGAGGACCTTTCTGTTTTCGTTGGTTTTGGTTGAGGTGATGATGGAATGTTCAATAAAAAGTTCTGATAGGAGAATATAAAGTTGTTGTTAATACGTGCATTTATTGTTGTAAATATATGCATTTTCAGTTGTTAATAAAATCTTCTTGTTGCATTTATTTGCAGTTGTTGTTAATACATGCATTTTCTGTTGTTAATCTGTGTTTTTTCTGTTGTAAATCGGTTCTGGAAATGAGAGCTGACAAATTCCAGGTTTTAAAAAGTTGTTGTCAATACATGCAATTTCGTTGTTAATGCGCTTTTTCCATTTGTAAATCGGTTACGGAAGTGAGAGTGGCAAATTCCAGGTTTTAAAAAGTTGTTGTTAATACATGCATTCGTTGTTAACTGTTGCTTTTTCCGTTGTAAATCGGTTCGAAGTGAGAGTCAGCAAATTCGGGTTTTAAAAAGTTGTTGTTAATACATGCATTTTCTGTTGTTAATTTATGCTTTTTCTGTTGTTATTGCATAAGTGAATTTCCATCAAACTTCCAATGAGTTTACCAATGAAAACAAACAAAATCTTCAGCTAAGGCTTTAGCTCCAATGACAATAGTATGCAACTCGACCCCTGTATCGTTTTGTTTTCAATGCAAAAAAAGCAATCACCACAACAGACTTGTATTAGTGACAGTACTTAGTGCACATGCATCAGATTTTCACGGTTCTAACAACAGATTCAACAACAAAAGTTAATTGAAACTAACCAACAATTCATTTTTCAGAATCAAACTCTACCAAAATAGAACTCCAACAACAGAATCAAAGATTTAATTTCTTGCACAATGTACATTTAATTTCTTGCACAATGTACATTTAATTTCTAGCACAATGTACATTTAGCTCTAAGGTTAGTCAAAAAATAGTCGATTCGCTCTAAGGTGGGCATAGTTGGTACATTCAGTTCCAATACTTTCAACTACTCTACAATAAAACTACAACTCTATTTCTTCTTCTTCGATTGTTGGTTGCCTGGCAATCGGGACAACACCTTTTCCGCATGTATGTTTTTCTCATGTGATACAAACCTCCATAAGCATTCAAGCTTTATCTGTCACAGTTGCTCACGAGATAAATTAGGCATAGTATACCCTTCTTTGTCTTGGGGAGAGCCATCCCATCTCTATAACCATGATAGAACATGGATACCACAAGAATGCCTGAAATGTGAAATGTCACGAACAACGAACCAAAAAATTAGAAACTGATACTTTATATGTGTATTTAGAAAAAAGACCCCAGAAACAAATGATGGAGTTCTTCAAGTTTTGGAAAGATATTTAAGGTTAAGAGTACTTTTAAACATAATCTGCAGACTATTTAGGGTTCAAAATTATGGAAAATTAAGGTATTTCAGAACTTGGCAGATTCATGTTATGCAGATTTATATACTTAACTGCTGAGAATATTTCTTTGTTTTTTGGGGACCATGTCAGGCTTCAGACTCTCCAATAAACCTGAGTGCTGAAGATCTAGACCTCAAAATGAAACAGAGGATAAAGGGAGAAAACAGATATCTTGATGGAAAGACATTTTCCTCTGCCTCCACTCTGAGCAAAACTGTGCGCAACTTGTAAGTGAAAATGCCATGTATCTTACAACATGGGTGTGTGTTTGGTTTTGAATACTTAGCATTTAGCAAGCAAATACACGATTTGCATTCAGATAACAAGAAAACAAGAAATGAATAGAAAGAAAAGAAGTGAACTCATTAAAATGACACATTAAGATCTCATCCCAACGTTATCATCATGCTATTGGGTTGATTCCATCAAATGTTCAATTTTCAGCTGACTTTAAAATGACTGTTTGACAGGCTAGACAGTGAAACTCATGTATACACAAAGGGGTCTGAAAGGTTCATCTATGGGCACGGCAAGCATAACCAAGCTTGAGAAGAAACACTGAAAGACTAAAACCAAAGACACAAAGAATGCTAGTTGGGGAAAAAAAGGCCTTTTAAGAGTTTTTGTCTTGTCATTATAATGCTTTGCCTTGATAGTTTCTGTCAATATTTACATGCTTTCTTTAATCATGGTGTATTGAATTTATTCTAATTCTAATAACTTCCATGCTCTCGGTTGTTATTTTCCAACACTTTTACATTGGAATCCTTAATTACTTCAAAAGTCCTTCAAGCAACAAACTTAAGAAAATCCATGTGTAAGAACTTTGACTTTAGCCTTTTTACTGCATCTGGCAAAATCTTGTTTTTCACTCCTCCAAATAATTAGATTAAACTATGTAAAATTGTAACATCTGGTAGTAGAAATTTTTCCAATAATTGGCTCACGGTTCACACTAGTCAGAAGTATTTCTTTGTTTGCACCTTGTCTTAAAAGTGATGTTACTTAAGGTTATCTTTGAATGTCTTAAAATTTTTATAGATTGATTGCAAGTAATCTCAGTCAGTTTATTCTAGAATTGATCGGCAACACTCAGTGAAAGAGATATATGCATTAAACAATCAAAATATACTGGGCAGAGGCGCAGAGCAGAAGATAATGAGCCACTCATACAAACATATACACTCAAGAAATTGATAGCAATAAGATCCAAATCAAGCCTAAAAAGAGATCAACAGTTAAATGCACAAATCAAAATCTGCGAAGACCGAAGACGGAACACCATCGGAGATCAAAACACAAAAGAAGGATCAATTTCCGATAAAAAAGAAGCAACAAAAAACAGAGCAGAAGCGCCAACCTTCAAGCCGCACGACGAACTTCGAACGGCGAGCAGGAGTGCCCCCCTTGATTCACTATACTCTGACCTAACCCTGCGTGCGTGCGCCTCTGCCCACGACCGCCCCTTTCCTGACGCAAATTTCTTTGGCCGTCGAACGCTGTCGAACGCGGTGGAGATCGAAATAGGGTAGAGGTCGGTGGAGATCGAACACGGTGGAGATCGAAATAGGGTAGAGGTTGGGTCGAACGCTGAGGGGTCGATTGTTTTGAGTGTTTTCTCCTTTGGGCATTAGAGTCATTTTAGGTTCTGAAATAATCACACAGAAGTCCCTAGGGACTTCTGTGTAATTTTGTCATTTGAAGGGACTTAACTGTAATTATGCCTGTTCTTTGGGACCTGTGTGTAATTTTCCCATTATTTCCCTTTGTTGACGCCGTGCCAAGTGCAAGCAGCCAAGCACAACCCATACGGGTCATGGTCGCGTCTCTCGGAGTCACTTACAACTTACAAGGACATCACACGGATTTCCTCGCTCCTAGTGTAGTGGTTGAGGTAGTGATTTTGCTGGTCACTACCGCCGGCTCTACGTAACCAGGCTTTGCTCCCGAAGCGCGCTTTCCACCGTAAAGCAGATCCGGCATTATACTAGATAGGACAAACGAAGTGCTAAAGAGCAAAAATGAAATATAGGGTTTCGCACCGGTTTCCTGTGTTCCCCCACCATGCGCGGCCTTACTACGCGCTCAACCAGTCTCGTTCCTTATCTTCTTTCTTCAAAAAGTTTCAAGCAGCACAAGCTCGAGCTTCTATAAATGGTGGAAGCGGCAATTCTCAAGGTCAGTGGCTTCTCTACTTGCAACATCATTTATATTGCAATGTTTAAGAATTAAGTGGAAAAGGAATAATGAAAGTCTCTTGCTTAAGTTGTCCTCCTGACATCATTTTTCTGCTAAATTTGTGTCCTAATCAAATTTGCTTTTCTTTGGATGTTCACCCGTAATGATTATCCTGGGGCATTTTGTTTCCTATGAAATAATATTTGCTCTCCTACTACTTGAGTGGTGAAGGTATTTCCTCTAGTTGCTCTGACCCACTTTGGTGATTGTTCAGAATGAGGTTCATAGAGTATGGTCTTTAATTTAAAATCCAGAAAGCTAAAGTGTGAATTTCATTCAAATTTTGAAGTAGGTATGTTGGACGAATCGACCAAGTGACATTTAGGTCAGCATTTGATGAAAGCTGTCTGAAAATACTACTGATGAAAATTTTCATTCTATCATGCTTTAAGCTGTTTTCAAATAGCTACTAACAATGTCAAAACTGTTGAACTATATATCTGCCTCTTAGGAATTATCTTGTTATTGTATTAATCTTCATACAGTGGGATACCAAACCCTCAAAATTCTGAAGTAGGTCTAAACTGTGTTTTGTGATCTTGCTGTTTTATATATTGTCCATGTCCATGTCCAGAATATTGGAGCTTATGGCTATGAGTTTGTAGGTGATTATTTTCTTATACCTGGGGCAACAGTAGCTGCCATACTTATGCTTGGTGTGCTCCATGCCCGTCGACTATATGATGACAAGAAGGTGCACTTCGATAACTCATAAGTCATTGTTTATTACAAGAATGCTATGGCACATCTGTTTTTTACATGCACTGCTTTCTCCAAGTGTATTTGAACCACTGGGGGTGGGGTTTTCTTCCAAAATAGAAAAGACAGTAAGAATACAATCTCCTTCCCAGTTGAATTGCCTTTGTCATAATGAACAGTTGATCTTTGACTTTTGGGCATTTGGGTTACTCGTATGAGAGTCCTCCTCTTCATTCACTATATACCCTCTTAATAGGGGACACATTGCAAGTTGCAACAAGAATGCATTGAAGGAAAAACCAAAAAATAAAAAGGAACACTTGAGGCAGTAGAGCAGTTGCAGCTTTATTGCTGGTGGAGCCTTATGTTTAACTTACCTTTTATGCACGATGCTGGGACTCATTCAGATGTATTGCTTCAATAAATTGGATTTACTGCACATGCTACCTGTTTGCAAAAATGAAGTCTTGCCTGATTTATATTATAGTTATATATCTCTGGAATAAATGTTACTGTTTCGTGACAGATTGAAGAGATGAAGGAGAAAGGGATTGAATTGGAGTTTCAACCTGACGTCAAGGTCATCCGCACTCTCCCCTCAACTATATATACATATATAAGAGCATCTGGTTATCCTTATTTTATACATCTGTATGGGTGCCACAGTTTTGAGTCCGACTTTGACACATGTCCTTATTTTATAATAGGCTACATTTTTTAGAGTGCTACCTCTGCGTTCCATGTCTAGATTTTGGGGATACTTGACAAGCATGGTAAGAGGTCTTCTTATTCTCTTTTTTTAATTATCATTTTTTATATTTATCCATGTTTTTGTTGTACCTCAACTTAAGTTTGTTCTTGAGCTTCACTTTTGTTTTCTCCTTGCTAATTTGGCTTCCCTCTTGTACTGCAAATTAACAATGTGTGTTGCACAATCTTTCCAGTCTAGCGATAATTTTCAAATTTATTTTTAATTTGAATATTTTCTATCATCTTTAATATTCTTCAGGTTGCACGACTTACCTATTAGGCTATTTTGGAAAAAATTTCAGGAAATTCCCTTACGGTTAAGACCATATGTTTATAGAACTTGGGCTCGGGCATTTCATTCAAGTATGATTGTTGTCTCTACAGCCTTTTATTCCAATATTATTCTCTACATGATATGTTAATGTTATCCTATTGATATCTAGATTTAAATGAAGCTGCTTTACCTTTAGACAAGTATGCCTCTTTAAGGGAATTTTTTGTTCGCACTCTGAAAGAAGGTTCCAGGCCCATTGACCCTGATCCACAATGTCTGGTAACTGGTAACAGCTTTGAAAAAATCTCAAATTTCTTATCAGTTTCCTCTGTCGGCATTGTCAACTGATACATGACATATGACCATTCAGGTTAGTCCTGTGGATGGTACAGTTTTAAGATTTGGAGAGTTGAAAGGAGCAGGTGCAATGATTGAACAAGTCAAAGGATTTTCATATTCTGTTTGTTCTCTTCTTGGTGCAAGCCAATTTTTTCCGACAATAGCTGATGGTAATATACATGAGAAGCATATTGAATCTGTAAGCATTACTGATGAGAAGAGAAACAGATCATGGTGGAGTGTATCCTTAGCTTCTCCCAAAGTTTGGGACCCTAAATCATCATGGTAATTGGAAGTTGAACATCTAATTGTCTCCTGTCAGGTTATAAGTGCATAATGTAACAGGACCAAATGGTTGAAGTTTTTTTTTTGGGGGTGAATACATGTTGAAATAAATTGATGTTTGCTTCTTAGCTGATTTGCTCAAACTAACTCCTACATTTTCAAAATGCATATATGGTTAGTTAGATGTCACTAGGGATATGATAATCCATATTTGCAACTCTAGAGAAAGCTGAACTGAAAATGTTGAAATATTCAGCATCATCACTGTTTTTGCCTTATTGCTTGAGTTTATATTGGATACTAACTTTTTTATCAGAAACTTCTGTCTTCTGAATAACAGTTAGGGTAACTGTTTTCCAGTTGTCTGATAATGAAAGCAATATATCTGCTTCTATATATTAAATTGATTGATACATGATGAGTCCACTTCATGGTTCATATATAATCAAAATTTCAATTGCAGTCCAGAGAGAGGCCTTTTTTACTGTGTGATTTACTTAAGCCCTGGAGACTACCATCGCATACATTCACCTACCGACTGGAACATTCTCGTTCGCAGGCATTTCTCAGGTAAAAAGATTTTGTTCATGAGCCTTTATGTTTAAACTGCTTGAGAATAGTACCTTATTGTGATATTTTTATGAGGTTTTTGCTTTATTTGTTGAAAATTAAGATGTTTTTTTAGGTGATAACCATTGGAATCAATGGGTATGAAGAATTAAGAACTAGATTTGACAATGTATCTTGTTAGTTTTCATCAGACATTTTTCTATTTTAATCTGATCTTTTTAGTTTCCCCCCTCAAATTCTTATTCTGTGTTGTGCTGCAGGTCGTCTTTATCCCATGAATGAACGTGCTACAAGAACAATAAGAAATTTATACATTGAGAATGAAAGGGTAATTTAAACTGCCAAAGACAGATGCAACAATTTTGTCACCCTATAAACCTGTATTATCTTTCCTCTCAAAGCCTTGCATTGTTGATTCATAGCTTAACGCAGAATACTTTTACCCCTTGAAAATTTGAATGTTTGATGAAAAGCGGGGACCACAAGCTCTTCCACTTGCTGCTCAAGTAGGATGCACACGTGTTGTGGTTTTCCTTTTTGGGGTCATTCAAATATCTTGCTCGAAAAATAATTATATTTTCTACTGATAAGCAATTAAACTAAATGAGCTTTTCTTTTTTGTAATACAGAATATCCATTATTCTGACATTTTTTTTTTGGAATTTTCCAGACTTTCTTTGAGCTGGTCTGGCTATTTATTTATTGTGGATGTTATTGATTTGTGTAACTCTTTAATGACTTCAATTTATGACACCATGATCAACATTTTTCAATCTCCACCTCTACGATCTATGATCACCTATCATCTTTATTGATTTGCTCCTGTTTTTGCAGGTTGTTCTTGAAGGTCTTTGGCAACAAGGATATATGGCGCTTGCGGCAATTGGGGCCACAAATATTGGGTCAATCCAGGTTTTTTAGCAGTTCCTTATGGGTGTATTAAAAACCAGATCATGACACAAGCACTAGCGTTACAATATGCTTTATGTTCATCTGTATTGGTTTCAGATTTTGAATTAACGATAAATTTTCTCCCTAAATATGATGGCACCGCATTGAAAAATTTAAGCCACAAAACCTTGGAACACAATGGCAGGGATGGCATGTTGAATATTTTGTTGATAATAAATTGAGCTTTTCATTAATGAATTTAGTTTTTAACTCTGACACGACAGCTTCTCATTGAACCTGAACTTAAAACCAACAAGCCAAGGAAGAAGTTTCTTTATTCGGAGCCTCCCGAGGAACGGGTTTATAAACCTGAAGGGGTTGGTAAGATGCTTCACAGAGGAGATGAGGTTAGACATGCACTTTGCTTATCTTTAATAATTTTTTCTACTTCATTTATAGTTAAATAAAGATAATTACAAAATGGCTACTAGTACTAGTAGATAAAGAGAAATTGTTGGCCTGCTAGTGGATTTCTTAGCCCTTTTGCGTATTTATCGTTACTTAACTAGTGAACTATGTCCTAATGTAGTTTATTGTATTCATGGTTCTTAGTTAGGTGCTTTTAACATGGGATCGACAGTTGTGCTTGTTTTCCAAGCTCCCATTTCAAAACTGGTTGAAGAAGGCGGTCCCTCGCCGGAGTTCAACTTCTCTGTTAGACGTGGGGATAGAGTCCGTGTGGGTGAGGCTTTGGGAAGGTGGAGTTAATTCTACAGTTTACCTCTGCACAGAGTATATGCATAAAAAAAACTATTTAATTGTGCCCGGGTTTTCTGATACTTCTTAACTCAACACCGCTTTGGGAGGAAAATGCGTTCATTGGGGTGGGAATTTACTTCTGCGATTTATGTATATGAATCTCAGTGATAAAAAGCATGTCTGGGATCATTTTTGAGATCCCAAAAGTTCTTGACAAAAATCCTCTAACATACTTACCTCGTAAACTATAAATCATGATTGAAAAGTTACTTTTAAAGGTTCTAATCTTTATTCCAAAGATGGAGGAAAAATTTTTTTGATATTTTAAAATGTCTTTATTACGCTTTAAGGTAACGTTTGGATCAATAAAAATATCTTTTTTTTCTTGAAATGAATAAAAGTTATTATTTATTTAATTGGGTCTGAGGGTCAACTCTTTTGAGTATTAGAATGCTTGAATTTCGATATAAAAGATTGTTATAAATTAAATTTATCGTTTGTTTCATTAATACTTAACGTATATTATTTATTAGTACTTTTTATTATGTTGGCAAAAAAGTACTTATTTTATTAGATTCAGTATAATAACATAAAGCCATTAATGTCAATTTTTTTACTTAAAAAGAGAAACATCTTGTGGTCATAAAATTTGCAGGCATGAAACGGCGAACCTTGCAATTTTTTATGAATTTTGTAAAGAAAAATATCTAAAAAATGTGTAATTTTTATTTTTTATTTTAAAAGAAATTTAAAAAAAAAATGCAAAACTGCATAGACCATAGATCGTGACCGAGTACAGAATCAAATAAACAAAATGCCGTTCCCGTGTGAATGTGATGGATGCGTTATTACAGGTGAAATAATTAATAAATCTGAATATCTGATGAAGCCAATACGAGTGCCAAATCGGAATCCAGTAAAGCCGAGCCTCTCATCTCGTCATTCTCTTATATCAGAACCTTGTTCCTGGTTTCACAAAGAAGGGTCGATCACAACGAGATTTAACATTCTTCAAGTAAATTAACACACTAATATACACTACAGAACGGCATTCTTTCACATTCCTATTTTCGAATGTACAGATCTAAACATTCATCATTTCCTTATTCTATTGCCCCCCCCGACTGACACAAAACAATTAGCTCTGGTCATCTGATTGGCTCATTTTTAGAGGTAAATTAGTTTTCATGAGCAACCACGAAGTTGGAAACAGGCCAGAAAAATCGTAAGTGGAAGGGAAAAAGGAATGGGAGTTACACCAACGTTTGTTTAGCGTAGGACGAAGACGAAGGCACTCGCTTGTTCCGGAACATCATGTAGCCGACTGGCAATACGACTCCGATCATCATTATAGCGGCTCCGATGAAGTACCTGCCTGGGCTAGGTGGTTCAACCTCTAGGAAGATCCTAACCTGCATCATAGGGATTTATGAAGTGAAACAGAGAAAGATTTCAAAGTAAATTAGATGGAGAACCGAAACTAAAAAACTATTGATCCAAAACAGTTCGCTCCGAACGAGATCGGATCGGGGCGACCAAGAGAGAAACGAGTACTTACAGGCATGCTGGCGAAGTCGAAAGCACAAAGATTCGTTGTGATTGCACTCTTTAATCGTTATCACTGCAATTGGAGAAAGGGCTGACGCACTGACGAGAAGGATCTTGGCAGCTTTTGTTTGCCGACGCAAAGGGCCTAGCGAACCCGCCAGAAAGATTTTCCGCCTCCACTGACAAATTTCGCATTTCAATTATTGGCAAGAAACAGAGTAAATTTTTAAATAACGAAATTAAATTTAAACATAAATCTCTCTTAAAAAAACAGGTGAGTTTGCAACAACTTTTTGATATTGAGGTTAACAAAGATGGATCCAGATCCCCTACCCATCTTAATTTTTTTCTGCAAATAATTTTTTTAATCATCAACGTATGGATAAAATAAAAGGTATTTTGATAATTTATGATTTACATTCATGAAACAACATATGAAAAAATTAAAACCATCAAATTCTAATATATGCAGCAATCCCTAAATTATGTTGTTAATGTAATTTTAAACATGACATAATAACTAATACTCCTAATGTCCTTGATATAAAACATATTTAGCAAATTTAATTAAGGGTAAATGATTTTTGCAGTCATTGGAGATAAGTTATCTTTAGTAACCCCAAAACTACGTCGTTTTGGATTAATAAAAGATGTTTTCGTAATTTTGTACATTTCATTAATTCACCTAAAATTACGAAAACACCCTTCATTAATTCAAAACAACGTAGTTTGGGGTTACTAAAGATAACTTATCTCCATTGACTAGAGAAATATTTTTCCCAATTAAATTAATGAAGTTAGTTAAGTGTCGGCTTGTTTTAGCTTTTTTAGAAGTGTTTTTACGACTTACAAGGTAAATATACGAAATGAGTTTTATTTTGACTTACGAAAAATTGCGATGACTAGCTGGTTTCCTAAACCGGCGCTAAAGTTTGTTAATTTAACATGTGCTCCCTTTGGTTCTTTTATAAAAGCCTAATAAGAATTATCTCACTATTTAATGAGTTTCTTTTTTTCATTTGTGCCCCTCAATAATTAGTTAAATGGTTGGTGATAATTATGTCTCTCTTACTTGCCCCTCATAAATAAAGACATATATGAAAAAAAAAATATATTTCAAGACATACTTATTATTTTTAACTAATTTTAATTGTTTTCTTAAATCACGTAATTCAAAGTAATAAATGTGTTTTTTACTCTTTCGCCTCTATTAATCACAATAAACAAAAAGAATTTATTCATATTGACTTTTAGAACCAATCATATATAAAGGCAAAATTGAAAATCTAGTCCATAATTATTAAGTCAACTAACTTTTCTTGGTATGTGATAGTTAATTAATTTGGACTTATAAATAGGACTAGAGTAGTATTTTCTAAAGCACCTTAACCATTTTCCTTAATTCCTTCTTTCTTTCTCCTTATTGATTATTGTTGAGGGAACATCAATAAAATAATTTAAAGAAAAAGTGACAAATGTGAGAAATACAGTATGTCTTATATTTAAGATCAAGATCAACTCCCAAAATATGTCTAATATTAAATATGGGAAGGAGTAGTTCATTTTGCTATAATTAATCTTCAATATAAAAATAAAAAATATAGGGTTATGATCCAATTTTGCCACGAAAATTATAAAAAACAATGTTGATTTGAAAGTTTTTTCAAGGTCAATGTCGCCCCTAAAATTTTTAAATCGTAACAATTTTATCTTGACTATTATTCATATTAAGTTTGATCGTTTGTTGACCAAATTTGTTGAGTTGTCATTCAAAAATGTGAACCATGAGAGTTATTTTTTAGTCGTCATTATACATTATCTATAACATGACATGTTTTGTTTTTAAAACACTCTATTCATATTACTCCCTCCGGTCCTAATTATAGGACAACATTTGGGAGTTGGTTTTGGTCTAATTATAAGACAACGTTTTAATTTTTGTCAATTTCTTCCTAAAATACTCATATTTTATTCTCTCAAGTGTGTTTGGCTTTTGGTGAATGATGATTATATGTATATGGGTGTGTAGACTCTTCCAGTCATTGAAACTTTTAAATTGTTAAATTTTAATTTATTTATTGATCAATTGTCGTTAATTTGCCAATATATATATAGACTCTACTCACAAATATAGATACATATATACACAGACACATATATATAGACACACACACTCACAGATATATATATATATATCTGTGTGTGTGTTTCTGTCAATATATATGTGTGTAGATATATATGTGTGTGTACATATATAAACACACATATATGTGTGTAGATATGTGTGTGTAACTGTGTATATATCTATATTTATACATATATACACACATATATGTGTATATAACAATACCATTATTTTAATTAGAAATTGTGTGGAAATGAAAATTCTAAGTTGGAGAGACATGTGGTAGAGGTTGTTGATTCACTCTTATTTATGCCATTTTAAATTTATATAAGGGCATTTTAGGAAAATAACTAAAATTAACTAATTTAACTTCTCTCATTAATCTCCCCAAAATCGGTTAAATATGTCATATAATTAGAATGGGAGGGAGTATTTCATTCCTTCATTCCCTCTTCTCCTTATTATTGTTGATGGAACATCATTATGGAATAATTTAGGAAAAGACTGACAAATATAAAAAATATATTTTATATTTATAACCAATATCAACTCTCTAAATATGTGTTATATTAAAAACCGGAGGCAACAATATCACACGTAAGAGAAGTAGAAGACATATATGATAAAACATACATCAAGGTGCATCATAGGTGATGTAACTCATCTTTGGAGCTATTTGCATTACAGGAGAAAATATTTGATTTTAAGAATTAATAGGATATTATATAGGGAGAATCGTTGAAAAAAAATTATTTATAAATTTTATCAACTAGAAGGACCTGATATATTTTTCATACACAAAAAATACTAATAATCTGCAAAATTATGTATATATACAGAAAGTGTGGGTGTTTAAATTCAGGTCTTTCAACGTAATAAATATTTTAAACAATGAAATTTCCCCAATTTTTCCTAGCAGATATTATTGAGACTTTAATTATTAATTGCACAATTTTTGTCACCAAATAATTTATTTTCTATTTTGTTTTTTTTTTTTATAATAGAAAAGTTTAGGAGGGGTTCGACATCGTCCTCACTGCGCCAGCAAGACGCCCCGCGCATTTCTATGAAGACTTACTGGGATTTACGAGATCGCTTTACCAAAGGAGTCTCAAGACGGCAAGAGAGGATCGAACCCACAACCCAAGAGGCCTAATCCTGGATCCCTTACCATCTATGCCAACTCACAGACCTCTTAACCTGATTTGAAGTTGTGATTGTGAATTTGTGATCAACGTCTTTGTAAAGATGTCATCGGGCAAAACTAAAAGTGTCTTTCAATCTCATGCATGCACAGAGAGACTAGTTTTCGTGCTCTTTTTTCTTTTCTTTTTTTCCTTATATATATGCAAGAGATTGGACAAATAGTTGATCCACTTTAATAATATCAGATTTAAATATAATTTTTAGATTGCACCCTAGTTCTAAATATAAAATAAAGTTGGAGAGATTAAGAAAGTTAAATAACTTATTTAATCATATTGTGTATATTCAGATTATATATTAGTTTATTAGTCAAACTAATTAGTTTGGAAAAAAAAAATACTCTAAAGTAATTTAATTAGCTTCCTTAATCTCTAAAAAAAGTTAACTTTATCTTATATTTAAGACTAAAACGAGTAATAATTTACTATTGTCAGCGGCTCAGAGCACAAATCCAAGATCACAGTGCGTGCGTCTCATGCTTGCTTCTTATTTATGATGATAAAAGTAGTTTGATATTACTCTCCCTCTAGTTCAAAATACAAGAGAGCAAATTTATGAGGGTGTGTGATTTTTTATATAAGAGTTTTTTTTTTCTCACCATTTAATGTTTTTTTTAACAAAATTTTACTCCTAATTAATTATATGTTTTTCTCATTTATTTTTTCCACTCATTCTCTCTCACATATATTTTCACCCATTCTTTCTCTCACTCAGCACGAAACTCATAATCCATGAGCCTGCCCACAACCCAATGTAATTGGGTCATTTTGAGCTCGCCCAAAAAGATTCATAATGGGGCGGGTTCTAACCCGCCCATTTAAGACTTAAATGGGCAGGCTATGGTCACACCTACGGACTACCCATACCCGCTCATTTAGTGTTTTTTTTATTAATTACCCATCTCATTCCGCATTCTGACATAAAGTAAAGGCGTTCCTTGGCTCCCCATCCTAGATAAATTTATGTTATGATGGTACCACTCTGGTCCTATTTATAAGTCCAGTTTAACCAAATCTCACATACCAAGAAATTTTAGTTGACACAATGATTATGGGGTAAATTTTCAACTTTGCCATCATTTATGATTGAGTATTTTTCAACTGTTTCTTCTCTCTCCATCTTCATAGATGCAATTAATATGGGTAAAATTGTCACAATCTTATTTATTACTTGAAACTGAACTTATAAATATGACCAATTTTTTTGATCAAACTGGACTTATAAATAGGATCAGAGTGGTACTTGTCTAAATTTGTATGAATTATGATTATTAAACTTTGAAGATTCAGATTTCAAAATTTAGAATGACGATGAATGTTTAATGCTTATAATATTTTTTTAAAAAAAAAAATGAACACATCAAATGTAAATGGGTAACTAAAAACCCAAAGTGATCCCGAAATATTTATGTATTTAGTTTACCGTTTACACCGATTTAAATGGGTTGAGGTATGTGTATGAGTTAGCCCATACCCATTTAAAGTTCAATGGCGGGCTATGGGTTTGGCCTCAGTTGCCCAACCCGCCCATTACTCTACTCTATCTCACTCACCTCTCCATAAATAGGGATTTTTTTAAAAAATAAGTTATATATTTTATATATTTATTATCTTTAACGAATTTTTTGAAACACATAATTTAATTATGGCTAAAGTATACATTTGGTCCTTTATGTTTGCCTTTGGTATCATTTTAATTCCTTAAGTTTGTAAAGTACATGTTTAGTCCTTTAATGTTAACACCGTTAGTTTTATTTAACGGTAAATACTGACTCAACAATTTTAAGTGATGATTGTGCAATTAAATGTTGATCAAGCGTGCTTAATATGTTAGTATTTTAATAAATTAATATTTTAAATCATATTAATTAAAAAATATTTAATTTTCTTGAAAAAAATATATTTAATCTTCACAAATGGTGAAAAACCACAAAAAAAAGTATGTGAAGATTTTTTTCAATTAATATGATTTAAAATATTAATTTATTAAAATACTAACATATAAGCGTGTTTGAATGACAACATTTAATTACACAATCATCGCTTAAAATTGTTGAGTTAATATTTTCCGTTAAATCGATTAATCAAGTAACATTGCGTTAATTCAAACGCTGATAATTTACAAACTTAAATGACTAAAATGATCAGAAATTCAAACATAAAGGATCAAATATATACTTTAGCCTTTAATTATTTAGCCCTTACGTTTTAAATGGTCGGAGGTGGTATTTGATCCACTTTCTCAGGCAATTAACTGTTGGTCGGGATTGGTTCATTCACAGAATAATTGAATAATTCAGGGAAAAAAAGATCAAATAATTATATAGCCACTTTCATGTTGATCATATGGTTTAAAATTTTCGATGCTGGAGATCCATTAATCTTTTACAGACACTATGTGATAGTGAATATCAGACCGACACGTCCAAATTATGTGGCCAAACTCTTTTACTCGATGGAATCCATCACTTTCGAGCCATAAATTTCTGGGGCCACTTCTAGCTATTTGATTCAATCAAACAGATGAAGAAAGAAGAATCCGAAAGCGATCGATTCCGCTTCACGATTTCAAATATGTGTGCGCCCATGTACGTCAATACCCTGAAAATTCCAGAGGAATGCGAATATACGGTAGGTGACAAGTGATTATCAGTTATTAAATTAGGGTTCAGATTACAATCTTGTTCCCCTGATTGATAATAACTCACTGATAAAAAGATTTAATTAGGTCTCGCATGAACTGTGAGAGCCTAACTTGGAATATGACCTCTACTAGTAATCAATGGCTACTCCTTCATTTACTACTAAAGGCACAACAAACACTCTTTCGGGTCCACTCATTGATGGCTCTTTAAATCCAATGCCTGTTCCTATCACAAAATCAATTTATCATCCAAAGTGACTTTTAGGTAAGTTTTTTAGCTTTAAGCAGCTGGAAAAAGAAAGACTACATTATAGACTAGTTTCATGTAACATTCATCTTCATCATTACGTTAATTAATTGAATCTAATCAATGCTGATATTTTTGTTAATTCCTTCTTTTTAGTTCCCAGTAACTCTCTGTGCCAGTAAAACATAAATTGGACGGCCTTGGTGAAATCAATGGGAGGAAGAAGAAGAAGAAGAAGCCAAGTTGAGAAGGGAAAGTTCTTTACTGAAAATTGTCCCACCGACCAGGGTGGTCCTGCTAGTTTAGTTTATTCGAATATAAAAATCGACCGAAAGTACGTACGTTGAACGCAAAACTCACACGAAGACATAGAGGTATTCTCCTACGACCATAAATTTATAATCTATATTAGTTTACGCTAGAGGGCTTTGTTTTGCATGAGCTCTATATCTGGGAACCATAAGCCGGGTCTCCTGGATTATGTTCGTTAAATTTATTAGTAGATTAGGTTTTCGAGCTTCGTGAACTTCTGATTATGTCGATTCCTTTTGAAATTCTGTAATGAAAACCCCATCCTACCCTCGTGCTGGTTCAAAGCACTAGATTTCGATCCTTGTTCCTGTAATCTTGTCTGGCCTTGATGCCCCTGGGCCTTGTCTCTTGTGTATATATATTTCAAGGCTGAAGTTGGTCTCAAAGTAGGTGACTTGGTCAAAAGCTTTCTCTTGATTTTTGAGGTTGTTAAGCTCTGTAAAGCAGGTTTCTTTCCCTGTTTCTTAATGTTTTTCTTTATAGAATAATCTGTCTCTTGCCATTTGGTATTTGCTAAAGGATCTTCTCAATTGGATTTTCTTTTTACTTCTCTCAGGTTATCAATTCCACAAAGATTTTGTAAAGTTCAGACCTAGTAACGGAAGTACTTTATTTGGTACTGCTCTGGGAGACCTGGTACATTCAAAGAGACACAAAACGATAACCTTTACTTTTAGCTTCTCCAAAACTGATTTTGTATTCTGGATAATTTGTTAACTAACCTTATTTTCTGCTTTGTGGGTCTTGTGTTGCGTGCCTAATGTAGCATTGCAGGCTTTTGAATAAAAAGTGTGTTTGTGTGTGTATATAACGATCTCAAGGAACTGAACTGCTTGGAGCATTCAGAACTTGTCTGAAGCAAAAATGGAAGGTGGTTCGTTTCCACCATGGAAGAATGGTTCCTGGTATGGGCTAGAGGAAGTGGAAGAAAACAACGAACTTGAACTGGTTTCTTCATTGCCAGCCATACCTCAGCCACCGACACCACATGAGCCTATGGAGTTCCTATCTAGGTCTTGGAGTCTCTCAGCTTCTGAAATATCCAAAGCTCTCTCAGAGAAACAGAAACAAAATCTCCTTGATAAAAATCTAGACACATTGCCACTAGCTATTTCAGCACCTCAACTTGTAAGCCATCTGAATCCTTAATATTATTACTGATCATTTCTTGGCAGAATTGTGTGCTAGAGCTTGAACTCTTGTTCTCTTGCTTTTTGCAGCCAGGGAAGGCCGTAAGTTCTAATTCTACTCATTGTAGAAGAATTAGCACAATTGGTAAATGGTTTCACCAAAAGCATAATGGTAATGGTACTAATAATATGTCATCAATGAGAAGGAAAGACAGGGTACGTCTTGAAAATGCTCGTGTACATTCTGCTGTGTCCATTGCTGCTCTAGCTTCGGCCTTGGCTTCTGTGGTGGCATCAGAGAGCTCCAAATCCTCCAATAATGGCAATCCTTCAAAATTGAACCTTTCTCTGGCTTCAGCCACTGAACTCTTAGCATCTCATTGCATTGAAATGGCTGAATTAAGCGGAGCTGATCATGAGCGGGTGGCTTCCACCATGAGGTCTGCCATTGATATTAGAACTTCTGGTGATTTAATGACTCTAACTGCTGCTGCTGCAACAGGTGCTTGCTTACTTTTGTCTAATCTTGTAAGATAGTTCTTATATAAGCTATTCATTCGCTTATAGATTCTTCTTGCATCTTTTAAAATTAGCCCTGCGAGGAGAAGCAGCTTTGAAAGCGAGATTGCCCAAGGAGGCAAAGAAGAATGCGTCCATTAGTCCCTATGATAGGGGAATACCTGAAACGCACTTGTTTGCTGCTTTTGACGGTCCAGTGTGGGAACGTCCTCCTCCATGTGTGGGAGATTTATTGCTGCTAACACGAAAAGGTGATTGGCTAATATCTATTATAGTTAAAAGCTACATTTGATCATTCATAGGGGTGGTTCACTGAGTTGGATTTCCTTAGTCCTTAGTTCATGAGTTCCAAGTCTTCCCTTTTATTCAGGTGCTTTACAATGGAAGCATGTTTCTGTCTACATCAACAAGAAATGTCAGGTATAACAAATTTATCCCCAGACTAACAAATGTTATGTTACAGTGGACTTTATCATCAACAAGGCAACAAAGGTTATATTCTCAATTATCATTTTCCCAATTCTCAGGTTAAGATCAAGCTAAAAAGCAAGTATGTTGGAGGAACCTTCTCCAAAAAGAAAAAATGTAAGTGTTTGCTACAAAAAAAGGGGGGAAAAAGCTCTTATTTTTCCAACTATGAAGCATCTATTTTACTGGGTTTGGAGTTGTGGATTCTGAAAGATCCTTTGTAAAATATTGTGTTAGGTATGGTTTATGGAATTTGTGATAAAGACACTGCGTGGCCGTATCAAAAGGAAAGGGAAGCATCGGAAGAGTTATATTTTGGCCTCAAAACAGCACAAGGTCTTCTAGAGTTTAAGTGCAAGAGTAAACTCCACAAGCAGCAATGGGTTGAAGGGATAGAGAGTCTTGTTCGTCAACTCAATTCCCTTGAAGCAACACAGAGTTCTCTGGAAACCTTAAGCATCACTAACAGCATATAATTTGTTCACACAAAAGTTTTCCCAAAGGCCTGTACTCCAATATATGTGCGTGTGTGTGTGTGAGTTCTACACTATGATACAGCAATAAAGCAAATCTGATGTCCAAATGTCAAGTTCATGACATAACCATCCAATTTTGAAAGGAGTATATGTATATAAGACATAACAATTTGAGATCATGAGATGGTGAGGTATGTTTGCAATTTTCTCAGGCTATCTGGAATTTGTAATTCTTGTTTCTTTTATTTATAAAACCCCCGATACATAACGTCACAAACGGAAGGACAGAGGTTAGAGCAATCTTGGTCGACAAAACAAGTGGAATTTGTTATGGGTTTGGTGGAAGTATGTCCTTGCCAAAAGGGCAGGCACATGTGCCTTTGAGGCAGAAACTAGGCAACCCAATGTGTGGTCGACAAAACAAGGCGGTTCTTTTTGCAGCCTCTGGCGTCGCATTGTTTTTCGCAATCTTCATCAGTTTTGCAAGCTTTGGCTTCTCCAGAGATACGTGCGACAAATAAGAATGGCGTGTTAATTTTAAAAGATTCATTAATACTGAGTTAGATAGGGACATTGGACTAACTGGATGCAATGGTGAAGAAGAAAATCAAGAAAGTCAACTTCCTTAAGGTTGTATTCATGTTTTCCGATAACCGAAAGAGCCAGATGCTGGATGATAAGCTCTAGCGCTCTATTTGTGACTTGGCAAAATGGAAAGAATGAATGTTGTGTCTTAGTTTATTCATATATGAACGTTACATATATATATTATGAAGATTATTAAGCCAAGGCGCCTATTAATGAAGATTATTCTTAATCCCTACAAATCGGGGATTCCTATAAATCTAATAAATTTTTATGTAATTAACTTGAGTGGAAGTCTATTATGCCACTACCTGGTTCTTAATATAAATCCCAATATAAATGGGATTATTAATAAATCTTAATCCCTACAAATCAGGGATTCCTATAAATCAGAATACAATTTGCTATGTAATCCCTGTCACATAGCCACTTGAGTGGATCAGTTGAACGTCTATTATGCCACTGCCTGATTCTTAATATAAAGTTTTGTTTGTAGTACTAGTAACGTGTGTACAAGTAACCAAAAAAAAAAAAAAGTAACTTGAATTCGAACTTGAAATTTGGATTATTTATTAAATGATTAAATGAATCTTTAGGATTTGTTGAATGTTGTTTTCATTAAATTACATTAAAGTCATTCATTGATATTAAAAGCCAGCGTTCATTGGGAGTAGAATCCTTTAAAGTCATTTATGCTTGAGGAATGTACTAATGGTAAATACTTCTACATTCATTAATATAAGACATATTTACCTAATTTGATTAAATTAAGAAAGTTAGTTGAGTTATGGAATATGATATGTATTTTCTAAAACACCATAGTTAATCTTCCTTAATTTCCTTAACCCCTCCCCTCCTTTATTATTGTTGTGGAAACATCAATATAAGTGAATTAGGAAAACATTGACAAATGTAAAAACTATGTCTTATATTTAGAATTAAGATCAACTCCTCATATATGTCTTATATTAATGACCGTAGGGAGGTAAACACTTATTTAAAAAACCTTTTTTAAAGTTAAGGGACTAATTGAAATCTTGTATAAGATTAAAGAACTAAAGGAATACTTCTGCCTCTTTTTAACTGTACTTTTGCATTATAAGAATGGTAAATGGTTGTATTTATAAGTCTTAATTAATTAACTCTCATATACAGAGGAGAGCTATTTAACTTATTAATCAATGGCTAAATTTTCAATTTTATCCTTATTTATGAATGATTCTAAGAATTAATATGAATAAATTCTTTTCGTTTATTGCAATTAATAGGATAAGATTGTAAAAATTGCATTTATTACAACTTACAATAAAGACAAAAAAAATTATAAATAAGACTAGAGTAATAAATATAAACAACTCATGCTATGTATGTATAATTTTAATTAAAATTAGAACAACAAAAAAAGCTTAATATGGCAAAGATTGGGAAATTAAATTGCAGTTATTATTTACATTTTATTAGTCTTTCTGGTCCTTTTCATAAGTAACTTTATCTTTCTTAGGCATGGTCTTTTTTCATAAGCAATTTTCTCCTTATGTCTCAAAATTTAAGCTATTTTTTCCTTTTCTACCCCTATTAAATACATATATTTATATTAACTATCTCTCATTCACTACTTCCCTTTCATTTAGTTATTTATTACACATTTTTTCTCATATTTGTTACTTATTCTTTTTCCTATGCTCATTTCATTAATAGGGGTATATTTAAAAAAATGTGTCATTTTTTATACATTTATTATTTTTAATTAATTTTAATCGTTAATTCATTTTGACAAATAAAAAAGACATAAAAGGACATGGGTAGTAATTATACAAGCAGAAGCTCCTTCAGTGCACTGAGTGGATGGTGAAAAGTCAAAGATACAATTTCCACACACAAGCAAGAAACCAAAGCATAAGAAACTTGTCGCACGCACACGATCATATGACTTAAGCGTAGCCTTCAGCCGGAGGAACTGGGGCGTAGGAACCAATGAAAACATCACCATAGACGAGCCCAGCCAAGCCGCCACCGACCAAAGGGCCAACCCAGTAAATCCAGTTATCCGTAAAGTTGCCGCTGACGACGGCTGGACCGAATGAACGAGCCGGGTTCATTGAACCGCCACTAAATGGACCGGCAGCCAAGATGTTGGCTCCCACAATGAACCCAATTGCAATGGGTGCAATAGTGGCCAGAGAACCCTTCTTGGGATCGGCCGCCGTGGCATACACAGTGTAAACCAATCCAAAGGTCACAATAATCTCAAACACTATCCCTTCTCCTGCACCCACACCTGCTGCGAGTCCATGGGTTGGAATGGCCTGCCATACACATTCAAACATGATCATGTTCATATGCTTTTGTTCCGGAATACTTTTATACTTTACCAAATAAAGTTTGTAGTGCAAATTACACTACAAATTTTACCCTATATTAGAACCGGAGGTAGTATTACTTTTGATCATAATTATAAGAGCCCAATAGTTGGTTATTTTGATTATAAATAGAAGACCCTAGTTCCCTTTACCTTCTAAACTTATGATTTTCCACCTAACGTATTCATTTTAATAATTACACATAGTAGGGGCTATCAAGGGGTGGTTACACTTCATATGATTAATTATTTAAAAAAAAAAAAGGAAAACCATTATAAATACTTCATTCAGTCCTTGATATAAAACCGTTGATTTTTTTAAAGAAATTAAGAAAGCTAAATGAGTTGTTTCAGAGTATTCATATTTATCATTATTCTCTAAACTAATTTGTCTAACTTATAAAATGATATATAACTTAATGATACAGAATATATGTTATGATTAAGTACTTCACTTAATTTCTTTAATCTCTCTAAAGAAGTCAATTGAGTTTTTTTATTTAGGACTAGAGGTAGTAACTAATTTAATTAATTTTCTTAATACTAGACGTACTATTTACCATAGTAAATCACTTGAAATTAGATAACTCTAGTCATGCACCAAATTACATGGGTTATTTGAAAACCGCAGTTAGTTATAAATACCTTGCCACCAGTAACAAATTTAAGGAGGAGGCATGCGACGATGGAGCCAAGCAATTGGAAAATCCAGTAGAAGAAGCCAGTTAAGATGGTGATGTTGCCTCCAATTGCCAATCCAAAAGTAACCGCCGGATTCAAATGGCCGCCTGAGATGTTGGCCGCCACCGCCACGCCTACAAACAAGGCAAGCCCATGGGCCAACGCCACCGCTACCAGTCCCGGCGCATCCAAAGCTGCTCCTTTTGTTAGCTCACCTGTACATACACATACATATAAATTCCAACATATAACCGCTAATTAACTGCCGGACATATACAAGCGAATTTCAGTGACTATTTGATTATATATACTCAGCCTCCTCCTCCTCCACTACTAAATATAAGATCTAGCCAGATCACTTACCGTAAGCGATGGCTGATCCAACTCCAGCAAAGACGAAGATAAGAGTAGCGAAGAACTCTGCTACATAAGCCTTAATGGAATCGACGTTAAAAGAATCGGGAAAGCTACCAAATGCTATCTTCACCATTTTCAATCCCCTGAAGCAAACAAGCCTCTTGCCTAGCTGATCTTCTCTGAACCTATTAGTGTGGATGTGTTTATCAGAAAACTATGCCTAGCTTTATATATACAAACACACAAACACAAGTAAAAAGCGCCATCGCCGGCCTGGCTGGCACCGACCAGGGGCCACAATGGTGTTTGGATGACGCATGATTGAAGACAACCAAAACCACGTTCCTTCTTCTCTTTCTTGCATGTATCAACAAGCTTGTTTGGATCAGTTTTTTTATATATTTAATTTAATACTACTATAAAACTCAGCCAACTTTTTTAAAGACATCACTGAAGTTAATTAAATTGATTTAATGTATTCATATTTCTTATTTTTTTTTCCTTCAAACTAAATTATCAAGCTTATAAACTGATTATAATTTTTAGCTCACAATCTCTCGTAAAAAGTCAACTAAATTTTATACAGTATTTAAAATGGGGTGTAGTTTTCATGATGAGCAAAAGGACGATTTTTAAAACGAATAAGAAACTTATAATAGGAGGAGTGGATAGGCATGTAGCGCATGTTCGCGAAGAATATTATCAAAGTACACTTCATCGACTTTGAAGAAAACATAGTTAATGTCAGACATCACTTTCCTGGACCAGCAGAAAACAAAAAATTAATCATGATGATAAGGATGACGGCAATAATAAACTATGGTTGTGAATCAGTAGGATTATATAATTCCACTTATAACAAAAGATTAATGAAGAACGAGTCTCATTCTCATCTCTTCTCTATCGTATAGTATATATTCTCTACCTAATAATTGTCCTATTCAATTGTGGCCGAAAGAATTATATATATATATATATATATATATATATATATATATATATATATATATAAATAACAGAGCCATATCTGTTATATAATACAGCCTGGTTAGCCTCAAATAAAGTCTCGTTCCAAGGAATTGTTTAGTTCCAGGATTGTTGAAATCAAGTTACAAGAATGGTTGGACGGTTCATAGTGGAACGGTTCAAGTGATGCTGCTTTGTCCTTTCTTTCTCCACTAAGTGGACGAACAATTTTTTTTCAGCAGAAGCTTCCAGAATGATGATCCAGGAATGAGTGAATTTTCTGTGCATATTAGAGTATTATATATGGTAAATCATTATGTTATTTGTATAAAAACCAGATTTAAAATTAGGGCATCATTTGGTACTTAACCCAATTTATTTTACAAAGATGATATTTGGGGTTAATAGCTAAAGTAAATGGAAATGAGACACAAATTCCAAAGAGAGTGAGAAAGAGAAATATTGTCCATACAGAGTATGTTATGTCAGGATCCGGTTGAGGTCCTCTTCGGCCTCCCATCCACTGCCATTCCCTTCTTTAATACTGCATTGTTTTGATGCAAAATATACCTGATCTCTCTTTTTTGTTTAAATATTAAGGGTACAAAAAAGAGATTTCAAGATACTGCAAACGGGTACTGAAAAAATATTGATAGGTAACCATGATCTTGAAAAATTATTTTAGGACGTTGAAAAAATATTTCGGAATAGTGATGAAGTGTACTAAAAAGATAGTTCGGGATATCTTTTTGATGTACTAAAAAAATACTTCATGATCTTGAAAAATTATTTTATGATGTTGAAAAAATACTTCATAATCTTGAAAAATTATTTTAGGACATTGAAAAAATATTTCAAGTTCTTGACAGTCGAAAAGATACTTTGAGGATCTTGGTTTTGTACTAAAAAAATACTTTGTGATCTTGAAAAATTATTTTAGGAAGGGTTAAGTACCAATTTTGCTCCTGAAGTACGCACCCATGAGCAATTTAGCCCCTTAAGTTTTCGAAGGAACAATGTTGCCCCTGAAGTATCAAAACGGAGCAATGTTGCCCCTCTGTTAGAAACCCTAACGGTCAACGTTAGGGTTTCTAACGGAGGGCAACATTGCTCCATTTTGATCTTCGGGTAAACATGCTCCTTCAAAAACTTAAAAGCAAAATTTCTTTGGACATACTTTTGGGCAAAAATTGGTACTTAACCTTTTTTTTTTTGTGGTGTTTGAAGTTTGAGCTTTCTTTGAAGTTTCATATCTCTAAGCTCTCAATACATTGTAATTTTTTTAATTTATTTTAAGCTTACAAATTTAATTTTATTAGTAACATATATTTTAATTTGCTCGATGTATTTTTTTATATTAATTTTTTTTTGCAATTGAAAAAATATTGCCATTTATATATGTTGAAAATTAATTGTTAATATAGGTCGTATATTAAAATACGTAATAGTTCATGCATTTTTTTATCTATTTTTTTCCCTCCTTGAACTGTTTTTTTTAGGTCATGTGTTGAAGTTTCAGATCTATAAGCTCCCCATATATTATAAGTCTTTAATTTTTGTAAACTTACAAATTTAATTTTATTAGTAGCGTATATTTTAATTTGCTCAATATATTTTTTATATTTATTTTATTTTGAAATATGAAAAAATATTGTCATCTATATATGCTGAAAATTAATTAAGATAAAATTAATTGTTAATATAGGTTATGTATGAAAATATGTAATAGTTACAGTAATCTGAAAAAGTATATAATTTTTATTAAAACAATAATACTTGCTGTAGAGCTTGCGTCCGCAAGTCAGATTTTTTTACTTGCACTATAGCAAGTAATATTTTTTAAAAAAAAAAATAATAATATAAGCTGAAGTGCTACAGCTTGTTTTTGTACATGACATATACAAAAGTCAAAAAAGAAGCGCTACAAGCCTACAACTTTCAGTCTTTGTAGTAGTGTTTAGATATATTTATTATTTTTAATTAATTTTAATTATATTTTTAAACCCGTAATTCAATTATTGAACTCTTATGAGTAGGATCGGAGCAAGTATGATTTCGTAATTCTCATCATGTGTCATAGATGAAACTTGAATTTATGCAAACAGATAGTGGGAATTGATCTAGATCGAGGTTGCTTTTAATAATCTAATAATCTATTTAAATGGACTTCTTAGTCATAAATTTGACCAGAACATGGTCTCGCACATGCTTCCTTAATTGCTTCAACCTACCTTATTGATCTCTTCACAAGATTCTTAAATGGAATTGTTCTTCACCAGAGATTAATTCAGGGCCTTCAATTTCACAATACGATCAAGCATTATTGCTCCAATCAAGTTCATGATGACACAGTTGAGTTAAATTATTTCTGACTCGCAGTATTCCATTTTGAGTGTCCCTTTATCATTCAACCTCCCATTAATGATGACACTTTTTTTTTTTTTTCAAAACATAGCTTTTCGGTTGTGAAAATTTAATCAGAAAAACTGGTCAGAAATGCCATAGTTTACTAGATGTGGTGGAATCTGCAGTAACAGCAAAATTCATCATAGTGAAACAGTGAAAACCAATTTAAACTAAAACCAGTACAGAATTGTCAATTTCAGTTAAATGGTTAAGAACCCTCACACCTTCTACCTTTTTCCATTTTCTGATCCTACCAAACGCGGTTTTCTAGTTTCATGTCTGTCTAGCCAGGGCCTAAAATTTCAACACAGTATTCATTTCAGTTTGATTGTTAACATGCAACCTAGTACTGTAACTGTGTACATTTAGGAGATGAATTAAATAATCAATAGACCCTCTGGTGTGGTGACAGACAACTAGAGATAGTTGAGTTTTTGGTGTATTGTTTAAAGGGTTAAGTACCATTTTTGTCCTGGAAATATATGCCGAGAACCAATTTCGCCCTAAAAGTTTCTTCAGGAGTAATGTTGCCCCGGAAGTATAAAAATGTAGCAATGTTGTCCCTCTGTTAGGGTTAAAGTTATGCACCTAACGGATCAACGTTAGTTGACTCCATTATCTTGCCGATGGATTGTCTACGTAGCATCTTTGTCATTTTTTTTTTATAGGATAAGTAACAATTTTGCCCCGGAAGTACATGCCCAGGAGCAATGTTACCTTAAAAGTTTATTTTTGGCTCAATGTTGTCCTGAAAGTCTAAAAACGTAGCAATGTTGCTCTCCATTGATAGCCCTAACGGTCAAACGTTGGTTACCCCACAATGGATTGTGCCATTAAGAGTGTGCCTATAAATATGCTTCCTTTCCTCCTTTTTTATTTGCAATTTTCCTTGTTCTGCAGGAAATTTGCCTTTAAGACTTAAAAGTAGAGAACACTTTAGTTGAGTTTCATGTTTAAACTTTTGTGATAAATGCTAAGTGATTTAAATAATTAATTGAATTTGACACTTTTTATAAGTTTTATTCTCTCAATCATCTCTTTTTAATTATAATTATAAGATCGGTTGACTTTTTTTTTAAGAAATTAAGAAAACTAAATAAGTTACTTAATCATAGTATCTCCCGTTCTAATTATAAGACCAGATTGACGTTTAACAGTTAGGGCTGTCAATGAAGGGACAACATTGCTACGTTTTTAGACTTCCGAGGCAATATTGAGCCAAAAATAAATTTCCAAAGCAACATTACTAATGAGAATGTACTTTCAGGGCAAAATTGTTACTTAACCCGTAAAAAAAAAAAAAGTGACAAAGATGCCACGTAGACAATCCACGTCAGCATAACGGAGTCAACTAACGTTGACCATTAATGTCATAACTAACCTAGCGAAGAAGGGGCAACATTGCTACGTTTTTATACTTTCGAGGAAACATTGCTCCTAAAGAAACTTTCATGGTAAAATTGGTCCTCAGCATATACTTCTGGTACAGAAATAGTACTTAACCCTTGTTCAAATGGGAAACAATTTAGGTGTGTGTTGAGAGTTTAATTAATTATGAGACAAGAAAGAAGCAAAGAGAAGCATGCTCACGTGTACGGCGTTCAAACTGGATTTTGAAAAATGAAAAGCGATTTTATTTACAGGCTTTTCTGAAAGAAATGTCGCCTTGAAGAGCGGCTAAAACTGGAGCCACTAGACGTACATACTTTTTTTTGGTCAAACACTGGACGTACATACGGTAATTAGTCTCTCTGTTACTTTTCTATCTGTACAATTCTGACAAAAGAAAAAGGGATCTTCCCTAAACCATACACGGCTCAATAAGAAAATGGTGCTAGGAAAATGCCGTACCATTTGAAACCAAATGATTGAATCCGCATTTAACACATTTTATTGGATCGGAGACAGTTATATTTAGGACAATATTATTTAAGATAAGTGTCTAAATATATATCGACCACTCCCTGCTTATTTTTTTTTTCTCATATCATAACTATCACGTATTATTTCCGGTTCTAAATGTAAGGTAAAATTTATAGTATAATTTATATTATAAATATTATCTTATATTTAGGATCGAAAAGAGTATTACTTTATGTGTCCATTTTCAAATTGAATCAGACTCAACATTTTTTTTTTTTTTTAATGATTTTGAGGAGCTAATTAAGGTCCCATAATGAATGCTACGGTACTTGGAAGTAGACGACCCCTCTAAACTTATCATCCCCATATTTTGTTGTATTCATATCTCAATTATCACGTAGAAAATAAAGTTGGATGGATTGCATGATAAATACTACTCCCTATAAAATAGAGTTCACTTTTTTTTTAGATATTACTACCTCCGGTCTTAATTATAAGAGTTAGTTGACTTTTTTTTGTAGAGATTAAGGAAGCTAAATAAGTTACTTAATCATTTCATATGTTGTGTTTTCTTATATTTTATATTAGTTTATTGGTCAAACTAATTAGTTTGAAGAAAAAAATAAAAATAAAAAATACTCTAAGCTAATTTAATTAGCTTCCTTAATCTTTTCAAAAAAAAAAAGTCAATTAGCTCTTATAATTAGAACCGGAGAGAGTACTACCTCCGGTTTTAATTATAAGAGCAAGTTGACTTTTTTAGAGAAATTAAGGAAGCTAATTAAATTACTTTAGAGTATTTTTATTTTTTCTCCAAACTAATTAGTTTGACTAATAAACTAATATATAATAGATACACAACATATGATGTGATTAGGTAACTTATTTAGCTTCCTTAATCTCTCCAAAAAAAAGTTAACCTGGTCTTATAATTAGGACCGGAGGGAGTAATAAAGTTAATTAAATTACTTTCAAATATTTTTATTTGTCATTTTTCTCCAAATCATTTTATCTAACTTATAAATTGATATAGTATAATATAAGGATACATAATATATGATATGATTAAATAATCTATTTAGCTTCCTTAATCTTTCTTAACAAAATCAATTTTGTCTTCTATTTAGGATCGAATGGAGTATTAATGTACAAAACAAATCAATGTAAGTCAACAAACTGATTCAAACACCACTACATAAGGTACTTTTAACATCTGCTTATAGGCCCTTTCTACGTCCCTTTCCATAGGGACGCCTATATGAACAACGTAAACGTAAGTGGCGTCCCTTTTTTAAAATTGACACCTTAACTTTTTTTTTTTAAAAAAAAAAATCTTTATATTTTTTTCTTTCAAGGTGACCCTACAAAAACGTCATCTTTAAATTGGATGCTTCAAATTTCTTTCCTCTACTCAACCTTAATAACGTCAACAACAAAAAGAACATTAGAATTATTCCAAAAAAAAAAAAACATTGTAATTTTTTTGAAAAAATAAAAAGAAAAACCCAAACCCAAACATTAAAAGTGATGCTTTTAGAGCCAAAAACCCTGCATTTGGCATCTATTTTCAAATTGGGAGACTACAAGTGGAGTTTTTTGCATCCTAATTTTGAAAATGGATGCCAAAAATCAACTTTCGGTGTCGTTTTTTTGTTAAAGAGATGTCTAATATAGTAATATGTCAAAATTTCTACACATAATTACAAAAATTAAATGTCATTACCTTTATTTTTTTACTTCTCTTTTTGAAAAATATAAGTTTTTTAAGGAAATAAAATCCCTACTTTATAGTAGTGAAGGGGTCATGACTTAAGGATCAATAATTTAAGTAGGGGCCAACCCAAAATCAGACCAAGTCACAATTAAATATTTAAATAAAAAATATTAATCCACGAGTATATAGAATATTGGTGTATAAAATATATGATAATCTAACAAAATAGTGTCGATAAAGTATGAATACGGTGGACTACTGTTTTTTTAACACAAAACAATATCACTTATTGCTTAATAAGAAATAAAAAAAAAAATGAATTCTAGAATAGCCGATCTGTCCAAAACTATTGGTAATCAAACCGATCAAGAAATTGATTCACCGCCGGTTTATTGTTATGTTGCATAGAACTTGAGTCAAGTTAGATTATAAACAAAAAAGTAATTTGTTATTCTATGTGGTTTATATTAAAAGAGTCTTCTAATTATATCACTTTATAAAGATTAAGAAAAGTAGTTAAAAGTAGTCCCTCTAATCCTTTTTATAAGAGTCTAAAATTTTGAATTGTCTTGACTCTTGACCATTTTTATAAGAGTTTGACAAGAATTATCTAAACATTAAATGAGTTTCCTCACTTTTCTCCTTATTAATTATATATATTGGATTAATTAAAAGGTTACCCTTCATCTTTTATGATTAAATATATTTAAATAAAACACGTAATTCACAATTATATAGAAAATTCGTGTATAGATTATAAGCACACTCCAACAAACATGAAATTGCTAAAGCATAAATATGATGAATTACTGTTTGTTTAAACTCAAACGATGGAGGTCGTTTCTTTCTCAAAACAGAAAATTATAAATTATAAAAGGGGTTTAAACTTCTCATATTACATGAGAAGAAGAAAATTTCTACACACACATAAAATGGTGGACCACACATATATATATTATATATATATATATGGGTCCCACCATTTCATGTGTGAGTGACATGAGAATACACTTTTTCTACAACATGAGAAGTATTTTTCCCATTATTAAAATGGCTGATATGTCCAAAACTCCTAACCAACCGGCTACAAAACTGTTCACTTGTAAATTGCATGGAATTTGAGTTAGGTTACTCCTTACGTTTTTAATATAATCAGGAAGCTAATTTGGTCTTACATATAAGAATTATTTCTCATATTTTTTTTTTCCAAAATTACACTATTGATGCTCTCCAATGATAATAAAGTAAAAGAGAGATTCAACGATGGAGGTTGTTGTGAGTGGTAAGCGGCATGTCGGCTTAAATAAGTGTTGGGAGACTCACTTGTAAATTGCATGGAATTTGAGTTAGGTTACTCCTTACTTTTTAATATAGAACCTAATCAGGAAGCTAATTTGGTCTTACATATATGAATTATTTCTCATATTTTTTTCCCCCCAAAATTACACTATTGATGCTCTCCAATGATAATAAAGTAAAAGAGAGACTCAACCACCAGTTAGCGCAAATGTGTGTGACCGAGTTCGGCATTGTAAATGGATTATATCGGTAGAGAACTCGGGTTGGATTCGGATTAGTCGGTAGGAAAGCTGCGGATAGGATAAACAACCCAAAAAAAAAAGTAAAAGAGAGATTGAGGAATTAAAAAATATGATTAAGCTATTTTAGAAAACACATGTCTTATGAATTAACTTAACTATCTTTTTTAATCTATAGGTCTAACATCAAGGAGTATACTCTCTTTAGTTTTTATTATAAGACATTAACTAATTTAAAAGCATTAAAGTTGTCTAACAATTCAAATGATTTTCAATATTACCTTTACCAATTATACTAAACTCAAATATAATATTAATTAGGGTTAAGAGACAAAAATACCCATAGACTTTTCTAAAAAATACACTTAGCACCATAAACCTTTTTTAGACACAAAACTACCCATGAACTTTGCAAAATGGGGCAAAAATACCATCTCCATTAACTTGCACAAACGATAGTTACTTTTTAAGTTGTGGTTCCCACTAAATGAAATGTGTCAACAATATTGTTCATGGTAGTTTTGCATAGAAAAAAGTTTATGATGTCAAGTGTACTTTTAAAAAAAGTTTAGAAAAATATTTTTGCCCCCTAACCTTATTAATTATTACTTTCTTCCACTACTTTTTAAATATGGGCAGATATAAAAATAAATAAATGTTCACTGAAAACTTGCAAACTCTTATAAAAAAGGATCAAACAGTACTTGTTGGTGTCTTGGAGAAGAGGAAATATGATTAAGTAGATTATAAAAAATATAATAAATCCCTTTTTGAACAAATGAAAAAACTCGCATGTTTTGGCGGGTGAATGAAACAGGAATGCACTGGTGGTGAACCTCTTCGTTTCAAACTCAAAGTCAACGTCCCGCTCAGTCTACATTGTGCGTGTGAGGGTAAGAGTGAGAGTGAGAGTGAGAAAGAGACTCAAGAGTGGGGGCTGATTACCAGATGAATTAATTCCCAACATTGAATGCTCGCAACAACCCTAAGTGATCGTATTGAATTGAGGGCAGACCTGCTATATTTTCCCGTTGTCGTAGTCTTCCGGTAACCACTGCCATTTACTTCACATTTTCCTCTTCCGTTTTTTCTCTCTCATCTTCTTCTTACAATAACCAATCCGATTCTTCTTGTTAAAACCTGCTTATTCGATTAATTGATGCTCATTCCCCCCCTCTCTCGCTCTCTCCATTTCACGATAGATAGATGCTATTACTCTGTGGATATCCTGTGTGTCAAGTTCAAATTGTGTTCAATTTATATCTATATTGAACACACTGATGTTTGTAAAAGAAGAATGTGAACGCTTTCTGGATTAATTAAGAAATACTGTAATAATGGGTGAGTTCCATGTTGCTGAAAAAGGTCAGGCAGAAGCAGGTGGGTATGGAGAGAAAGAAGATTCCAAGGCGTGGCATCCTGTCCAAACTCGACATCGGCGCTCTAAGAGGTCTAGACTTCACAAACTCAATTATGGCTGGTTTTGGCTGTTGTTTCCTCTTTCCTTCCTTATGCATTCTGTTAATGAATTTCTTTCCCTTTTTCAATCTGCGTTATGATGTAGTCTTACACGAATTTTATCTGTGGCATTTCTTTCTGTTTGTGTGGCTTTTTTAGTGAATATGTTAAACTGAGCTTTCTTTTCAATACCAAAAACTCTACGAAACGCCTCAGCTTCTTTTGGCGGTGTTTATCAGTTAATATGAAAAATGAAGGCTCAATTGGTGTTTGTGCATTTTGTCTCGCCATTGGAAAACTAGGTCGCGTTGTGTTGCCAGATTAATTATTATTTTTTATTTGTGTGTGGTGTGGTTTGGGTTTATTATGTTGATCTTGCTCTTTTAGATATAATGCAGTTACCATATCCGATTGTTTTTTTTTTCATGACACTGCATACTTTCTGTTTTTTTTTTCTCCTTCCAGTGCTTCTGACAGGAACCAGAAAATCTCAAGAGGTGGAGTCTTGCATGCCAAAGAGAAAGACCGCAATGAGAATCTTGTGAGACTACAAGTTGAAATTGACTTTCGCTTTGTAATCATATCTTATAATTCCTTTAAAAAAGCAGTGATCAGATGCATGCTTGCACCGCAAATTTATACTTCACTAATTTCCACATGAATTGAACAGGTATCACCATCTTCTGTCTGCGCTTCAAGATTACAAAGTCCTTTGCACGACAATCTATCTTATATCAACAAGAACGCTTTGTCAAATCATAGAGCTTCCTTGGAGAAAGATGTAAGCACTGTATTCAGATGCAAATTGGGTCTTCTTGTTATCTCTGGAATATTTTCTTTAATATACCCTGTGAAAAACTCTGTAACTTTCCACCTGCTGAGATGACTTTATGGGAGGCTGTACTTGTTCTTGGCTTTTAACATTTCACTTCAATCATTTTTTTCAATTATCCCTTCAAAATAGATTGTGATTTTTGAATTTTTTACATGGCGAATAATAATAGGGAGACTCATCATTTTCCAATTTAAAATTGGAAAAGTTGATGATATCATCACGAAACCTATCTGCTAAAAAGTTATCTTTGTATAAACTTGGCTTAATCTTCTCAAAAGGCAAGAGCTTCAGAATAATGTCGTTACGGATTCTGAGCGCAATTCTTGAAAGGACCTTGTCATGATTCCATCTTCAAATAATGAAATTATAATGAAATTGAAATTATATCCAGATAAGCCAAACTTAAAAATCATTTTTGGGTGGGGGTAATACCACAACAATAGGGCTTTAACTGCTAAATAGACGGTTATAGGTGCTGAAGATTCTGACTTGCTTCATGATATTTGGCCATTGCTTATTTATTTATGCGTCAAATCGTTTACTGATTTGCAGTTGCTTAGTATTTATTTTCTGGCCATAATTTATTTATGCCTCGAATCATTTATTGATTTTCAGGTTGAGCAACTTCAATTACGCCTGCAGCAGGAGAAATCTATGCGCATTTTGCTTGAGAGAACAATGGGCCGAGCCTCTAGTACTTTGTCTCCTGGACATAGGCACTTTGCTGCACAGGTAATTTGACATTCACACTTTGCAATAAATAGCTATTATATAATCATCCTATAGGTTTTTCCTGTCCAGTTGCTTCAGTGCGAGCTTGACCACTACAGCAAAATGTTCAGCCATTGATTCTATAACTTAATGTGTGAGAAATGATCCCTTGCTGATAATAATTCGTACTCTAAAAGAAGGCTGTCTTGAAGATTACCTCAGCTTAACTATTTCATGTTCTACTGTACGTTTCTAATAGTCTTGCGACAGACTTCTTGTAACATGGAATCACCTACTAAGGTGTCATGTATTTATAAAGTTGACCTAAATTGAAGAAGATATGCAAAGATACAAGTATTAGGATCTGAGCAACTGATTTTCACGTAGAAAATCATAGTTCGGTGATAGAAGGGCAGGATGGTTCACTTGGTAGTCAGATGTTAGATTTCTATTGGAATGTGCGGTAAGGCCATGTGAGCTTGATGTCTATTACTACCTTGATTTACAATTGTCTTCCAACATGGCTCTTGTAAGATTTTGTTATTGATGTTTCTTTCTTCAGAATGTAAGCAACAGCTGCGAATGTCTGCATTGTGGAAAATAACTCCTTTTGTTTTGCCTTCTCTCAGACAAAAGACTTGATCGCTGAAATTGAGTTACTTGAAGAAGAGGTTACTAGCCGTGAGCAGCACGTGCTCGGTCTGTACAGGAATATTTTTGAAAATTGTGTTAGTCGATCATCTTCTGAACAAAATTCAGGCGTGGCTTCACCAGCCCATGTAAAGCACGAACCCAGGAAGCATCCAAGTATAATTTCAAGTGCATTCTGTTCCTCAAAAAAGTTCCCTCTGCGACCACTGCAAGCTTTGATTTCTACCAATGACTCAAAAAATAGAATGTTTGGCTCAACAAATGGTTCTTTATCAAGTGGCAAAGACGAAATTTATTTTAAGAAGACTTGTGCTGATTCCACTAAGGTAGAGTATAATTGTTGTTCTTTAAATATATCTACGTATGCATTTCTTGTTTGTTTCGATTTTTCTATGACTGGATGCATTTGGCCCAGATATAGAGCATGCGATGTGGACTTACATCTACAATGTAGTTGTGATAGGACTAGCCAGCACTAGAGTAATACGAGTTGCCTAAAGAATCTAAAGAGGAAGGATCGGACATTGTTGAAATTATCATTCCCTTACCATTGCAATGAATTTCTTTCCTGAGATATCAAGCCAAAGTATTCATTTTATAATAACTTTTTCAGCATATAAAAACCAATCCTACAGAAATCTGTATCTGTTTATCTGCTTACAGTTGTCTTAATAATGCTGCATTTACCTTAAGATTTCTCAATTATATGTCATGTTCATGAAAAGTTTTCTCAGATGGATAAAACTCCAGTGTTGCGAACTCTCAAAGACCATCTATACCAATGTCCCAGCAAGTTGTCAGAGGAGATGGTCAGGTGCATGGCCACAGTGTATTGTTGGCTTCGCAGTGCAACCACTGTAAATGCTGAAAATAATAGATCACCATTATTGTCAAGGTCATCAACTAATGCTATACAGCCACGACATGGTACTCAAGAGGATCGAGACTGGTCATGCAAATCGGCAGTTGAGATATCTTGGATATCTACTCATAAACGTCATTCATCTCATGCTTCATATGCCATCAATAACTACAGGTTAATTCTATGAGTATGATAATTTCAAATAAGATGTTTGAAATGTATATTTATTTATAAATCAAAGTTCAATTATTATTAAGTTACCACTCTAATCCTATTTATAAGTCTATTTTGACCGAATCTCACATAGACACATACTAAGGAGAGGTAGTTAATTCAATGATTATGGGTAAATTTTTAACTTTGCCCTCATTTATGATTGGGTATTTTTCAACTGTTTATTCTTTCTCTATCTTCATGAGTACAATTAATATGGATAAAATTGTCACAATCTCATTTATTACATAAAATTGAACTTATAAATATGATCAAATTTTTTGGTCAAAATGGACTTATAAATAGGACCAGAGTGGTAAGTTTATTAGGAATCTCAAGGCAGTGTGCTGAACATTCGGTTCAAGCTCAAATTATTTTGAATATTTGGAAATCTGAAAATTCTACAACTAGGATTCAGTTGGCAATCTTAGCATGAGCAATTTTTGATGAAATTCTATTTCTACATATTTCATTGGATTTATTTATTGTTGTATAGGCTTCTTAAGTTCTGATATACCCATTTTAGTATAATTCTGTTTAAATAGGGCTCGTCAACATAATTGACGGGTTGAGAGGAATGATCATTAGTTAGTTTAGTTTTCGTTCTTTCAAATGGAGAAATTAAGTTTCTTAAGTGAGACTACTGGAAGGCCTTACCAGATTCCAAGGTTTCCTTATTTCTTCTTCCCTGAGGAGATTAGGGAAAGGGTCTTGACACGCACATACCGAAAAAAATTTGTTGAGGAATCGGAGTATGAATGATTCAGGCTTAGAATGTGGGGATTTTATTATTGGAATGCGCACAACCATCTCAAAATTATAAGTACGCATTCAATTTCAAATGATAAAATAAACAAAATCTCTATCTTCCCTCTATCAATGTAAGCCCTCTTTTCACAGTAGTATACATAATGGACACCAAAATAATGATTTAGTTTGAAGACAATTACCTGACGGCTTCTTCTTCTTCTTCTTGGGGTTTTTTTTTTTTTTTTTTTTTTTTTTTTTTTTTTTTTTTTGGGGGGGGGGGGGGGTGGGGGTGGTATTTGTGCGTCTTGGTGGTATGCACACTCTTGTTCTTACTTGCTTCTTACTGTTCAATTTCACTCTTTTTATTGGAGGGGTGGTCGGGAACATAGTGTTCCGGAATTACTTATATGCATACTCATTAAGTTATTACTAGTATTTAAGATTGCATTGGATTTAATATTTAATTGAATTTGTAGCTTGACACTATATTATCTCTTTACCTTCAGGGTTCTAGTTGAACAACTGGAAAAGGTGAATGCCAGTCAAATGGAACGTGACACCCAAATCGCATTCTGGATCAACGTGCATAATGCTCTTGTGATGCATGTAATAGTCATGTGATCAGATATTATGTTTGTCTTACTTATCTACACTACATAAAATTATATAACTTCTCTTCTGCCATTAACAGGCATATTTAGCATATGGAATTCCTCAGGGCTCTCTGAGGAGGTTAGCCTTGTTTCACAAGGTAGGTTTACATTTTTATTCAATTTTATATTGCTATTAGTCAGAAAGAATTTCCAAAGTTTATGAATTTCTAGGAAATAATGTTGGATCCAGAGAACAGCTGGCAGGGCTTAACTTTCTCCAACGTCCTCTCCACAAACCAATGTTCAATTATTGTGATGCCTGTACCAGGAATATGTTTGCCTCTGTAACTAAGTAACTCATTTGTCTCTCATTTCTTTCAATTTGCTTTCTTTTCTCAGTAGAACTCATTTCGCCAGTCCATCGAAATTACTAAGAAATTGCCACCCTTAAAGCCAAGAGAACAAAGATTTGGACCTCATTGTAAGTTTGTAAGCTCCCAGTCTCTTCAGGAAAGGGGGGAAGAAAAAGAAAGAACTCTTCTCTTTGGCACCTTTTTTTCAATCAGTTGTTAACTTTTTGCTGCAAATATTTAAATGACATTGTACACGCTTAGCACTTTCATTTCTTTCACTGGCAGTATTTTTTCTTTCTGTGAGATTGTACCTTTTCTTGTGCCACAATACACACAATATCAAGTAATTGGTAAAATTGTAGTGCAGGCTGCTTACAACATTGGAGGTCATATCATTAGTGCAAATGCCATAGAACAATCAATATTTTGCTTCAGAAGTCCTCGCATTGGACGGGTACTGACCTTACCCTCATGTTAACGAGACAATACAGTGTGTGAGTGTGAGTGTACGTGTTCATATATATATTTATATGATCTCTTACCTCTTGTAAATGCATTTTGTCGTATATCTGAATATGATTATGAACCCGAAGTTTTCAGATACCATGAAACTTCCTACCTTTTCTGTCTTGGCCTGTGAAGGGTTATAGGATTGACACCTTCTGCTTACAGTTTCTATGATAATGTAGAATGGCGCATAGGTATATAAACTAACATACTTGTCATATTTATTGAAACGCGAAGATCAAACTTCAAGCTCAACTTAAATTTATTCTTCTTTATATGGGAGTTGTTTATGGTTGGGAGCACCTTTTTATTCTCCTGATTTTACACATTAGTTTAAAAAAAACATGGTATAATTTTCTGACTGAGAATTTTGATGCTTGGACATAATCTTCTGTTTTATCTAGTTAATTTACTTGTCATTTTTGAACAACAGTGGCTTGAAAGCATCGTATCTGCTGCCTTGAGGAAGAAAAGTAATGAAGAAAGACAACTGATCAGCTCAAAATTGGGTCTTAGTGATGCCCAACCCCTTGTCTGCTTTGCTCTTTGTACTGGAGCCTTGTCAGATCCTGTGGTAATTCTTCTCGTTTATCTTTTTCTATAATAGTGCAGTCTGAATATCGCGGGACAAAGTAAGGTGTTACCAATAATACAGTATTTAAGACTCATGGAGCCTAGTTGAGAAAATATAATTCAGATAAAATTGCTTGCACCCAGACACTTGCAAGAGTTATTAATTAATCTTGTTATGATATGCTGCAGCTAAAGGTTTATTCAGCATCCAATATAAGAGAAGAACTGGAGATTGCCAAGAGAGAGTTCCTTCAAGCAAATGTAATTGTGAAGAAGTCAAGAAAAGTTTTTCTCCCAAAGTTGGTAGAAAGGTATTGCAAAGAAGCCACAATTAGCATAGATGATCTCCTTGGATGGGTCATGCAAAACGTTGACAAGAAGCTGCATGATTCAATACAGAAGCGCCTTGACCGTAAATCCAGTAAAAAAGCATCACAAATAATAGAATGGCTACCTTACAGTTCTAGATTCCGCTACATGTTCTCCAAAGATCTGATAGACAAGCCATGGTGGATATGACTCCTGAACTGCGTGGAATACTGGAATAGATTATCTCGAGTCAAGTTAACTGAAAGTGCATAAAAAGATAAAAAGAATGAGAAAAAGATAAGAAAATATTACTTGAATTTTAAAATCTTAAATCAATGATTACCTGTGAAAATGGGTTTTCAATTGTTATGCTCTTGAAATTAATATCTATACTCTTGTAGGTAACAAGACTGATATGTGATTTTGAACTTCAAGTAGTATTTTATTGTTATTTTCATTAAAAGAAATTCCTTGTACATTTTGCCATAATGTGATATTTTCTCACCTTAGATTCTGTACACTTGCTATTTGAAATTATTATTATTATTATTATTATTTGGTAATGGAAATTATTATTGTGTGTTCTGACTTTTGACAAATCTAATCGCCCTCCTTTGACAAGCGCAATTTTTTTTGGGGGTGCAATTATAATCTACATTTAAAATAATTTTTAGTTATTAATCCTTGTTTTTCATGCAATAGAGATTTTCGGAAAAATAAATCTACCTCATTAATCAATTTGGGTGTTTAACTCCTGTTTATCATTCTCACTCTTTGTTGCTCCTCATATTTTCATCCTCTTGCCATTTAACTTACACAGGATGCCATATATTTTCTGTTGATTTGGCATGGCAATTTAAATTTGCACTTTAAAATATCATGTGGCTATATACAATTTATTCGAATTTTAAGTGTTTTGGTGTATTTCAGCCAATTTTAAATTAATCCTACTCATCTCCTATTCCCTTGCTATGTTATAATTGCTCAATAATATATATACGCACACGAATGACAATAATGAAGAGGAATATTGATTGCTTTGAAAATTTTGCAAAATGAATGATAAATAAGAACACAAAAAAAGTGAAAAACTTTTAAAAACAAATAGGAATAGAAGGAATATTATTGGGTTTTTCTTATAAAATTAATTATTCTGTATATTAGTGTCTAAATATATAGGCCTGGTTTGGTAAGAAGCATAGGGATTGAGATTAGGTCAAGGATCAAGTTAAATTGTATTGTTTGGTATGAGGGATTGAAAATAATTCAGGATTAAGAGTACCCGAAAGTGAGATTGCTACAAAGCCACCTTCCCTAGTACTGAGAAAGCTATCGATTAGAAAATTTTGAGGCAAAACCATCCCAATTTAGAATAAATTTTGGACAGAATTGTCATTCTATAATTCTATTAGGTTTAAATCAACTCTCATCCCTCTCCATTGCCACAAGCATCTCCACCCACAATCAATATTGTTTCATGCGTTAATATCATCTTTAGTCTTTCAAGTTTACTTTTATTTGGGTTTAGTTCCTTTAAAGGCAAAATGATTCATGTTTTTATTAAGTTACAAAGACCAATATTTTATACAAAATAAAAGTTGAAAGGTTAAAAATCTATGGTTTGAGACTTAAAAGATTAACCTTAAAACCAAAATAGCTGTAAATTAGAAAAACTAAAGACTATGTTAACCCTTGTTTCATTTGATGTTTGTGATAATTTCTTTAAGAAATTTATTTTTTAAAAAGGATACTTATGAATGTAGAAATTTATTCATCAGTTTAAACCTTATTATCACAGTAGTGAAGTGAGTCAGGAAAAAGGCGCTCTCTCTCCTCTCTTTTCTCCTCCTCCTTGCACTTCATCTTCTTCATCGCATGCTCCCTCGCCGGCGGCTTGTGCCTTCCACACAAGCCGCTGGCGACCACCGTCTTTGTGCCACAGACGAGTCCGAGTGGTTGTTGCGAGTCCATATATTTGATCTGCGGTCCAGGTGTTTTGGAGTCCAGATCCTTGATCTATGGTCCTTTCTCTCAGAGTTCTGTCAGACGTGGCCTTCTCTCGTCCTTGTGGCGAGCCCTTTCCTCTCCTCTCCGGATCCGATCCGTGGAGGTGAGATTTATCTATTTTTTTATTACTTTTCGTGATCTTTGGGTTGTCGGTGGTGTTTTTGTCTCTTGTAATAAGCAGATCTGTAAGATCTGCGTGCATATCCTCTTGGGTGGACGACTGTATAAACGTTATAAGATCCGATTTTCCCTTGGTAGTTCGGATCTGCGTTCCTGGGGGTAGATCTAAAGAGGCGTTGCTTGTTGTGTGGCCATGGTCACCAAATCTGATTCAACAGAGGAGCATAAGATTTCTTCTGGACATTATGGGTCTTCTTACATCTGAGGTTGAGTTTTTTGTGTTCTTGACCACAATATGGGGTACCTGTACAGCTGCTCTCGTTGCAGATAATCCTTATAAGGAGGTGTGCCCGTTTGGGTGGGTTTTACAACCACCACCTTCTTCCTTGTCATTTCTAACCCCAGATATTGAGGAGGCTGCTTTGCCTATGATTCTACTTCTACTGCTAAATAGTTTATGTACGGTGATTTGGCTGTTTTTGTTGTTGTTTTTATCTTGGATGTATTTTGTTGTTCTAGGATATTGTACCTGTTTTTAGTAAATATAAATATCTTTCCGAGCAAAAACATTAAACAAGTAATTATGCGGGACCACATCCACAACATTTAAACGTACATTCGGTGTAAACATTCGTCTTTGATCCACCGACAATATGTCACTTATGTAACTCAACATTCGAAGATTTCCCTGTATACAACATTAGTAGTTGTATTCATTCCGAAGTAGTCCCGTCTTTTAATAGAATCTTCAATCTGCAATATTGTTAACTCTTGAAAGAGCAACATATAATTGTCCATGTGTAAACACCGAACTTCGATAAATACAAACCTACATTTTGTAATGATTGTCGCGACTCTTGTTAATTGTCATTGTAAAAGATAAAGCAATAGGAAATTGTCTTCTCTTCATACGGAAAGGAAGACTGGTGTCTGAAGGATTCATGTCCATTCTGTGGATTAAAACCTTGTTATTTGGTTTTGACCCATTTATTGTGATTGCCTGGATAACATTCTTTCCTAGATGTGTTACACGCAACCTGGTTCCGTTGCATAACCCAGAAGCTTGATCGATATTCCTTAATAACATTATAGGCACTCCTACCTTGAGAGTAAAGATGTGTAAAGGCAGGCCTGAACAAATAATAGTATTTAAGAATTCCGAGGTTTATCTCTATTACTATTATCTTCACACACACCGCATCTTTTTTTTTTTTTTTTTGGCTCAAAAACACAAACCGCATCTATAGCACAACAATCTAATTCTTTTCCCCTAAAAGGTGATCCGCATGACACGAATAAACGGCTGTGGGGCAGGATCCTCACTATCGGCAATTCCTGAACCTCACGATCGGCAGTTCCTGCACTTTTTTACCTTCAAGATCTCCGATGTCTATCTATTAATTCAAATGCAATCTCTCATGTGACTCTCATTCAAGATGTGAGCTTTAGCGGGAGATTGCTGATTTAAAGGAAACTTCAAAGTATCAATCAAAGTTAGAAGCTTTAACTTTTTTTCTGACGTAAAAAGTTTTATGGGTTGCAGTTTTATTTGTTCGTAGATGTTTTCTGAGTAATTTATGAGTGACAGAGGAAGATTGTGGAAGAAGGGGGCGCTTTGCATCGTGGGAGAAGAGGTTGTGATAATATTGTTTTAAAACTTTATTATTAGGGGCATTATAGTCCTTTTATAATTTATTGCTAGTTACCAAATAAAATTAATCTACTGACTCCATCAAAAAATTATTTCATAGCAAACGTAATTGTAATTCCAACCCCACTCTTAGTCCCAATCCCACTCCCATTCTCTTTGTTGAAATTTAGTCTAACAAACAAAACAAGGTTGCTGTGCTTGATAACATGATATTTCCTCTGATCCCAATTATAAGGCGCAGTTGATTTTTTTGAGATATTAAGGAAAATTTAATTAAATTACTTTAAAGTATTTTTATTTTTTATTTTTTCTTCAAACTAATTAGTTTGACTTATAAACTAATATATGATCTAAAGATACACAACATATAAAATGATTAAGTGACTTATTTAGCTTCCTTAATCTCTCCGAAAAAAGTCAACTAAGTCTTATAATAAGGGACTAGAGGTACTATATCAATAAAATTTGAATTTTTGTTACCAGAATTAAAGTTTTAATTGAAATTGTATGAAATACTTTCTCTTGTTCTTTTTATAAGAACAAAACATTTGAATTGATTTGGTTCATTTTATAAGAGTCCGACAAAAGTTGTCATAACATTAAATGAGTTTATTTTTTTCCATTTGTGACCTTACCAATTCTATATATTGTCTCTTCCTAGGTCACAATTATAAGAAAAGTTATTTATCAAAATTTGGAGAGATTAAGGAGAGAAGTTAAATTAGTTAATTATAATTATCTTCTGAAAATACCCCTAATTAAAATTAAAAATTACATCAAGAGGAAAATGAGTTGAATCGGTAGATAAAAGAGAAAAACGGGAGGAGGACAGAAAAGCATAATTTTTTTTTTTGACAAAATGATGGTTGATGGGCCAATATCTAATCCAGAGTTTTAAAGCATCCTCTTCAATTTAACTATATTTTTCAACTTCTAAAAAAAAAAAAAAAAAACTACTCCTGATGTAGTTTTAAAGCATCCTCTTGAAAATCACATCAAGTTGAAACTTCTGAGAGGTGCACCCTAAATCCTGAAGTAAATACGAAGTTGTAAATATGACTTATAAATATGGATAAAAAGGAAAGGATAATCCGGAACGATATTTTTAAAAATCTTTTATTAAACAAAATTTCCTTTAAAAACAAATTGTTTTTGAAGGAATATTAAAATTATTTTATTTAAAAATAAAGTAGAATCTCTCATTTGATATAATACAAGTGTGGTGTTAAATTAATTATTGTGGAAGAAGTATTAGTAGGGGTGATATGGGAAAAATATGACAAAAATTCCTCAAAATCATTTTATAATAAAAAAGTATAATTGAAGGTGTATATAACATTAATGAATTGCAAACATTATTTACTTTATAAAATATATAGGTGTATTATTAAATTATTGTCTTTAATTATTATTGAGAAAATATAAATAAGGGTATTATAGAAAAAAAAATTGACAAAAGTTAAAACTTGTTTTTATAATTAGGACTAAAACCAACTTCAAAAAGTACTCTTATAATTAGGACTTGAGGGAGTATTAATTAAAGGATTGATGATACTAATGTTTACTTTATTTCTCTATGTTTGTTGCCTCTTATAAATAAGAATATATTTAAAAATAATTTATCTCAAGACACACTTATTTTTTTTAACTATTTTTTTAAACCTCGTAATTCTTATCAGTCTTTCATAAATAGAATTAGAGGGAGTATTTTTGTGTGTGTGTGGGAAAACTAACATGGTAAGTTCAACGTGCAAATGGTAGTTAAATAATGTTTTTAATTACGAGATATGATATTGTTACTACTATTTTTAGTCATTACCAATGTCACTATCACTTTTTCACCGTTAGATCAGAATCTCATATACTTTTATCATTTTTCTCTTCTACTGAGATTTTGATTTAACGGTGAAAAAATGGTAGTGACAAAAAATGATAGTAACATTATTCTATCCCTTTAATTACATGATACTTTTTAATGATGGGCTGTTTGGGTTGGCGGTAGGGGCGGTGGGCAAAAAGCCTATCGACTTTAAAAAAGTCGGTGGGAAAAAAGTCGGGTTATAGATAATGATTTGTGTTTGGATTGATAGTGGTAGAAGTGGAATTACGTTATGGATTGACAATACATACATAACCGTTTTTTTTCTCAGCCGTTGATTCCAAACAGGCACAATACATACATAACCGTCCCTTTTTCTCAGCCACATTAGGAACCCTTTTCAGACACACCCGATTCTGGCCTTCCCAGATCTCATTTTCATTACCACCGTAAGATTTAACTACTTCTCCCACCTGATCCCTTCTCCACTTGTATTAAAAAGTTATCCACCAACGATTGTTGTCCACGTGACGCGGCTTGCCCCGGGAAAGATTGTGTAGTTACCCCTAGTCCCCAGACAATTTCCATAATCAAATCAGGACCACCCACGTGTATACTCTAATGTATTCACGTTGATATCACCTGCGATGACAAACAAGCTCAGTACTTTTTCAATTTCAGTCACCGTCCGCAGCCATTTATTTTTGATGAGTTGGAGAAAAATACGAATACCAAAGTGCATTTTCCTCGGCCTAAGTGACTAGAGGGCAAAACCAAAATAAACTAAGAAACAAACAACGAAAAAACTCACTGAGAAGTATCCCCCACTCTTCGTGCCTTCTGGTTGTTTCCGCTCTTTCTGCTACTGTCTTTCGACGTCGGAACCCTAATTCGATCCGACGGACCTCCGAGCCTCCAGTAAGATTCTGCTGGCCTGTCAGATAAAATTGGCTCCTTTTCTGTCAGCGTTTTTTTTTTATCTTTTGATATTCTGTGGCGTTTCACAGAATTACACTGACCAGGAACTATTTATTTGAAGTAGTAGATGACTGTAAGTTTGGGGAACAGTTGAGATCAAACTGGCTGGATTTCCTCGCCGGATGGAGGGAGGTAGCGTCTCTAGACTTACTTGTTCTGGTACTGTTCGTGTCCAACTTTTATAGGATAAAGGGTTCCTTTTTTACTTTTTAACATTTTTTTCCCTTTACTATTTGATATTTGATTAGGCGGACTCTGCTTATTTTTCTCTGAATTCTGCAGTTTATTTTAAAAAGTTTATATTTTTAAAAGTTTCTTTCTTTCTTATTATTCGGATCGGCTAATAGGCGCAGAGAACAATAGTTCGAGGAATGCTTTTTGTACATCATGGAGTGTTAATCTCTGTGTGACTTATTAATATATCATGTTCGTTAGTTGGTGAAGGAATGTGGTTTCTCGTCTCTCGGGAAGTCGTTGCTGTGCAACCCCTTCTGTGTAATTGTAAACTAGAACTTTTCTTTGACAAGAAAGAAAGATTTTTGCATTATTAATCCCATCAAAGAAATAGTTTTGCATTATTAATCCCATCCTCTTCTGAATAAGTTCTTTGAAGCATGGTCACTTTACCGGCAGCACAGCCAAGCCAACATCCAAAAGGAGAAATAGAGAAAACCCTTGTACGAAATGTAGCTAAGTGAGTTTTGACCTGTATGAGATTTTGTGTTTATAAGAGAATGGTACAAGACAGGACAAGACATCCACGACTTATAATTACAATATTACATAGTGATATCCTACTTGCTCCAATCTTTAATATAAGACATTTTTACCTAATTTGATTAGATTAAGGAATTTAGTTGAGTTAGTTAATATGACATGTATTTTCTAAAACATTCTAGTCATCTTCCTTAATTTCCTAATTCCCTCTCCTCCTTCATTATTGTTGAGGAAGCATCAATAGGGTAAATTAGGAAAATATTAACAAATATAAAAACTATGTTTTATATTTATGACCAATATCAACTCTTCAAATATGTCTTATATTAAGGACCGGAGGTACTAATTAGGCAATTGTAGCCTACCAAATATGGATTAAGATGTGTACTGCATATGCTAACACATGCTCACTATCTAGGAAGCCTATCACATTCCAAATTCCAATACTCCCCTCTCAAGTTGGAGCATGCAAATTATTTGCACTGCACTTGTTACAAATGTGAGAAATGCTTGGTTCCTTTGATGCTTTAGTGAAAATACCAGCTAATTGATCATCAGAACAAACATGGTTTATAGTGAGAGTTCCAGATTTTTTTTAGTCAACAGTCCCAGACGGTATTTTCTCTCTAATGAAGTGGCAATTAACTTAAATATTTTTGGTCCCCTCATGAAAGGCCGTATTGAATGTAATCGGTAAAGCATCTCAATTACCACAAATTGTATCTTGCTTTTATATTCAACTTTGAGTTCTTGAAGAATTCATAACACATATTCAGTTTCAACCTTAGATCTATTCACAACATCTCGTTTCTTGCTTTTGTAAGATGCGATCTTTCCTCTAATGAAAATGAAATATCCTATAGTAGGAAGTCAACCTACAAGGGGTTTTGCCCAACCTGTATTACCATACCCAATTGCTTGAGTTTGTCTGTTATCTCATATAATATGCCTTTCTCAAGTGCCCTTTTGATGTATTTGAGAAGGCATGTTATTGCATGTCTAGGGTTAGTGCATGGTGATATCAGAATTGACTTGTTACACTTGCAACAAGGCAGATATTTGGTCAAGTCATTGTAAGAGTTCAATTATCCAATAAGAACAGTCAAAGGCTCTTTCTGTCCTATTTTAAGTTTAAGATTAATCTCTTATATCACCTCCCTGACATGCCATTTTCTTGATGAATTCTCTCTTTCAGAGATTACTATCTCAGTATTAGATTAGGCTATCTTAATTTTTTTTAAAAAAATCGCTTTCTCAATTTGATGGTCTATAAGTGTTTCAGTAGGTTTATTTAAGTAAAGTTCCATCTTCATCATTCCCAAATGATGATAATATCATCCACATAGACAAATTGATATATGAAAATATTAGAAGCCCAATGCACTTAGAATAGTGGTTTGCTTCACTTCTTATCAACCCAAATTGTCAAACAACAATTCTATATCACCCAAACTAGGCCCATGGTGATTGTTTGAGTCCATAAATAGAATTGTGCTACATGCCATTTATCCATAGTCCCCCTGATCAACAAATTATGATAAGGCCTTTTTCCAAGCTTAAGCAGCCATGCATGGTCATATTTCATATAATGCAACAAAAGGTAGTATTGTATGGAAAGAAATGATGATGCATTTTTAATGTTAGAAAAGATGTAAGACTTCTCCCAGCTCAATGGAACTTATCTTTTGTGAGTTGAATTCTTGTTCTTTTTCCAACTCTAGCTGTGAAGCATTGGCCCAAGCTACCAAGATGGGTTTTGTTACTTATATTTCTGTGAGTAATGCAACAATAACCATGCATTCCCATCTTTGGGAAGTTGCAGAAGCTCTAAATTATTCTAGCTAATGGAAGTATGGAACAAAAGGATCTTCTTTCACGAACCGTTATGATTTTAGCATGCTCTCAAGAGAAACTTGGCCCATAAGCAATGTTGATCTACTTGGAAAATAGAAGGGAATTGAATTGGAAGAATTTACATATGAGAGTCCAATAGCTTCATTATACTTTGCTCAAATTGTGGGAATGATTTGTTGCCTTCAAATTACGCAGAATGGGCTGATATAGGTACTTCTGTCGTATTGTGTTTAGTACAACTATCTAACGTGTGTTAGACATGGAAATGGCCCCTTTTTGTGAGCATTCATGCCTCATAGGATAAGGCCAACTAGAGAAATGACTAAGAGGTTCTAAGTGCTACCATGTCATTCACAGAAGCTTCCCCAATGCATGATTGAATTAAACCAAAGTTTTTCCTTCCTGCTTGGGTAAGCTTGTTGTATTTGGCCCTGCCTTGTACAGGTGTTTGTTGATTATGCAACAAGTTTGTAATATAAAATTTCACATATCTATCCATCTAGTTATTTCTTTGTTCATGGTTTGCATGCTCATGCACTGATTGGTGTAAATGTCTTGTGCGACCAAACCTATATGTGTTTTGATTTATTTGTAGAACAAGCTGTATTCATGCGTCTGTGTCTGTTTCTACTCATCTATATATGTAGTTTACACTCATATTTTCTTTTCTAATCTTATTGATTTTAGGGATACATCCATGGATTATGATGACAATGAAAGCCAGAATCTTCATTTAGCTGGTGAAGGGAGCACCAAATTTCCTCCTGTACTTAGACCATATGCTCTACCTAAATTCGAGTTTGATGAGAGCCTTCAAGGGCATTTAAGATTTGATAGTTTGGTTGAAACAGATACTTTCCTTGGCATTGAAAGTCACGAAGATAACCAGTGGATTGACGCATTCTCTCGGGGGAGTGGTGGCATAGAGTTCAGTTCAGCTGCAGCTGAAACTTGCTCTATATCAAGACATAACAATGTTTGGTCTGAGGCTACTTCCTCAGAATCAGTTGAAATGCTATTAAAATCTGTTGGGCAGGAGGAACTTACTACTAGGCAAATTGTTGAGGAATCTGATGCCTGTGATGAACTGGCTTGCTTAACTAAGCAAATGAAGTCTAATCCTAAACCTGATGTTAAAAATGTATTAGAAAAAGATGTTAAAGATTTACAGCCATCTGATGTTGTTCATGGAAGCTTGTCGGGATTGAAGGAGGATGTTGGAAGGGAGCTGTCTCAGGCTGATGTTTCCCAAGGTCATGGAGTTGAGTCATCCATTGTCGGAAGTTCCAGTAATCTGGAAAGTAATGATATGTGCAGAAATACTAACTTGCCTGTTTCTGAGGGAAGTCTGTATACTGATGGCAAATGTAACGAGGTAAATAAAGTAGTTGGGGCTTTGGGTAATGACTCACTGGATGACAAGGTTCATGATTTATCTGCATCTGGGTTGCAGGCTAATGCTTCTGTTGTATCTATGCAAAATAACTCTTCTACTTGTGATGTGTTGAACGTTCAAAATTTAGAAAATTGTGTAGTTGGTACTGGTGATGTGCAGCAAGGTTGTTTGCCAACAAAACTTGATAAGCAAGATTTGGAATTTTCTGCATTGAACAAAGATGCCCATATTGACACCCAAACTTCAGATGGAATTGCACCTGTGAGTGATGCACGTTCTCTAGATACAACTCTTTGTTCAGTCTCTACAGAACAAGCTTTGGAAGGTGTAAAGGCAGTTCAGGGCCTTGATGCTGGCACGAATAGGGTGGTATCAAGTGCTGACATGCTTAAAGCAGAAAGATGCAGTAAAGATATATCTTCCAGAAATTTGGGCGGGGATGATACAAATGCAGATGCAGTGATGGACGATAAATCTGTACAAAATCTATGTGACTCACCTGAGGCTGAAATTAAAGTCGACACTAGTTCAAAGGGACAAGTTGTTGAGATTAGTAATCCCAACCATGCGATTCCTTCTGATCAGCACCAGGATGTGATTACCATTAAAGAAAAGGTGGTTTTGAACAGTGATCACCCAGTGGAAAAGGAGATTTTAGTCAATCAGTCTGAGGATCCTATGATTAGTGAGGAAAATGATAACATTTCTACTAAGAGTGAAGGAAACAGTGATAACAAAGTAGGCGATATATCCTTGGTTGCTTCTTCAACAAAATCTCTCAGTATGAGTGAATCAACTCAAACATGTGAAAACAATGACAGTTATGGGCAAGGTGACCCTGGAAACTTGCAAAAAGATGCTTCTGTAAATGAGGAAATGAGTACAAAGGTTCCTACGGTTTATAGTCAAAGGCTCTGTGATATCAGCCAATCCCATTTGGTTGACAAGGGAGTTGATTCATCATCTCTGAGCACTGGGAGCAGGGAAACTGAGTTGACAACTTCCACAACTTTAGCCAGCAGCAAGGCTGTCAATGATTCAGGTATTTGTAATTATCTTAAAAAGAGGAACGCTGATTTGACATAAAATCTAATTCCAACGTTTCTGTTATTTTTTTCAGCTTCAACAGTTATGTTGGAAAATATTTGTTTGGTTCCCTGTAAGACAATGGATGCTCCACTGCCTTCTAGCAATCTCGGTCCCATCCATGAAGTTACTGATATCAACGTCCAAAAGGATACATCTTCCATGTCTGCCCCAGTTGTTGGAAAACAAGATCCAGCCGAAATAGTTACAGAAGTAGCCATATCTACTGGGGCTGGGTCTATTGAAAAGGAAGCTTCTTGTCTTGTTAATGGAACTGAAATGTGTGCATCTTCTGCTGCTGCTACAAATCTTTTATGTGAAACAGTGAACAATTGTCCACAGGTTGAGGGGACTAGTGGCACTGAAATATCGAGGGAACCTCAGGGAGCACAAATTGATAAGGTTATTCAGGAATGTGCAAGTGTCAGTGATGTGTCTTCAGTTCCATGTGGTTCAACAGTGAAACAAGGCGATGAAGTTGCAGTTTCTTTTGATAGACATGACAAGGAGGGTCATGAAGCGTCATCATCAAAACTCTCAGGTGATCTAAAGTTAAATTTGTCAACTTTTGAGATTGATGTACTTCTAGAACGCACCAAATATGTAATTTTCTTTAATTTCTTTGAGTGAATGATTTGATTGCTAAATTTTGTAGAGTAACCAATTAACTAATTGACCCTGTCCGCCTGAATACAACACTTTGCTTTATGTATTCATTCATCATGTTCTTCCTGTGCAGATGTTTATATAACTTCTACAAGATTCTGTTTTGCAGGTGACATTTTGCATGCAAACCAAGTTTCCCTACCTTCTGCTCCTTTGCCTGATTCTGATGTTGCTTCACATCAGATTAGAGATGTTTCTGCCTGTCCTGCCAATATTACTAGCACTTCCTCCATTACAACTGGGAGTTCTTCTCAAACTGAAAAAGATGGGAATCAGGTTAAGCCATCTGCTGATCAAAATCCCTCAGTCTCAGGGGGCATCGATGGGAATGCAAGGGCAACAGATGTCCCATCTGTTGGTTCTGATACAAAGGAAAGTAATGCATCCAAAAATGAGAAAAGTTTGACTTCTGAGGTCAATCCAATGGCAGAGTTGGCCAAAACAGATGTTGCAAATCTGATTACAAAAGATGTTGGAAAGAGTCAACCACTTCCTGCTGCTACGGCCAGCAAAGCATCTACTGTAAGTCTTGTTGAAGTTCATAATCAAAGTGTAAAGATACTGATATCTGAATCTTATTTTCTTTATTGCTTACTTCCTGATTGAATTAGCCTCTGGTTAAGCAAGGGGCTTTCATAGTGTGAAATGTGTACAGGATATATTCTGCTGTATTGATCATTGTAATCAAATGATTAGCCCAGCAATCTTATGAAGATTTTTTTTTACCCTTTCATTGAAGGTTGAGGTATCTCCTACAACTTCTGTGTTAGGCCCTACGAAAACTAAAACTGCAGGAGATATATCCCATAGAAGTAGTGCTTCCAAAGGTGCAAGTGAGCGTAAGACTAGGCGAACTTATAACAAGACACCACGAAAGGAGTCTTCTAGGAAAAGGAGTGTTGCAAAAGAAACAACTCCAGCTAGACAACCAGAAAGAAGGAATAAATCAAGTAATGTTTCCATAAGCCCATCTTCCAATCTCCAGCCAATAAAGTCCAGTGAGATCCAGCAGTATGGACATATTGATTCCAGCAGCACCAAGCCCTTTCCTTTTCTAAATGCCTCAACACCTGGTCTTCCAGATTTGAATACTTCTGCTTCTCCATCTGTTCTGTGTCAACAGGCTTTTACAGATTTACAGCAAGTACAATTGCGTGCACAGATCTTTGTGTATGGAGCTTTGATGTGAGTTCAAATGCTCTCGTTATATTGTTGTAATTTAATCATTATGGGGGCACACATGTGGTGTTTTAGGAATGATGTGTTTTTTCACATGTTTATCTATTCATTTACGATAGTCCCTCATTAAATAATGGAAAATGTGAAGCTCTTGGGCTGTCCTATTGTCGTCCTTTTAGTTCTCACTGGTATATTTAAACTAAGGCCTATTTCATTGTTGCTCCTTCACTGTTCCATTTGACACCACGGCTTGAGGGTGATATTGGATTTTCTGGGGCCAATTGAGATATTGGATTTTCATGATATAGTGATTGTTTTGTTTTCAGTGTTACCAAGGGAAGGATGTTTTAAAATTTTCTTTTCATATTTTTGGCCCAAAAAAAAAAAATCTTTTCATATTACAGTGGTGGTCAATCAAGTTAATTATTTGTTGATGTATTGCTGCAGTCAAGGCTTGGCACCTGATGAGGCATATATGATATCAGCTTTTGGGGGTCCAGGTTGATTTTGTTTTTTTTTTTTTTGGGTTATTGCGATTTCTTGTTTGCCATTTCAATTACTTCTTCACCTCTGAAAACATTGACTTTCAACCTGTGTTTTAGATGGTGGGAAGACCGTGTGGGAGAAGGCCTGGCGTGCATGCATAGAAAGACAGCTTGGTCAAAAATCTCATCCACTTAACCCTGAAACACCTCAGCAGTCACGGTCTGGTATGTTATTCTAACTTTTTGTCCCCCCCCCCCCAAAAAAAAAAAAAAATACCCGATTTTAAGAGCGTTTCTTGAGAATTGGGAATGTTGCAGCTAAGCAGAGCACACTCCAGGGCAATGCCATCTCTTCACCTCTTGGTCTTGCAAGCAGCAATGCTACTCCAACAATTGTAAATCCTTTAATGCCTCTTTCATCTCCTCTTTGGACTTTACCAACTCCTTGTGATTCCCTTCAATCCAGTGCCCTTGCAAGGGGTTCTGTTGTGGATTATTCGCAGGCACTTACTTCCTTGCATCCTTATCAAACTTCACCTATGAGGAATTATCTGGGACATAATACATCTTGGATATCCCAGGCCCCCCTTCATGGACCATGGATTGCTTCTTCAACCCCTCCACCTGGTAACAGTGCCCATACTTCAGCACCACCTGTTTCAGGTACAATTAAATTGAGTTCCAGAAAAGGATCACCGTTGCCTCCTTCCTCTGCTATAAAGAATGTTGTTGCAAGTGCTCCTCTACACAATACAAATGTGACAGTATCACCTGCACAGCATTCTTCTGATCCAAAGCCCAAAAAAAGAAAGAAGGTTCTGATATCTGAGGATCTCAGCCAGAAGGCATTGCATTCACAATCTCCATTAGAGTTGATTTCTGCTGTTAGTAGCCATGTATCTACTCCCATCGCCATCACAACTACTGTTGGTAATGTGCCCAAAACAAATATAGAGAAATCAGTTATGTCAGTATCCACTCTATCTCCTGCTGATCACCTCCAAAGTGATAAGATGGTTGAGAAGAGAGCGTTGTCAGATGAATCCCTTGGTAAGGTTAAGGAGGCTACAACACATGCAGAGGAAGCTGCTGCTTCTTCTGCTGCTGCTGTTAGTCATAGCCTAGAGATATGGAATCAGTTAGATAAGCAGAAAAATTCTGGATTGGTGTCAGATATTGAAGGCAAACTAGCTTCTGCTGCCATTGCAGTGGCTGCTGCTGCAGCTGTTGCAAAGGCGGCGGCGGCTGCCGCTAATGTTGCCTCCAATGCTGCATTGCAAGCAAAACTGATGGCTGAGGAAGCATTGATCTCATCTGTTCGTGAGAATCCATGCCAAAGTATTGAACTTTCTGACGGTACTAATACATTTGGAAAAGCTACCGTTGCATCTATCTTGAGCGGTACTAATAGAACCAATAACTCTATCATGGTTGCTGCCAAGGAGGCTGTTAGAAGGAGAGTGGAAGCTGCTTCAGTTGCCGCAAAGCGAGCTGAAAATATGGAAGCTATTGTGAACGCTGCTGAGCTGGCTGCAGATGCTGTATCTCGGGCAGGAAAGCTTGTAACTATGGGTGATCCTTTGCCATTTAGTGACTTAATAGATGCTGCTCCTGAGGGTTTTCGGAGTATAGCCCAAGAATCTTCTCAGGGGGTTGGGTTACTGAAAGAAATGACCAGAGGTCTGGTAAACTTTGTTAATGCTGAAGCTGGCCCTGAAACTTCTCTTACACTGAACAAAGATGGTTTTTCTGTTGAAATGGGGAAGCAGATGGTTACAAATGAGCAGCCACCTTTTCATAAATTGCATAATGAGAAATTAAAGGATCATATGAGACCAATAGATGGCATTTCCATTTCCATTAACGCCAATGAAAAGAATACTAGAGGACCAAAGGGCCGTAAGGTTTCTGATTTAGTCAATTCAATTGATGTGGTTCCAGAATCAGATATTGAAACACGGTTTGGAAATGAATTTGATAAGCTGGATGAGAACATCAAGGAGGGTTCACTTATAGAGGTTGTTTTTTAAAATTTACTCTGGTTGATTTATTTTAATTTATAGTCATGAATATTTTACTGTTAAGTGAGATTTTGTCTGCCTGACCAAAGCGATTTCAGGCCCCAAAAAGCAACAAAGGAAAAACTGAAGCAATCCTTTGTTTCAGGTTTTCAAAGATGGAGAAGGATGGAAAGCAGCATGGTATACGGCCAATGTTTTGAGCTTGAAGGATGGTGATGCTTATGTTTGCTACACAGCCCTTGTAGCTGATGGAGGTGGGTTAGAGTTTTACTGTCTTTAATGAGAATAAAATCGTAGTAACTATTTGGCTGCTGAATATAACTCACAGGACTTTGTCTTCTAATATTGGCTATTATTATTATATGCCAAATCTTATGGATTAGGCTTATTATGTGTGCAGTCTAAAGATTCTGAACTCTGAGACGAGGAATATCTGAATGTAAAAATTAGTAGATCAAATCATTTAACTGTCTTTTGCAATTTCTTTTAGAAGTGTTTGTGTTGGGTTTTAAAACTAGTTCCTGGTCTGGGTTTTGAATCTAACTATTATGCACTTTTGGATGTGAACACTTCTGTGTTTATGATGTTCAGTTCGTTGTCTCTCATGTCCTATACATATTTATTTAGTTAAATATTGCCAATTATCTTGGATTAAGATTGTACACAATCTTTTTATTCTGATGATCAAATCTCACATTTTTAAGGTGCTGGACCCTTAAAGGAATGGGTTGCATTTAAGGGTGAAGGAGACAAGTCACCCAGAATACGCATTGCTCGCCCTTTAACTGATTCGCATCATGAAGGAACAAGGAAGAGACGTAGAGCAGCTATGGGAGATTTTGCTTGGTCTGTTGGGGATAGAGTTGATGCATGGATAGAAGAAAGGTGCAACTATCTACAGTTTTCAGTATTCTTTTACTTATAAGGATATTGAACCTGATGAATATATTTCCCCTTGGAGAAATGCACATTGAATGACCTATCATCATTACAGATCCAACTTATCCTGATTTTACCTTTCAGTGTCCACAAAGCTGTAAAGCTAGACCCAGTGACATGATGTCTCTGTTTGGTTATGGAGTATCATTATTGTTCATACCACAATCTCACATCATGCTTGTAGCCCATCTAATGTTTCATTCTTCTATAAGGTTTTAAGTTCTCTAGATTTCCAATATATGCATGCTGCAGGATTTTATTTGACATCTCATTGTTTTTGTTGTCAGCTGGCGGGAAGGAGTTGTGATAGAGATCAAGAAAGATGAAACACTTACTGTCCACTTTCCAGGTACATGCATCATTTATTGAATTTAAATTTGTCTGTTCTCCCAAACGTTTCCTATCAGGTTTTTTTATGTACTTTATCATATTTGTTCTCTGCAGCTAATGGAGAAACATCAGTGGTTAGAGCATGGCATCTCCGTCCATCACGCATTTGGAAGGATGGGAAGTGGATTGAATGTTCTAGGATGGGAGCAAATGACCATTCTACCCATGAGGTATTATATTTTACTACTTCACCTGACGGTCATCTTCATATTTGTCTATGCTGAGTCGTTTATTTTACATGCAGGGTGATACACCACATGAAAAACGACTTAAGTTGGGTGGTCCTACAATAGAGGCAAAAGGGAAAGATAAGATGTTAAAAGGCGTTGATACAGTGGAGCCAGTGAACCATGATGAGTTGAGATCACTTAATTTGACTGGGAATGAGAAAGTATTCAACATTGGTAAGGCCAGCAAGAATGAAAATAAGCCTGATACACAGAGAATGGCCAGGACTGGTCTTCAGAAAGAAGGATCAAGAGTGATTTTTGGGGTTCCAAAGCCGGGGAAGAAAAGGAAATTTATGGAAGTAAGCAAGCATTATGTCGCTGATAGGAACAATAAAATTAATGATGGGAATGATTCAGTTAAGCTGGCAAATTTCTTGATGCCTCAAGTTCCAGGGTCTCGTGGATGGAAAAATAATTCCAAGAATGATGCAAAGGAGAAACGAGGAGCCAACCCCAAGCACAGGACTTCCAAGCCTGAAAATTCAACAAGTGTTTTGGATTGTTCAATCCCACCGCAAGACAATGTTTTGGCAAATGCATTTTCTCAATCCGATGATGTAACGGATCATACAGAGAGGATCAAGGATGCAAACCATTTTAAAAATGCATCAGATAATGAAACTCAAGTGGAGACAGTGTCCCACTCTTCGGTTGATGGAGCAGCAGAGGGACCCATCCTGTTTTCTTCACTGCCAACCTCAGGAGATGCTCCTTCCTCTAAGAAGACATTCATTTCAAGAGCAAGTAAAGGAAAACTTGCCCCTGCTGGTGGAAAGCTGGGCCAGATTGAGGAGGAAAAAGCTTTGAACGGTGATTCTGTAAAATCAACATCTGAATTCATTGAGCCCCGTAGATCCAATCGCAAGATCCAGCCGACATCAAGAGTGAGTATTTAATGTATTTGCTTTTCTGTAACTCTTGAGTTGTTCCTGGCTGCATTTACTAATATAGTTCCAGCATGGGTTGGGGAGATCATTCTCTCCGGGTACCCAGTGAGTTACTGAATTCTGGATAGAAAAACAGCCTATAGCCCTATTTGAGTAACCTTGTGATTTTTACTGGTTATGTATTCACTGTTATTTTGCTTGCTTTGGCACTGATGTGGTCTTTTGCTTTGGGATGGCAGCTATTAGAAGGACTGCAGAGTTCTTTGATAATCACTAAGGTTCCATCCGTTTCACAGGACAAAAGTCACAAAAACCAGAGCCGCAACGCTTCAAGGGGTTAGAGTCCTTACTCATGGATTTCTATTTCCGGTGATATTCAGTGTTTATTTACCTCCGGTGCGTCCATTTTACGTTATCACTGACTGATGGATTGTTGCAGGGAATAATAATCAAGAGTGAACACCCTCGTTGCAGTGATACGGTTCAGCCAAAGTTCCAGCTGTATCTTGGACGACTGATACACGCGGCTTAGATGTGTATATTATTACAGTAGGGAAGCTAGAAATTAAAAATTCTTGCTTCTTTCGGTTTAGGCAAAACTAGTCCCGTAGCTGTTCATAATAATGCAGTTTAGTCGTATTTGTAATGAATTGATCGCCTTGGACCTTTGGCACTGTTGGCTGTATAGGAATTTCTCCATGTTAATCTGGTTTGTAGAGGCTTGCCAATGGTTAAATGAGAACGTGATGATCCCTCTCGATACTGACCGATAGACTTCTCTTTTCGCCTTTTCTTTTTTTCTGTTTTTCCCCCATCGGTTGTCTCTCTCACACTCCTCCCACTTGCTTCTTGTGATTGGGATTGGTAATGGCATGATTAAGAGCTATGGAACCTGTTTAACTGTCTAAGCTGTTACAACTTGCATGTTAATGAAAGAAGCGTGGCTTAATACAAAGGTCAACTAGAAATTGAAGGCGGCCAGTCAGTCAATTAAATGGCTGCAGTTCAAACTTGGAACTGTGCACATGCATGGACATTTGTAGCGCATCAACAGCTTTTAACATACCATTTCAGTCACACCCCACAATCAATATTTCCTTCTTTTGATTTCTCACTTCAGTTGAAGTCCCTCAGCACTAATCCCTCACTGCATAATGGATTAATCTTCGTTCGTGGCGATATGTTTAGAAGGGTGATATCCCAGTTTAGTTTTCTCATCCACGATTGGTTTCTCGCACACACAAGATGAGGGATATTCATGAAATTCTCCTCGTCCAGGTCTCATCTCATCTGGCTCTCCCATGAATCCTCTCTGGCATTCCTTAACCTTTCTGGCGAAGGTATCCCCATCCATCTTATCCCTAGCCATCATCAAAGCGGTGAGCTTCTTCGTGTTGGGTCTAATGGTTCTTTTGTGACCCATATACCTCCTACAATTTGCAAAATCAGATCAGCAGGAGTAGATCCTTTAAGTCCCCAACACCACTCTCCGATCCACTTGAAAAAGAAATATGACTAAAAAAATATCAAATAGAAGAGACCACAAGGTTTGAGAAACAAATCCTGAATTGATATAGAGCAATTATAACCTTCAGAGGCATGAGCATACATGTTTGAAAGCAACTAGAGACGTATTTATAGCCAAAAAAAAAAACTAGAGACGTATCCTATGCATTGTACCGTCCAATAGTTTGCATCAAGTCCTCGATTTAATATTCATACACAAGGAGCCAAAGTCAACGCAGGCTGACTGAGAAAGCTCATTTAAAATTATTACTGATTCAAAGGGCAAACTCAATGTAGGATAAGAAATATACTAGTATTAGCTCTGATCACTGTAGGATAAGAAATATACCATTAACCCTGAAAAGTTCAATGGATAGATCATACGATTTGAACACTAATCTTAGAATCAGACCATCTCTACTTATTTATATGGGAGAATGACTTTTAGGTCTCAACCAAGAGAAATAATATCAAAAAAATCCCCATTGACAATTAAATAGGGAGGATTAACAAGTGAATCAATTACTATTAACAACTTATGAGACTTGTTAATGTATTATTTCCCTTGGTTAGGACCTAGATGTCATTCTTCCTATTTATATCCGGGACTCTGATTCTTCTTTCATGTTCAAAATCATGACAAATTAGGCTCATAGAATAATCCACATCCTTTTGTCCGCAAGACTGTAGATGACCATGGATGGTGTAAATTACATAAAGTAAAACTACATGGGTCAACCTGTTCCTCAGCATATAATTAAAAGAGCATAAAATACAACATGCCCATAATAGTCAGATTTTATGACTGAATAGTCACAACTATAAATTCGGCTATTGTATTATGAAGAAATGGCAGTACTTCGTATTATATTTTGATTTTTGATAATACAAGAAAAAAGATAAATAATGCACTAGTAGAATAACATCCAATAATCTCATGATATCAGAAGAAATTTCTATATCTTACCTTCTGCCTGCGAGAATCTTGGCCATGTTGCCATTGTTGTTAGTGACAAAAACATCGCTTTCATCACAGACAATATAGTCAATGGCAGCAAGGCGGGAAGAGAATGGAAGGAAAGGTTTGAGCTCTTCATCAGCAAGCATCTCCTTTGTAAAGATGTTGGAGAAAAGGGCTTTGAGAGGCTGCATAGTCTCATCTCCACCATATATCTCTCCTGAAGCAACGTAGATGTATGTGTCATTTGCAAAACCAAGTGCTCGCAGCATTAAACCAACTTCATGAGGACTAAGAGGACATTTCCCTCGCGTTCTCTCTTCATCGGGGCTTAAGTCCTGAATTATTTATATGAGTAGGAATTTCATTCATTTTATATAGCATTCAAAAGAAATATCCGACATAAACTGTAATAAGCATCACGTGGCAAAACAATATGGAGTTCGAAATCATATCAAGCTATGCATGTGAAATTGATGCAGGTTGGAATCTCAAGCATCAGTAACCAAAATGACCAAACAATGACATCCTGCCAGTTGAATAAGGATTATATCATAATATGTTCGAGGAAGGAAGTCTTACTGGCAATGTTGTCCACCTTTTTCTAATTTCACCAAGCTCACGTCTCTCTTTTTCTCCTCCACCGAAGTAACAACCTGAAAAGGCTAGCATATCTGGCTCAAACCTGCCATAAATCAGTTATGAATGCTGTTAAGACGATCTAATTACATAGACAACAACAATTGCCATCAGTACCCCCAGCCCCAAACTCTCACTTGGTTTTATTATGAAGGAGACATAAAACCTTAGGCATAAGGAGTAGGGAAATGAGCAGGATAGGAATCAAACCATTGACTTCATATTCCGCTCAAATCTTAAAGACCAACTCTGGATTAACCCTATTGCTCATTATTTTATGAAAATAAAAATACTACTTAAATGGATAAGTTGCATCAAAATTTAGTAGGAACTACAGTATACTACCTCTCACCCTGCCTTAGCACCTCTGACACAGCAGAAGGAAACATACATTTGCTTTCTAATTTTACAACCCACATAGCAGAAGGTGAAAAAGGAGAAAGACAAATTAAACAGGTTGAAACAAGTTAAGGCTAAAATGGACAAGAAAATATAAAGGCTAGACAGTGTATATACATTAATGAGAAGGAAATCGACAGAAAAGAGAATAAGTTTCAGTCGTATAAAATTAAGCACTTCTTCAGAAAATTTGTGTCACTTCAAATGATAGTTAAACTTTATCCATCAGGTTCTTCAAACAAACCTCAAATGGACAGCAATAAAACGGTCTGCCATCTTTTTCATTTTCATGACAAGTCTCTGACCAAGTACCCTTATAGGTTTTGTAAATCTTAAAGCATGATAATTCACACGGCAACGTAGTTTTTGAAGCTCGTCATCAAGGTTATTTGCAAGTCTATAGTCAAACTTTGTCAATTGCAGAACCTGCAAAACATCCCAAATATCAGTTCCTACACTGCACAAACCAAAACACACTTCTGCCAAAAAAACAGAAACTTCAAACACGTATAATCACAATAAGGCCTTACTCGTCTTCTCAAAAGTATTGGCAAAACTTGGTCAAGATAATATTCAGGCTCTGATTTCCTGGGTACACGCATTGTATATGGGGTTTTTTCCATTGACCGCATGACCTTATTAGGAACTTTTTTGACAATTCTAACATCTTTTGCAAGATAAGCAATGAACCAATTAACATCGAAGATGTTGTTGAAGTCACTGTATACAAATAAGGGATGTCTCAAACGAAAGGACTGTAAACTTGATTCTCACCCAGTCTAACCTGCATATAATTAATTTGTTGAAATCAGAAAATTACCTATCATCCTTCCAGTATGATTGATGATCTAACTCAGGTACTACCAGTGTGGCATTAAGAATTCGAGCAACAACCACAGCATCTGTTATCTGAATGCAAGAACATAACGGTCATTCCCAAAGAAAGAGCTTATTTATTAGATGAGCATAAAATGTATAGTAAATTATCCACACCAATATGAAAAAGGACTTAATTAAATTTTATATTCTCTGTATATGGATGAAACAGCCAATGGCTTGAGAGGAAGAGAGAATAAAGCTTTCTGATTTTCCCATGCTTTTAATTTATCAAAAAGCAACTGAGACGGTCAAGACAATTTATCATATTTCATGCACATAGGTATAGATTGTCATTAAATAAAGACCAACAGATCTTGTACGAATTCTTAAAGGGACATTATATAGCATAAAATCTTATCTTGTACTTACCCCAGTTCTTTGTTGGTTCAGTCCACCACTAGTTGCAATAAGCAAGTAGCCATTTGACAAGTGCTCACGTACAATGGCTAGATTATCCAGTTACCAAAATCAAAGAAAGTTGAACATATATACAAAATTAGTATTCCTCACTCCAACCTTAAGGAGTGAATTTGTTGAGAAGCAACAGACTAAATATCAGAAGTGCCATGAAGCAAACTTCTGTCAACCTAGATTGCATCAGCCTTAACATATCTTGACCCAAAAAAAAGATGAAGAAGTGTTCAAGGAAAATAAAATTCCCCAATTTTTGTAGCATCTCAAGCAACAAATAAAAGGGTAGATTATGATATTCCCCAAAATGGCAATAATTTTTTTTGAGAATCACTATTTGTTAATATCCAACCATTACTGCATCAATTAAAAACACATCTTCTCGTCATTGCATGAAATGTGAAGAATGAGCCTTTATAGCTTATAAATAGGGCAGCTTACTATATATTGTATATGGAATTTTGGTGTTTCATGCGTAATTATTATCAATTCAATGAAGAATATGCATTGTAAAATAGGAAACAAAAGGCAAAACATGGTGCATTTACTTACGAGCAAAGTGACGTCCCCTCTCACTGCATCCATAGTAGTATCCAGAATACTGAGATTGCCATACATCAACTGGATCGCTATAAAACTCATTCTACAAAGGTTAACGTCAAGCATGTTTTAAATTAGGAACAAAAATAACAAATTTCATCTCTCATCTATAGCTGCCAGTCAACAACAATGCCTACGAAACCAAAGCTAATCCATCAACAACCGCACTCTATATTCGGCGTGATATCAAAAAATCAAAACAGTAATGCATAACAAGCAACTAGACACCAATTCGAGAAGCTAATTCACGCAACACTGCCAGTTTAATTACATAACGCGCGCACGTACACAGAATCTTAGATAAAAATTACCAGTCTGGAGTAGAACGTGTGCTGAACAAATCGCCGGGAGTACCATTCAAGATCAGAAGCCATATGACCCGTTAAAAGCGAAATTAAACCCAACCCGAAGAGCATCAATCCGCACACCACCAGGGACAAGGAGATCGGCTTCCTGCGAGGAAATTTCGCCGGCGCCGTCGCCGCCGATCTCCAACACACATTCTTAGTACTTGGGTGGTGTAACAGAGCCAGGTTCGTCGACGACAAGCTAAACCTCCACGCTTTGGCCACACCCATTCGGGTTAAAACAACACCCCCAAATTGCTAACATATCATTCACTTCTATTAAAGCCTCATTACCTTCCGAGCTGCGTGAAAACAGAAAAGTTGGGATAGGGGATTGAGAGGAGTGTGACAACAAGTAATGTAGATGCGAAAGGTTGTAAACTAAAGCTTCCAACAATCCAGATTTTGTGGAGGAACCCTAATTCAAAGTTTCTAATCACTTCGGAGAGTGAGCTGTGAAGTATGATTGATGGGAGTGGCTATGGAGGCTTTCCACGGAGAAAACTAGCTTGCAGAGAAGAATGGAAGGGATCTCAGCCGAGAATGGAAAGATGTGCTTTTATTTATTTGGAAATTTGACACACTGGTCGGCCAAAAGAAGATATTTTGTAATAACGATGTTAAAAATAATGATAAACCAACGAAAATGGTACTCAGAAACTATTGAGAGATTAAAGAAGCTAATTAAATTACTTTCGAGTGTTTATATTTTTATTTTTTTTCTTTAAACTAATTGATCTGACTAATAAATTACTACCTCCGGTCCTAATTATAAAACCTAGTTGACTTTTTTTGGAGAGATTAAGGAAGCTAAATGTGTTACTTAATCAATTCATATGTTGTGTATTCTTCGATTATATATTAGTTTATTACCAAACTAATTAGTTTGAAGAAAAAATAAAAATAAAAATACTCTAAAGTAATTTAATTATTTTCCTTAATCTCTCCAAAAAAAACAACTGCGCCTTATAATTGTGGGGGAGGAGGGAGTAATATATAATTTAAGAATACATAACATATGAAATGATTAAGTAATTTATTTAGCTTCCTTAATTAAAAAAAAAAAAAAAAAGAATAGGAACATTGCAGATTGTGAAAAATTAAGATGTTGAAATCCATTTCCAAATCAATTTGGATTAAGTTCGAATTCGGGAATTCGAATCCATTAAGTGTATTTATTGAGATAAGCAAAACCCTTTACAATCTAAATTTAGAACTCGTGCCAGTTTTTAATTGAAAGCTTTGAGGCAGGTATGCTAAGAATAACAATAAAAGTACTCGTATTAAAAGTTTGAAACAAACATGTGCAGGAACAAGATAAGATAATAGAAGATCAGGAATAAGGGAGCGTTTGCAATTAGCAGGTGACATGGATAACTCGTTGTATAGAAAACTCAAAATTTAAAACATTTAAATAAATGCATGCTTAAACATCACTTAATTAGTCAGGGTCCAGCAAGATTTTCAGAGATTGATTTGTTTTAGAAAAATAACAAGGCCATTATACAAGCAATAGTACTTTTGTGGGAAAATGTTAAAAAAGTCTTAATGGAAATTTAAATGTAAAAAAAGTCTCGTTAACAACTCATTCTCTGGGATTAAAAACTCTCATCTATGAGATTAATAACTCCATCTGCAGGATTAACAACTCTTTAGAACTTTTTCTGACGTCTAAATTTTCTTTAGAACTTTTTTTTTTTTTAATATTTTCTTGGCCCCTTGAAACCTATTAGGCTCCGTTTGGATCAAAGAAGAGGTGAGAATGGAAAGAAATGGAAATGAAAAGAATGGAATGGAATGGAAAATATTTTTTGATGATCGTTTGTTTCGCAATGGAAAAGAAAATGGGTTGATTGGAAAATTTTTGTTTGGTTGGAAGAAAATAAGATAAGGAAATGACGCAAAATACTATTTTACCCCTAAATATAAAATATTATTTTAAACATAGAAATGAAAGAAGAAAATGACGTTGCGTCTCTGCTGCAAGATTTTGCGTTTTTTTTTTTTTTTAATTTAAAAAAATATGGCGCAAGTAATATTTTGTTACTCGGGCAATTTCGAAAGTAAAGTATGAGAAGAAAGAAGTACCGCCATAGAATACGAAAGCTACTCGGGTAACCAGTATGTTTACCCGGGTAATATCGAGCACAATGAGGGGGTTTTTTTTTTTTTTAAAAAAAAAAAAAAAAAGTTGCTTCAGTTGAAAATTACATTGCCCAAATTTACTTGAGCAACGGAACCCTTTACTTGAGTAACTGCGAAATTAATATAAATGAGTTTGAGTGAAATTAAATAAGAATAGATAATAACCCGAGTGATTAAAATAAAGATTAAAGTTACAACGAAGTTTAAGAGTATTTAAAAGATGACCCATGATGATTAGAGCGGAGTTTAAGCACATACCGATGGTTTTTGGAATTTGCAAGAACTTACTCGGATAGCTTAAAGAATTACTTGAGTAATATCTTATATTTTCATGATAAAAAATACTTTGGAAAGATATTACTTGAGTGATGATATGTGTTTACTTGAGTAATACCAAGTTTTCCAAGAAAGATAGGTGTTAGAAGCTGTTTTACGAAATTACTTGCGAAGCCAATGGAGCTTACTCAAGTAATTTCAAAAGTAATATCATGTTGTTCAACAAACAGAACCAGGGAAGGTTTTATAGCTATTCTGTTGGGGCATGATTAAACGAAGCAACGAGGTGGGTAATTAATGGCTATTAATTAAACACGGAAATAGTCTTTGATTATAATCATCATCAAATTAACCAAGCACTAATTATTATCATGGTCGAGCATCAATGATATTCCAGCGCAAGAATTTATGTCATCGTAATGCTAGGAACGTAGAATGTCATTCCATAATTATTGTCATGTAATAAGCATCCCAAGATCCTTGAAATGAGAATTGACAGATATCTATCAGAACATACATTTGGAAGCAATCTCACGAAATTACTTGCAAGGTTTATAAGGCTTACTCAAGTAACGCCACGAAAGTAATAAAGTTACTTGCGGAGAAAAACTTCATTACTTGAGTAATCTCGAAATTAATTTGTGAGTAAAATCAAATGGGTCCATATTACTTGCAAATCAAAATATATTACTCGAAACTCTGGAAAGTAAGGTCGAATGAAATAATTACTTGCGGAGACAAAGGGCCTTACTCAAGTAACCATAGCTAAATTACTTGCAAGGAAAATGAGCATTACTCAAGTAACATCGAAAGTAATTTTGGACAAACACTTTAAAAGCAACAACTTTCAAAGTAATATTGACTTAGCTAAATTACTTGTAGAACAATACACATTACTTGAGTAATATCCGAAAGTAATATAGAGGATCTCTTAGGAAAAAAACCCAAAGTCGATGAACCCCCTGTTTTTGCGTCAACTAGAACAGAGCAGACAATAACAGAGGACTTGTGAGCAAAGATGGAGTGTTGATGTTTTCTTGAAGAATCCTTGATAAATTCCGATCACCAATGCGTTTGGCTTTCAGCTAAGTTCTTTATTATGTTCTTCTTCTTCGATCAGATAGAGTAGAACAGAACAGGTAGAACATAACCCAATGTTTTTTTTTTCGTTTTCAGTGTTCGATATTACTTTCGGACATTACTCGAGTAACAAATACATGTTTCGCAAGTAATGTTGTTTTTACTCGTTTTCAAGGAACCATTTCGATATTACTTTCAAAGCTTACTCAAGTAACAAATATATGCTTCGCAAGTAATGTCGTTTTTACTCGTTTTCAAGAAACCATTTCGATATTACTTTCGAAGCTTACTCAAGTAACAAATATATGCCTCGCAAGTAATGTCGTTTTTACTCGTTTTCAAGGAACCATTTCGATATTACTTTCGAAGCTTACTCAAGTAACAAATATATCTTTGGATTATGTTCGATTAATTGCAGTGTTTGATTATTTTCTGGACTTTATCATCAAAACGTTGGTCACGCCATTACTCAAGTAGGAGATGATGTTACTCAAGTAACTCATATCCATCCAGTATTTTGGTTACACAATCTTCGTTATTACTTGAGTAGTTAACTTGGTTACTCGAGTAATATTTGATTGTTTCATAGGTACAGCTTTCCTGCGATGATACTTACAAGTAATATTTATATTACTTGAGTAATGTGTTCTTGAAACACTTAACATCTGAATTAATTTCGTCATTACTCGGTAACTAGTACATTACTCGGGTAATATTGTATGCGCTTCATAACTCGATTACTTTCTCTCGTAGTTACTCGCAAGTATTGATTATGTTACTCGAGTAACATTTATACTCTGTTAACCTCTGTTTCTGGATGAGTGAACAGAGCATCTTGCAAAATAAGGGGATGAGGGAGAAAACCAAAATGCAATAACATAACTTTAGAAATTTATATTAAATGTAGGTTAAATATAAGGTATTGTCTGTCGTTTTGTCAATTGCACCGCTTGACAAAATTACGTGGGGAACAAAAACAACTCACCCATCAAACTTCTAAAAAATTCAAAATAAGATTAGACAGACTTTTTCTCAAAAAGATTGAAGATAATTGCACTGGTTGAAAGCGGTAGGAATCTTCTCGAACGAATTGAGTAGCTATTGGGAAAAGACAATCTTAATATGGGCGGTGGTCAGCTCGTCCACGGTGAGATCAGGAACTTCCAACAAATGTTGAAACAGTCACCTTCCAATGGTCGATCATTAACTCGCTTCCATTTCTATCACCTCCGGTCTGCGGCGACAAAGAGGCCACCGTCGCTTGCTTCTTCTTCCTCCTTCCACAATGTTTTCCCGGCGTCACTCTCTTCCTCTCCCCATCGTCACTCTCTTCTCTCTCTTCCATATGATCGGGGCAAAATGGACTTTAGCCTATTTTCATAGCCGCATTTGGAAAATGGCTTCCCACCATTTTTGGTGGGAACCCATTTTCACTTAAACGTGGGAGAATGGCATGCGGCGGGAAAATATTTTTTAGGGAAAATTTGAACCAAACGGCCGCCGCCACTGGAAAATTCCAATTTTCCTTTTCCCTCCCCCGATTTTCTTCGATCCAAACGGGGCCTAAAAGAAATTTTCCCTGCTTTTTTTAAGCCAGCCATCATATTGTTATTAGCCTTGCGCATCTTACAGGCTTTGTATAGCCATATAAACAATCAGATTGCGAGCAAAAAAAAATATAAACAATCAGATTAATAATCAGTCTAGAAAAGCCAAAACGGTGATTAAGTAGGCTAGATAATAGGCCAGGCAAAGATATGGTTGATTGTAAATGTTTAGAGAAGGACTTCTTTCAAGAAAATGATGAAAACCAAAATTAGTATTACCTCTGTTTTTTTTTTATTATATGACAAATTTTATCCTATAATTAGGACCAGGAAAAAAAAACGTATATACTTGCAAGAGAGTTTCTAGAGGAACTAGGGGTGTAAGCTGCACCTTTGGCTGCGCCCCAATTTTGAGGCACTTACTAATGCCCCATTTTGTACACGGATTCGGTGGGAAGGAAAAGAAAGATTAATAAGTTACTCCGTTGGGTAGGCATTTTGGACAAATCTTTCTAGAAACCCAAGTTCCTAGACCCACATCATGCCCACCAATCTTCCTTTATATGTAGGAAGATCAAATCCCACCATAATTGGTGAGACCTCAAGTTCTCACGTCATTTGTTCACATTTTTTCGACGATGATTTACCCCTCAAATTCAAATTTGGCATGAAACTTTGGACCTGGCGGAATTTTTTTACACAAGTTTGAACTTGACAAGAGCATATTTTTAAAAAATATATTTTAGCAAAAAAAATTATTTTTCTATTTCATTTTGAATTAATTATTTTGAGGGTAAAGTAGACATTTATTGATTCTTTACCAACTACTACCCCTTCATTTTCTTCCTACCAAGCAACTCATCTTCCCTTAAGCCATCTTCCCCATCTTTCAAAATCTTTCCTTCCCTCTTTAAATTTTCCCTATACCAAACGGGGCCTAAATATTTTCTTCGTGTTTATTTTTACCATTAGATTTTACTTAAAATGAGTCATATTTTCATATCTCATAGATAAAAAATGGAGTTGTTTTCAATTCTTATGATTTTTTAAAGATTTAGTGCTCTAAGTAAAAAAGAAAACTACACCATTTCTCCAAAAAAATCATTGAAAAATCATAAGAAATTGAAAACAGTTCCATTTTTTGCCCATACAAAATTAAAATGTCACTCATTTTATGTATAATCTAATGATAAAAAGAGACACACAACAAACATTTGAGAGGTGCCTCTATATTAAAGCGTAGATGAGGAGAGGAACCAGCTGACACCCCAATCCCATTCCCAGAGTGAATGTGATATAAATGGACTATTATTTCCCTCATAGCAATTCATAAAGGCCAACCTTTATGCTTAGGCTTTAAGGGTTAGTTTGGTTCGAGGGAGGGAAGGGGCTAATCTTTGGTCTCCTCTTTACTAAATTGTTCCTAGAAACTTTTCAATATTCTAAAAATATACTCTCAACAAAAAGAAATATTCCTTTCATTAATGTTAATTTGTTCATTTCCCTACTTTCCACTCTCATCCCTCCCACTCCATCCTCTCAAACCAAACATACCTTAAGGCCAGGCCTTTAAGTCCTTTTTTTTAAATAAAGACCCAATTATTGAATGATGAGGGCTACACATTAATTATTGTTTGAGTTAGAGCTTCTAGTTTAAGCTGATGAGCTATTTATTTGATAGAACATCCCGTATTTTGAACCCACCTTCTTTTGATTTGGAGGATTTATCAAGGGTCCAAACTCTAAATTAATTTGAATCATGTCGAATAGGACCATAAGGGAAGCAAAACTCTACACAATATGTATTTAACATGCCGCAGTACCAGAGTTCGTATTCAAGATTCCTGGTTAAACTGGTATATCCCCTTACAGTTAAACCAAATGCTTGGTTGTGCTAAAGAGCTTCTATTGCGAGTGGAACAAGTGATGAGTGAGGCGATGAAAACGAGTGAAAAGGATGGACAATGTCAAGCAAAAGTGTGCATCAGCTAATAAAGATGAGCGAGTAAGCGTCCAAGAGTACAACTATCTCACAACAGCCATTCTTTTATTTTCGTGGTACAATTTATAGGAATACATATTATGTTTTACATTAAAAATTAATAATAATAAAACTAATTATAATTCTAGAACCCTTGAACTTTCCAGCACCCTCTTTTTCTCTTTATGGAAGAAGCATCATGCTTAAATATACTGGAAAGGAGCACATTCCAATTCCGATCCCATCACACACAATCATAATTAGGACGTTGAAAATTAACACATTATAGCCATATATGGATTTCCAAATCATCTCTTCTTCTCTAATTTCTCACCAAATTCATCAGAATGATTTATGTGGTGAAAAATGTCTTGCCCAAGCATTACTAGCTAGTCTGTTATCTTCTGATCTTTTTTAACACTCCTAGTTAAATACACGTTTTTTTTTTTAATCTTTTTATGATGAGTTTATAAATTATAAATTTGGTTATCTTTTCACTTTTCTTACCGTCCATAATCCTTGTTGATTGTTGATATCATCTACGCCTATTAGTCATGGTTAAATTTAAGAAATACGAGTAGTGTAATTGAAAATAGAGGGAGGTACAAGTCAAAAAGTTGAATTCATAGAATTTGAAAAAGTTGTTCCCAATATGTATATATAAAGAATCGGGAAAATCACTTTGCGGGCTCTTTTTACAGGAAAAAATCCTAAAAAATGCCCTAAGATTCTAACAATCCCGGATCTTTTTGGGATTTTCATAATCTTACGTAAGTTGTTAACGGGTAGGTCATTAACAACTAAATTAGTACCATTAACAACATTTTTTAACAACTAAATCAACCTCGTTAACAACTATATCAGTACCTCATTAACAACTATATCAGCCCCGTTAACAACTCATGTAGATTCTGACAATCCCAGAAAAGGCCCCAAGACCTTTTTTTAGGTTTTTTTTTTTTTTTTTTCTGTAAAAAGGCCCTGAAAGTGATTTTCCCCAAAGAATCTGAGCTTCATAATCAAAAGGGACCTGATGTTTGTGTAGTTATGAACAGAAAACGACTTGATTAACTTCTTAATTACAATTAAGATATTGATCAAAACAAATTAATCTCAAATTAAAATGTTAAACATCATAGTTTACTAACAGAGAGGTGAAATATTTAGTTTGTTGACTAGAAAGTGAGAAAGTGGAAATATCCCACCGTAGACCTTTAACTTATAGAAAGTCTTCTCATCCATCAAAAAGTGAAAGAAACAATTAACAATTCCACAGTGCGCGCATTTTCTCATTTGTGCTTTGCCCTCTCATATATACTCTCATTTTTTATTTCCTCTAACTTTTTGTTTTGTACTTTTCTGATATTTTCTTTGATTTTTATTCCACGGGCATTGAAGTTTGGGAAAATGATAGCCAAATCCTAAGAAGCATAAAAAATAGTAAAAAAGATTCAACCGAAATTCACATATTATATTATTTGTACTGAAACAAAATCCAGGTTTTTAAATTTTGTTGTGAATATAACTTTTTTATTGTGAATGACCAGGTTTTATATTTTGTTGTGAATATAAAGACTTGTTTTGAATCTAACCTTTTTATGTTGTGAATGACATTTATACGCTTAGGGACTTGAGTTTAAAACAAAATCCAGGTGTTTAAATTTTGTTGTGAATATAGCTTTTTCTTTTGTAAATTAATGACCAGGTTTTTAAATTTTATTGTGAATATAACACTTATTATTGTTAATACAAATAATATCAAAAAAACCCCTAAAAACTTTTTTAATATATGAATTTCTGTTGGGACTTTTTAATTATTTTTTATGGTCTTTCAAACCTCACTATCATTTTCCTTTGAAGTTTCATGATTCGTCCCAATATCAACAAATAATAATAATAATAATAACTGGACATATAGAAAGCAACCCAAACGAAAGAGAGCAAGTGCAGGACCCTTGATTAGAAGTGACAGTGAAAGAAATTCAAATAACACATTATGGCATATATGTGTGTGTGTAACTTCCCTAATCCCTTCATCCACATGTTCTAAATCTAATTGCGTATTGAAAGGGAAAGCCAGCAAGCTTTAGTTAAGACCCTAACCGTCCTTATACTAGCTACAAAAATAACTCAAAATGCACTCTTCTAAAGTATGCTGGTCCACCAAAAGGCCATGATCATTTACTTCACTACTTATCTTCTTTAGACTTGAGCTTGCGTGTTAGTTATATGTATTTCCGATTGAAAAATTACAGTGTGAACGACTATAAAAGATACCAATAAAAATTACAGTGTGAACGACTATAAAAGATACCGGAGGGAGTATTATGCTGGTACCTACATAATACTCCTTCCTATTTTAATTATAAGGCGCAGTTGATTTTTTTTGGAGAGATTAAGGAAGTTTAATTAAATTAGTTTAGATTATTTTTATTTTTATTTTTTTTCTTCAAACTAAATAGTTTGACCAATAAACTAATATATAATCTAAGAAAACACAACATATAAAATGATTAAGTAATTTATTTAACTTCCTTAGTCTCTCCAAAAAAAGTCAACTAGGTCTTATAATTAGGATCAAAGGTAGTACTTCCATAAATAGAACTAACCCATATTGTATATAGTGTTATCCGAGTTAGTGTCTGCTGGGTTCACATTAGGTCTTTGTCATAATGTCTTTATATATCTTTGTCCTCTAATTAGAGGGACAATCACATTTTATTTTATTTTTATTTTTTATTTTTAAATATTTTATTTATTTAGATTAAAATTATATGTTGCTTTTACGAAAAAAAAATTTTTTGTGATGATATCTCAAATTAATTAGTTTCAAGATCTTGGTGTTACATGACAAATATTTCTTTGTGCGAACTCGAAAACTAATTAATTTGAGATATTTTGGGTGCGAAAAAAAAATTCGGAAGCAACATTTAATTTTAATCTAAATAAATAAAATATATAAAAAAACTTAAAATAAAATAAAATAAAATGTGCTTGTCCTCTAATTTGAGGGACAAGCATCTTATGTCTTATTTAAGGTAATATGCTTGGATTAACAGTAAAAGTTGTTTTCCCAACTTTATAGTGTGTGAGGAAAGTATATAAAAAGAGTTTTATCATAATGTTTTTGAATGTCAACTCACATGCCTTTATATGATTATCTTATCTTACTCTCAGTGCCACATGCAATTGTGGATATGCCTTATATATGTATGATGGTCATTAATTAGAATTGCGTATTGTAGTTCTTTTCTTTCATAACATTTATTATTATTATTTTCTTGCTATAAAAATTGGATTAACATATATATATATATATATATATATATATATATATATATATAATCAATAGTAATATATAATATGGATAATATATGATAAGGACAGGCCACAAAAGAAGTTTGTTCAGTTAATCGAGTAGTGGTTCAGTAGACTGTGGTTGCAATTTTCATGGATAAACATTAACATTTGCTTGTTTGAATTGCTAGCTAGCAATTGTTCATCTTGAAAGGACCGGGAGATTTTAGTGCTGGTTACAAGGCCCTCCCCATACACACCACATGTGTAGTTTGAAAGGATAAAATTTTAGTTTGGGAGAATTCGGAGAAAGAATAGTTTGCATATGTAAGATCATATTTATCATAATCTCTCATGTAATCAATCATTAAAATTGTCGTCAAAAAAGGTGAAAACCAAAAACAAACCTTGGTCTCCACGAGCATGTGCAATTTAATCAAACTTCAAAAAACTGCAAGTCATATTTCAATTGACATACGTATACTTGAAACTCAGAACACGTTTCCTATTATTTGCAATTTTTTTTTTTTAATTACAAACCAGAACCCAAATAACCGCATATGAAAGGAAAGTTGGAACTCGAAAACAAAACCAATAAGTTACCCACCATCACCCTTCAAAAGTAGTCAGAATCCCCAATAAAAAAGATAGAATCTTCTTAGCTTTGACATCTGATATTTGGCTTCCATTATGCCAAAGACAAGTTTTTATTTTTTTTGCTTATAATTTTATTCAAATTCACCATCATGATAATTCCAATTAGTGATTATATTTGTGCTCGTCCATGATAAGACTCCTTTAACTCTCTCCATAAACTTTCTCCCTCCCTCCCAACGCCGATAAACAACTCTCATTATGTTCCAAACTTTCAGTTACTATTACTTTTACTTCTTCTTCCTCTCTTTGTTCTTCCTTTTGTTTTCCCGCCCTTGCTTTCCCGCCAGTACCATCCCCGAATCCGCAACTGTAATAACCGCCGAAGATCATACTCATAACGCTACGTGGCACAATTTCTCTAGATTGCTACACGCTGAGAGAGGCAGCCAAATCAACGGTATATCGGAGCTCAAGAACTACTTCCATCAATTCGGCTATCTCCCCAGAGATGATCCGACGTCGTCGGATTTTACCGATACCTTCGATGCTCAATTCGAGTCGGCTCTTTTGCTTTACCAGAAGAAGCTAGGCTTGCCCGTCACCGGAAAACTTGATTCTCATACCATATCAACCATCATGACCCCGAGATGTGGCGTAAGCGATGGCTCCTCGCATACTATCCATTCAGCTCATCACTTTGCTTTCTTTAATGGTAAGCCGCGGTGGGCTCGAGCTTCCCCGATGACTCTCACCTATGCATTTTCCCCTTACCACCTAACCGGACGTCTCAGTATAGCGGAAATTCGGACGGTTTTTGAACGTTCCTTTTCTCGCTGGGCATCGGTGATTCCGGTGAAATTTCGGGAGACGAGTCGATACAAATCGGCCGATATCCGGATTGGGTTCTACCACAGGAATCACGGTGACGGAAAGCCGTTTGACGGGGTGCTGGGGATTTTAGCTCATGCGTTTTGCCCAGAAAATGGGAGATTCCACTTGGACGCGGCTGAAACGTGGTCCGTTGATTTCGAGCGTGATAAGTCAAAGGTGGCCGTTGATTTGGAATCTGTGGTGACGCATGAGATAGGACATATACTTGGACTGGCTCACACTTCGGTTAAAGGGGCCGTTATGTACCCGAGCTTGAAGCCAAGGACGAAGAAGGTAGAGTTGAAGATTGATGACGTGGAGGGAGTTCAGGCTCTGTATGGGTCAAATCCTAACTTCGCATTTAGTACCTTGCTACACTCTGAAAGTTCCTCCACTCTTGCCATGGAGTCACAAAGCGCTTTGTCCAAATGGACTGTTTCTTTGGCTCTGGGATTGATTATAATATTATTATCTGCTTAAATTTTTTCACAAATTCATTGATGCAAGTGTATGTATCACAGAAGAATTTACCAATTTACAATGTAAGGAAAGGAACTTTCCTGCTGCAGAGGAGAGTTTGATCTCGATCTTGTTATATTTTAGGAAATTATTACCGGGTAAAAAAAAGGAAGTTATCATATATTAATATGAATATATCAAAATATTCCTGATAAAGCAAGGTGAGTTTTATATAAGAATCAAAGGGAATCGTACGTTCTATTTGAAAACAGGGATGATACAAGCTATTTTATGAAATTCTGTGTGACACAGAAGAAGAGGAAAAGGCATGAGTTACATTTTAAAATTGAAGTGGAACTTGGAGATGAATAGTGTTTTTACTCGACTTGGGACAAGATGGTTGATGGACTGGACTAGACAGTAGACACGCAAGAAAGGAACATGGAAAAGCTAAGGGCAATGAGAACCCACCGGGTAAAGGCAAGAAAACTAGGAGCATCTTTGGATTCGCGGAAATGATTTTTTTCTGATATGGTTTTTGTAAGTTTAAGATAAGATCAAAATCAGATTGGAAATGTGATTTATGTTTAAATTGAAAGTAGTAGAAGCTTATCTACATTGTGAAAAACAAATCTTTGTGGCTTCTTCTTAAAAGTAGCTTTTAGTTTAAAAACCCATTTAAAAAAAGGTCCACCCAAATATCTTATTTTACCACACTGTCTTCACTTCACGAACCGGCAAAAAGGAATATATGCGTGGCCTGAATAATAGAAGGAAACAAGGTATCTCTTTTTGTTTTGTTGATACATTTCCTAAAGAAACCCAACTCGTTTCTTGCGAGTTGATTGGAAAGGAAAAGAGTTTGTGAACTTTGTTAATCACCCTTTTTCCGGAAGGCTAAATTCCAAGTCACAAGTCATACCAGTATATCCCTTTTCCCCCTGATTTTAATGATTTGAAATTGTTCTACTCTACCTAATACAAAAAATATCCTTTTGCTTTTTTTTTTTCATTAAAGGTGCAGATAGTAAGGGTATGATCTTACAAGTGTGATCAAAACCCCGCTTACAAGATAGTTTACATGACAACAGCCTGTAAAGTCATAACTAGTGCATTTACACACACACACAAAGCCATAACTACTTTTGCATGGCTCATCATCTTTTTTATTTTATAAATACTCCTTCTGGTCCTAATTATAGGACATATTTAACAGATTTTGGAGAGATTAAGAAGAGAAGTTAAATTAGTTAATTTTACCAATTTTCCTAACATACCCTTGTATAAATTAGTTAATCATGAATAGACGACTCCCAGCTGCTTGTTTTAAACATGTTTGCTCAGTTTCCTCGGCGTCGGCCCACACAGCATTTATGAGAACTATCACGTGTTGTCGCAAAATTGCAATTACAATGTGATATACTTACCTGCTTACTTATTACTATATGCAAATGAATATACCTGTCCAAACAAATATACTTGTAAATAAATTATAGAAACTTTTAACATTTGTTAAATTATAAGAATTTTTTATTTTTTTAAAAATGAATGTGTCAGATTGATAATGAAATTGTCTACTTTTTTTTTTTTGTCAAATGAACGATTATAAAAAACGTACATCGTGGACAGAATAGGCATTTTAGCTCGAAAATTGAATTAAATTATGGCATAAGAATTATTTTTAAAAAAATCGTGCAACTTATTCCTGTGTGTTATAACTAATTTAACTAGCAAACATTATTATTGAGAAAATATTAATAGGGGTATTTTAGGAAGAAATTGACACAATTAGAATGTTGTCCTATAATTAGGACCAAAACCAACTCTTAAATGTTGTCCTATAATTAGGACTGGAGGGAGTACCATAACAGGCTGAGGGGGCCCAAAACTCCGGGCATCATTTTGGGCTTTTCTAATAGGGTAAAGAATGTTTGACCCAAAAACAAAGGTAAGAAAGAGGTATGAATGCCTAACACGGCGTCGTTTAGGGGAGCTGTGCCGCCAACAAGCGCAAAGCCCTAAAACCCTTCCTTACCGCCGATCTTCTACGGGAAGTGGAGAAACTCTTTTTTCGCTTTCCATTCTCACTTACCACTCGTCAATGGCTTCAGGCTGCAGCAGAATTGCGCAAAGGACGTTTCTGGCCTCTGTAAAATCTGCCGTTAAATCCAATCTTCGCACTTCTTCATCCAAACCAGCCACCATCCCAGCTGGTCCCATCAAATCAACCACTTCTACTCTCCGCAGATCCTCCTTGACCAGGTTTTAATATCTATCTTCTTCACATTTCTTGTTCGGAATAAATATAAGCCTTATATTCTTCTTTTTCTTTGATTTTTCTGCAGTAAGATTGCGCCGGAGCTGGGATGCCTGCAGTCAATGTTGCCGCTACACAGTGCAGTTGCAGCGGCAAGAATGACGTCGTGCCTGAGCATAACTTCCAGGAGTTGCCGAGCTCTTTCTCAGGGTACACTCTGCTGCACCTCTCCCGGCCTCTAATACTTTCTTTTTCAAAATTATTAGCAATTGTGAGTAGCTTCCTTGCTTCTTATATTGATGTTCCTTTTGAACATGTTTGTTATTCACATCTCAATTGCATTCAATATGCTTTAACTGGATGAGCCTCAAGAACTTCTGAAATGAAGGAGGGAATTTTTGAAGCAGTTGTTGTGATTTCCTGAGTGTTTTAACTTTTATGTGACTTATTGTTACCGATTTGTTTGCAGTTTACTTAAGGAATCTAATTTACCTTTGCATTCATGACTCGCGTACTGGCACTATCACATCGTAGTTTGATTAATTTGAGACCACTCGCTGGTAATACCCAATTAACAAGTATTAGAACTTGAGAGTTGAACGGACAGAGTCACGTAGTCTGATTCACGCTAGAACCTTTGATAGTGTCATGTCTATGGGTAGTCGGTTTTATGGAACCATTAGAAGGCTGCAAATACGAAATGAAAGTGCTTTAATTGGGAGTTTCATTGTCAACTAACTGTAAAATTTGGTTCCTGCAGGCACATAGTTAATTGGAAATCCGCGGGACCTACCAATTATGGCATACTGCTTCATTATCAAGTACGAATAAAAATGATGTTTTGACATTTAACACTCTCTTCAGCAGTATTAGAACAGAGCTACAATTTGTGTTTTCATCAAAAAGTTCTTGAGGGGGTTTCTAGTGTTCGTTGAAGTTCTATATGAAGTTACTATAGGAATAGTGGCTTTAAAACTTAGTGGAAGAAACAAAAAGAGGGGGGAAAACTGAGCGAAATAAATTAGCATTGTCCAAAGCTGTTAAGCATGTACCATCTCATAATTCATAGATTCTCTTCTTTCCTTCCACTCAAAGCAAAGTGATTTTCGCTGTTTCTTGAAGATATCCTTAGTAGACGGTATGGTGGTTTCTTAGTGGAATTTTGTCTGGTTTTAGAAGTTCCAACTCTGCCGTATTTCCCTGTGTACAAGCAGAAAATTAGACGATCATTGAAACATTGGATGAACTCTTAATGAGTGGTCTGTGTTGGTTTCAATGCCTCGCTGAATTAATCACTATGCTTCTACTAGAGACGTGATTCTGTCACAGGCCAATCTTTATAACTCTTCTCACTCCAAACAAATAACAAATATAGAAAGTGTTGGGATGATCCATGCTTTATGTGTCTTGTTGTGTTAACTAATAAATGATGCGTTGATACACCACCAGTGGTTTGTACTTTGTATTTGTGCTATTCAAATTATCTTGCCATTATCTCTCTCTCTCTCTGATGGGATGGCTTCCTATCCTAGCAAGGATTCATATTGATAATTGTGGGCGGTATTCATTAGGAAACTATACAAGTTAAAAGCCTTGCAGTGTCGAATAGGAAAATTGAAATTATAAGTGGGTTGGGTGTTGAATATTGATGAGCTACTTTTGGACATAGGACAGCCAACCAGATGCTTGAATGCTAATATTTTTCATTAAATTTACAATATACTTTTATAATAAATAAGCATAAATAATAACCTAACTGCTACTTTGGCCAGATGGAATTGATGGGACGTGAGACATGCATGCACTTTTGAAGGTGGGATTTATCTTTGTACGTTTGACCTCAAAACTGTTTGGACAACCATAGATAATATCAATCTCATAAATTGTGCTTAATGTGTGTAGCCATTTATATTTTATTCTGAAGCAAAGTTACTAGAGTACACAGTGTACATGAATGCATGTTGTACTGTACACATTGTGGGATTATTTTTTAGGTAACATGCGTTGTAAGATTTTCTCTTGCTTACAGATGTGGTTCTTCTTTCTTTACTTTATTTACAATTACAATGTGTAGGCTTTTGTAATCAGGCATATTACTGATTGAGCCTTGTTTTATTTGTTTTTTATAGAGCTTGGATTGTCAGTTCCAAGGTGACCGGCTAAGAGAGATTATATAATTAACGCTTCTGAAGGCTTTTTTTGTTTTGGACGTTTTTCGGGATCCAGCAAGCAACTATACTGCGATTCTTTCAAGCTCATAAATTCGTATCATGACGAATAATATTTAGTCTCCCCATTTTTATGAAATTATGTCATATGCATAATTACTAATTGTAGCTTCAGTCTATCTGCACTTATCTCCATTTATTATTATTATATTTGCTTTTCTATTTCCTCTACCGTATTGATTTCCTGTTCTCCATTCCTTTAGCTGCTGTAACATGAGAGGTTGATCTAATGCTTGATCAATCTCTGATCACATTTGCGGTTAGATTATGATCCCCAGAGGAGTGGGGGAGGGGAGGGGGATTGAAAATTAATTTTTATATCCTCTCAAATCAATCAAATAGTAAGAAATTCAAAATACATAAACGTAGTTGCATTTGTTTATTTTCATGAATTTCTTAACAGCTTAAAGCGCGTGCTTAATAGTATGTCAAATCACATTTACAAATCATGAATTGCTTCTCTTTGGCCTCTGTATGTCTGGGGTAGCTTTGGCAATTGTAACATTTTAAGCACGATCTTCCTGTCATCAGAATCAGAGCATGCATTTCCTATTATTTTGGTGCAAAATATGATTTATAGAAATCACACTCTGAAGTCTGAACTTCTCAAGTTCATTATAAGGCATCCATGTCTTCCCGAGTAAGTCAATCTATTTGGTCTAAAGACCAACCAACTTCATATAACCTCTTCATAAAAAGCAACTCGTCGTCAGTCCATGGTCTGAAAATATGTTTATCAGAAACTTCATATTGATGTCCAGAGCCGAATTCCTGGACGCGGTGGCCTGTTTTGTAGGCTGAGAAAGAAGCATGCTAATTGATTGTTTTACTATTTCCGGTTCAAGATATAAAACTTTTTTCCTAGAACTTTATATAGTTCATAAAATAAGATTCTTTGCAAAATTTGTTGAATAATTTATTATATATTTTCAAAAGTTCTCGTCATGCAATTAACTCTCAATATAATGGAAAATATCATATTTGGCTTCTTCTTTTTTTAAGGAAAACAAGATCTTGACGTGTAAAATAATAATAATAATAATAACCGGGGGAGTTATTTTATTCCAGTAGCGGAAGCATATGGGACAGAGTTCTCTACTTCTATCCAACTAGAACCAGCATCTTTTCTCACTCTTTTCTTCCTCATGATGTCCCTAATTACACTAACATCTTCCCATCTCCTATAAGATGCATAGAGATTAGACATGATCACGTAAACATAATCTTCATTGCCCTCCAATTTCATCAAATTAGCAGCCGCAAGCTCTGCTATTTTTAAATCTCTGTTAATTTCACAAGCACCAAGCAATGCCCTCCAAACCAATCCACATGTCACAAAGCCAAGTTCATGTATCATACTTTCAGCTCTCCACAGCTCCCCTTTTTGTCCCATCAGCCGAATCATCGAACAACAATGCTCAACGGTTGGCGCTATTCCATAATCGCCGATCATAGATTTGAAGTACTGAGTTGCAACCTCAAGAGGTATTTGATTGTGGGAACAAGCAAAAAACAGGTTAAGAAATGTGATACCATCAGGTTTTGTATGTCTCTCCATTTTCAGCAGCTCAAAGAGTTGGATAACTCTCACAGAATCACCAGTACGAGCATAGCCAGAGATCACTGCATTCCAGCTTTACCAGATTCCTGCTAGACAGTGATTCGAAAACTGATTCAGCATCCTTAACCTTCCCACATTTTGAGTACATGTCTATTAATGCACTACCAACAACCACAGATGTATCTTGACCATACTTAATAGTGAAACAATGAATCAGCATTCCCCATGTTAAGGCAGATAGATAAGCAATTCCATTTAAAATTATGGAAAATGTGAACTGATTCATCTCTACGTTTCTTGAGTGCATCTTACTGAATATGTCCAAGGCTTTTGGAGCTTGATTCCTATTCACATACCCTGTGATTATCGAATTCCACGATGAAGAATTTGGGTTTGGCATGGTGGATAAAATCTGAATTGCATCTTCCATATTCCCCACCTGAGCTATGCCGTTTATCAGTCCATTGTATGAAATAGTATCAGGATTGGGCAAGAGGTGCAAAAAATGAAATGCTTGTTCAATTTTTCCGTTAGTAGCACTTGCTGCTATTACTGAATTCCAAGAAATAACGTCCTTGTCAGCTATCTCACAGAAAACTTGAACAGCTTCTTCTACACACTCGCATTTGCCATACATATCAATCAAGCAATTGGCAACAACAGTATCAACAACCAACCCGAATTTCAAAACCTTGGAATGAATTGACTTGCCTAGCTTCAAGAAACTCAGGTGGCCGCAAGAAGCTAAGCCCGATGTAAATGAGAATGCATCGGCATAAATATCAGATTTCTCCAGCTGAAGCAAAACAGACAAGGCTTTACGAAACTGCCCGGAATGCACATACCCAGAAATCAAAGTATTCCAAGAAACCACATTTGGATGAGGAATTTCATCGAATAGCTTGTGGGCGTCAATAAGTGACTGCATTCCAACGTAAAATCTGATGATCGCAGCGGAGACATTGGCATTGGAAAAACATCCAGCTCGCATAACATAGCTGTGGAGCTGAAGTCCAAGTGGCCCATAACCAAGGTTGGTGGTTGCTCGAAGAAGGTGAACCAGAGCATTGGCATCTGGTTTAGCGCCAGAATTGAACAATGGAGAGGCCTCAAATAACTCAAATTCAGCACTATTTTCATCTTTGGCAAGATCGGAAATGAGACTTGGGGTTGAACTGAAGCGGTTGAATCGATTCCTAATTCTTGAATTACAGCATCCTAATGGAAGAAAATGAAGATCATTGTCCCATTCCCGCAATTTTTTACCTCCATTGCATAGTAGCCTTCGCATGGCTCCGTTGTAAAAGGTTAATTTCCAAGATCATTTCTCGAACCGTTGCTATGGCCATATACGTTGGAATTATATTTAAATTTAGGGCCCGTTTGGTAGAAAGAATTGGTGGGGAGGGAAAGGAATTTAGATGAGGGAAATGAACTGGAAGGGAAAGTAAGATTTGAAAAATGAGGGAAGATGATTTGAGTTGTTTGGTAGGAAGAAAATGAAGGGGTGATAGTTGGTAAAGAATTAAGAAATATCTATTTTACCTCAAAAGAAATTAATTCAAAATAAAAAAAAAAAAATATTTTTTTTTTGCTAAAATATATATATTTTTAAAAAAGTCTCTGTTAAGTTTGAACTTGTGACCAAATTTTTTTCGCCAAGTTCAAACTTTCCCGCCCAAAATTTGAACTTTTCCGCTAAGTTCGAACTTCCAAGTTTAAATTTTAAGGGTAAATCTGTCCAAAAATGTGAATAGTGACCAGAGAACTTGAGACCCCACCAATTTTTATGGGATCTCAAGTTCCCACATATGAGGGAAAAGTGGTGGGGCGTGTGTGGGCTCGGGAGCTTGGGTTCAAGAAGACTTAAGCGCACCAAACGCATTTTTGGCGAGAAGCTGTTTAGTTAAAGTCCTCTCCCAAGTTCGAAGGCAAATAGGCTTAGGGAAAATCATGTCAAAAGTACAAATTAAAAAATGTAATATAAAAAAATTCTCATACCTTATCAATTATCAATAATAAGTAAAGGAGTAATCAGTGGTTGAGACTTTTCTGATGTTTTTTTAAATTGGAATTTTGTTGTCATTTTCCCTTAAATTTACATGGATTAGCATTAATCAATGAACTGATGAGTATACATGTGTGCGCAGGGTTGCTTGTAGAGTTTCAATTTTTTTTAAGCACAACGGTAAAAGAATTTTGGTTCGCCATCATCTTGTGAGAGGGCTTGCTCTCAGTATCGCTTCTCTCAGTATCCCTCGATATCTTTGCATCTGAACCGTCCAACAGTTGATCTAAGGGTCCAAAATTATTAATGCCAAAAACCGCGGTAAATATAAAAAAATTTAAAAGCCCCTCTCTAAATGTTGGATCAATTTTTGGACGGCCCAGATTAAAAGATATTGAGGGATGAAGAGGGGGAGGATAATGAGGAAATCTGCTTCCGAGAGGGCTTGAGGACTACTGTGGAGTTACCACATCAGTAATGGGCGATACTTTGGGCATGGACGTGTATCGCTGATAGATAAACTACCTAGCTTACGTTCTACTGTATAGCCAACAATCAATGCAATTGGGTCTAGAAAAAAGAAAGGAAAAGTTTACGGTTAGCCTTAGGTAGCAAATTAATTTCAATCCATCCTTAAATTTTTTTGAAATTTTATTGGACGCATGGTCAAAATGAAATCAATTTTTGGGTGAAAAGATAATAATGCTCTTAAATTGTCTTATTTGTTTTGTAAATAGTTATATTTATCTTGTAAGTAGTCAATTTTTTTTTTTAAAGGTTTTTTTTTTGAATCCTTTATTTGTCTTGTAAATGTTTTTATTTATCTTGTAAATTTTCATATTTGTCTTGTAAATGACCAAAATGTTTTTAACTCCCTAGGTTTTTTTGAATCCTTTTATTTGTCTTGTAAAAATATTTATTTATCTTATAAATGCTCATATTTATCTAGTGAATTTTCATATTTGTCTTGCAAATTGCCAAAAAGTGTTTAATTCCTTGGGATCTTTCAAATTCCTTTATTTGTCTTTTATATGCCTTTATTTATCTTGTAAATGCTCTTCTGTAAAAAAATAAATATAAAAGAAGGGCATCACTGTTTTTCACCCACAAAAATTAATTTCATTTTGACCATAGAATGCAATGAAGTTTGAAGGGGCTAATTAAAATTTTTCCTAGAAAAAAAAGCCTAACCTTCTTACAACGTGGCAAATCAACCCATGTTGCCTCCAATAAGACAATACATGTGGTAATAAAAAAAAACTGTAAATTGTTTAAAAGTGTTTACAAAAGTACCTATAAATTGTCCAGCAACAAATAATTGAAAGTGTTTTTGCTTATTGAAATGGGTAGAGTACATTTTATGGACTTTGAAAGAAGTAGAAATATGTCATTATGGGTAATCAGATACATGATTCCTATAATTATAAACTTAAAGCTGAGAAAAATATCAATATCTAACATTAGAATCGAATCTAGTTTTAGATTTAGCGTGAAAAATGAAAGAGAAAAGGATGACTAGAAGCTAGCACTATGTATATCTAGATAGGAAGAGGGACGAAGAAAACCAGAGCAAGTGGGGGGGATTCACAGGGCATGAAAAGGCAAAGCAATTAGCAAACATATGGAAAATGGACACATGAAAGATGACGTCCATAAATGGCGGGACAAACAAACACCTTCCGAAGCCAATTTTTGATTATCAGAGAATGAGAGGTCTGAGAGGCTAAAGTGATTAAAAGAGGCATATTTGATGGCGGAGATGATGATGGAGGACTTGGCCATCGCCGCCATCCACGCCGTGTTTCAGAGATATCTCATGACTCCGGAGATCGATCCTCTTACAATGATCATTTTCACCTGCTTCTCCACCTTCATCGTCATCTTCCCCTTCGCCATCTACTTCAAAAGGTCTCTCTCTGAATCAGTCTTAGAATTCTGATTTTTCACTTGCTCTGTTTTTGTTGCAGGAAAAAATGGCCCCAGAAGTTCAGTTTTAAGATAATCATACAGATTTTGATGCTATCATTGGGAGGGTGAGAAATATTTTATAGTTTTATTTAGATCTTTTATTCATTTCCCTTTTAGTTTTTTATGCAAGTGGAATTTATTTTATAAATTATAGTTTCCAATGTTATCTCCCCTGAAAAATATGCAGAGTAACTCTGTTCCAGTCCTTATCCCTCAGAGGAATGAAACTAACTTCACCAACAATGGGAACTGCCATGCCAAACCTTGCCCCAGGTCTTATCTTCATCATCGCCTGCACTTTCAGGAACGTACACATGCATAAACTAAAAATATAGATTAAAAAATGTTTTTTTTAAGTGCAGCATCAAACTTAATTCTGCAAAATTTGTTGTTGTTGGCACAGGTTAGCGAAAATCAACATAAGAAGCTCATATAGTAAAGTAAAAATCTTGGGCACCATAATCTGCGTGGCAGGGGTTCTCACTGTGAGCTCAATGCAGAGCATATCTTCACCTGGAAGTTGGAACAAAGATAGAAGCTAGAATCAAATGGCCATGTTTCCCACCAGATACTATATTTGACGTGAACAAGATCAAAGGTTGTCTTTATCTCGTTGCTGCTATAGTCGTATTATCTAGCGCCTTCGTCTTGCATGTAACTAACTTCAAATGAAATAATCATATACATACATGCATTATGCATACATATATAGAAAACACCAAAACCTTTTATGCATTGGCAGGCTTTTACTTTACGAGTCTTTCCTGCACCAATATCCCTCAGCGCTATCATATCTTTACTCGGAGCTTTCATTACTGCTATAACTCAGTTGCTTGAAGATCACAAATTAAAAACTGGTGGGCAAAATCTCAGTGCTGCAAAACTCATTTGCTTTACTTTTCTGGTATATTATTCTGCTCTTATTCTCTTAGCTTCCTAGTAACATGAGAAAATTGTAAGAGCTCAGGCAGGTGCGGTTCTTGGATTATGCTTTAGCTTCCATGGATGAGCAGTGAAGAAGAAAGGACCAGTTTTGGTGTCTATGTTCAGTCCAGTTTCTACAGTCTGCTCCATCATTTTCTCTGCAACAACACTTGGAGACACTATCAATGTTGGAAGTTATACATGTTTTACCAGTTTCTTCGTCATTTGATGGCGAAAATTCGTATTCCTAAATCGTGGTTTTTTATTATAACACTGAATTTGCAGCCTTGTGGGTATGTTGCTCACGTTTTTGGGGCTATATTTTGTGCTTTGGGCCAAAGGAAAAGAAGGGTTGGATTATGGAGATGGCCTAGAGACAGACTTTGATACAGAGAAGCCTCTATTAAGTTGAAGAGCGAGTGTTTTTGAGCGTGTGATTATGTGCATCATCTTATATCTAGCACCAAAGAGTAAAGATAGGACAGGCTACAGTAGATTTTAGAATTAGATTTATGAACAAGTGCTTTTGAGATTGTCAATAGGAAAGTGTAATAGATGTTTTGAAGGTGAGTTAATTGTCTTGATCTGAATCTTTTTATTCATCTCCTTTTTTACTTGGCTGCAGCGATCTGTATGATCTGTGCAAACTTTGGGTGTGCATACCACATTGCAGAAATGAGTTTTTTTTTTTTTTTTTAAATTTCTGTTCCCTAGCATAAAAATGAATAAGAATTGTGTTTGGTAAATCTGGTTTTTTTTTTTTTTTTTTTTTTTGGGTTAAAATTTTGAACCGGTTTATTTTTTGTCTTTGGGTAATAAAAATAAAGCGAGAAAATTTCACATTTTCTTTAGTCCAGGCCCAAAATGAGAATCCCTTTTCTCCTGAAAAACCAATATACATTCGCGACCTGATTTCTTTTCTCTTTTCTCTTCGACCTACAGCTTCATCAACTATTCCCGTGACCAATTCACCACCACGACCCAGCGTCGCCGTCTCACGTTCTCCAGGTCCGACTTGGTAAGTTGTCCTCTCTTCCCCTGTTTTTCCCCGGCGGCCGAAATCGGAATCGACGCGCCTCCGTTGCTCCCTTCTCTCTGCATTTTCTGATCTCCGACGTCATTTGCTTTAAATTATTGTGATATCATGAAAATTTAGTTGAATCATGTGACTAATGTCGATTTATTTATTTATTCATTTGCATAATTAATATTAAGGTAATAATATGGTATTAAAAAATGAGAGCAAACGTAAAGAAATAGATTATTTTATACCGTTGATTTGTATAGAAATAGATTTGTATTAAAAAATGAGAGCAAACGTAAAGAAATCTGTAAACAAAAAATATAGAAATAGATTTGTATTATATTAGGTAATTCTAATTCTCGGAATAAGAATAAAAATGTGTTAACAAACGTAATTTTGATTCTTGGCATGAAAAAAAAATTGTTACCAAACGTATTTCGATTCTCGGAGTAAAAATAAAACGAGTTAACAAACATCATTCTCGATTTCGGAACTCTTTCAAGCACGAGAATCAAAAAAACTGTTTCATCTCGAAATAGTGCAGGAGCAAAATAGTTGCGTCATTGGCACACCCTTTATGTATCGTTGAATTGAAGAATCAATTCTCCGACTAACAAATTGCAACCACACAAATTATTAAATATTTCTCCCTTCCTCTCCTTAATATAGAACCTATTTTAAGAGTTCATCCAAGTTTTGGATATAATATATAGTTTTTATATTTGTCAATTTTTTTTCTTCTAATTCACCCATGTTGATATTCCCTCAATAATAATCAAATAAAAGAGAAAATGAAGGAATTAAGAAAGATAGCTAGGGTTATTTTAGAAAATACAAGTTATATTAATTACCTTCCTTAATTGAATTAAATTGAGTAAATATATTTTATATTAAGGATTCAAGACATAGTTAATTTTTTATTTTAATCAAATTAAATAAATAGATCTCATATTAAAGACTGAAGAAGATGGTATAATGTATTTCCCTTCAAGACGGAAGAGAGTTGAACACAGTTCCCTCCAGAGTCCACATTATGTGCACATAAGATGTGCTTCTTATGTGCCCATACCTCTATATGAGCATATTTTTTTTTTTGTTTTATATATTGTATTTATTTATATTTAAATTATATGTTCTTTCCGAGATTTTTTTTATCAAAGTATCTCAAATTAATTAGTTTCGGTTACGCATTTATTTGTAACACAGGTGTTATAAACTAATTAATTTGAGATCTTTAGTCAAAAAGAATCTTAAAAAGCGTATATAATTTAAATATAAATAAATACAATATAAAAAATATTCAAACCTCTAAAGAGGCATAAACACATAAAAAAACATATATCTTATGTACACATAATGTGAACTCATTCCCTCCATTTGTTTGCGGACAAAAGGAATGCTTTGGGTAACAAGTGCAACTTTGGGACATTGGAAATTGGAATCTCTCAACCTTACTTTAAACTTTATAAAAGGTTGTTTGCATTTGACTGCATGAGCATCTGTTTGCCTTTTCTTTGAAGGGAAACAAATTGGAGATTGACATTTTTTGGTACATGGCTAATTTATCTAATCAAGGATTTCATCCTAGTCGGTGACAAATTAATTTTCAACAAAATAAAAATAATGAATTAAATGTATATACTTTTTTTTTTTGATACGTAAATGTATATACTTTTTTTTTTGATATAATAAAGTTTAGGTGGGTTACGTGGTCCCCAAAAGCGAGAGCGCGTGCATAGGCTCTTTAAGCGACTTTATGAGAATCTTTACATGATTCTTACCAGAATGGCCTCACAGCTAGAAGAATCGGCTCATCCTTTTGGGGCTGGCCCTTTCCTTACCATCTGTGCCAACTCTCATCGGCAATATATATACTTTATACTACAGGAAAGCTGCATTCTTAATTCATCCGCATCCCCAATTTCTTACGCGGATTTTATTTTGGGCTTGGAGGAGACTTACGTAGTATTTGTGGGCCTAGATTATACTTTGTGGGCCCAGATGGGCCTACAGTGCCCCCGCGAGATTTCCAAGAAAAACAAAGGCCAATACAAGAGACAAGTACAATAAGGATAGTATCAAAAAAAAAAGTACAATAAGGATTGGAAATACTGCCTTCACTCTTAAATATAAGATCCAATTAATTTTTTGAAAAGATTAAGAAAGCTAAATAAATAATTTTTAAAGTATTTATATTTATTGATTTTTCTCCAAACTAATTAGTATAACTTATAATCTGATATATAAATTAATGATATATATTAAATAATATATTTAGTTTAATTAATCTGTCAAAAAAAAGAGCTAAGTTGGTCTTATATTTAGGAGAGTGGAGAGCAACAAGGTGTGTGTGGGACTGAGCCGGAAATCACGAAACTAGGAGGAGGATGGACCCGCTTGAAAGGATCCTCCATGAAGGTTTGTTTCCACTTTCTCACATAAAATTCTTTGATCCAAAGTCAAATGCCTCCTCTCTTAACTTTTTCATGATTTGGCCGTCCTCATTCATTTAAAATAGAAAACAAGTGTCGGTCAAATTTGGGATCATGTAGCCAACCATTTCTCCATAACACAGGCCCATGTTTCACCCATTTTTAGTTTCTTCGCTAGTTCTTTGTATATATGATAAGTAATTAAAACATGTTAATTAACACACAACTTATGATATTACTAACGTGAAGGGTAATGTTTTTGTTTTATTTCTAGCTAAAAGTCATATCCTTTTTGGTTTTTTTATGCATATAATAAAAGTTTACTTGTGTTGAGTCCTAAGTGTTCATTAGAGTCAGAATATGTTCTTAGGCTCAAAGAACACTTACAGAGATTGCCTACCAATAAAATCTTCACATCAATAACGTGATTTGAACCTATAATCTTATGGGTTAAGAGCTAATTCCCTAACAACTGAACTGATTTTTGTTGGTGGATGTGTTAATTCAGATGGAGATTGTTGTAGAGAAAAAGGACGGGACGTGTCACGCCTTGCATGAGGGGTTTGAGAAATGAAAAGCAGTACAGTGATGCAGTAAAGTGAGCTGAATTAATGGAGAGGGTGTTTGTTCATGACAAGTCATGCAAGTTTTGGCTCTCCCTTAGTAAACACGTACGTTCTCATGTATCGCTTCATCTTTAATTTGAATTAGACACTGCATGTGCCCCTGCTTTATTTCTGATCATCATCATTATCATCCATCGTCGCAGTAAAAATTTAAAACTAGCTAGCTAGACTGTCTCTTTGGGAACTCCCACCACACTATTTGTATGTTTTTTTTAGTGTATTATTCTTTTTATTGTTTTCTATGCCTTCTATAGCATTGCCTATTTTTAAATTTTATAAATAAAAGAATGAAAACATATTAATCCTTCCAGCCCTACATATATGACCCTGGTGGTGGTGGATTTGATTTGATCCTAGGTCTCCCTCATTTGATTTTTTCTCCACATTTTCCTCATTAATTTCACAGTTTCTCTCTTCACAGTCAATACCTCGTTAAAATAGGAATATTTTAGAAAAATTTACCCACAATTTGTACATCATCGCCCGTGTCATCATCAAACCAAATAGGAGTATTTTAGGATTATATTTGGGAGTATTAGCTTCGATCTTAAATATAAACATAATTTGTAGTGTAATTCGTGTTATATTTAGGATCGGAAAAGTAATTTTTATTGATGATATAGCATGTATTCTAATCTAAAAATTACCGGATGCTATTCTCTGATCAGTGGTTTTCATAGAGTAAAAATTGGATGAAAGCACGCAAGAATGAACCAAAAAATGGGGTTTTGTTAATCATCAATAGCTTTAGGTTCATATATTTTAGGATTATGTTATTTTCCAAGGTAAATAAATTTGGCAGGTCAATGGTTGCTCCCTCCCAACAAGACTAAGCGACGATTCCGAGTTTCCAACACAAGTGTCGTATAAAGAACACACCAAACATTACGATGGGATTGAAATTTCCGAGTCAAAGTCAAATCTCTTAATGGATTTTTGTTGTTGTTGGTTCAGTTGAACTTTTAAAAAATGGATGAACTGCGATGGAGATGAGCGGAGGATTCGGAGAAAAAATGTTGACCGGAGCTACAAATTGCCAATTAAGTCGTCGATTAGCCTAAAATGATAAATACAAAATGACAATTCGGACTCATTTATTTTTGTTAGTTGCATTTGCATGACCCTCTAAGCCGCCACGTCTCACTCATAAGGGACAGCTTGAAGGCCGTCTTAAAATAAGATACGAACAATGATTGGGTTGAGTTCCATAGAAATAAATGGTTAGTTCACCATAACCGTGGTAAACCTGGATTCAAATCTTCATAAGAAGATATGTTGAATTGATCGGAATCACAAAATGACCAGAATGATCCCATCAATATTTGAAGACTATCATACTTAATGCTGACGATTTGAAAACCATCCATCACACTTAATGCTAAAAATTTGAAGACCATCAAATTTAATACTGATTTATTGTCATTAATATTATCACCACCATATGGTCATTTATTTTTATTTTTATTTTGCATCTTTTATCATTGTTGTAATGATAATTGTAATTGCATTCCATAATTAACCTTCTGCTATTAATTAATGTCGCTTTCTTTAAATCTTTCTTTGCTCTCTCCCTCTTCCCATTCCCCGTTATACATAAAAAACTGTCTCTAAGAAGAAAATATAAACGCGCGCGCGGCCGGGGCTCTTATGAAAAATTAATAGATTGGGTTAATAGGTATTGAGTCTAACGTAAAATATTAGTTCCTCACAAGGCAGCAATAAATTAAGAGAGATTCCAATTTTGATTAGGAGGGGTAAATAAAGGATTATTGTAGAGGAGATAGATAATAATAATTAAGTATGGTAAGTTGTGGCATTAATTAGCCGGCACTTATCCAACAACGAAACATATAGGAATTGAATTGGCAAAAATCTTGCATTGCATTGGCAAGACATGACACAACATGCACGCATTCTCCACATTATTATCAACACAGGACAAACCAGAATGGATATGATGAACTAGCCATGAATCATCATATATGAAATAGAAAAGAAATATAGGAGAGAGAGGAGGGATGAATAAAGATAGAAAGAAGAGAGGAGACAATGGAGGGAACAAGCTAAGAAGAGAGAGAGGGAGGGTAGGCCATTGCATTATATATATATATATAGTCACCACTTGTGTGTTCCTTATTCTCATATTTTGGTCCTTTCTTCACCAAACATTGGTCCCCCTCTCTTCACACTCTTGCCTCTCTGATCTCCACGCATTATATTGCCTCTTTCTCACTAACTACCACGAGTCACTTTTTTGGCTTTTCACAATTCCCAAATTTACATCTTCATTTATATTCTCATCTTCTTCACTCTAGTTTATCACTTTCTCAATAAAAGGTCCTGGATGCCACTATTTACCTTATTTTTCTTTTCTACGTTATTCCATTCATACTAAATGAAGTTTTTTGACCAAAATAATTTTTTTTTAAATTTTTTTTTTACCAATCTACAATACTTTTGAAACTATTTATCGGAGTAGGGTTGTTTTTGAGCAGTCATGGTAGGAAGTACGACGGAACTACTAGTCCGGGTAGAGAAATTGACGGCACCATTTGTTCCATCAAGAACCCTGACGGAACTCAATATGAGTTCCGTCAGGGTTCCTGACGGAACCAAGCGTCAGGGGGCCCACCTTGACGCTTAGTTCAGGAATCCACCAGTTCTTGTACCAGTTCCGTCAGTGGTAACGTCAGATACTCTGACGGCATTGGGCTAGAGTTCGGGCAAGGAGACTGACGGAACTAATGGTGCCGTCAGTTTCCCTATCAGGACTAGTAGTTCCATCGTACTTCTTACCATGACTGCCAAAAACAACCCTATTCCGATGAATAGTTATAAAAATACTGTAGATTAGTAAAAAAAATAGAAAAATTTTATTTTGGTCAAAAAACCTAGTAAATGAAGTTTTCGGTTTCAATCTCTCTCCCCCTCCCTCTCTCTCAGCTTTTCCTTTTTAAAAATTTTATTGCCACCCATCATTAGATGACGTAGCGGGTTGATTGAGGGGATAACATATTCTTTTCCAAGTACTAGCTACTCCTCAAGGGTTATATAATATACTCTCGGTTCTTAATATATAAGACATATTTATCTAATAATTTGATTAGATTAAAGAAGTTGGTTAAGTTAGTTAATATGACATGATTTTCTAAAACATCATATTTATCTTCTTTAATTCTCCATTCTCTCTCCTCTTTAATTATTATCGAGAGAGCATCAATAGGGGTAAAGTAGGAAAAAAAAATTGACAAATATAAAAACTATGTCTTATATTTTGGACTAATAAGATCAACTCTCTAAACATATCATATACTAAGGACTAGAGGAGTATAGTACTACCTCCAATATTTAATATAAGACCTAATAAACTAATTTAATTTGGGAGATTAAAAAAATTAAATACTTTAAAGTATTTATATTTATTATTTTTCTTCAAACTAATAAATTAAATAATTTATCCACCTTTTTAATCTCTTTAGATTAGTCAACTTAATCTTATATTAAGAAAAGGAGAAAGGAGAAAGGAGAGGACGGTGTAAATCAAGGGCCGTAGAAAGAGGGATTTAAAAGGCAAGAAATCAAAACTCAACATGATGATGATTCAACGGTGGAAGTGGACAAATACTCAAGCTGGAAGCGCAACGACACGTCATTATCTTCTACTTTGATGGATCCATTGGGTCTATTTGGGTTGACGGTAAACAATTAATATTTATCTAACTTTAAAAAAGGTTCGGTAGGAAAAAAATCGGGTTATAGATAATGATTTGTGTTTGGATTGATGGTGGTAGAAGTGGTGGGGCCCACGTCAAAAAGCTAAGAGCATTATGAAAAAAACTGGATTCTGAAGCTTTTTCTTTAACTGACTTTTTGAGCTTTTTTGATTTAAAGTTCAGACAACGCAATGATAAATCCAAACAGAAAAAATTTGGTTTTTTTCTTGGGGTCGTTGGCTTAAAAGCCTGAAATTTTTACACACCAACATTTGAAAAATAAGAACTCCAAACAGGTTCATTACCTCTTACAATATTTCACCAATTCATAATACCAACAAAAAAAAAAAAAAAAATCCTCCTCCGTCACCTCTATTATCTATCATTATTTTCATTTGACTTTCTAATCTAAATCCTTTTTTGTTTTTGGTAAAATAATCTAAATCCTTTTTGTTTAAACACAGTCTCAATTACACAGACTTGTAATATATTTTGACAAATTAAATCTCCGGCTACTTGTAGTCAAGTAATCGATCATCTCCAAATAATATATTTAATTTGAGTACAATTATATACTTCTACAAAACATCATCATCCACTTATAAACTTCAATTTTGCATGAACAAAGGAAAAAAAATCAAATGCAAAAACTGGGGGTAAAAAAAGATTAATTAATTGGCAGAAACCGTTGGTGAGATAGTGTATGTGGTCCGTTTGTTTCGCCTAATGAACCTACTTTATCAAGTAAGAAGAGAGATAAGCATGTAAAGATACGTTGTTCTTTTATAGAATTCATGTTAGGTGTGATGACTTCAATATTATGCGCATACTTTACATTTTTTTCTCCACTTTTTTTTTTTTAAAAAAATAAATAAAAAAATCTGTACATTTTCTCCCAGCGGATTCCCATAAAAATCATTCATTAAAAAATATTGTCACGTTAATAGTGCGATTTGAATTAAGTAGACATTTATTACCAACAATTATTTTATATTTTACCTGTGTAATGTGATAATTATATTAGACCCTTAAAATGAATCGGCGCGGAATGTACCCCAGCAATCCTCCATGGTTATATACTTCCTCCGGTCTTTATTATAAGACATCAACTAACTATTCACACAAACTAATAAAAACAGTTAAAGCTAATAAAATTGTCCTAGAATTTAAGGAATTTCCATTATTATCCCTACTAATTGGACTAAACTCCAATATCATACTCCCTGCGGTCCTAATTATAAGAGCTAGTTGACTTTTTTAGAGAGATTAAGGAAGCTAATTAAATTAGCTTAGAGTATTTTTATTTTTATTTTTTTCTTCAAATTAAATAGTTTGACTAACAAACTAATATATAATCTTAGAAAACACAACATATGAAATTATTAAGTAATTTATTTAGCTTCCTTAATCTTTCCAAAAAAAGTCAACTATCTCTTATAATTAGAACCGGAGGTAGTATTAATTATTACTCTTACCTACTACCCTTATTAATTATGGGCATATATGGAAAAAAAAATAATTAATGCTCCTTGGGAAAAAGCAAATGCCTTATAAAAAGGACCAAATAAACTTACTAGTTGGTGCCTTATAATAAAAACCAGAAAGAGTATATCACATCTCCAAATATGAACAGTTTATAATATATATATATACACACACAATATATAAACAGATGATATAAAAAATATTGTTTACATGTTAATAGCCACATACCCATTTTCATATTTCAAAATAAAATAAAAAATTAATGTACTAAGAAAAATATTAAAAAACATTGTATTCTGAAACACTGTTAAAATTCATAAAACAGAAATTGTGTTCAGATTTTTTTTTTTTTTTTTTTTTTTTTTTTGTTCATCCGAGAAGAAAGAGTGCCAGTTCTGACCATGTGACTTGAGGTGTTTGTGTGGGATTCAAATTTGGCACTTTAAAAGTGTTTATTTACACAAATCAAAATAAAATTTCTCTCATATATTTACTTTATGAGATAGGATATTGCCACTATTAATTTTATGTCACTACCACTTTTTTACTGTTGGATCAGAATCTCATTTACCTTTATCATTTATCCCTCCTATTGAGATTCTAATCTAAACGGTGAAAAAGTGACACTGACATAAAATTGGTAGTGACAATATCATATCCCTTACTTTATATACCGTAAATTAATCATGATTGAAGGTTGTTTTTAAAGGCTCCAATCAAGTGTCATTCTAAACAAGTATTTATCGATCAAACTAAAACACTTACTACCATCAAGCCAAAACATGGAACAAACAAAAATTGCTTAACTTTACAATAGGTAAGATGAGATGTGCAAAACTTAACCGTAGTTAACTGTAATGAATACCACTCCTATATGTAGAATAATATGTACTATAAACTAGGTCTTATATTTGATACTGCTGATAGAATATTTTATGCACACAGGGGCACACCAAAGTCCTCGTTTCCTCCAGGTTACAAGGAGCATTTGTTTTGCCGAATGGAGTATCTTTTGAGTTCTTCTTTAAAAGAATAAAAAAGTATAGTGTAGATCCTCAAGACTTAGAAGCAAACAAGGGATAAGAGGAAGTTATTATTGTAATAACAGTAAGAGAATTGCGTAAAGAGAAACTAAGTCAGTGGAAGCAAGCGATCACGTTGCACCTGACATGACACCAGTCGCCACATTGTGAAACCACTCTCCTCTTTTCCAAATCTCATCAATTAGTCAACAATCCCACTCGTTAATTAATTCATTCATTAATTATTCACACACCCCCATTTATAAAAATCTTTAATCACATTCACAAATAAATTTCCTCTTAAAAAAAATATAAATTACTTTTATATTGCATGTTTTGCAGATTTACTTTTAGTAATGAGTAAAAGGACAAGCACCGCGAGCTCATTAACAGGGGATGCGGGGTTATAATTTTTAGGGTTAAGGTGCAGATTTGTCAACGAATTATTATCTGAGGAGCATCTGGCACAAACATTAATTGAGGGTACCTTAATGAGCAAGCATCTCCGAAAACTTCCATTGTTCTTTGGGTGTTTTTTCACTCTCTTGAACTCATCAAGGTCCGTATGCGAACGAGGCGAGAATCACTCACCGAAACCAAATCCGCCAATCCTGACTTTCAACCGCAGCACGCGCTTGCACCCTGGTTCTATCCCTCCGATCTGCGGCAATGCGCCCATATTTGTCGCGCCTACTACTCGCGTGGGTCCCTTCTCTGTTGGTGTTTGCCTTATCCAAGAAGAAAACTTAACCACTATTTTCTCCAGCGTCTCCACCACCGTCCTTCGCCATGCCTCATATTTTAACATAATTGTGATAGTTATTTTTTTAATAGTTATTTTTGTGTTTTTTTTTCACTTTTTAATTGTTGATTGATAATTAAGATACCCTCAATTAATGTTTGTGTCAGATGCTCCTCGGGTGATAGTTCGTTAGCAAATCTACACCTTAACCCTAACTTTTATAAGAACATATTCTAATATAAATACTAAGACAAACCATACCGTTCACTTTGATGATATGTGATTTTCGTTTTTCTCGCTATATAGTTAGCATCACAGCATTAATACTACTACCACCATATGGCTTTTCAACGTTTTATTAATAAATATAATATAATAGTACTCCCTCCGATCCTAATTATAAACTCATGTTGACTTTTTTTCAGAGATTAAAAAAGTTAAATAAGTTACTTAATTATATCATATGTTGTGTATCCTTAGATTATATATTAGTTTATTAGTCAAACTATTTAGTTTGGAAAAAAAATACAAATATTTTATACTCTAAAGTAATTTAATTAGATTCCTTAATTTCTTCAAAAAAAATCAATTTTGTCTTATATTTAGGATGGAAAAGGACTATTATTATTGGGGTTTACACTTCTCATGTTGCATGAGAAGAAAAAGATTCCTACACACATATGAAATGGTGGGACTCACATCTTTTTAAAAAAAAAAAAAAAAACTCAAGCATGGAAATGATGAGACTCACATCTTTTTATATCTATGATATTACTTCTCTTACAACTGCGTGAGAAGTGTATTTCCCATTATTATTTTGGGAAAATCCTTTTCAGGGTCCTTTTTGGAGTAAAAATCCTTTTTGGGTATTTTCAAAATCTTGCTTGAGTTGTTAACGGGGCTGATATAGTTGTTAATTAACAACTAAATCAGCCTCCCAATTTTTTAACAACTATATTTAATAACTATATCAATACTTAGTTTATACAACGTTAACAATTCATTGGAGATTCGAAAATGCGAAAAAATTAATACCCGTTAAAGGTCTTTTCGGGATTTGATTTTTGTGGGCGCTTTTTGAGATTTTTACTCAAAAAAAGGACGCGAAAAAGGATTTTCCCTATTATTTTAGACACAAGAAAGAAAAACCACCGGCCGACGGATCATAATGGCTAAACAAAGTACGCGTGCTATCCAATTTTTAAGGCCAGCTTCTTTCGCTAAAATTGTTTACACACCCAAAGCTTATGCTTTCAATTTTTCAATTTTTGCTATTTTCCCTTGCTTTATTATTAGCTACTCCCTATTCTAATTTTTGCATGCTAAGGCTTTAGCTGGATCCAATGGCAGAACATAGTGATGGCCAGTTGGCACTCACCCAGCTGATCTTATAAAATTTGTTAGTATATTTATATATTTATTATATGATATTTTATTTGGCCACAAATTTAGCCCCGGCTAATTTGTTATCTTCTTTGTAAAGATAATGTTTGTTTCATTACTCATTGGGCTGTAAGAGAAAAGTAAAATTCTTGTTTGAGATACCGAAAATGTTAGTATCATCTTCTATATTGTTTTGATTTATAATTATCGGTTATTATTTATTTGTATTTTGAGGTTATTTGATACTATTTAGTAAATACTCTCTCTTTTATCCTTATTTAAGGAACCAACTAACAATTCTCACAAGTTAATAAAAATAGTTAAAGTCATTAAATTTATCCTAAAATTTAAGTAATTTTCAATATGATCCCTATTAATTACACTAAACTCTAATATCATTTAATTATTACTCTCACTCACTACCTTTTTAATTATGGGTATATATGAGAAAAAATATTTAATGCTATTTGGAAACAAGCAAATGCCTTATAAAAAAGAATCATATATCTTGTTAGTTGGTGTCTTATAATAAAAACTAAAGGAGTAGTTGATATGTTTATTTTTTGGTTAAATTTAAATTTTTTTTCCTGGTTCCACCACTGCGAAGATCCATCTTAAACGAGATAATTTTATTTTTTTCCCCATATGTATTTTTATAGGCACACGCATCCAAATTTTATTGAAATTGCAAGGAAAATAATATTACGTTTTTAAAATAAAAAAAAATGTCACGAGAGGCCATGAAAATAGGAAATTCATCATTTTCAGCCTTTTTTCTTTCTAGCGTGAGATAGAGTACTATCTCTAGTTATAGTCATCTTCGTTACACTGCACAATCAGAATTTAAATCGAGCCATCAATATAATGATTCCACACAGGAGGGTTCGTATCACAACCAAATATTGATTCAGTTTCCATACAAAAAAATTGGTGCTTTGGAGAAAATTGCTACTTGATTAATAAATTTTATCTTATCTACCAGTATGTGCATCAGCAAATTATTATCACCGCTGTACACTCAGAGTTTAAATATGAGACAACTGTTTAAGGTGGAATGACCACAGCTAGTTAATGGAGGCACTAGTAGGTGAAATTCACGAATTTTAAAATCACAGAGAAAATATTTATGGAATTTTGTACTGGATGGTATGAAACTTTGAATGTACGGGAAAGCAGTAAGAAGCGATTCGATTCCATTAAGGCAAGGTTTGCATGTTACTACATGAAGGCTGTTTGGAGGGTCTCACTCTCACACACACACAGTCACGCTTTTTATTAATTTTTGGAGCCGAATTGACAATGTTATAATGTGTTTTGACATTTTACAACTGTATTTTTTTAATAATTTAACTCAATTAAAAAAAAATTATAATTTTTTAGTGGAGGAATGCTTGTCACCTACTCCTTATAGAGCTCCCAATTCCCCTAAACTCGTGAGTAAAAGCTTTTTCTCAACCTGTTGCTTTCTCTCTGGAGCTCTCTCTGGTGGTTCTGGTTCCAATGGACAGGCACAAATGCAAGCTTTGCTCTCGAACGTTCGCTAATGGCAGAGCATTAGGTGGCCACATGAAGGCTCACTTAACCTCTCTTCCTCTTCCTCCTCCCAAGCCCCACCCTCTGATCACTTCTTCAACACCTTCCTTCTCTTATTCCTCTTCCGACGACGACCGAGAACAACAAGTTGAAGTAGTTCCGTCTTACAGAGAATCCGACGAAAAGGCTTTGAGTTATGGTTTGAGGGAGAATCCAAGGAAAAATTTCAGGTTCTCAGATCCTGAGTTCTCTTTCGCGGTTGATGCTGGCTCCGTCGTCGTCGTCCAAGACAGAGAAAGCGAGACCGAGTCAAAGAATAATCCGACTCGCCGGCGATCCAAGCGAAGCCGAAAATCCTGCGTCGGAGGAGCTATTCAGAAATTTCAAGTGACCAAGGCCAAGTCAAATTTGACCGAGTCGCCGCCGCCGACGGAGCCAGAACCGGTGAGCTCGGTTTCTGATACTTCACCGGATGAAGATGTTGCTATGTGTCTCATGATGCTTTCGAGGGACCGATGGATGAGAAACGACGTCGTGGAACAAGATCAAGTGGAGAGATCGGAGGAACCGGAAGAGATCAAGTTGAAGAGGAAGCATCAATCTGGTAACACTAAGAAAACTTGTCGATCTTCACGCGCATTGGACACACACAATAGGACCTACTTTCCTGTAGAAGCAGAGCCGAACAAAATTGCAGGTAACGATAAAATTTTCGAATGCCCATTCTGTTACAAAGTGTTTGGGTCAGGACAAGCACTCGGTGGTCACAAGAGATCCCACCTCCTACCATCTTCGTCGTCAATTGCTATCCACTCTGTTAAATGTTCTATAGATCTCAACCTGCCAGCTCCGGCAGAAGAAGATGATGAAATAAGTGTGGTTTCTGAGGCGTAATTTTTGATCTTATGCTATGCTTAGTTGTATTATGCAATTGGGTAAAGTTAATTTTTTTTTTTTTTTTTTTTTTTTTTTGTAGGTAAGGAACATTTCATTGTCTTTATTGTTAGATCAATGCTTTTGATGGTACAATCATGGCTGACTATAATTTATGTTTTCACCAACTGTCTGGCTATAGCTCTATAGAGTTTAGGGTGGGTGGATTAGTGGCTAACCATTCACTCTTTTTTCTTTTCTTTTCCTTTTTTCATTTGTACTACTCAACTTTGATCATCACCATCATTATTCTGGGCGCAGACTACAAGTTTTGATACTTGCTCTGCAAAACTCAGTTATGTATTTTTTTGTTGGGATTTGGTTGTGGACCTGCACAACTCCTCTCCCTTTAAAAGTACTAAAGTTCTCCATTCCCGTTTTTCTATGCTCTGTTGCTAATCCAGCCGGTCTCTAACCTTTTTTACCACTTTCTGATGCAAAATTTTCTGAGCACCAGCTTTTTGTTTTTTCGTTGGTGCTTGGTAATAGTCGTTGTTCTTTTTCTTTTTCTTTTTTGGTTTGGTTTTATCATTTCTGTTGTTGGAGAGCGAAACATGTAATGAATGACTCCACAGGCGGAGTCAGTAACAGTGTAAAAACGAATGAAGAGACCAATAAAAAGTAGGCACAGATGATTTCATCAAACCGGGGGCAATGGGATTGCTCCTGGGAGAATATCAAGAAACATTTTTTTTAATTATTATTATGAAATCTCTGAATGCGATATTTTGTTTTGTCATAGAAGAATTTATGTGCCTTGAAAAGAACGAAGTATCCGGGTAAAGAGGAGGATGGAGAGGTCCCCTCCATGCATACTACTATTCTTATAGAAGAATCAGTCAGATTTAAGCAATCCTCGTATATATGATCAAAATATATGCCAATCAAAAGCTTGCTTATATGTAATAACTCATTAAATGAAACCATATGTCTTACAACGCGGACTTTTGTTCCTTAAATATATTAACAATTCTGTACAGTGAACAAAAAAGAGGATATAATATTTTATTTATTCACAAGCCACGCGATTCTTTTTTTGTGGCCGTCTTGCTTCAACAAGATTCTAATTTGAAGCTTGGGTTTTTTATTAGAGGCCAAATAGAGATCTTGATCGGACTCAAAACTTTAGCTGTGGGTGGGTTGAGTTTTGAACCTTTGGAGCAGTCTTGGTTCGAGTGTGTGTCAGAGTGTAGGCTCGGGGTATGAAACGACAGAAAACTCAGTTAGAAAATTGTCGTCTATAGCTTCTTAGGCTTCATGCTATTTATTTGGGTAAACTTTACGATGCAAATACGCAAGCTGCTTTCTTATGCTGAAAGGTACCATGATTGTTTCCTACTACTAATCTACGCTTTCCACGGCTAGGGATTCTTTTGACAGTTTGGCGCCCACTATATTAATTTCACATTTTTATTTTAACAAAATTTGGTTTTTAATCTTCTTGTTGGATTAGCCGGCCGTTATGTGAATTGCTATATATATGTTTTTAGGGGGAATATAACTTAAAAGATTGCTGCTACTTGATTCTTCCCTAAAGTCATTGGAAGCAAATAACGAATAAAGATAATAGATTTACATTTCTATAACACGTTTTGATCTTTTTAAGTATGAAGAATCTTCAAGTGGGCCTCCTTACAAGAATAAAATACTTATGGAGCATTGATGGTTAATACAAAAGTTAGTTAGAGGGTTGCATTTGGTTATAAAAAGGGTTTAGAAACCGGAACCGGATCAGTCGATTCGCCTGAAAACGGACAAATTAGTTTTTGCATCAACTAGATTCACTATTTTTTAAAAGTTTTTTAAATGATTTCATATTAATAACTTTAAAATTTTAAATTTCTCACCAAGTTGAATTCAGTTAGCTCTGATTTAACTTTGGTTGGACTCACTGACCCTTAATCTAGTACCCCGGTCGATTTAGTGGCCGGTCTAGATTTAATAACCCTTGGTTATAAATACAAAAATTAAATTCATTTTGTTTTCTATATATTTAATATTTTTCATCAAGCTAATTTATCTAACTTATAAATTAAAAAGGGAGGGAATAATATGAAAAGTGAAACAATTATTTTCATAAGAAAGAAAAAAATATTACTGAACTTAATTAATTATCTACATTCAAGTGTGTATTCAGATTAGTGTTAGCAAATTAAAATTTGAGTGTAAGTACAATAATGAAATTTATATTTAGACATAAAAAAAATTAATTTGGTAAATTGAAATTTGTTGGAATGATAAATTCATAAACTAAAAAAAAGACAGGTTATACTCAAACCTAAGTTAAACGACAAAAGCCACTTTACTTCAATATTCATCCAAACAAACAAAAATTAACTGCTCTAACTAGCTTGTAATAAAAGCAGATCGGGCCGAGCTTGTTTGGTACAGTACTATTTACTGTCTCAAAATCGCAGTTATGACCTCCAAAACACTATTTGCGCGGTGCGTTCAACCTCTTTTTCGTCTTTGCTTTCATTGCTTTTACAGTTTTATTCCGCTCTCTCCCCTTTATCTCTCTTATATGTATATCTTAATACTTGTAATGCGTTTTATAACCGGACACGATTATATTCATTAAGTCTATGTGAATTTTAAATTTTTTTATGTAAATTTTATCTATAAGAAAAATATTCACGTGCGTGCAAAAATTTAATTGGAGAATTGAACTTATTGGATATAGGATTTATTGCTTTAAATATATATATAAAACAAATATTAGGTCTTTTTAATGTTTACAAATAGTTCTTTTTATTAATATTTTGAATTTTCATACTTTCATTACTTGAAAGAACCAAATCTCACGCATACATATACATACGGGTGCTATATCATAAAACTTAGAGCATGTTTAGTTCAACCCATTACATGCCTATAATGATAATTATGATTATATTATTAAGATAAGAGTGTTTGGTAACTCTTTAGCATAGTAATAAAGTTTATTATGGTAGTGATGATTAACAAAAAATTGGTAATCTTCATTCATATCCCCCTATAAATATTAATTATCACCCCATTGCATTGTTGAAAAAATCAAATTTACCTTTTAGTCTCGCTTATTATTATTTCACTTGTCTTATTCCATCCACCACGCCATGTCTTCATCGCCACCAACATTACCTCCTCCTCCTCCACTGCAGCCACCTCTGCTGCCGCCACCACCAAACACTAGATTTTGTTTGGTATATTAATTTTAAATAATTACTACAAAAATAACTCATTGAATCTTACTTAAAAATCAAACCAAACATTAGTCGTGTAACTAATATTGCGTTGCATTAAGAGAAATTAAAGAAGATCATTGGGACTGAGACGTGACCAAGACTCCTACAGGAGACAATAGTGAGGAATTTTCCGCAATGGGCAAAAGTCAGACTGAGCAACGCCATGTGGAGGTAGAAGGGCCTACGGGTCGTTAACTTCTTTTCCCCAAGAAGAAGGAATGACGGTGTCTGGGAGGTTGAGTTCCAACATATTCCCAGAGACACTAATCATGTAGCAGACTTTTTGTGTTTTTTTTTTCAAAATCATGTAGCAGACTTCATGGCAAAATAGGCACTAAATGTAGATCCTGGATTTTACCCCGTTGGAACTCCAACTATGGAGTTGGCACGTTTAATGGTGAATGAGGGTTACAACCCACGTGATAATGGATAGTGCTTGTTGAAGGAATTTCCTTCCTTATTGTATAAAAAAAAAAAAAAATTGCATTGCATTATTATTACTGTTGGATTTTTAAGTCTAAATTTCGTGGGTAAAAAATAAGAAGTGAATTGGAGAAAAAGAGGAAAAAGAAAAGTAAAATGAATGTGTGGGTAGAAGTCTCATATTGGACAAAATAGGAAAAGTGAAAGAGTATATAAGTCTTTACCTCACTCCTCTAAATTGGCCCCATGGGGCACCCCACTTTTGTGGAGAAGTGAGGACGTAGGTGGGCTTTGGTCCACCATGTGCGCCGTCCGAGCGGCCCAACTTAGTTGTGCACACCGCCTCGCTGGTTCGGTTATGGCATGTGTGATTTTTTTTAAAAAAATCATTTTTCCAAATAATCTCTGAACTTTTTATTAATTCCTTTTTAGCCCCTCTGTGATTCTCCCAACCAACGTCTGTAGCGGATCGTAATTTTCGAAATCAAAACTCTGTGCACTGCGATCCGTTCTATTGCATCCATTCGCAACCAAACCAATACACATGTTCGTTCTGTCGCATCCGTTATCTTGTCCATTCTGTTCCGTCTATTTGTACGATGCATCAGTTTTGCGCAGGAGTCAAGTCCATCTGATCAATTTTCGTTGTCTATAAATAAGACGTGCAAGTGACATAAAATTATCTCAAATTTTAACACTTCACTCTCATATACTATATACTGCATTCTGCAACCATCTCATATACTGTGTGATTCTAAAAGCATTTGGATGTGTTCGTTGGGGCTCCTAATCGATAGTGCCATCTTTCTTGAGACTCAATCTATTCTATCTTGGGAGACAATTATTCGTGATCCTTTTATATCCGTATAGAGGGAACAAATTGTCTTAAGGAGACAACATCCGTTGGACTCAGATTTCATCAATTACATTATTATTATTTTTCAACAGTCCTGTGAGTTTTTCTGTTCTTCTATATTGTGCAGAACTGTTGTACTTTTATAGATTAATTACATAGATTCTAATCCATGTGATAGTTCCAATTGTAACGTATTATGAACAACAATTACATCTCATTGCAATACAATGCAGCGTATAATGGAATTGAACCAAACAGGCACATATGTTTTTTTAGACACGCACTTTTAATTATGTGATTATATATTGTTTGATTAAGTTTCAGTTTTTCAAAATGATTTTTTTAAAGAAAAAGTATTTAAATATAAATCGTCCATCCCAATCTTTTGAAACAGCGTTTAAGGAGTCTATCAGCAAAAATACTCGAGCTCTAGACAAAAGCTTTTCTAGCCATTTCTGAATAGACCAATGTAGAAACAAAAACACACGAAACAATTATATTTGTCTTAATTATAAACTAAGCTTTGGAGAGATTAAGGAAGCTAAATAAGTTCTTAATCATTTCATAGTTAAATATTATTAGATTATATATTAGTTTATTAGTCAAACTAATAAGTTTGAAGAAAAAAATTAAAATTAAAATACTTTAAAGTAATTTAATTAGCTTTTCTCCAAAAAGTCAACTAGCTCTTATAATTAGGACCGGAGGGAGTACTAAAATACGAATGAAAAGAACAATTAATTGACGGCTATAAAATAGCATGATTATGAAATCTATACGCTCATAAAAACGCTCTGATCATATCTCGCGAGTGTTGAGTAGTGTAATTTATTACAACGATCTTAAAATATATCGATGGAGTTAGGACTTAGGAAAGATGAAGGATCATAGTGGATATCGTCGATCCTGGTATATGTGTGTTGGTACGAGAAATTGGAAGATAATTGAAATCCTCCCTTTGATAAATTGCATGCATATACCACCCAAAACAGGGGAAATTACATGTACCAACAAAGGAATGTAATTATAAAAAAGATCTCACAAAGTAGCTATGAATCTATTATTATTTCCTGCATTAAAATTTGTCACTATGTTACTCACTTTTTGTGAAACTATATTATGAGTCCCACGTTGGGAGCCTTACAAATAGAATAGGGTTTATAAATTTAAAGGGGCTCTTCCTTTCAATAAATTAGTCTTTTAGGACGAGTTCTTTCTTTAAGATTGTGATTATATTGTCAGTACATATTTTTATTGAAAGGCTAATATTCACAAAAAGAGCTACCTACGAAGGGTCATAATGGATAAGAAGCCGATTGAAATGTCATAGTTTCTGCAAGGAACATCTAAAGGGGGTGGCGTTGTTACGAATACCAAATTGAGAAGCCTCACAAATGACAAATGGAGTAAGGTTTATAATTTTAAGGAACACACTCTATATGTGGCTTGTAAGCACACTTATTCTCTTCAAGGTCGTGCAATGACCCCTTTCTTAACCCCTTTCTGCTTTTTGGATTTTGAACAATGTTTGGATTGGTGGTGTTACAGTTAATTTGACATCGAATTCAAGTCTTGGCTGGATTTTTAAGGGCTGACTGTCTTTTAGGCCTACTTGTTGAAACTTCCAAGTTTTATTGCTTTTGAATGCTGTTGGGTTGGTGTTTATGATAGTGTGTTGTAATGTGCTTTTATAGTTAGATTTAGGACCTCCGATTTGGTTCTGACCCATGGCCAGTCAGAAGTTTTATTTGTATTTTCCTATCGTTTTGTTAATTAAATTGAGTTTTATAATAATAAAAAATGTTGACTGCTTTATTATTTATAATTGAACACTCACTTGATGCCGTGGGAGGTGATATTTCTTAAATTTATGGCAGTGTACTTATATGTTTGATAAAACATAAAACCATGGTTTTAGAAACGTTTTTTTATAAGCTGAGATAAAAAATTTCATATACTTATCTTATAAATCGTAAAAAGTATTCTTAAAAGTTAATCTAAATATTAACAATAAACAGTTCGCATGGATTGGCTTAGAGAGAGAGAGGGGGGGGGAGTAAATTAATTTTTCTTCATTAATTTGCAAAGGATGAAAGGAAAATTAGAAATGGAATCCACCTGTAAGCATGTTTGATATTCTTCATTTATGAGTCTGATAGAATTCAATTCCTTCAAGTTCCCTGAAATCCGATTTCATCTCAATTCTTTATTGACTTTTCCCATGGCTGCCCTCTCCCTCACACCACCTATCACTGTGGCGCGCGGTGGCCAATACTTACTAATTAGAGGACAATGACCACCACGCACAGTAAACAAAGGACAAAAACCACCACCCATTGCCGGCAGTGACCAACTTTTTCTTTTAGATCTGCCAGCAACACTACCGAGAGGACGCCTCCGGACGGCAACCACCAGACCAGGCAAATAACATCCAGGCTTGCCAAACACAAAAGGAGGACTACCTTTTGCAGCCACAATAGACTGGTTTTATTTATTTTCTCTCTCTTGTTCAGATCCTATTTGAGCCTTTCTTTAGCTAGATGGGCAGGTGCTAACAGTATGTGTTAGAGGGATGTTCAAAAATCCGGTACTCCAGTCCAACCCAGTCTGTCCCAATGAAATGAAACCCGGTCTGGTCCATTTTGAAAAAAAATTGGTCTAATGAGAAAAAGGACTGGACTGACTCTTCGAGTCAAACCGGACAGGAGACTAAGCATTTAGTCCACTTGAAGTAGTTTGGTCTGACCCGATGATGATGTTCTTATATCTAACCCAGTGGTCTCTCGTTGATCATCTTTTTCACGATGCCCTTCTCTTCTTCCATCTCTCTCTCTCTGCATCACAACTTCGTCATCTCCTTCTCTCCTCCCATCACTCTCTCTCATTCTCAACAATGCCGAGTCATTGCCGCAATCTAGGCGTCAGATTGCTCCCTCTGCTCCCAATGCTTCTTCTTCATTAGCCCTTAACATCGCTCCTTTTTTTCTTTTTTCAGATTTCTCTCAAATGCATCAATTTCAAAGATTCGTTGTCAATATTTTCAGATCGTTCTTCACATTGCCGTAGTTTTAAAGTTTTCTTCGATTGAATGTTTTTTGGATCAAATGCTGCATATTGTCTTGGCTTCTCATCTCCTCTTGCCTATAGCCCCTGTCCATCCAAGGTTTACTTATTTTTAATATATATATAAATATAAATACAACCATGGAATGTGATAAATCCCAAATTTAAGATATTATATCCCACTTTATTCATTTATTTTGGGGATTATTTTAGGCTAATTTAGAATTATTAGATAATATTTGAATTGTTAGTTAATTTTAGAAAATAATATAAATCTGAATTGATTATGAGATTATTTAGCTTAAATTATTAATATTTTGATTGAATAATATTTATAAATATATGATAGATCATGATTTTATTTAATTCTTGCATGACAAAGAAAAACATATTAGAACATCCTATGCTGCAAAAAAAAAATTGGAAGCTAAAAGAAAATCTAATGATAAAATTTTATTGGGTTTTTTAAATTTTAATGAACTCAAATTGTTATCAAAACTCTTCCACCCCTTTAATTAACCTAGCCGCCACAAGATGACACACGCACTCATGGAGAGCCAAGCCTAATACGGATGCAATGCGGTTCTGTTTGAGTCCACATTATATGCATATAGTTTATGTCTTTTATATTTCATATCTTTATTTAGAGGTATGAGCATATTTTTTTTATATATATATATTATATTTATTTAGATTTAAATTATATCTTATTTTAAAATGTTTTTTTGTCCGTATCTCAAATCCAGGTTCGCATTGAAATATTTGTGTGTAACACTAGTATCATGGAAACTAATTAATTTGAGATACAAAAAGGTATAAAAAAACATATAATTTAAATCTAAATAAATACAATATATAAAAATAATTGACAAAAATATGCTCATATATCTAATAGAGGTATGAGCACATAAGAAGCACATAAACTATATACATATAATGAGGTATAAGCATATAAAAGACATAAGGGTTGATCTCCTTCCCATAAACTATATGCATATAATGTGGATTCGATTTTGCTATTAGAATTTGACAAGCGGGTTCGCCTCCAGAAATTCATCATTCATTCTCCCATTCATTTCAGCCAACTGCCATGCACTCACAACCCAGCCTTCAATTCCATTAAACAATTCCATTCTCCCCTTCCATTCGCGCGCGCGCGCACAACATCCCATTCATTAATTATTCATATCCAAGAAGCTTTTTCCAATGGTCGTGGTTTGTTGCCTAAAGGAGTTTGAAGAGGAGAGAGAACTCCATGGAAGCTTAAGGTTGCTTGGGAGACAATTTAGGAGAGGTGTGGAGGAAACTAGAGCTTAAAACTTACACTGGGTGTCTTTCTTTTTATCTTTTTGATTTTAGACTTGAGATTATTTAGTTTTAAATGATTTCGAGTTGTATTAATTGAGAACAATTTAGTTTTAGATTGTAGGCATATTCCTTTTTTATTGGATCAATATTTTGAATTGATTTGTGCTTCAGATAATTGCTGGAATTTTTGTTTGCAAACCTTTGATTGTCAGTTGAATTATTAATTTAGCTATCAATTTGGTTTATCCTCTTGATTGTTTAAGTTGGTTAATTGTTTAGTTGTTTAATTAGACAGTTGTAAACATGATTTCCAAAATAACTTGAATTAATTTGTGATTGGTTTTAATGGGTTTATTGATCAGCGTTTGCACCATTATAAATTTTCTAATAGATTAAGTGTCATTGAACTTAAGGATTTACATGTTTCCATGAGGTGCTTAGACTTCTTTTATCAATTTTCCTTTGGTCTAATTAATTAATTTGGGCTGAAAAAGTTAATTCCATGTGAATCCGAGTTATTCCTTTCACCGTACTTGGGTTAAATCTTATTTACCTTTTCTTAGTTATTAGTTAATTTTTTTGCTTAGGATTTTCCCCCCATAAAAATCCCCCCAAAATTGCATTCAAATTCATATAGATTATTTTCATTCTCATATAGGTTTTAGAGTCAATTGCATTACTGCATTTAGTGAGTTAATTAGTGTCTTGCATTCTAGTTTAGGTCAATTACATTGCATATTTTCTCATTTAAAAGTCAGTTCTAAAGAAAATCCACAACTTGCTTATTGGAAGAATGATCTAGGTTGATCCTAAACTGCATAATTAATTAGGATCTAGTTTAGTTGATTGCTTAAGTGAAAAAAACACACATCAGTCTGGTAGACCAGTCTTGGTCAAACCCGACGAAACCCGGTCTAGTCTACCATCAAGTTTGTCCCAAACTATACTAGACCTCATACCACAAAGTTTGGCCCAACCTAATTTCAGAGGCTGAACTCAGTCTGGTTTGATCTTTGATCCACTCTAGTTACAAGCATAATCGTATCATGTGTGGAGAAGTATTTATATTATTAGGTCACAAGGTCATTGATAACCCTATTAAAAAAAGAAAATTTGTGGGGCTTTTGAAGGAAAAGTTGCACACAAAGAGGGAAAAAAATCAAAAGCCATCGTTGACATGCCCAACAGTCAAAGGAACTTCTTCTTCTTCTGTTTTTTTAAGTATTACAATGTGGGACTATCAATATTGTTTCCACGTTAGAAACTTGTTTGACATCTTTTTCAGCAGATAATTTTGACTGCTCAAGATGTATTATTTCATTTTATGAAAGAAAAAAAATATGATTTATCTATAATGTCAGAACTAATTTTTAATGTTGAGAACAATTCTCATAAATACAGCGTTGAAACAAATTGTTGGATTTTAAAAAATAACTAAACGTGTTATTCCTCGCCGGGGAGTTAGCCAAGGGAAATTAGGGAATTGAAAAGTTCAAAAATGGTTGAATAGCATTTTCTTCGAGTAATAAATCTAATCTTAGGATTCATTATGTGAGATTCACACAAAATGAACCTTTTTCTCAAAATCTACTGATTTTATTGGCATTGCCAGCTTCTTCTTTTTTTATTAAAAAAATAATATACGAATTAATCGTTACATTATTAGTTTTTCCGTTTAAAGTTGCATTTTTTTCTGGGATGTACTGAGAACAAGTGTAGGCATGGATTCCAGGAGGTTGTTGATTTATGATATCTGGGTAAAAAAAGAAAAAGAAAAAGGTTTGCTTGCCATTTAGCTTGGGCATTGGGGGTTGGATTTGTATGAGGTGAAATTAATGGTTTCCTGATAGTGTTTCGCGGCAAATTGGCTTTGAATATTTGGCGGGATCAGGAGGAGCGGTGAAGGATCAAGGTTTTTTTTGGTCGATGGCTTCAAATCCCCCATTTGAAGTCTGTCAGGAGGATCATGCCAACGTAGATTTCTTCGAGAAACTGATAGAGGATGATTTGGAACCTGACAAGTCTGGGCAAGATGAAGGAAATAATTCCGATGACGACAAGGCATTTGCCGATCTAGGTACTAGTGACGTTGATGCGTCAATTGAAAAACCAGATGGTGGTGAGAGTGTGAATGAAGTTAAAGGCGAAAATTCTAGCGTGCAGCTGGACACAGAATTGGTCGGTGATCATGAAGAAGATGGAAATTCGATGTTCTCAATGTCAGCTAGGAATGACTGTAGGATGGAAACTAGTGACGATGTGAAGGGATCAGAATCAACACCGGCTTCAGCTGAAAGCAAGAGTGATGAAATCACAAGTTCTGGGGTAAAAAAGGTGGGTTGGAATTCATTTTATGCGGATTCTAAAGGAGGTACTGGGTTTGGTTCATACTCTGACTTTTTCAATGAATTGGATGATCGATCTAGGGATTTTCCAGGAGAGACATGCAATGATTTAATTAGTGAGGTGAATTCTCATCATGAAAATCAAAATGCTAGCTCAAATAATTCAAATAATTACGGACGATATCAAGATAACCAAGGTTATGCATCTTTGGAAACAAACACCAGTGAGCATGATCAAAGTAGCTGTCAGTACTGGGAAAATCTTTATCCTGGTTGGAAGTTTGACACCAACACCGGACAATGGTATCAAATAGATGGATACAACGCAACAACTGCAACTCAAGGAAACTGTGAAGCTAATTCAATTGTGGATTGGACAACTGCTTCTAATGGAACCTTGGCTGAAACTGGCACAACTGAAAGTGTATCTAGCTGGAATCAGGTTTCCCAAGGAAATAATGGGTACCCAGAGCATATGGTTTTCGATCCTCAATATCCTGGTTGGTACTATGACATGATTGCCCAAGAATGGCAAACTTTGGAGAGCTACATTTCTTCAATTCAGGGGCTTGAAAATGGGATTGCTGGTGCTGGCACCTTTTCTAATAGTGGTAATAGTTTCTATAATGAATATGGCCAAGCTAGCAATTATGGGTCACGTGATGTTAGTGATCAGGCCTTAGATGGTAGCTGGAATAGCACATATGGTAGTAACCGTCAACAGGGTTTTGACATGTACACTACTAAGTTTGTAAATGGAAGTGTGGATAATAGTTTCAGTAGAAGCCACCAATTTGGTCATTCTTATGGAACAAGTATTTCAGCGAACAAGGATCAACAAATGATTTCTAGTCAGGGTCATAGTTTGGCTAATGGAACTATTGAATTGCAAAGCTTCACCCCTGGCACAGACAGTTCTCAGCAATTTAATTATTCAAATACAAAGTTAGATGAGCCAAAAAGCTTCTCAGATAATGACCCTGCAATTACAAAGCCCATTAGTCATTCCCAGCAATCATTCCCCAGAGGACAGCAGCTTTCTCATGCCCCTCATCTGGGACGATCATTCACTGGACGTCCTCCTCATGCCCTGGCTACATTCGGATTTGGTGGAAAACTCATTATAATGAAAGATTCTAGTCTTTTGAGTTCATCATATGGAAGCCAGGTTAATTCTATTTTCCTCTCTTTAGTTTCATTCCATGTCTCTTTCGGTTTCAGAAAGATTTGGAGGTTGCTTTTATTCTACATGTATTTGAAAGTATTTCCTGTGCCGCCATCTTCCCGCTTAAGGATCTATGGAAAATGGAACCTGACATTGTTTTTCTAGCAGTAACTTATCTAAGGATTGACATTGTGTATTTTGTCCCCTTCCTTTCAAGGGTACTCAACAAAGTTCTGTCTTTGTGTTGAACTTGATGGAAGTTGTGATGGGAAGCATAAATTCTTCTGGTATTGGAAATGGAACAAGAGACTATTTTCGTGCTTTATGCCAACAATCTTTCCCAGGTCCATTGGTTGGTGGGGGTGTTGGAAGTAAAGAGTTGTACAAATGGATAGACGAGAGGACTGCGGATTGCGAGTCACTTGATATGGATTATATTAAAGGCGAAAGGTTGAGATTGCTTCTTTCTTTGCTTAGAATAGCTTGTCAACACTATGGAAAACTACATTCTCCTTTTGGTACAGACACCTTATTAAAAGTAAGTTACATCTTTTGTTCTTCAAATTATTTCTTTTGCATGGCATGCAATATACATTGAATTTGTCGTACTTTTCAATACTGTGAAAAATTCTATTAAAAGCTGTACAGTTCGTAACATTCATTCTGAAATTGTGACGGCAAGTCTGCAATATAGCATAATTTTTCTGTTCACTTGCATGATTTTTTTTTTCTTTTGTCATTGGTAATAGGTATGTATATAACATTAATGTAGACTGCAATATAGAGTTAATATAGTCTGATAATAAAGATGGTTAGTTTATATTAGTTATGCCAAATACGTTTTTTGTGATATGAAAGGTCATTCTTTTGAGAAATTGTGAGACTTAACATTCTTTGTCACCTTGCTTTAGATAATCATGCAAGTTGAGGTCACCATGTGGTATTCTCTATGTTCTTTAGCCCAAAAATACTTGTTGGCTTTTAGTGGTTCCAATTTATGCCTTAAAATATCTTTAGACTGGCAACAAAGTTTCTAATTGATGATTAATTTCCCCATGTGACTTACATGATTTATTCAGGACGATCTTTAAATATTATTATAGACCCTCATTCATAATTCTGAGCAATATTTTTGCCACATTCTACAAAAAAGAAAATAAAATGACATTGCTACTACTATACACTTCCTCAAGAGTTCATTGTTAAATCTGCAACCTTTTGGGTTTGTGTTATTTATACAGGAAAATGACACTCCTGAGTCAGCAATGGCAAATCTTTTTGCATCTACCAAGAAAAAGGGCACTAAGTTTACCCAAGATGCGTTGCCTCACCACTACTTGCAGAATCTGCCTTCTGAAGTACAGATCCGGGTGTGTATAAGTTCTTGTTATTGATTTTCCCTTCTCCTCTCAGATTGTTAAATCCATATTTTATAACTGACAACATATGGTTATAGTCAACTGCAACTAAGGTGCAAAATCTTCTTGTCTCTGGCAAAAAGAAAGAGGCTTTACAATGTGCGCAAGAAGGTCAATTGTGGGGACCTGCTCTTGTTCTTGCTTCACAACTTGGTGATCAGGTCAGTTGTCAAGTTCCCATTGTGGTTTACAGTGTAGGGAATTATATACTTTATTGGATCGTCTATCTACGCTATACTAGCCCTCACATGTTGTAACCTTGCAATGCAGTTCTACGTTGATACAGTGAAGCAAATGGCAATTAGACAGCTGGTTGCAGGTTCACCTTTGCGAACATTATGCCTCCTAATTTCAGGTCAACCAGCTGAAGTTTTTTCTACTGGCACTTCAACTAATGGGTTTTCTGGTGCTGTTATTATGCCTCAACAGCCTACACAGCAGGTGATCTTGTTAGGATAGACGTACAATTCATCCAATGGCTATGGGCCTGTGAGATGTAGAAGTTTTCTTACTTAGTTCAATAGTTGTTGCAAAGTTTACTTTTATTTGACTTGGAAAGCTCAAACTTTTGTTTTTGCTTCGTTATTTTTAGTTTGAATCTAGTGACATGCTTAATGAATGGGAGGAGAATTTGGCTGTAATAACTGCAAATAGAACAAAAGATGATGAACTTGTGATTATTCATCTTGGCGATTGCTTATGGAAGGAAAGAAGTGAGGTATTATATTCTTCATCTATATTTTCTTCTATCTTTATAATTGGAGTTTCTATTTTGTTTCTGATTTCATACTCATATTTTAGATTACTGTTTGGCAAAAAAAAAAAAATTAGATTATTGCCGCACACATATGCTATATAGTTGCTGAAGCAAACTTTGAGTCATATTCAGACACTGCTAGACTTTGTCTAATTGGAGTAGATCACTTCAAGTATCCTCGAACTTATGCTAGTCCAGAGGCTATACAGGTTATTTGAAACTCTCTCTCTGGGTAGGAGTGAATTCCTTTAAACTATTAGTTGCTTCTTTCTTAAAATTTGATGTTCTAATGTCCTCCTCAAACAAAATATCTTGCATATTGTTGTTGATCTGCTATTAACTTTGCACTTAGATGGATTCCTTGGTAGTTTTAACTCCTGGGATTTCCCAAAGTTTCAAACTAAAATTTCCCCCTAATTCTCATTTAATTTGGTTAAGAGCCTTAATCGACGAAATGTTTCTCTCTCTCTTTCTCTCTACATATATGTATAAAATACATGTTCATGTTGAATGAATGTGGGATTTATCATCCGCTATGGTGTTGCTCGTTTTAGTGTATTTTATTATGTGCTACTTGCTTTTGTAAACCTCGACATCTATTGCTCTCTCAAACAAATGATGTGATTAATTTAATTTAGTGCTTTTTAATTTGTTTTCTAAGGAACTAAACCTTCTCTGACTTAATGGGTAACATGGTTAGAGGACAGAGCTATATGAGTATTCAAAGGTGCTTGGAAACTCTCAGTTTATATTACTTCCGTTTCAGCCATATAAGCTCATATATGCCTATATGTTAGCTGAAGTGGGAAAGGTGTCAGACTCATTGAAGTAAGTTATCAGAGATTTATGATATTTGGTTTTACATAATCTGCCTTCTAATAGTGGTGTGCCTTCAGGTACTGCCAAGCAGTACTGAAGTCTCTAAAAACTAGACGAGCGCCAGAAGTAGAGACATGGAAACAATTTGTATTATCACTCGAGGAAAGGATTAGAGCCCACCAACAGGTACTTGTCTTGTTATAATCTTCATAATCTAACTATCTCGGTAGTCATTTTGTTAATAAAAAATATATCGGCAGGGTGGATATGCAGCCAATCTGGCTCCTGCAAAACTAGTGGGCAAATTGCTCAACTTTTTTGATAGCACTGCAAATCGTGTTGTTGGTGGTCTACCACCGCCTGCTCCATCGTCATCACAAGCCCGCAGAAATGAGCAAAACTACCAACCTACGGCTCCTAGAGTGCCCAATAGCCAATCAACGATGGCCATGTCATCTTTAGTGGCCTCTTCTTCAATTGAACCCATTAGTGAGGGGAGTAATAACAGTAATCGAAGGATAATGCATAATAGGAGTGTTTCAGAGCCAGACATTGGTAGGAGCCCAAGACAGGTGTGTTTGCTTTGAGAAGTGTACTTTCGATCTTTTATTCAATTTAAATGTTTATGGTTGACTTAAATTGTATTTTTACTCAATTGAAATTTGTGACGTCACAGGAGACTGCCTCACCTGATTCACAAGGCAAAGCATCAGATTCAAGGGCCACATCTCACTTGTCTCGATTTAGCTTTGGAACATCTCTTTTGCAGAAGACGGTGGGGTTGGTCTTGAGATCCCGTCCCAGCCAACAGGTATTGTGGCTCGTATCATATGTACTAAATTTTTTGTCAATGCTTTCTGTTTTCTTCTTAGTAGTCTGATTCTAACTACTGTGTGATTCTTATTTTGCAATCTGAAGGCCAAGTTAGGTGAAGAGAACAAATTCTATTATGATGAAAAGACGAAGAGATGGGTAGAGGAGGGTGCTGAAGCTCCAGCTGAAGAAGTTGCATTGCAACTTCCTCCTACAACTGCTTCTTTCCAGAATGGTAATCCTGAATATAACTTGAAATCTACATTGAAGACAGAAGGACCTCCTTCTAATGAGGGTCCAAAGTTAAGAACTGCGAGTACTTATGAAAATACTTCAGGAATCCCACCAATACCACCTAGCTCAAATAAATTCTCTACCCGGGGGAGTATTGGTGTTCGGTCAAGGTAACAACTTACTTTAAAACTTGCTGAGATCAGTTTAATAATGGAAGCAGATGTCAAATTTGTTACAAGTAGAGTGCTAGTCAAGCATTGTGATGTGAAGTTGACACCAATTGGCTGCTCTTAGATTTAGACAACACTGAATTGAAGAGTCTTCCTTATTAATTATAAATATTGTCGCACCTAAAAAGTCTAGCTACCATGATAGCCAACTCTCAGATGAAACTTCAACAAAGCTGAGAAGAGTCCTTGTCTGATTAATTAACATGTATACTGAAAGTACCCAGAACCTAAGAAAAGGAAACCAGAAAGAGCATTTAGCTGCTGGCCCTTCAATGAATCCGGCTTAGTGCAATATAGGGGAAAAAAATAGGAATATTTTCTTATTGATGATTATATCTTTCAATGCTCAAAAGCATTTGAAAGGCTTATGAACTTGATGGAAAATGCTTGCGGTCTTTTGGCAGGTACGTGGACACCTTCAACCAAAGTGGTGGGAATTCTACAAACTTTTTTCAGTCCCCTTCTGGCCCATCCGTTAAACCCTCTCTTGCTGCTAATGCTAAGTTTTTCATTCCTGCTCTTGCACCATCAACAGCTGAGCAGACAATGGAAACTGTAGCAGAAAGCAATCAAGAATGTGGTGCAGTTAAAGAAAATCCTGTATCTTTCTCCACTAATGATTCCTTCCTATCCCCCCAAAACTCTTCATCACCAACCCTACAAAGGTTTCCAAGCATGGATAACATTTCATACGAGGCCCCAATGACAAACCGCAATAGCCCTTGTTCCCCTCATTCACGTTTCCATTCGCGTCGAACAGCTTCATGGAGTGTTGAGGGTTTCAATGATTCATTTAGCCGTCACAAAACGGGTGATATTGTGCCTTTGGGGGAGGTTTTGGGATTGCCGCTATCTGCATTTATGCCCGATGAGTCTTCTTAGGCACCTTCTCCCATGAACAATGGCAATTTTGGAGATCTTCATGGGTCGAACTTTGAGCAGATAAACAAGCTGTAAATATCAAATTTTATTTGTCATGGTTCACCCGGCTTCTGCATATTGATAGAAGTACCAAAAAGTGTTACACATCACATGGAGTTCGTAAAGTAGCAAAAGACAACAGTTTTTCTACCCCTCCTTTCACTTTTAAATCTCTGAGATACTGCTTACCAACTCGTGAGCTGGCCATGTATGATTAAATGTGGTTGCCTCACTTGATATTAGGATCTTGTTTTCTGTAAAATGCCAAGGGGAGTTGACATAGCTACCATCCCAGGCTACAGATGGTGCTATGGAGCACCTGCTTAGGTTAGTGTTATGATACCTTTGTTCATTTTTATTAGGGAACAAATGTATCTTGAGGGAAAAAGATGACCACAACAGATCAATGACGAAAGTGTAGTCTATTAAATTGAAATTGAATTATGTTTTGTCCCAGTTATATCTCTTTCGAGTATGAAATTAAATTAAATTTTCAAATAAGAGGCTTCAGTCTTTGATTGTAAATGTACGCTTTATAATTCATTCATTATACAGCTGTTGGCCTGAGTAATCTTGCTTGTGCGCATTAGTTTTTGAGGCTCAATTCGGTGTACCAGATGGATTCTTTCTGAGGGCCCGTTTGGATCGCAGAAAATTGGGCGAAGGAAAAGGAAAATGAGCATTTTCCATCGCGCGCAGCTGTTTGGTTCGCATTTTCCGTCGAAATATTTTCCGGCGGCGGGGCGATTTTCCCTTATATATGGGTAAATGGGTTCCCACCAATTTTGGGAACAAATGATATACAGAAAATTAAAGAAGACGAACTTACCCTTTGCAAGCGCTTCTTATGTGTCTTCAATCCGCGAAGAAGTCGCGGTGGTGATGATGGCGGACCCAACCACCTCCTGCCAAAGATTTGAGATCGAAGAAAGCACAGACCTGAAAGTGGAGCTAAATCACCAAGAGGGGGTGAATTGGGGATTTTAAAAATCTTTTAGGAAAACCTCTGTTTTTTAATACTAAAAACGAGAGATGAACAAGGATGAGAGTAGAAGAGCAAGACACAAGGATTTAGGCGGTTCGGCCCAATCTTTTGACCTACGTCCGGTCCCGGACTCTCTGGGATTTTCACTATCTCAATTGATTACATACTGTACTCAAGAGTAGTTCTCTCACTAGAACCTACTCCCCCTTACAAGTTGCAATCAATGAACCCAATCACCAAGTCCCCGGACTTGTGATCCTTTACAATAAATGATATACGTAAAAGAAACTCTCTCTAAGAGTGGATATAGATAAACACTGAAGCTTTTTGTATCAATAGATACTTTACACAGAAAAACTCAAGAGTAGTTGGACACTTTGAATGATATTTGTTTTCTGCTGTATGTTTTTTTTTGTTCAGAGGAATTGAATGCAGCTCTATTTATGTTAAGAGTGCTTTAGATGACCGTTGTAATCTTCAATATAACCGTTGCCTTCATTAGACAAGGTTACATTTCGTTTTTGGTCTTCTTCTCTCTCTAATCTCCTCTTACTCACTGTGCGAAGTTCGAGTTGACTTCTCTCCGCGAATTAATCCGTTGGTAGAGCGGTTGCTTGATGAGGAAAACATTCTTTAATGCTTTGTAAGCGTGTGCGAGTAGACGAATTACCCAAAAGTATGCAACTTTCGGGTGTAGCATTTAATGTTCGACATGCTTTTTGCTTTTTGCTTTCGGTCCTCATTTAATCTAGTTTAAGCAAGCTGAAACTCACTAACAAAGTGGTTAAACATAGCGAGAATATTTAGGAATGTTAATTGGAAGAATTAAGATCAAACAAGAGGGTTTCGCGAATTCATCAGTTTTGAATTTCAAACTCGCTAATGCAAAACTCAAGTTTTGTTTCTCAAAACTCGAGTTTTGGACTTTAGCGTATAGAAACGTTTTAAGTCCAAAACATCAAAGCGAAGGTTTTCTTCCAAAACTGGAGGTTTTCAAAACATTGAAAAACATCAACCTTTCGCTTGGCCAAAACTCGGGTTTTCATTTAAATATGAAAACTTGAGGAAACTGTGCCAAGTCACAATTGGAGGTTTTGCGTAAACGCGGTTTTCAAAAAGCGAGAAAATCTAAAGACTTTCTCGCCGAAGCAAAACTCGAGTTTTCACTTTACCGTGAAAACTTTGAGAAAAACTTTGCAAACTCAAAACTGGAGGTTTTGAAAACTAGCTAAAAATTGAATACTTTCTCATTAACTCAAAACTTGAGTTTTGATTCAAAACTCGAGTTTTCACAAATTAAGTGAAAACCTTGGAAATTTCAAGTTAAACCGAAAACCGGAGGTTTTAGCCAAAAGCGGAGGTTTTCCAAGTTCAAAAACTTAAGGTGCTCTCTCGTAAGTCCAAAACTCGAGTTTTCAATGAAAAGCGGCGGTTTTGCTTAGTTCGATAAATTGGATTCTTCTCTCGTAAAATCACAACTCGAGTTTTCAAAGAAAACTGTCGGTTTTGCTTAGTTCAGTAAATTGGATTCTTCTCTGTAAAATCAAAACTCAAGTTTTGTAACCAAAACTCGAGTTTTCCTTTGATAAACATGTTTTCCAACTTATCAAAGAGAAAACCTCATACTTTGTTTGCAAGTGTTAGTAATCATCAAAAACCTTAGAGAACTAACAAGACCAAAACCAAAGATCTCAGATCGAAGAACACAGACCGCGTAAATCGAAGAGGTAGCAAAGAATCCCACGTTGCGTGCACTTGAAAATATTCTCCCACAAGATGAAGATTTCGATTATGATAGCTATGACCTCTATCGGTGAGACTGAAGAGGCGGAAGAGAGAGAGAGAGAGAGAGAGAGAGAGAGAGAGAGAGAGAGAGAGAGAGAGAGAGAGAGAGAGAGAGAGAGAGAGAGAGAGAGAGAGAGAGAGAGAGAGAGGTGGCGAAGAAGAAGGAAGGAGAAGGTGAAAATCATAGTAGAAAATCATTTTGCTTCAAGGTAACATGTACTACGATCTAACAAGGAAAGGAGACGGGAGGTCGTACAATTCTCGACAATTTGCGGGTTCCCCGTTGTTATGCAACTAGAAAAAAAGAGATTTACGAGTTTCATTGTTCTTGTAATTTCTAAAGCATTCTCCAATATTCTTACACTAGGTATTATCATTGAACTCTCTAGAATTGAAGACATCAGGATAATTTTTTTTTTAAAATTATAGAGTGGAGAATGCCCTGGGCATAGGCATTCTCGACAGAATGCCTGGCATTCTCGAGAATGCTTTAAGGCATTCTCAATGTAATGCCTTAAGGCATTCTCGAGAATGCCTTAAATGCCTTCCCGCGAGCATTTTTTTTTTCTATTTGGAAGGGTAAAATGGTATTTTATCTCATTTTTCTACCTTATTTTCTTCCAACCAAACAAATTTTTTTCCTATCAACCCATTTTCTTTTCGAGTGCCAACCAAACGCAATATTTTCCATTCCATTCCATTCTTTTCATTTCCATTCCTTTCAATTCCCACATTTTCTTTGATCCAAACGGGGCCTAAGGAATTAAATAAAAAAATGGAAAATGAATGAAGCAATAACGTGATAACTATTTTTTCTCACTTCCGAAAAGGTAGTTAAAAAAAAAAGTGACATACTTATGATGGGAAGGAATATTATCTTTCTCCTATTATTAATCAACAAAGGGCCTAAAATAATTTTGATGAAATGGAAGGAAATAAATATTTAAGCGGAGGCAATGCTTAGTATGTAAGGAGAGGAAGAAAAAAAGATGAATTTAAAAATAAAAAAAAATAGTAAAATACCATTAAATATTATACATCAACTTGATCAACACAATAAGGTGTATACTCTATTAAAACGGTTTTTCTATATGTCTTAGTGCCTATTTATATTAGCGGTAGAAGCTGCTTTTTCGATGTGATTTATGAGTTTACAAGGCAAATTTGTGAGATGAGTTTTATTTTGATTTACGTAAACTTGTTTTTCAAACGTCAACTCAACCAGACGTTAAGACAATTGGTAAATGAGACAAAACATCATTTTTAGAAATTTCTGTGGTTAATATCTCTCCCAGTTAACTATCTTTTATTCATGTAGATACTCCTTCACAATGCCTTGTTTTCCATAAATGTCCTTGGCAAAGGCTTTGCCTATTTGGATGTCATGCTGATGAAACTATTGAGTATATATTCTTCCTTGGCCGTTCGCAAGAGTGGTCTAATTTGAATGTTTTCAAATTAAGTTTGATAATTTTGATCAATGGCTAAAAAATACTCCTTACAAATTGCATATGGATGAGCATTTTCATCTATTGAAGGGTATTATTATTCTTTTGAATGTTATCTATAAGAAAAGAAATCTTGTTTTACATGAGGGATCTATTTCTCATCCTATTCAGGTCGCTGGAGAAGTTAAAAAGATAATCGATTTTCCACTATTCCTTTCTCCATTGATGACGAAAAGCCCTCCTCTACCTTCAAGTTTGTCCAGTCAACTGGGTAAAGATGCACCAAAGAAAAACTATATGCCACGCATAGATTTCTTTTTATGGCCAACCGGCCACTTCAATATTTTCAATGGATTCAGAAAAATATTCAATTATAAATGTCTTAGATCCGTTATTTGCTGAATTATCAACTCTTTTTTCTTCTCTTCTGATCTCTCTCCTTTGAAGATTATGACTTCTATGAAACAACTTGCCAGACATGCAAATTCCTCAGCCACATCAAGAAACATGTTTATAGAGGATATTATTGCTCTCTTTTCTTCCTTTTCTCATTTAGAAGTTGAAGTGTTTAGTTCTTTTCGTAATTCCTTTTATGATTTCCTTTCTTGTTTTCTTACTACTATTAAGACTCTTTAGTTTAGTTCTTGGGTTAAGGTGCAAAAATACATATGTATTTTCCTTTGAAGAAGCGCCCGATAGTAAGTCTTTTTTAGGTGTAAAGGTAGTATGTATTACAAATTAGGTGCAAAAATACCGTTTAACTGTTAAGTTTGACTTTTTTTGCCGACGGACGATGACATGACATTTCAAGGTGCAAAAATATACGTGTGGTTTGTTAACAAAAGCGTCGAACACCAAATTCTTTTTTTTTTAAATTTAATAATTTTATTTTAATTACTACGGGTACTAAAAAGATATTCAAGATAATCGACATATCTTGAAAAATTCTTCATGATCTTGAAAAATTATTTTAAGATCTGAAAAAATATTTCGAGTATTGATTGATACTAAAAAGATACTTTGAGAATCGCGCATTTAAAAAAAATATTTCATGATCTATAAAAATTATTTTAGAATCTTAAAAGAATATGTTGAAGTATATTTTTAGTACTGGTCAAGACTGGGAAATATTTTTTCATAATCTTAATATAATTTTTCAAGATCATGAAGTATTTTTTAGTACCATTCAGTATCCTTTTACACCAGTCAATAGCTTGAAATATTTTTTCAAAATCCTAAAATAATTTTTCAAGATTATGAAGTATTTTTTGTATTAGTCGATCAGTATCCGAAGTACTTTTTAGTACCATTCAAGACCACGAAATATTTTTTCAAGATCAACAAGATCCTTTTAGTACCAAGTCAATACCAGAAATATTTTTTTAAGATCCTAAAATACTTTTTCAAAATTATGAAGTATTTTTTTTGTACCAATCAATATCCTGAAAGTACTTTTTAGTACAAGTCAGTACCTTGAAATATTTTTTTCAGTATCAGTAAGTATCCTTTTAGTACCGGTCAATACCGAAATATTTTTTCAAGATCCTAAAATAATTTTAATTGAAGTAAAATTATTAAAAATAATAATACTAAAATTGGTGTTGGGCGCTTCTTTCGACAAACCACATGTGTATTTTTGATCTTTGAAATGCCACGTCATCGTCAGTCAAGCAAAAAAGTCAAATTTAACGGTCAAACGGTATTTTTGCATCTAATTTGTAACCACGCGTGCGCACTTTTCGCACCTAAAAAAGACTACACTGGGACGCTCTCGAAGAAAAGCACATGTGTATTTTTGTACTTTAACCCTTAGTTTTTTTTAATTAATATCATTTTGACTTTTTATAAAAAAATCCAAACCCAGTTCTTTTTAGGAAGAAAAAAGATGATCAGGGAGGAGGCGGATCTGCGAAGAGAAAGAATAGCCATGAATAAAGGAGCCAACGATGGAGAATGAAGAAGAAGCCACCAAATGGAGAATAAGGAAGCTAATGACGATGACGATGGACCCATCGATGGAGGATGAAGCTTTGGCAGAGAGAAGAAATTAAAGAAGAGTATGCACTGAAAGAGGTTTTTTTTACCAAAATAAAATAAAAATTTAAAAAATTACCAATCTAGAGTACTTTTGAAACTATTTACTTGGAATAAGGTTGTTTTTGACGATCACGTTAGCGTCATGCAATAACCAAGACTAAGTCTTGGCATAGAAGTTTCGACGGAACCTTGGTTCCATTAAACCCCGACGGAACCCAGATATCGGTCGCGTCGGGGTGGGCCCCGACGCTTAGTTCCGTCGGGGAACCCCGACGACTTGGACACCGGTTAGTTAGGGTTTTGACGGAACTAATGGTTCATGCGACACCCCGCCAATATTACTAGTGTCGTCAGTAGCTTGGCGCGACGCCCAAAATAACCATATTTCGGTAAATAGTTTCAAAAGTACTCTAGATTATTATTCTAGTAAAAAAAACCACTGAAAGATCTTGCCAGGCAAACATGTAATTTTACAACAACAAGCCCAAAAAAAATTATTATTCTAGTAAAAAAACCACTGAAAGATCTTGCCAGGCAAACATGTAATTTTACAACAACAAGCCCCTGTCCCGAGTGGGGTCAACTATATGTGTTATGCAGCATCATTAATTATGTTCTATCTATATTTTTGAATAGATTGTTAACTGTTCAATAATTTTATTGAGTATTGTTTCCGGTTTTCTTCTATTTTTTTTTAGAAGACTTTATATTGTTTGATTTAACCTCCTCATTAACGCATCAAGAGTCTAAGACATTCTTTAAACATGTCATTTATCATTATAAATCAGAGAGAGAGAGAGAGAGAATTTGGTTTCTCACTTATATACGATGGAATTGGTGCTTCCCTCGTGTAGTTGAAAATTGGGTCTTAATGGAAGAGCTCTTCCAACCAAAGGAAAAATGAAAGGCTTTTTGCATTTTCATCAGCCATTTTTTGTCTACCAAATGGGCAGACGATTTTTTTTTTTTTTTTTTTTTTTTTTTTTTTGGGTTGCATATTTTCCCTCAAAACACATTCATGAATTTTATCTCCTTTAATCAACGGTGAGATGCCCAATAATCAAATCAACATGACACTTGAGAGGGTGAATAGCGCACACTTTTGAGTCGTATGGTTATTGTAATTTGTACAGCGGCTTTACAAATTCCATTTTTTCAAGAAAGCATCTAAAAGAGATCCACTACAAGATGTCACTTGCTTATTGTCAAAAGTCAAAGTGGAAGTCAAAGGTGCTGTAGAAAAAGTCAAAAAGGTGACCCCGGAATGAGGAACGTCACAAAATGGAGGATTTTAACAAATTAATAATGTGCTTTTCAATGATTAAAGCCTTTAAAGGTTTGGTTTACCAACTAATTTTTCTCACAAACCAATAAAAGTAGTTAAAGTCAATAAAGTTATCTTAGAATCTAAATGATTTTTAATATTACCCATACTAATTGCACTAAACTCCAATATTTTATTAATTATTACTCTTACTCACTACTCTTATTAATTATATGGGCAGATATGGAAAAAAATTATTAATGTTCATTAGGAACAAGCAAATGCTTTATAAAAATGACCAAATAAACTTACTAATTGGTATCTTATAATAAGGATGATAGACATTATATTATTTTATCCGAACCGATGCAAAAATGAATAAATGATTGAATGATGATATTGGTTTGAGATTTATAGTTTCTTATTTATTCCATATCTTATCTCCCCCATCTTTTACTGAAATGGGAAATTAATTTAATGTACTGAGAAATGCTTCAGAAATTTAGGCGGGAGACGGTGTGATGACTTGCTACTTCACCTTCAGTTATCTCTGCCATTGAATCCTAAGAAAATTTCACATAGCTCCCATTATAATTAAACAGTTTCTAAAAGCCCCACAACATTTTGAAATATCACTGCAGTCTTTGCGGGAAAGTGAAATTAATTTGAGGAGTGAATGGACAAAAATAACTTTCCAAAAGCTCCATTACATGTACAAAATTGTTTATTACAAGACAAATGTGCTAATTTACAGGATAAGTGTGCCTATTTACAAAACGAATAAACTTATTTGCAAAATAAATAATTGATATGACAATAGCTCATTATCAATGTTAAGTTATCATGTATAAGCAAATGCAAATTTAAATTCAAAATGTTAGTCTTGCTAATCAGCTTAGTTTTCTTGTAAATTCCCACGTACAACTTATAAAGGTTCACACTATCGTTGCATCTATTAACAACACATTTTTTCTTTGCACACCAAAGATTTAATTTGTAACCACAAAACTTTCACCCATATTGATTGCTTCCTACTTATGATGCAGAAACAAAGCACACTATACCAAAAAACATAGCACAAACTTTCACATAGCATTTAACTAGGTCAGCCTTAATAGTTCACAAATAGAAACAAGGAGGTAGAGCATATCTGAGAGGCATCACAGTTAATCAAGTTTTTCTTGGCAAGAACCCAACTTTAAATCTCATAATCACACCAACAACGTGCCCCACTGTAGCCTTTTTTTGTTCAAGTGACGGCTATGTTTGCTCCATGGTGACGACCAACGAACAGCGATGGCAACAATATCATCTTCGGTGGGGCGACGAAAAATGCTATCGATGAGAGAGAAGAGCAATTGGGGCTATGGGATCGGGGAGATAGAAAGAAGAATTGGGGGTTTGAATTTGTCTGCCTTTTTCTTTATTTTGATAAGGGCATTTCAGTCTTTTGACAATTGGATTACATGATACAAAAGTCCCAAGAGACTTAACAACAATTAGGAAATTTTCACTGAGTAGTATTTTGTACAGCTTGGGACTTTAGTGCAATTTTCCCTAAAAGAATTAACGATTAGGTCCTTAAATGTATTTTGTATTTTCTTTCGTTGAGGTTGGAATCTAACAGTATTTTGTTTACGCCTTAATTGGAAAATTAATTTGTTGTTACATGTCTTCGCTTGATCTTAGACCAAGCTATTATCTCATTTTATGTTTCATGACATGAGCTTCAATACCACATTTATGCACAAATGTGATGCATTTAGTGGTATTGAAGTAGTGGTCATGAATAAAGATATCCTCTCATTTCCCTGCATTTTCTCTCTTTTTTAACAAATATATGTATGAATGGCAAGAGAATTAATGAACGACAAAGACATAACATAAGTTCAATTAAAATCTAAATCATATAGAAGATAACAAAATGGAACTTTGACTTTATTATTTCTCCTCATTTTTCTTTCTTGAATACACAAATATTCAAACGATGTGCATATAGTGGGAACAACGTCTAAACAGGAAAAATGAATACATCAAAGATGCGAAAGAATAATTAATCAGTATACAAGATGAATGAGAAAGAATGTACTATATCAGAAGGCTGAATATAATGAAAAGAATGAAAAAAATGAAGTGTGTACTTAAATTAAGCATCAAAAGGTGCGATCCAGTGTCTGCCATTGACGAAGCTCTTAACGAGAAATGGATGGGCAGATTCAAAGTCAAGCTCACGGGCAAAAGACACCCCACGCGCCGCCGCAGCTCCTGGGCCCCGGCACTTATACACTCCGAAAAACACAGTCCTGACCACAATTTCACATACAACTATTAATCAATATCACGAGAAACTCAATTTACAAAATAATACCCAAAACAAAGTCTTTAAACTTTTGGAAAAGATATTTGAGTTGAGAGACAAGACAATGATGGAGAGAGAGGTTACTTGTTTTTGTTGTCCACATGGTTCCAGTCGTCCCAACCTTCTTGGGCAACAATGTTATCAAAATACGTATAAGCGTAGACGATTCTGGAGTATTGGCCCAAGGCCCGTCCCACATAGAGTGGACCCGTACCCGTCACCTGGCACCTTACGAATGCGAAGCCCGTCTTCTCGTCCACGTATTTTCTCTTGTGGGCTGCTATCGAACCGAATTTCGTCGCTATCGAGTGCATTACACAATCCTGCGCTATCAGAGCCTCTCAGTCTCATGGCACTGTCTAGTAATATAATATTCTTCGAAGCTTTTGAATTTTTAAAATTATGGTAAAAGTCGAGAAGGAAAAAGTTGGAGGGAGAAGTAGTGTTTTTGAAAAAGCTGTCGTGTGTTATCTCATTGATATCTTTGGCTCTATTATGTACACGATACACACAGCTTCATTCTAATGCACGTACTTTAATTTACCCAAAAACGCAATACCTTTTCACAATCTCATGTGTGAAAAATAAAGCTGTAAAAAAAGTGAACATCGAAAAAGTAAGAAGAAATCAAAAAGACCTTGTACATGGAACGGCCATTGCCGAAGATGAAATCAATGGAACCCTCGATGTAGCAGTCCTTGAAATAATGGCGGCCCGCGTCGTCACAAAGAGTGTCTTGTGCACCGTAGAATCCGCATCCTGAGAAATATGCCTTGTCCCCCGATATCCGAAACGCCGCCGCTTGCCATCCCTCCATTCCCGGCATCGGCGCCGGCGCCGTGTTCTGCATTGTCCACATAAAGTTTGAATATATATATTTTTTCTAATTTCCCACCACCTATATGTCCTTTCCTCTCTCTCCGGATCTGGTTTCTTTTTCTGTCTCCTTTCCTCTCAGAATCTTAAATACCTTGAAGCTGATATTCCTGGCAGAGAAATAGTTGGCAAACACAGTGACAGAAGCAGTTCTGTAAGTACGTAACTGTTGTCCATTGGAACCAGGGTCGCTGGCTCTGTCATGCCATTCTATCACCGTCACGTCCCTCCCCGCTCCCTGAAACGTTATGTAGTGTTTCGTCGCCGGCACCACCACCTTCTCTCTGCATTACCACCAGTGGAGCACAAAACAACATATCAGCTTTAATTATTAATTAGTAGTAGTTACATATTATTGGCAAGGGCAAGAGTTATATATACACGTAGCATCCAGCGCTAATATTAATGACGACGTTCATTCGATTATTGCCTGGGACAGCATCCACAGCGGCTTGCACGGATCTGAATTGCCCTGTTCCGTTCACGTCCACGGTGATTACACGGTAACCGATAGGGCCCACCCAACGGTGACGGTGCTTCGATGAGGAGTTTGTGGAAGACACTGGTGGTGGTGAGCTTGGGGTGTTATCGTCGGAGGGTGTACATCTCACTGTTTCTGCATGAAACAATAACAAAACAGAAACCAAAATCAACGACGACAAGGACAAAGAAGAAGGCATTACAATAGGCATTGGAAGCACATAATAAAGGATTGTTTAAAGATAAGAGATAAGTGTCAGAATGTGGGATTTGCAGGGCGGGAGCAGAATCGAAACTAGCGCGCAGGAGGAATTGAATATGCAACGTCGTCAAAGAAAAGTCGAGTGGGAAGAGATAGACGCAACAATTTATAGCCTCGGATTACTCGGACACCTTACGATTAGTAAAGGTGTATGAACTTTTTCTGATTAATTTTATTAACAACATGCATGGCAATAGTGACGGCCCCAACGGTCACTTTTGCCGGGTAACCTCTTCTAGTGGGCAAGCTAGCTCATATGGCTAGGCTCGCATGTTTTTGGGACCAAATGAAAATTATATATATATAACTGATGATAGTGTTAGTTTGAAATTATTATCACATTTCAAAATCTCAACTTAATCTAGCTTTCTTTTTTTTTTTTTTTTCTGAAAATATATTAAATTTCTTCATTCCGTGAAATTGTACTTTATGGCCTATTTAAGGCGGTGTTAAATTTCATATAAATCAGAACAAAATTCTTCTCACATGCTTACCTCATATACTCGTAAATCACGTCGAAAAAACAAAAAATACACGTAATATACAAAAGATGTGGGTCATATGGCTTTAAGGGTGAATTGGATTTGCATACTCAAGGTGAGACACGACGCCACCTTGGGACTCAGACGTCTATGAACTCCAAACCCGTGACTATATATGGAATTTTCTTACTGTCTCTTACTTGGTTCTTAGCCTTGTCGGCCTACTTACGCCTCCAACGTCACTGTTTAATATTCGTTTTTTCCGTAACTGCAATAAAGATAAAGTTGACATTTCGGGATCATCTACACGGCCTCTACTCACTTGTGTTTTTTTCATGGAGGGAATCAAAGTCAGGATCATGATCACCGCCGTTAATCTTGCGCAAATTCCTTTTTAATAATGACCTAAAATTCGATGTAAGTGGCAATTAGCATAAAGAAAGCAGAAAAGTGGAGCCTAGTCAGACTCTTGGGACCTAATTTAGTAAATCTAATTAATTGAAATTCTATTGGTTGCATTTTGAGGTTGGATAATTTGGTCGCATTATGATTGCATGGCATCTTTGTTTCGGCTCAAACGGTCATATATATGGTGTGCATGACAAATTATGGGTCCCAGCATGGGTTAAATACTATTATGTAGTATTATGCTTCAATTACCTTTTTATCTTTCTGGTCCCCAGACACGTGGGCCCCCACTGATATCTATTCATAGAAATCCCCCCCAAATTTTCGAACGTTGGGACCTGAACCCCTTTTTGTTTGCCCTATACAAGATCAGCCAATGGTGAAATTTTAAAAATGCCCATTAACTTTAATAAAAAACAAAAGAAAAAGGAAAAAATTAATGATTGAGGTGATCTTACATTGGGCTGGGGTTTCCCAGTCCCAATGTGATGAAGCATCAGTCTATTGCTATCAGTGACAACACCATGCCATCAACACTGGACCAATCAGGATCAGTCCCTACTCCCTAGAGTGGTTGCATGAAAAACTGATACAAATGGGCCACCCTTTGATTCTCATTTACTATTATGGGTCCACCTGAGTTTGCATGTTCCAGTGGGTATAGGCCCAAATCCAGATCTTGGGCTCACATAGCATACGGCCTTTCTCTCATTATTGCAAAAAAAAAAAAAATTGATCAGCACTAAAATATCTAAAGATGAGGCCATTGAATGATTTATTAGACTTGTTTTTTTATCAATGTTGTCAAAAGTAATTTGTATTAGGTTTAATGAAAGGGGTTAGTCTCTCACAATATGGTGAAGTAAAGTTCGAATGCCCATATGGGAAGAGATGCTCGAACAAAATTGCCTCTAATAGAAAGATGCATCTGCTTAGCAAAAAAAAAAAAAAAAAAGTCACGACTGACTTATGTAAACTAAAGTTAAGCTAAAGTTAAGTTGTGTAATATGATGAAAAATTCGTTTTAATAGTTACTTTTACGCAAAAAGTCTATTTCCCTTAAAATTATGACAAACATAACTTTTTCATTCAATTAGTTTTTTTTATCTCAACTAACTGCTGAGACTTCCTATTATTATCCCAAACGAGCCAGAAATGAAGATGTCTTCCATCAAGGAAAGAATTTATATACTATAACATAAATACCAATATAGTGTTTATACAATGACTGACGAGTAATGACTCTCAAATCTCTGCCCTCTCCCCACTGCTCTATAATTTTACAACTACACAAGACTGGAGCCAATGAAACCAAAAAAGATAAAGCAAAAGTGGTGTATTTAAATAGCAATCTCTAAAGAGCCAGGCGGGTTTCCAAAAGAATGCAAATAATACCAAGCCCCACAGTCGTTGTGGCAGTAGCAACTGTATTATGTACAACGGGTACTGCTCAATTCAGTAAAGCTTGTTAAAGCCAGAAGGAGGATTAGATTCTCCCAATCTGGGCAAGAAAGCTTCCCTCTCAAATGTTAATTGAAGAGCCACCATTATCTTCGATACGGCTCCACTCAGAAATGGTGCACTACAGAAGGCATAAGCGAAGACGCACAAAGCTCTTACTACACCATCTGGATACCAAGGAAACGACATAACTAAGAGCACTCCAATAATACCAACCCATGGCACCAGAACTGGTAAAATTGGAAGCAGAAACGCGTTCACGGCAATCGAACACAAAGCGAAAGAACCCAGCAAATACAGGGACCATCCAAGAAGAGGGTGAACTGTGTGAGGAATGGTGAAGAATGGTGCTATGTAGGCAGCAAGTATGCACCAAAATGCTACCAACTTGAGGCAGTTTTGCACTAAGTTAGTGCTCTTATCGGATCGCCGGTAGCACAGCTTCGAGAGACTTGGCCTCGCTAGTCGCGTCATTCCTATTATTCCTATGTATATCGCGCACTGGATCAGTACCACTGCCATCTCCGAACTATACCTGCACATATCATACATACACACCAACATCTTAATGAACATGTTCTTTGATAAATATTCTGAAATGCAATTCACAGGTGTATGGAAATGTTGAACTTATTAGAACATATCAAGTCCCACATTGACTAGACAAATTGAAAGATGAACTAAAGGTACAAAGTTTTGAGGCAAGTCCTATCCAATTGATTTAAGCAATTTTGATAGATAGACAAACCTAACATGTATCTAATTGACGAAAATCTAATAGATCTACTAACCCCAGAGTTTGACGTCGTATTTCATGCCACTGGAGGCCTAATGGCAGAACAGGCCAGGACCACCAATACCATGGCTTTAACCAGGGTGCCCCAGGGAAAGTGATCACACTATTTGGTCCACAAGGTATGCTCCACCGTAGCTTCAGATCTGAAACAACACAACATCAGTATCAGTATCAAGTTAGATTTATGCATTTCAAATTATGTAACTGAGTTCAGCTGCTTCGTTTTACTTTTACTTACAGTAGTAGGAAGCATCCATCTGATATCCTAAAGGAAGCCTATATGTTCCCTCAAGCTTGGTGCCGTTTGCCGGAGGATGAAACAGCGGCTGACCAAGCAATTCCGGGAAGTAACTCGATATAAAACCCTGGTCAGCCCCATCCGGATTCTCTCTTCCAATCTCCAATTCATGGACCATATTCTTAAACACCGCCATTGATGGCTGCAGATACAAACAGAGACTAAAATATTATTGTCATAATTACTACGAAGATTACACTCCTTGTTACTTCATACATACGTCAGCAGATAGGAAAGCAATGTGTAAAGAAAAAGATTCAAGAATACAGATAAGGACATGGAATTTGGAGTTACATAAGAGTTTGGCTAAGATAGGTGATGACGATTATTATTATTAAAAAAATTAAAGTATAATAATAATAATGGAGGGAGGAAGGTGATATATATATACATATGTAAATGAGGGTGACCTGCAAGACAAAGAGGCCGGTGTGGAAGATGCAAGGGTTGATAAAGACGGCGCAGAATTGTCCACATTGAAACAACTCATCGGTTTTGCGAAGAAAGAGGTTGTCTGCATCCAACATCACTACCCTGTCGTAATCAACAAGGCTCCATGCGTACAGTTTATTTAACGTCAACTTGAATCTCTTGTCGAAATTATCTTGCTTCTTATACGGATTATCCATGTTTTCCACTCTCACCACTTTCGCTCCATCTTCTTTTTCCCTGCATAATATCCCACAAATACAACCATTAATAATAATAATAAACCCCTCCAACACTTGATGCCTTGTGCTGTTATTTTTTTTTTTTTTTTTGGAATTAGAGGTCAGACATACTAAAATTATAAGCTCCTATTTATTTGAAAGCAAGCTCTCACGCCATCATTACAATGATCAAATCCCATATCCAATGACTGAAACATGAATTAGAGGCCAAGGCCAATGGCATTGTGCTGTGTTGTGCCACACACGTCCTACATCTCACTCTCTTTTTCCCCTTTATTGAGTAGTTTCTCATTCAATCCCCTATCATTTCAAGTCCATATCCTACTAGTACTTTCGAGATAATTATTTAACATTCCACCATTTAAGTCCCCGCCTAAAACCCTGGCTGATCCATTAAAGTATCTTTCCTCCTTTTCTTTTTTCCCCCACCTAACAACCCTTGTTTGTGGAGGCTCTTTTAAAATAAAATAAAAAAGGAAAAAGGGAGGCTTTTCAGAAAGTAAAACCAAAAAAATTGGTCACGCAAGCTTAAAGCTACTAAAGCAGTACTCCTTTCGTCCTCAACATAAGACATAATTAAAGAGATGATCTTGGTTCTAAATATAAGATAAAGTTTTTATATTTACTATTATTTTTTTAATTTACCCTTATTGATGTTCCCTTAACAATAAAGAAGAGAAAATGGAAGGAGAGAATTAAGGAATGTTGTTATAGAAAATACATATCATATTAACTAACTTAATCAACTTCTTTAATCTAATCAAGTTAGGTAAATATGTCTTATATTAAGGACTGGAAGATTACAACTCAACTTAAATACGAAACATAGATGATTGAGGTGTATTTTCTCGTGAACCTTCGGGGTGGAGAGTGACGAGTAACACTAAAATGAAAGAATACAAAGTAAGTTTCGAGTGAAAATATGATAAGTCCACAAGTGTAAGGATTTTAGGAAGTTGGGTCTCCACGACACGTCGTGTACGTGGCACGTGACAAGAGCTAAAGGTCAAAAAAATATTGGTGAACCGATGACACGAACCAACCACATTTTCTAAAAGGTTGGGGAAGTAAACAAAAAACTCTTACCAGTAGATTTTTTAAAGTGCTCATCACAATCTTCATTATTTTAAAGGTTATCATACTCAATTACTCATATAGAAGTAGTACTCCACTGTCTAAACCCAAACGGACAAACGCACAAAAAAACGTAGGCAGGTAAATAACAGGCAAACATGTTTCACGGCGCCAATGGTATTACTACTGTTACTCATTCCAATCTTTATTATAAGACACCAATTAAGAATTCTCACAAACTAATAAAAACAATTAAAATCTTAAATTTGTCTTAAAATTTAGGTAATTTCCAATATTACCATTGCTAATTATATTAAACTTAGTATAATATTAATTATTAATCTCACCCACTATCCTTATTAATTATGGGTCTTATTAATTATGGGTGTATATGGAAAAAAATATTTAATGTTATTTGAAAACAAACAAATATCTTATAAAAAAGACCATATACATTTATTAATTGATGCCTTATAATAAGGACGAGAGGAAAATATTATTTTATCCTTGATAATAAATAAGATCGGCATGATTCTCAATCTAATTTATACACAATAAATGCCCTAATTAATCCAAAGGCCCTAAGTAATTCGATTCGGAAAGCAATAATAACACTGGATATTTTATCTTTCTATCAGCAAGTCTTATAAAATGAATTCATATAATAAGTTGGTAGAAGAATATTGTTTAGAACTTACCAGTACTAATAAAATAAATAACATGTCGCTGTATATATTAAAATAAACTGAAGAAAAATAGGATATGACTAAAATGAAATTGTACAGGCATTACAAGTATTGATATGCCAGACAGGTGCCCAAGTTTAACGTGTTATAGGGAGGAAGATTCCTTGGTTCAGCAAAAGAGGTCAGCAAATTTAGACTTAGTTCCCGAAAAAATTAAAGAAATGATTACTTAGAAATAAGTGGAGAAACATTGAAAACTATGCCCGGCCAAGGATACTTTGAATGGCTCGTGTAAAGACTTCACAGTAATTCACGCGTACTAAAGCCAGGTATGTTTAAGTTGACATTTAAAAAATATGTTCAGATAAATTAAGATAAAATTCTTCTAATAAACTCTACCGCTAATTCTAATTCAAACAGGACTAACTCCTTAAAACAGTTAAGTCACAAAGCTAATGGTAAAACCTAATCAAATCAGTGGCAAGATTAGTGGTATCATTAATGTGGCTAATCACTGGGGCCCCACCCCTGAAGTTTTTTTTTTTTTTTTTTTTTAAAGGATTTTAACTTTACTATCCAAAGTTCCGAACATGGTGGTGCGCTGTGACTACGACCTTATCATAATAATCCTTGCTGGTTTTTTTTTTTCTTTCTCTCCAATTAACCAGAACTTTCTCATGTTTTGTCCTCTTTCCTAAATCAAAAGCTTCCCCTTCTAACAAGAACAAGCAAATCGACGAAATCGGAAAGAAGCTAAGAAAAATTGTCGGTCGATTATGAGGTTGAAAGCAACAAGCAAGCAAATCCGTGAAAGTGAAAAACTATAATATGATTTAAAAATGGAAGAACGAGACAAAGCGAGAGGAGGGATAGAGTGAACGTACAGAGCTCGGACCCATCGGGCGGGGACGTCGATGGAGGCAATGACGACGAGATCGGCGTCGACGTTGAGGGCGGCAAGGGATTTCAGGAGGACGCGTATGGCGACGTAGAACTCGTAGTCTCTGGGAGTGCCCATATACATCATGGTGGCGTAAGCATTCCGGTGGTTTCCTGCTCCGGCTCTGCAGAGAGGTGTGGAGAAGACGAGGCATAAGGATAAGGCCATGAGAAGGTATCTCCAAAACGACGCCGCATTGTGGTGGTGCTGCTTTTGCCTCGCCCACCCCATTCCTTCTTCGAAATAAGGAAAAACCAGAAGTTATGGATTTCTTGTATATGACAGAGGAGGTGGTGGGTGGGATTGGGAACAAGTCAGTGCTAACTGATTCCTATTTCTTCCTTCAATAGAACTCTGAAGCGTTCTAATAGACGAGTATTTCAACAAACAGAGTCCATTTTGGGGGTTCTGAGATGAAAAAATCAATGGAGAGAGAAAGAGAGAGAGAGAGATCTGTCGAGTCGGGTGAGAAAGGAAAGAGCGAGGCAAAAGCTTTTAAAAGGAAGATGGGGTGATTCACGCTGATTACCAAAGAAGGAATCTTCCTTCCTATCTTATCCTTGTTATAAACGCACAATTATTAATTACAATTGATCAAATCTTTTTTAACCAATTACGAGTAATTGCCTGTTTAAATTATTTCTGATTCAAATTTATTTTTTAAAATTCATTGTAGTGGATAGATATGAGTATTTTGGAATGTCATTTTCGTAGCCTATTTCAGCAGTCAAATACGGCCGGGCCAACTGTGTACATACCCTGTTGTAATTCGGCCAATTTGCCTGGTGTGACCCCTATTTAATGCTATTATTCATTTCTATTCTATGTTCTTTCCCTTGTCATCTTTTTCCTGTATGGACACTTGTTCATATTAACTATGGCTCTGGAGAAGAAGTATTGGTGTTTGATTTTAGTTAGGATGAGTGCATTTCTGGAATAAATAAATAAATATACTCAACTTCCGTCACTAGTTTTTCTTTCTTTGGTTGTTTCCTTTCACCAGAGGCTGACTTGTTGACATACGTGAAAATGTTTGAAACGCGTTGTGACATTTTCTTTTCCAGGGATGGTGAAAAATAGGAGGTAGGTTAGGTTGGACCATACAAGGCACGTTGAGGACACCTATAAGTTTATGGGTGAAGATATTTATGGAAGAAAAAAGAGGAGTGAACATGAATTCTCTTGTTTGCCAAACGATACACAGTGTTGACTCTTCCCATAATTCCCAAGTTAGTTGAATTTTTTCTTGGGTTTATATATATATTCAAAATCGGTTTGCGAGGGAGGTATGACACTTACGAACGTGACTCAGATATTTGTGCGTTAGGGTCAACGCCTCGTCATACTCCCTTTCACAGCTCAAACAGTTTGACTTCCTTAATTGCCCTCTCCTCTCTCCATCCTTTTTCAGATATTATTTATTAACTCATTATTTTATGCATATAAAATTAATCAACTCGTCTCATTTGGTACTAATACTTCTGGTGCTTCATTTCCTGGTGCAGGCTGTTGTTAGTCGTGTACTCCTTCCTATTATCAATTCATGTCACTTCTAACAGAATTCTTTAATCCATTTTGACATTAACTAATATACTTATTTATTTGTCAAGGTGTTACTTTCTTTTTCTGAACAAATAGAGGAAATCACTTTTATACTTTTCTGTTCTCCTTCAAAATCTCATTTAATATTACTAAAATTAGATTATTATTATTATTATTATTTACTAATTTAAGACATATTTTGAGTTAATCACGATTTCTCAATTCCAACTTATATTGCGGATTTGATAGAGTACTTTGCTTCTTTTTACCGATAATTTCATTATAATGACAATTATAAATTATCAGCAATAAATATTTAGATTTTTTTCTCACAGAAATAAAGGCACGTCACCAATAAATGAAAGTTTATATAATGTGCGTAGATCATTCAATTATTGAATGCGACTTTTGTGTTCATGACATATTCAAATACCTTCTTATTGTTGCAGACACGCAATTTATATAGCTGACCCCCTACAATAAGATACCAACACTTATTTATATATGTTGTTGTCATAGGTGTATTTGTCAACTCGTGAGTTGACTTACGTTTCTACCTTACTAAATTAAATAATGTTTCAAGAACTCATGTATGGGTTAAACTCAATTAAACTCACGAGTTTACACATTAAATTTCTTTTTTTTTACGTTTTAACTTATAAAATTGTGTTATTTTTTCAATTTTGTCATCCTCACAAACTTTATATATAAATTTTATAAAAATTTCTTTATTAAATATAATAAATTATGAATGTTGATATATTTAATTTCAATTATTTAAATTTTAAATATATTTAAATTAAATTGTTGTCATTTTTATATTTTAATTATTTAATTATACACTGTTAATACCTATTTTATGATAAAAGTAAACTCTTACAACCTTACGATTCAAGTTCACAATACGAGTTTACGTTACTGTCACGAGTTTACTTAAACTCGTGAATTTGACAACATGATAGGTGTATAGGTGCGATAAGATTCCCGGCACATTAATTAGCTTAAGGGTCAACGTTTCATTCAATTTCATTGACTACTGAATGCTTGTTCTTTGAGAAATAGTGGAATTGATTGAGCTGAGCAGGATCTTTTAAGTTAATGATATTATTAATGGGTAAAAGATTTTCCTTGAGTCAATGGAGATAAATTATTTCCAGTAACACACAAAACTACGTCATTTTGGATTAATGAAAGGTGTTTCTGTTTTTTTCATATAAATTTTACCAAAACACCATTTATTAATTCAAAACAATGTAGTTTTAGGAGTCATTGAAGATAAACTTATCTCCAGTAATGTGTTAATTATATGTTTCATTTTCTTAATGCAGCCATGGAAATTAAAGGGGGGGAAAACTACTGTGTTACCACCGCCCTACGTACATCATTGTATCATTTTTTAAATTGAATCGAATAAAACTTTTAAGCTAAAGCTATTAAATTTTCTTTTGCATCAAAATTATTATTACATCAACGATTTAACAATTACTAGTAATTAATATAAAAAGAAGCAGAAGAATCGGGGCCGTCACCATTCTTTAGAGGGACGATGAAGCACTGCGCTTACGTAGTATCTATCTCAAATTCTCAATCTTCTCTTTGACCAACAAAAAATAAAAAAAATCTCAATCTTGTCATTCACTAGACTGGCAATTGAGACTAGCACGGCAAAATGATAGGGAAAAGATTCATAATAAAACATGAGTTTTTTTTTTAACCTGAGTAGTATTTATTTAATATTTTAAAGCATCATTACATTACATCCAAAATTTATATATTGTTCGATCTAGGTTATTTTTATTTATGATGTATTATTTCTTTTGTTTGTGTAGTATCTTTATGATACATCCCAAGAGGTAACTCTTGTCTTATTAATTTTAAAAAAAAATTATATATTGTATGGAATCTAAACAATAAACTACCTAAATTAAATAAAGAGATTTATGAAATAAAAAATAAAAGTCATAGGAAGACAAAGTCAGCTTAAGAATATTTTAAGTTAACGCATAACTTGAGATGACACAATAATAAGTTGAATTGGAGGCCGGGGGATCTTACATGGTTCATTGGCATATTCTTAGACATTATCTTTTGATCAACTTTGTTACCGGGAAAAGGAAAAACAGGGGAAAAAAAAAAGTGGTCTATTCAAGATATTTGTCGTTAATATTCTAAAGCAAGATTAATGCTTGAACAAGTTAAAAGTAAGTTCAGTTTGACTGGAAAACCGACAAATTGGTCCGGTGAACCACTAAACTGGTTTATTATTATTATTATTATTATTATTATTATTATTATTATTTTCTGAATTTCATATTAATAATTTTAGAATCTTCATTTCATCACCAAGTTAGTTTGATTTAACTCGATCTGATTTACTAACCTTGAGTGATTAAGGTTGTCAAACTCACGAGTTTAAACAAACTCGTGACAGTGATGTAAACTCGTATCGTAAACTCGAATCGTAAAGTCGTAAGAGTTTACTTTTATCAAAAATAGGTATTAACAAGTGTATAATCAAATAATTAAAATATAAAAAAATGACAACAATTTGATTTAAATATATTTTAAATCTAAATAATTGAAATTAAATATATCAACATTCATAATTTATTATATTTAATAAAAACAATTCTATAAAATTCATATATAAAGTTGTTGATGATAACAAAATTGAAAAAAGTAACACAATTTTATAAGCTAAAAACGGTAAATTCGGCGTGTAAACTCGTGAGTTTAATTGAGTTTACAGCTAGCACAAGTTTACTAGAAACTTGACTCGATTTAGTAAAATAGAAACGTAAAAACGGTAAACTCAGAGAGTCAACTCGTGAGTTTAACAACAATGCCAGTGCTGACCCAATACCTCGACTGATTGAGTCAAATGAGTTTAATTAAAAGTACATGCCTACAGCTAAGAGTACATCCGTATTATTTTATTAAATTAATGAAAATAATTGAGCTCGCCACATAAACGCGCGTATGCAATGCACAGAAAACGCAAAATGTTGCGGCAACATCCAAGTGACAAAAAAAAAAAAAGTAGAAAAAGGTTGAGTTGGAATGAGCTGAGGAAAGAATGGAACCACATAGAAAAAGTAAACACAGAATATGTAGATATTACTTCTCGTGATGGTTTTATTATGTGTAAGATGTGTTAGACCTGGCTATCACCTAAGAGGGGGGTGAATTGGGTGTCTGATAAAACTTTCAAAACTTTGAAAATCTTTTCGCAACTTCTAAATTGACAGTTAGATATTCAAATAAGCTTATACTGGAAATGTAAGAGATAAGGGAAGAGAATATGGCTTGTGATTTATCTTTGGTTCGGCCCTTCCTTGACCTACGTCCAGTCCCCAAGCTCCATTTGAGATTTTCAATCCACTATCTCCTTTAAGAATAGTTTGCAATACTCATTCCTAAGTTTCCAAAATATAAAACCTCAATAAATAATTCAGATAATTGCGTAGGAGGTTTTACCATATACCTTTGCCTTAGGTGCTTGGAGGATTAACTTTGCTTACCCATTGGTTCTTCATATGTTTTCCCATGGGTATTTGCAGAGTTCTCTTAGAGGATATAGACTTCAAGAGTTTGCTGGTTGATACTTGAGAGAATCTCCTTTTCTTGTTATCCTCAAGATAGTTGATCGGTACCCTTTGGTAGTTTGTTCTTGAGGTGGAAGATACTGCTCTTACGGGTGTCCATTGCTTCTTATAATTTGACTTTGTTATTCCAACAATGGATGCTCCGAGAGTTCTCTTGTTTGATGTGAGTCTCCTTTCAAGCTCATGAGAAACTCTTGGATTTTTCTTCCTCTTCTCTATACCCTTATGTCCATTGCTTTTCGAATCATCCTGCACACATAAAGCACTAAATGGACATTTTGGTACCCATTTATACTTGGGTCCTTGATCGTTAGCATTGGACCTTGCTTGTCCTTTAGGAACCCAAACAAATTTATTTCTCACATTAGAATTTTTTCTAATATAGCATGTATGAGAAATATGTCCAGACTTTCCACAATAATTGCAAATAATAGAATGATGCTTATTATGAACATTTTTGCAAATATAGTGCTGGTCAAGGGGATTCAATATCAAATGACCCATATTTGTAAATTCTTTCTTCCCATATAATTTTCCAGCATGATTCAAAACATTTTTGCTTTTCAAAACAGAATCAGTAATTGGTTGAATAACAATTTTATGCAGTTGTTCAAAATCATTTTTCTTAACTACACACGAAAAATTGGAATTGTTTGCCAGATGTGCATCTTGAGCTCCAGATGATGATTTACCATAATCGTGCATCATGAGCTCTTCCTGGGAATTGTCTTCCTCTGTGTTGACTGGACCGTGAAGGTAATCTACGATTTCTCCTTCTTCATTCTCCAATTGTTCATCAGTCGTGGATATGCACTTTATAGTTTCAGATGAACTGTCAACACTTTCAACTTCAACACAATTGTTAGAAGTATACATAGAATATCAAGAGTATCCCAAATATCTTTAGCACAAGAGCAAAATTTTATTTTCTCGAAATCATTTTTTGTCAATGCACTGTAAAGAATTTTCATTGCTTTAATGTTCAATGAAAACATTCTCTTTTCCTTTTCTGTCCAATCCCTTCTTGGTTTGAAATCAAAAACATTTATAAAAACATTCCACATATCAAAATTAGATGCTTTAATAAAACTGGACATTCTAACTTTCCAAAACCAAAAATCAATATCTTTGAAAAACGGTGGAATGGTGTAATCGAAACCTTCTGAAAACGAACAACACCCAAAATCAGCCATTAGATAAATCTTAAGACAGTTAAGTCCTTTAAACAAGAGACCCGCTCTGATACCAAATGTTAGACCTGTCTATCACCCAAGAGGGGGTGAATTGGGTGTCTGATAAAACTTTCAGAACTTTGAAAATCTTTTCTCAACTTCTAAATTGATAGTTAGATATTCAAATAAGCTTATACTGGAAATGTAAGAGATAAGGAAAGAGAATATGTAAACTGTGATTTATCTTTGGTTCGGCCCTTCCTTGACCTACGTCCGGTCCCAAGCTCCACTTGAGATTTTCAATCCACTATCTCCTTGTTTAACCGGGCACAAGAGAAAGCCTTTACAACCTCACAAGTTTGGTCGAGCACTTGTGTAGCCTTTACAATCTCTTACCGAGATATCCTCTTACGCACTGTAAGAATACAATTACCCACTCTGTAAACGAAGGATGATCCTCTCACTCTTGGACCCACTCCCCCTTACAAGTTGTAACTGTACACTCACTCTTAAAGGTTCCACAACCTTGAGATTTGATCACTAAACAGATAATCAAATAAGTGTTTGGACTCTCTCACGAGTAGATGAATAATAATCAACGAAGTACATAATCATTTCACTCTTCTACTATAAACTATATGGACATTGAGAAACATAGTGCGTATAGATGTTGAATTTAGAATATCAGCATTTTGACAGTGCAAGCTCGTATCATCATCTTTTCCATTTTGAATGGTTCTCCTTTTATAGTCAATGAAGAACATTGAACAATTCTTCCAGGTTTGGATATGATTGTTGTGAGCGAATATGACCGTTGGAACTATTCGACCGTTGGAGAAATATTACCGTTGAAGCTTCTGATGTAATCATATGCTTTTTGATAATCTGATGTTAATCCTTCGTTTGATCATTTGAAACTTGCTAACAAACATGATTAATAGCATTGAGAAGTATAGCAAGCAGAAATCAATTGATAAGAATCATTTCTGAAATTGGACGTTGCTGCTATTGAGTTGCTGACATAATGACTCGAGGCATAGAGGAACTTGGCTCGAGGCATTCGATTGGTAATATTCAAACAAAGAGATCTAGATGAGATATTAAGTCGAGGTAACACTTATCTTGGCTCGAGTTACCTAACTCGAGGCGTCATTCTTCCTTGGCTTGAGTTAAATCATCGTCAAAGGTTGGCAGAGTATTCCAACTGTGTAATTACCTCGAGGTGAACGTTCTGCCTGGAGGTAAAAAGTGCTCTCCATTATTCTAACTCACTGGTTGGCAATTGACTCAATGTGAACTTTCTGCCTGGAGGTAAAAAGCCTTCTCAATTCTTCTAACTCTCTGTTTGCATTAGACTTGAGGTTGCACTTGAAGAGACTCGAGGCAAAAATCTTTCTCCAAGTATCTAACTCTTTGCTTAGACTCGAGGTGCATTAATTCCTGGCTCGAGTTCACCAACTCGAGGTTCCATTCCTACTGGCTCGAGGCAACAACTTCAATTCTGTGCTCTTTGACTTGAACTTGATTTGAGGAGGCACTCATCAAAATTGGTTTCTTCCAAATTCTATGAAACCCTTGTTATGTCTAGATTCATATGGAATTGGTTTCATTTCATTTGGTTGTGTGTAGACAGAAAACCGAAGCTATGCTGAATTGATTCTGGAATCATGAGTGTCCACTTTCGAGGGCCATATCTCCTTGTTCTAAACTCCGTTTTGGGTGGTTCAACTCTTTATGGAAATCTCTGTGAGTATACTTTCATATGCCACCGATTTCAGCTCAATCGGATTTGTAGTTTGTGAGTTATACTCAAAACACCGAAGCTTGGTCTGCTGTGTGGCGTGAATTGATGTGCCAACTTGTAGAAATCATAGCTCTCTCCTATGAACTCCTTTGGACTTGTATTTTATATAAAAATGACGCAATGAGAGTCTAGTTTCATATGCCACTGATTTCACCTCAATCTGATTCCTGGTTTGGGAGATATCATCGAATTACCAGAGGTCGCCGAGTGAACGTGAAAGCAGTATCTTTGAAGGTGCACTGACTAAAAGCAGCTAGTGTCTTGACTCGAGGCAAATCGTTCCAGAGGCAAAAATCACTGTAGCAATCATTTTAACTCGAGGTAACCTTTCTGGCTCGAGTTAACTCATCCAAAAACTTGATTTTGCTTATTTTAACTCCGATTTGAGCCGTTCCAACTTCCATATTATCGTGGAGACTTGTAGAATCAATCTAGGAACTTGTATAATAATTTTCTCATTCCATTAAACAAGTTCTTCCTTTCTTTCTTCTCTTCTCTTGATCATTCTCCATCATTAAACTTCATATCATTTCTCCATTAAACAAGTTCTTCCTTTCTTTCTTCTCTTTTCTTGATCATTCTCCATCCTTAAACTTCATATCTACATTAACATATAAGGATTAGTCAAAGTAGAAGATAAATATAGTATGCAAGCTTTTTGCTCTTAATAATGACATCTATATAAGACATCATCAAAACTAATCAGATCCAACAAGATGAACGAAATTGATGTAACTGCCTTATTTTTCTTTTTGGAAAAAGACTGAGTACCCATTTAGTAACCCTTTTTGAAAAGTTATTTTGCACAAGTCGAGATAAAACTCCTCTCACAACTTACCTCATAAATTTCAAAAGTTATTCTCCAAAAGAGGTTTCCAAACAGGCACTAATCGTTGTTAATAAAATTCCTCCCACCTGTCCTTTGATAAATAAATAATCTTATCTATTATTTTATTTATAATGGCTTCAAATTTTTCCGACCCCACTCTTAAAAAAATACTTAAAGTAAATGTTGGATGTCATTGAGTATAAATAATCCTATCTATAAGCAAGCCAATTATTATGTTAATACTTTCAACTTAATTAGCATGGGTAGTAAATACTTAAAAGGGAAAATTAATCTTTTTAGTTTGTATACTTTTGAGTCGGTTCTAACTCAATTAATAAACTTTGACATAATAAAACTCAATCCTTATAGTTTTGACTGAATTGTAACATAATTCCTAAACTTTGACTAAATTATACTCTTTTGGTTCATAATGTATGTCCTAATTAGAGATTTAATATTGATCATGAATTTAAGACTTATTTATCATATTTGTCAATATTTATGATCCCCCAACAATAATTAAGTAAGAGAAAAATGTAGGGAATTAAGGAAGATAGTTAAGATGTTTTATAAAAAAACACGTTATATCAACTAACTTAATTAGTTTCCTTAATCGAGAGAGGAAAATGGTTAAAATTATAAGAACTAAGTTGTAGTAAGTCAAAATTTAGAAACTAAATCACAACCAGGTCAAAAATACAAGGAATGAGTTGTATTCATTTAAAGTGAGGTTTAAACTAGGTATAATCGAGTCAAAGCTATAAAGGTCAAATGATTAATTTATCCAAGACTTTGATAACAGCTCTTCGATTGGAATACCCTTATTTATATCCTCCATTCGGTCCTTAATATAAAAGTCAGATATTTTTTTTGAGAGATTAAAGTTACTTAATTGATAATTATAGAACATGTTATATTTTATTATATTATATATCAATTTATAAGTTAAAAATATTAATTTTAAGAAAAACGATAAATATAATTAATTTAATACAACTTATTTAACTTCTTTAAATCTTGCTACGAGTGAGATGTACTCGTTAATCCCTATGATTAAAAAACCCAGTTCTAATTTAAAAAAGTGAATATTGTTACATATAGTTAATACTCATTAAAATATGAATGTGCGCGTGGATGAATTCGTACCCCTCCGTGGACTTTCGGTTTAGTGCTCCCCGAGTCCTTGTTGCACGAAGCAACGCAAGGAGGATAAGTTATTTGAACAAAATAATAATAAAAAAAAAACCTTTGTTGCAAAAAAAGTAAGATAAAAACTTTTATATATATATATATATTTACGTCATAATATACAAAATCGCTTAAAATAAACTAAATATATAGGAGGGTGAAAGCGTCTCATTAACAATTTGGAACAGGGTTCCACTGAATTCCATATAAAAGGCTTGTCAATGGTCCAAATAATTAGATACACACAACAAGAATTCAACCTTAATGTGCATGCAACGGTGACAGTTAGATATATCTTCCTCATCTGCCGGTCGTTACTTCCAAAACAAGTCCCAAAATGAGGATTAATGTATTTATTTAAGTTTGAAGTACGATATTTACGGCATGTTTGAATACCAAGCATCATTTTAAAATACTAAATAATAACTGAATGTGATGCGCAGGCGGCCGGGGATCTCTTAAAAAGTCAACTTTCTGATATATATATTCTCTATATTTAATAAACTAATCGAAATACATGGCTCATTGCAAATGGCAGTCCCCTACATTTTAAAAACAATAATAGATATGAAAAGTCCCTAAACAAAACATGAATGATTCTATTTTGGATATATATGTACAAGTCTATGGAACCGAAGGGAAGTAGCTAGCCAGGGATGGTCCCCAATATATAAATAATGTTGATTTAATTAGCAAGAGACCGTCCATTTTTATTTTATCTCTTTATTCTTCCACATAATCCCTTCCCTTCCATTCCGTGCAGGTATGGAAGCATATTCTCCCCTTATCTTCTTTTCTTATTATCTCTCATCAGCTCATTTTGGCTCTTGATTGAGAAGATGAGAGAAAAATCAAAGTGATATTGTGAGTTGATGATGAGAGAAATTGACCCGTGCATGTATCCGTTAGTCAATAGTCACTAGTCGGCGCTTTTATATTTATTAGAGTTTCTCATTATCTCTCATCACGCTCATTTAATTACGACCTCCCCTCTATTTTGAAAATCCATAAAAACCTCCCTTAAAATTAGAGTAAAATACTATGACCATCATATTGTTTTGTCTTAATTTTTGAGACCTCCTCTATTTTGAAAACCCATAAACCTCCCTTAAAATTAAAATTTATGTTACACAAACCTTCCTTATATTTTAAGATTCTATTTCTATTCACCCAAACCATTAAGTTTGACTTTTGAACTTTTTTACCAAAATGTCCCTCTTCAAAATTATTAGAATTATTTAAGTATATAAAACCAAATTTATACAACAAAAAATGTATTCTAATAGATTTTCTAACTTTCTAATTTGTTAAAAAAATTATTAGTTTTGATCTTATAAATTAATTTTGACTTAAAAATATAAATTAAACACATATTTTTATTAAATATAATAAACTATATAAGTTTGAGATTTCATGTGTCATTTAAATTTCTAATTTAATAATTTTTTCACAAATATTTATAGACACATTTGATCAAGCACATGTTTATTTAAAAACTTATCGAATATTCAACATTATGTTACATTTACATTAACTAATGCTAAAATAATCAAAAAGATAGTCAGATAACTATTTGTAAAGATAAAAAACTCTTAAATTATTTAAAATAATATTAGTAAAAAAATAAAAGTAAAGCTAGGGATTAAGTACAATATTAAGGGTAAAATAATATATAAATTTTATTTTTATATAAACTTTAATTAAAAAATACTATATTATTGGAATCTTGTTAGAATATTCTTAATTTAGAGTAAATTATTTGACTTAAGTGTATGTTTTTAAAATAGAGGGAAGGTACGTGTAATAAAGGCAAAATATGAGGGTTGTAGTATTTTACTCATATAAAGGAGGTTTGTGTACATCATTTTAATTTAAAGAGTTTTCTATGAGTTTTCAAAATAGAGGGAGGTTTGTGTAATTTTTTATATTTATTATTATTATTATCATCATCTTCTTACGGATCATTACAAAGTTCCAATGCTTTATACTCCTCCTTCTGGTCCTTATTATAAGGCATTAATTAACTACCAGTTAAAATCCTAAAATTTAATTAATTTCCAATACCCTACCAATTACACTAAACTCTAATATCATATTAATTATTATTCTCACCCTCTACTCTTATTAATTATAGGTATACATGGAAAATAAATATTTAATGCTATTTGAAGACAAACAAGTGCCTTATAAAAAAGATCAAATATACTTGTTAGTTGGTGCCTTATAATAAAGACAAGAGAAAGTGAATAAGGAACCGGAAGTATCAGCTCTAAGCCAATTTTTGAACATATTGACTTCCCAATAATAGCCTATAGCAGCCAAGCACACTAAGGGTCTGTTTGAGGGAAATCAAAACCAAAGTTTTGCCATAAGTTTATCAAACACCCATATTTTTGTCCGAAGTTATTGTGCATTAACACCTAGGTTTTGCCATAAGTTTGTCAAACACCCATATTTTTGTCTAGAAAGTTTTATTATGCATCAAAACCTAGGTTTTGGGGGGAAAAACTATTTTTTTTCAGATTTTTTCTCTTTCCTCCGCTATCATAAGTATTTTTTCAATTCCCTAAAATATTTTTTCAAGATTAGTTATTACCCCGAAATATTTTTTTAATATCCTAAAAAAAATCTTCAAAATCATGAAGTATTTTTTCAGTATCCATAAATATCTTTTTTGTACCATTAGTATTTTGATTTTTTTTTTCAAGATTAATTAATACCCTGATTTTTTTTTAAGATCTTAAAATAAATTTTTAAGACCATGAGAAATATTTTTTTCAGTACCAGTTAGTATTAAGTATCTTTTTAGTATCTGTCGGTACCTTGAAATATTTTTTCAATATCCTAAAATAAATTTTCAAGATCATGAAGCATTTTTTCGATATCCTTAAGTATATTTTTAGTACCTCGTTAGTATTCTATTTTTTTTTTCAAGATTAGTTAATATCCCGAAATATTTTTTTAATATCCTAAAATAAATTTTTTAAGATCATTGAGTATTTTTTTCAAAAGGTGTGTCGTTAATACCCTTAAATATTTTAATTTTGTACACAAATTTATGTAATTTTTGTGTTTATTATGAAATATAATATTTAAAATATTTAAAATACAACCCCGTCCTTTATATACAATTATTCCAAAAGCTAATGTCTTTTTTGATAAATTCGATCCTAAAAAAGCTATTTTAATAATAATATCCAAACACTATCATTTTTATCAAAAAGTCATTTTTACCTCGTAAATCTCAAAAGTTATTTTTACCTCATAAATCTCACAAATTATTTTCCAAAAACTAAACCCAAATGGCCCTAATTAACAAGGCGCAAGTCTTTTAATTTTTAGGCGTAAGAAACAACAACGTGTAACACAAGGATTAGGGAATAAGGTGGGTCCCAAATAAGGGCCTGTCATGGTAGTGAAAACGTACATTTTACCTGGAAACGGAAGGAGAATGAAAAAGCTTAAAACGTAAAATCGTAATAAAAAACGTAGTTTTTACCTATATATATATATATATATATATATATATATAAAAAAATTCGAGAAAAGTAAGGCGACACGCCATCATCCATACATACCATACATATACTGAATATCAATCAAAATATCCACAATTTCATCAAATACATTCAAACAAAGGGAAACAACCTCAATACAGTTCAAAATTCAAGTCTAATTTAAATTCAGTACCACTCATTATCCAACTGAATTGTAAATAATTGCCACAACACAATCTAAGCTAATAAATAATTCAAGTCATTATAATCAAAGGCATTATGCTCCACATGATATTCAACTACATCATGATGCATGGTAACTTCTCTTTCTCTTCTATCAACCTCATTGTCCAACTCAAAATTAGGAATCACCATATCATCTACAAAGGCACCAACATCACCAGTGTCGTCCAAATTGAACAGAACAAAAGCCATTTTCAAAACAGAACAGAAGGCGTAGAACTATCTTGCAACAGAACAAAAAAGCAATTCTGTAGATCAATTCCTACACAAGTTCTAAAATACCAATACACTGATTCCTACACAATTTCTAACATACCAATACACTGATTTCTTGTTTACTACCTAATACACTGATTCCTACACAAGTTCTAAAATACAAATTCCACAGTAGTTTATATGGTCTCTAAAATACCATATAGTGTAAAAATTATTCCAGATCAATTCTGCAACAGAACAGAAGGCATAGAACAACAACAGTATCGTTGACATAAAAGCACAGTGTTCCTCAGTATTAATAAATAGCCCAAAATTCGAAGGCATAGAACACACTTCCAAAATCAGGCATAGAACACACTCGATCAATTCTATTAATAAATAGCCCAAAATTCGAAGACAAGCGAAGTCGGGACAAGGAATTACTCACCTTCCACCGGATGAAGTGAGCACAACTTTGGCAAATTTCCTTCCCCTTCATCACTCGCACTCCCAAAGACGTAGATTCTTTTCTTTTCGCTCAAACTTGCAAATGCTATTCCGGATACCTACTCCACTTGCAAATCGGGTCAAACCCGAATTAGAAGAAAACGAGGCATTTGAATATAAATGAGAAACGGTAATTTCAATTTGATGGATAAGGATTTGTCACCTGTTGGAGCGAGCAGAGGCTAAGGTTTGGAAAGGCCAGACGACAACCGGAGAGGAGTAGATGAGCAGTAGCCAGTAGAGATGAAAATCAAAGAGCGATTGAAGAGCAGTGCGTCGTGCAGCCGAGTAGCCGACGAGAGTCTGGACTCTGGAGAGTGGAGAGAGGAGTAGACGAGTTTCTTCTTTCGCGGAGAGTGGAGAGTTGATTAGATTAGGGCAATTTTTTTCCTTTTTCGCTTTATTAAAAAACGACCCATTTTGGCGTTTTTGCGATTTAGACCAGCGTTTTTAGCGATTCCACTCTGTTTACGTTTTTACCTACAACGTAACACGGTTTGCTGCTTAAAAAACGTGAAAACGCCGTTTTTACGCTATAAAGCTTGTTTTTAACTACCATGGGCTTGTCTGAGGGCAACGTTGGGCTTCGGTGAACATGGACCACGGTTGCGTGTTGACCCACGACAAACAAACGTGGACTGCAGTATTGCGCACGTCCTCATACATGTCTCACATATTCTCCATTCTATTTCACTCATAAACGAAATGAAAATGACCACAAAACAAAACCCAATAGGGTTGAAATTGATGTCATTATTGAAGCGCATAGATCTAGATAAGTACGGATATCTTGTATTCTTTGGTTTGGTACGAAGTGAAATAGACCACAAACGTGAGTTTACATCAAAATTATGAGTTGAAATTGATGGGAGTCCATTATTGAACATCGCATAGATCTAGATAAGTACGGATATCTTGTATTCTTTGGTTTGGTACGAAGTGAAATAGACCACAAACGTGAGTTTACATCAAAATTATGAGTTGCAAGCCAGATGGGAGTCCATCAGAAAACATCAACATCCATTAAAAGTGAATCCAAAAATATAATACAATAATGGACAGCAGCAAATTGCCATGTTTCTTTTGATTCCACTCGCACACATCTACTTCATGTACCTCAGCAGAAATTTCCTATGGAAGTCATTCCTTATGGTGTTTAAACACCACATCATCATCCCACCTATGCCAACCAAAGTATAAAACCAAGTCATCACTCATCACACCAGACGTTGACCAAAAATATACAGTCTTTCATTTAACAGACAGCAACTTCAACTTAAAAGATTCAAACCTCCTATCACGTGGAAGGAAGTTGGATCATTTAGCAATGGATTTCCTCTTAGAAGCTCCAGCTTCCTTTACTTTAAGCTCTTCCTCTCACTGATGCCGTTCCTGTACAAGGATAACACACATGTATATTCCAGTAACACGGCTCGAATATTCTCCTGAGCTTCACTAGTATATTAAAACAACCTAGGGAAATTATCAGAAATTAAAGAATAAGCTTCATTCACCTTACGGAGCTTCTCCTATGCTCTTTCTTTCTTTATTTGTTCAAGCTCAGTCAACAAAGCTTCAGTGTCATCCTCATCGTCGTCGTCGTCATCATCACTGCCACAATAGTGGCACTTTAATACAAACTACTGTAGATGAAAGAAGACACTGTGACAAGTCGGATACCACATATTGCTATAAAACAATTACAATTAACAAGGCGCTGGATAGTGTTGAAGAGGGCTTGCAACATTATTCACCTCTCATCATCACTTTTGACTTCAACATCAGAATCATCTGCATCTACACTACGTGGAATAATACGATCTTCTGTTTCCCTCTTTGTCCCTGGGTGAATATAGATCCATCAAAATTAGAACCCTAAAAAACAAATAATCATTATGGGTTCTTTTTATACTAACTCCAATACTAACTATAGAACCTAGTTTGTGGTGCAAGGACCGGAGGAGTATTTTGGATTATAGCATGCAACATATCAAAAACATTAAATTAAATTCATACATAGCAGGGCATCAAATAAAATACCTTCCAACAAAAGATGACTTCCCTTTCCACGATCCCTGTCATCTGCCAATATATATAATGCAATAGAAATGGTGAAAGCTTGCCTGGTAGAATGTACTCAAATCTTACATGAATGATGAAATGTACAAAACCACCTATGACTGATAGTCTACCATTATATGATTTGTTTTTTGATGAGAAAGGACTCTGTTCACGCTCTTCAAGTTCATCACGTAGGTTCCTTCTCTGCAATTCCTCCTGAGTGTCCTGCCCTTCCTTCCTGGCAAAGTAGATTTACATTCGTCAGGAAAGAAATAGCTCAGTCAAATATGTAACTGTTGGAAAATGAGCAGATGCAGCATCAATCAGACAGGTGATGATTGCATGGAAATGAAATCTCTACTAGGGGGAAAGAAAGAAACCATTTTGGATCCAACACAATATTTTCGATTTTTTATTTTAAAAAAACAACAACTTCACAACTAAATTTGGGACGGGCACCCCTTATGACTGTGCATCACTGGTAGGAACCAAGCAGGTAATTGTAGAATATACTCTAATCTACGAGAAGACGCAATTAAGACTCTTGCGAATTCAATTAGATTAGCCAATCTCTAATAATTAGGAATTCCACTAATTAATAAAACCCAAGGAAAAATATCTCGTTTCAATTTACTCTCTGAAATATTCGACACTTTATTAATTAAGATTAGGCCTATTTATAATGATTTACAAATAGTAGACTCTATTCAAAATTCAAATACGAAATCTAAAAATATATCTAAATCTAAGATTTAGATAACTAATAATCCTAACATTTATATCTTATCTAATAAGATATTCCTAAAGATAATAATAAAATATAATTAAACAGACTAACTAAAAATTCTAACAACTATATCTTATCTAATAAGATATTCCTAAAAATAATATAATTAAAACAGACTCGATTAAATAAAAGATAATCAAAACAATAAATTAATTCCTAATAAATTAAAGCATAGCGAGTTGGATCGCTATCAATCACCCATCAATAGTATCAGTTCGGCAAATAACTTCTATCCTTGGGATAACAAGGAGATTTTATCTTGGCTAAGATTAGTATTTGGCGAGTAAAGACAAATCTAAAAGTAAAACTGGGTTTACAGTAACTTAAATCATGCACCCATGAATTTAACAAATGAAGGCAAGTCAAGGATCTGATAAGTATCAACAAAACAGTCGCTTAGGAGCAACCTAAACTAACATGTTCAAGTGACCACCGTCAATGTGTAGTTATAAACACAAGTTGAACAATAAGTTTAATCCCTCAAATTCACATTTTTCTAGACTTTCATGATAAAGTTAGATGAAGGGATGTTAAATAAAGAAATTTCAGCTAAAAGGTAAAATCCCCTTCAGTTATTCCAAAGCTTTCATCACATTAAGGCCCCGTTTGGTACAGGAAGATTTAAGAAAGGAAAGGAACTTAGAGGAAGGAAAAGAATGGAAAGGAAGATTGAGAGGAAACTTAAAAAGTTGAGTTGTTTGGTAAACATGGGAATGAAACTTAAGTTGAAGGAAAATAAAATGTTTGGTAGGAAAAAAATCAAGTTGGTTAAGTGGGAATGAGAGGTAAAATACCTATAATACCCTAGAAAATAAAACCATTACCCGTCTCTCACTCTCATCTCTTCCTCTCATCTCTCACGCCGGTCTCTCACTTTCCTTCACATCGCTGGCACCTCTGCTTCCTCCACTGTCGCCGGCACCTCTACTTCCTCCACCATCGTCGGCGTCCTCTTGCATCACACCACCATCGCCGGCGCCTCTTCTTCATCTACCATCATCATCGCCTCTCCTTCAGATCGGACCTTCGGCTTTCTCATACAAGGCGCGTTTTTGTCCTATGAAATGTCTCTCCCAGGAAGATCCTCAGATCCTGCCACTTTTGGAGGGATTTCATCTTCCCACGTTTAAGGGAAGATGATGATAGGCAGGAACTCAAGTTGGAGGGAGAGTTGCGCGCCAAACAGGTTTTTTCCGGGGGAACCCAGTTAAGTTCTCATTCCCTCTGGTGAGTTCCCTGTACCAAACGGGTCCTAAGTAATATCATGTCAGGAAATACAAGGAAAGCAACGAGATCTACAATCACATTATGCAATATCATATCTTGAGTTGCCTGTAAGGCTTAATCACAATGCTTGATTGAAATGAGCACCAAAGCAACAAGTTACAAGGAAACGACAGAAATGTCCAAACACCTTGACTGCAAATCAGTATCACATTCAGGAAAGAATAAATAAATAAATATAGCTTATTTGTGACTTCCAAATCAATTCATAACTATATCATGATTTCCTCCAATTTGTAATGTCAATAAACACCAGACAGGGATAAAACACTCATGTAACTAACAATAATTTTACATGAAGAAGCACAATAATAAAGGCATATGTACTGGTGAAGGAAAAAACTGAGAAATTGGTGACTGTTTTATTTTCTGGAGGGCACTTAGGAAGGGTAACCATAATATTACTACAATTAAGGTTAAAATGATCCAAAACCTTACTGAACAAACATGACCAAAACCTTACCTTGGCTTGAGAGTGGTATGTGTGGCAAGGTCCCTTGATGAGTATTTTTGAGATGGACCGAAAATTCGAGGACCACCTTGTTCGTTACCACCTTTAACAGGTGCCCAAGTGGGTCAAGCTGCAATCATCATTGCTTCTAACCAGACCTCCTGGATATGAAGCACCAGAGAAGATAATTACTCATATAATAATCGACACAAGATTAAAGTTCTTCCGACACCCACCACGCAAAGCAAAATGAAGACCAAAAACCCCATCCCAACGGAAATCTCCGAACAAACATCAGGCAAGGAAATTTTTCAAGAGAGAAAAAAAGAAATCATGCCCCGGAACTAAATATAACACAAGTTGGTAGAATCAGGATGCCACGAATCTTACCTTCTGGGATCGAAATGTGTCGGTGGAGTTTAAGGTTCGACCTTCAGGTTTTTCTTCTGAGTTTGCTTAACCGAACTCACCCGGTAGACCCAATCAGGACGAGGACGGTGTGGTGATAGTAAAGATGAGGCGGGAAATAGCAAAACGGTAGAAGAGGGGGAAAACCAGTTTTTTTCCACAACAGTTTTTTTGGGTGAAGAAGCCGCGGGTAAATTTTCTGAAGGAAAAAACAACGTTCTGCTTCCTCTCAAGTGAGAGGAAGATGATCTTCTCGATTTGTAGTTCTAAAAAGATATTAAAAAAAATGGTGGCAAAGGGACTGGTAGTATTCCCATGCAAAGTACTTGGCCCAAACTTGGTGCTAAGAGTTCTGAATATAGTAAAGGAGGAGTGTCTTTTGCAAAGAAGCTGAAAGGGAAGAACAGTAAAGGCGATAGCTCTGACGATAATGAGGGGAAGGTGACTAAGGAGTTCTCGGGAGATAATATGTCGGAGGATGATGAAGGAGTAGAGGATCAAGAACTGCCATGTGATATTGAGGAAGACCTGGATAGTGGATAGGAACTTTCCGTCGTTTACTTTCTCGGATAAAACCAAAAAAATACTTTACAGAACATGGAGTAAGGCGGTAATTATCAAGTTATTGGGTCGAAGCATTGGGTACAAAGCCTTATTATCCGGGCTCCAAACACTATGGGCAAAGCGAGGAGTGGTAAACCTCATTAACATTGGACATGGTTATTACATAGTCAAGATGACGAACAGGGAGGACTATCAAAATGCATTAGCAAGTGGTCCATGGATGATCTATGATCATTACTTGACGATGAGGCCATGGGAACCGAACTTCATTTCTGCCAGAGCGAAAATTGAGAAAGTGGCAGTTTGGGTAAGAATGCCAAATGTTTTCCTGGAGTATTATGATCGGGAAGCCTTAACGATAATCGGTGATAGGATTGGAGAGACAACCAAAGTGAATATGAATACTTCTTGCCAATTACGTGGTCATTATGCCCGTATTTGTGTGCTGGTGAATTTAGAGAAGCAACTTATGGATGGTTTTATGTTGGATGGAGAGGATTATTACTTAGAGTATAAAGGTCTCCACTTACTCTATTCAACTTGCAGTACTTATGGGCATACAAGGGAGCTTTGTCCTATTCGGAAAAATAAGCAATGCAACAATGAGAATGGGGGGAAGCCGATTAAAAAATGACAACGGAGAGACCAGGACACCAATTAGTTGCAGAGCCAAGCTCCTACTGGAATCAATGGAGAACGGTGAAGAAAAGTACATGCCCACGGAATTTGAAGGATACTAAGGAGGGACCACAGAAAAACGTTGGCAAAGGTTCACGTTACGATATTCTTGCTGAGGTGGACGAGGTCCAGCAAGTTGAGGCCAACAAATAAGAGTGACAGAGCTCCAGGGCTCAGATAGTGGTGGAGCGACAACCTCAGTCGTAGGGCAACAACCTAGTATGAGACCAGGAAAAGTTGAATAAAAAAGCCAGTAAAAGAAATGACGGGAATAAGTAGGGGTGAGCAAATCAAAACCGAACCGACTAATTCGGTGTTCGGTCTGTTCGGTTTGGTTTTTCGGTTCGGTTCTTGATTTTGGGTTAATTCTGTGTTTGGTTCGGTGTTTGTAATTTTTTTCGGTTTTAACCGAAAAAACCAAATTGCTTTTTTTTTTGAACATGTATATATTCAACCCACATGAGTCATGTGACCTTCAGCCCAACTTAATTGAAGACCCAACCCAATCCTTTTTTTTTTTGCTCTGAAACCCAACCCAATTTTCACTTTCACAATTCCCCATTGAAACCCTAACCCAATGCCTAAGTGCTTATCGTACTCTTGGCTTGGCTTGACGTGAAAGACTAAACGTGTTTTCCTTTCATTCTCTTGAATGTGAGTGTGAACAAGGCAAATTCACAAACCCTAACCCACTGTCGGCAGCAAGCAGCATCAGTCGACGGTCATTAAGCTCTCGCCTCTCACTCACTTCGCTAATTCGCCTTAGGTTTGCAGAATCGCAGCCCTTCCCTTTGCCTGATCAGAATCTAAGATCATATCTTCACTTCTATAATGAGTTTCTCGTCGTATTCCTCCCACGGCGCTCTGTCGTTCGTCGGCCTCGTCTCCTCTCCGCCCTTCGTCGGTTCTCATCTTCGTTCCGCCCTTTGTCAGCTGGAGGTGACCCACTGTACTGCTTTGTTCATTTTGCTTGGTAGCTGGATCTGTGTAGCGGACAAGGAAGGAAGACCACGCTGGTGGCTGGTGAGAGGAAGGAAGACTACTTTTTTTTGCTGGTGAGAGGAAGAAAGACAGCGTTAAGGTAATTACTAATTCCTATTATTTCAATCTTAGTTCAAAATTTAGAATGGAAAGTGTAATATTTTGTAATCGGGTATTTCCCCGAAAGATTAAACATAACTTAGCAAACCATCTTCTATCTCTTTTCAAACTCACATGATGCCCTAAATCTCGTGAATTTAAAGAATTGAAGTAGTTTTGAACTGTTACGTGTTGCGACACATGGGCATCATCACCACATGATGATTCAATCTACAGTGTCTCAGTGCAATTTGAACTGTTATGTCATATATGCATATGCCAAAAAGGATAATTTTGTTTGGCACATATGTTGTTTTTTTTTTATGCCTCATCATCCATTTCTCTGGTTCTTATGGTTTATCTGCTGATTTAACTTTAATGTGTATATGGAAAAAAAACACCCAAGTCACTATCAGAAGTTTGTACAGAGGGTATCATTTAGTCCTTGTGGATTGTCTTGTAGCCCAAGAAATTGTAATTATTTGATGACAATACAGTGTTTTTCTTGCCGTTGTAATTATTTGATGAAGTGGGAACTTCTTCATTGTGAATGTATTGTCTCATTTTAATCACTACCTGTGGATGTGATTGATATATGCAACCTGTTTTGATATACACTCTGAGCAAACAGAGTCATGAGTCATTCGAGCACCAAAAAAAAAAGATTGGCCAATTAACCCAAACAAGAAGGCCCAATTTAAGCCTAAAAACCGAATAAACTACAAAACCGAACCGAACTATTTCGGTTTATTTGGTTCGGTTTATTTCGGTGTTCGGTGGTGTTAAAGTGTGCATTTTGGTTTTTCGGTTTTTACCGAAAACCGAATGCTCACCCCTAGGAATAAGTTTGACAGGGAGGAATTAATCGTGATGGAAGAGGACCAATCAGGAGAGACACGCAAACGAGTCGAAAAAAGGGCTAGAGAGAAAAAAAAAGTGGTGAGTTGATCATGATTGCAGGAGGTCACAGTGTTGAGCAAGCGAGGAGAGACGAGGTTGTAGTAGTGGAAAGCCTACCCGGTATTGATATTGACATTGATGAAATTCAAGGTGGACTTTTGATTAGGCCAGATGGGGAAGTCCAAAATGTAAAAACCACTTTTGACCCAAGGGATAGTATGTGTGTGGTAGTGGACTCTGGTGATATGGGCCATTTGGTATCTTTACCTGCATCTACACCAGAGAACATTGAATGCAAAGTGGGAATAAAGTCTTCTGTTGTTCAAGAGACTCAGTTCTTGAATGGGTTATGATGGGCCTTTACTTTGGGCTTTATTATATATACTTTAGTTTCTTAATGGATAATATATTATATTGGAATTTACGTGGGGCTGGTGGTAGAAGGCTCCTTAGTAATATTAAAGCTGTATGTAGTGGGCCAAAGCCCATAATGATTATTATGTTTGAAATCAAATGTTCAGATATATAGTTTCCCTTTCCAGCCGTTACTTCATTGGGGTTTCGATGCACTTGAACTAGTTCCTAGTGAGGGAAGATCTGGAGGGATAGTGGTTGTTTGGAGAAGTGCCAATTTAAAAGTAAGAATCATTGAGATGAATAGGCAGTTTATTCATATGAATTGTGAGATCAATGGGAAAACTTCTTTTTTATTGACTGCAATTTACACCATACCACATTCAAATTTCTGATCGGCGCTAGGGGCTCAGATGAAAGTTTTCTCCCCTTCGATTGTGACTCCATGGGTTATGTATGGAGACTTTAATGACATCCTTTCGGTTGCAGAGAGACGAGGAGGAGTTCGGAATAATCATAATCGTATACGCTAGTTTCATGATCGAGTGCAGGAGTGTGGACTTTCAGACTTTGGATATTAAGGTTCGAGATTCACCTAGAAAGGTCCATTGATTCCTGGTTGCTTGCGGCTTTTTGAAAGGCTTGATCATGCACTGGTTAATTCCCAATTTCTTTCAGAGGTCAGAGATTGCATCATTAAGGTACTTCCTCAAACCTTTTTCTTTTGGGTCCCCGACAATAAACACGGACCCCATTTTAGTCTCGAGACTTTTTTATGGACTAAAAAAGGCTTTTTGGAAATTTGCGAGGGACAAAAATGTTCACTAATCGACCCTTATTCGTTCTTTTCAGGGACTAAAAAGGCATTTCTTTGTGTGAGGGACCAAAATGGGGTCCGTGTTTTTTTCCAGGGACCCAAAAAGGTATTTACTCTTTTTTTTTATCACAATCCCCTGATTCTTAATTTTCTTCTTCAGAATAGTCCTAGTTAGTCTCAATCGTTTAGATTCGAGGCTATGTGGCTTCTACACGAATCTTTTGACACTTTCCTCAAGGAATGGGAATATGGTGAAAAATTTAGAGGAGGTTCAGACGGCCCTGTTTGATTGGAACAAAGATGTTTTGGTTTTCTGGATAAGAGTAAGAGGATCTTACTAGCTAGGTTGAGGGGGATTTAGAACTCACTGAATTACCCTCAGTCTAGTTACCTTTGCTGTCTTGAAAAGGAATTACAGTCCGAGCTCAATCAGATTTTGAAAAAGGAGGAATTGAATTGGTTTCAAAAAGCTAGAACCGAATGGATTACTAAGAGGGATAGAAACACAAAGTACTATCACCTAAAGGCAACAATGAAGCAGAGGCGAAATAGAATAGGAATCTTGAAGAACGAAGATGGAGTTTGGATAGAAGAGGAGACTCAACTTAAAGTCTTGGCGCTTAATTACTTCAAAGATTTGTATCAATCAGGGGAGAGTACTCATATCTGGCATCAGACTACAAGTAAGTTTCCATTGATTGAAGAAGGCAGACTGCAACTTTTGGGCAAAGAGTCATAAGAGGAGGAAATTAAAAAAGCAATCTTCTCAATGGGACCATATAAGGAACTTGGTTTTGATGGTTTTCCACCAATTTTCTTCCAATCAAAATGGGAGATTATGGGGCCATCTGTTGTTCGCTTTACAAAAGATGTGTTCGCTGAAAAGCAGGATTTGGCTGAGCATAACAAAACGCTCATATCTCTGATCCCAAAAAGAGATAGACCTGAAAGTATAAGCCATTTCAGGCCAATATCACTTTGTTCAATACACTATAAGTGTATCACGAAGATAATCATAGGAAGGTTAAGGAATCTGATGGATACTCTAGTGTCCCCATACCAAGCTAGCTTTATTAAAGGCAGACAAATACATGATAATATGATCATAAGGCAGGAGATAATGCATATAATGAAGAGAACCAGAGGGAGGAAAGGGCTGATGGCAATGAAAGTGGATCTGGAAAAGGCTTACGATAGAATTAGTTGGGACTTTTTGAGCAAGGTTCTTTAGGAAATAGGGCTGGATGAAAATCTTATTCGTCTGATAATGCTGTGTGTGACCACTGTTTCATATAATGTAATGTGGAATGGATCGAAAACTCAATTTTTCCCTGCACAGAGAGGGTTAAGACAGGGGATCCTATTTCACCCTTGCTTTTCGTTCTTTGCATGGAAAAATTATCGCACATGATTATGGATGAGGTACAATCTGGTAGGTGGAAACTGATCAAGGTAACTAGTGCAGGTCCGATGATCTCCCATTTAATGTTTGCAGACAAAATTCTCCTTTTTGGAAAGGCTTCCGAGGAACAAATGCAATGCATGATTTCTTGCTTGGCAAAATTCTGTGACATGTCGAGTGAAAGGATTAGCAAGCCTAAATATTTAGTCTTTTTCTCGCCGAGAGTCCCATCTATTGTTAAGAGGAATTTAGAAGCTTTATCGGGTATTAAAATCTCTTCAGATATTGGGAATTATTTGGGTTTTCCCATCCATGTCTAAAAAGAGAAGCTCCAAGGAGACTTTCCAGTACATTGTTGATAAGGTGCGTATAAAGCTGTCAGCATGGAAGGAAAAATGTGTATCGATGGCGGGAAGGATTACTTTGGCACAGTCAGTCTTGAGTACAATTCCGCTATATTTGATGCAAGTTGCAAAGATTCCAATCTCTATTTGCAATGAGGTCGAAAGAATCCAAAGGAATTTTGTTTGGGGTCATTATGATTCTCCCCATGGACATCATTCAATTAGATGGGAACGTATGCTATTGCCAAAAAATCAAGGGGGTCTGGGTTTTAAGCGGTTATCATCTGTCAACAACGCTTGTGGGATGAAATTAGCATGTAGATTATTAATGGGTTCTCAGGGTTTGTGAGCGAAAGTCTTATGTAACAAGTACATGTTGAGAGATGAGAGATGATACTACGTTAATGAGCACCAAGAGTAGTGATTCACCTCTTTGGAAGTTCATTGTGCAACATAAAGAGTTAACGGAAAGTGGTATGCGATGGAAGATTAGGAATGGTTTAACAGTAAAATTCTTTACTGACTATTGGTTGTTTGAAGATAAAGCCTTAATTGATGCTTGTTTTAGTCTTCCTTCGGCAGTGCAAACTGACAGCATGGTCGTTGATTGGGCTAGTAATGGTTGCTGGAATTTTGGGCGGTTATCACAGATTTTACCAAGTCATGCTATTCACAGACTTAGAGCTGTTCTACCTCCAAATCCAGAAGCAAGGGATGACATTATGGTATGGAATGAGACAAATAATGGATTATTTTCGTTAAGAAGTGCTTATAGATTGATTGAGGGGACTAGTGAGGGGAAATGGACTCAATCTACAAGTTAATTTGGAAATGGAAGGGTGCAGAGAGAATTTGTATCTTTATGTGGCTAGCCTTCAATGATAGACTACCGACTAATTTGAGAAGGAATCAATGGTCCTCCACCTCACGGTATGCCCATGGTGCCAAAATGGTGATGAGAGTGTTCTCCATATTATTAGGGACTGTCAATATGCAAAGGAGCTCTGGTATGATATTGTAAATCCTGTTTTTTGACCTTTATTTTTTTCTGCATCCTTGAAGAATTGGGCCTTCCTAAATCTGAGAAGAGATCTTAGGGTCCGAAAGGAAGGGAATTTGGAATTAACCTGAAGAGTTACCATTTGGAAGTTGTGGCTTTGGAGAAATGATTTCTTCTTTAATGTGAATTTTGAAAAACCCAGACATCCTATCATTGTTGTGATGAAGATTTGGAGAAGTTATGTGCAGCTACAAGATTTGAACAGCTCAGGAACATATCAATGTGGATGGGGCGGTTTCAAGAAGGACACAACAGGCGTGTGGAGGTGTGCTCAGGAATCATGAAGGAAACTGGATAGCGGGGTTTACGCATCAGTTGGGTGCTTGTTGGATTTTTGAATCTGAAGGTTGGGCTGTGATTAAAGGATTGGAGTTGGCTTGGGAATTGGGTTGCAGGAATATTGTTTTAGAATTGGATGCTCAAGATCTAGTACAGCAATTACTTGATGTCAGTTGTGTTGCAAGAGGAAGTCTTCTTATATGGCGCATTAGAGAACTTATGAGAAGGGAATGGAATCTGAAAAATCAATGGATTTCAAGGAATAGAAATCAGATAGCGGATAGCCTTGCAAAAAAGGGGCTCAATTCATCGAGTTTCTTACATGTTTGTCCGGTGTATTTACGGACTTTAGTTTCACATGAGTTAATGGGATCTCAATCCCTTAGTGTACCTGTAGTTTAACTTTTAATACTATCTCCTTTGTATCAACCAAAAAAAAAAAATATGGGTTGCACTAGGGGATCCAACTCTTAAATGGGCATTTCCCATATATAGAAAAGGATTCAGGTTTGAAGAGTTTTATATATATTGTTGACCCAAAATTAAAGAAAACATAAGGGACTTGTCCAACTTAAGAAGAAGAAAAATTGAAGATCCTCATTTTTTTTTTGTTGGTGTTATAAAGATAAAGGAAATATGTGATAAGAAAGAAGAGTAGAGGAGAGAGAAAATTTGTTAAGCTGGAACTCTCAGCTTATTCGCTCCCTTTAGGACTGTCCTTCGCTGGTGTTGGTGATAAAATCACCTGGGATGATGCTTCTCTTGGAATTTATTCAGTTAAAGCAGGGTATAATATCTCTCTATCAGTTCAATCTACTGGTGTGAATGATGATTTCTGGAAGTTTCTTTGGTCAATCTCGCTTCATGTGAAGTACCTACTGTTTACATGGAAAATGTTATCTCAAGCCATTCCCTCATGTGATATCCTTCGGCATTGTGATGTGGATGAAACTCTTCATCACATCTTCTATTCTTGTTCTTTTACTAAGGTTGTGTGGTATGAAAGCTTATCCATACGTATGGATATAACCAGACTTGATCCCTTCATTGAATGGTTCAAAGCGACCCTGATTGCCCTGAAGGATGATGGGCATGAGCAGACTATAAAGTTACGATCATGTTGGTTAATTATGTATGGTTGAAAAGGAATTCCATACTTCATGAGGGGGAAAAAGTAGAGCCAGTGCATTTATCCATCTCCATCAAATCCATGATCCAATTCTGTGACTTGGTAATAATCCTTGCTAAGACTGCAAAGCCATCATCACACCGAGTCTGGATTGACTTCCAAGGGCAAATACTGCAAGAATTCAAGTGGATCAAAGCTATCAAAGGCGAAGGTTTCTTTTGGTACAAATGTCTCGGGGTTCGTCGCGTGGATTAAGAACTCTTCTCTATTCTCACCTCTATCGATTTGGTCAGATAAGAAAGGTCTATTTACTTGACCAAATAGACCAGAAAGCCCTTGAAGTATTATCATGAAGGATGTTGCTCTTCTTCTATTGTCTTTTAATCCTCTTAATTTGTTTCTACCTAAATACCAAGATATTTAGGTAGTGTTTTCTTTACTTCTTCAGGCTTTTGTCGATCGGTAACCTTTAATTTCGTTAGTTATTAAAAAAAATAAGAGAGAAAATTTGAGAGAGAAAGGAGGGCAAACAATTAAACAATTCTCATTTACTTATGTCTTATGTAATTACAAGGCCTTTATTTATAGGTCTCAAAGAGTCACACAATTAAGATACAATAAATGACATAATTAATACTATATGACCCTTTATATTATCCATGCATTAAATAATCTTTTAGTTTATCAACAAGGCATTTATGAACGCTGAGTAGGATATAAATCAATGAACATTTATATAATTAATATTCATAACATGTGGAATTTTTTTGCAGGTCCTCTTTTGATTACACATACGTGGGAGGTACGCTATATGAATAAACCTATTGTAAGTATGTGATTTGATGGAGACTTAGGGCCCATTTGGTACAGCAAACTTGGGGGAGGGAATGGGAACTTAACAGAGTTCCTGGCTGAAAACGTATTTGGTGCACCAAGTGCCCGGCAACTCATATTCCCGCCGTCGTCCAAGCTCCCACAAACATGGGAAATTGAGCTCCCCTAAAAAGTGGCGGGATCCTGAAAAATCTCCCGGGAGAGTGAATTATTATGACTAAAAAACCCCTGTGAAATTAGTAAACCAGAATCGAGCTTCGAGCTGGAAGAAGGAGTGGACGAAGAAGCTTGAGACGATAGCGTAAGCTTCAATCGAAAGAGTAGTCAAGCAAGATCGAATCGAGGTAAGCTTGAATGGATTTTCTTTTGTTTATTGTGCGCTGTGTGTGTTAAAAATGGCGATGGCCTGGTTGTGCTAGCCGGGGACGCAAGCACGATATCAACAGGGAACCAATTTGAGTGCTTTTTTCTTGGCATTCATGCCTAGTTAGGCAGTGTGTGGGGTGCGTATTTGCGAGGAAGGAAATGACGAAGCCATGGGTGTATAGTGGCGGAAAATTCTTCTTCTTCTATGTAGGAGGTGTACCTGTTTAAATGCACATGAATGCTTGCTTTAGTTTAGTTTAGTTTCGTTAAATTTAGATGCCTATTTCAATGTTCCACGATTTGAATCCCCATACATCTTGTAATATTCAATTCGGCAACTGTGCACTGTAATTGCTGCTTTCCCCTCTAATTTGAACATCCCTCCGTCGTTACACTCATTGCCGTTTATTTCCCATTGACGTCTCCTTGCAATTTGCATCTGAACCACGCCGCGATTTGGTTAGGGTTCGTTTTTTATTTTTAAGGGCAATCTGAGAATTTTGCTTCAATTTCCCAATTCTTCATACCAAACATTTTATTTTCTTTCAACTTCAGTTTCATTCCCATGTTTACCAAACAGTTTTAACTTTTTAAGTTCTCTCTCAATCTTCCTTTTCATTCCTTTCCCTCCTATAAGTTCATTTCTCTCCTTAAATGTTCCCGGTACCAAATGGGCCCTTAGTGTTTTGGATTACGTTAGAATACCTCAAAAGTTCTTACATATATAAATTGAGTGAAAACTTCTTTCACCTATCTACTAAATATACCGTAAATTATAATTTTTAAAAAAAAAACTATTTTTAAATACCCCAATCACTATTCCAAACAAACAACGGGCCTATTTGGAGAGAGCTTTAAGTATTTTTAAAAAAAAAAAAAGTAAGAAGAGAGAAAAAACTAAAAGTTGAGTGTTTGGGTTGAAACTTTTTTAAGTTCAATAGGTTTTTTTTTTTTAAAAAAAAAAACTCTTAAAGTTTCGTCGTTTAAGGAAAAACTCATGATATCTTTTCCGTAAAGTTTCTCTCAGCCTTTTCGATACGAGTCTCACTACTTTTACCACAATCAATCTAAACAAAAATTGTATTTACAACCTGATTTTTGTTCTAAAAAAATCAGATAGAAAATAAGCTACTGCTAACCCAAACAGGCCCAATAAAACAATAAATTATAGTTGATACATTTGAGATAACATTTAGGTACATCAATAGTTTTTTTTTTCTCCTTATGCCACAGGAACATCAATAACTTGGCAATTGGTCAATTCTCGTAGTTTTATATTATTTTTCATAAGGTGCCTGGTTCTTTAATTCCTTTCTTTTTATTGGATCATTATTCCTTAATATTGCCTCAATTATTGATTGAAATGATAAGTCACCCCACTCTATAAGAAAGAAGAACACAAGTTCATACGCGTGTCTGAGAATTAAAGGATAATCAATTTAACCAACTGTTAATTTGTAATTTAAAGAATTTGAAAGCACTATCTTTTTTTCTTTTTCTTTTTTTGCCAACAATTTAAAGCACCATATCCAGAATACAAATCCGAGTGACAACGACCTTAGTGGAAAAGTTTGGCACACGCGGCTATATATTAAGTAGTAATACCCAATCCACTCAAATATGAATATATATATATATATAAAATATAAAAAGGCCATCAAATAATAATCTACGAATAAATTACAGATCAGGAAAAAAATAAAATAAAATCAGAAGCCCCAGTCATAATCACACATAGACCTGCCTTGGTTGGAACCTCCGCCAACACGTGTCCCAGAAACAGCATCAGGGTTGTTACTCACAGTGACACAGGATCTCAGCATAACTGAAAGACCACTCAATCGCATCCAAATTTGCTGGCAAAGTTTCTCATCGGAGAAAAAGAACGATCCACTGTGCCCACACATGAGATGATCAATCTCTGCTTCCCGAAAATTTGGAATATATTTTGTTTAATTTTACAAGATCAAAGACACAGACAGCTATATATATATATATAACCAAACCAAACGATCTATGAAAGCGAAATACATAACAGAAGAGAAAGAAAGGGATTAAAGAGAGAGAAGGGAAAGTGTGTGAAAGCTCTCCGTGAAGGGGTCAGGCTGCAAGGTCTGTGCCGGTCGGGAACCGACGGTCCTTCCACCGATTAAGCGAAGAGCTCGTTGGAATCTGGTGGCGAAGGGAAGCGATTCACCGTGGAAAGCAATCTGAGCCAATTGAAAGGAGAAGAGCCTGAAGGAGTAGGCGGCGTCGGAGAAAGATTGGCGGACGATTCTAAGACCAAACAAGAGCTTAAGAGAGAGAGGGCATGCCAGCCAAGCGAATGCTGGGTGGAGACTGTGGGAGCTCAGTTTCAGGTGGAGGAGCTTCGCTAGAGCCACTACGTGGAACCCCATCAGGCTGATTCCCACGATTTGGGGACAGGCAGATCGTCTCAACGAAAATACAGTGCCTTGACCTTCGTTCCCCAAGGCAACGCCGAAAATGACAAATAATCAAATATCTCGGAGCACTAACCCCTCCCCCTCTTCATCACCTTTTCACTTAATTTCTCAATTTCTCGAACATTAAATTAATTTTTAGTGGTTGAAATTTATTCTGATAAAAATATTATTATCATTTCATTTTTAATATTATAATATTTTTAATAAATATAAAATTCCTACCATTAAAAACTAATTTAATGGTATAGAAATTAAGAGAAGATGTGGTAAAAAGAATGATTAGTGGAGACACATTTTTTTAAAGGAAAATAACACTCAGATCCCAAGGAACATACAAACTATCAAAAATGTCTCAACCCAAAATCATATATCAAGGACTTTTTTATATTTATACAAGTTGTTATATTCACAACAAGTATTATATTCACAACAAAATTTAAAAACCTACCATTCACAATGAAAAAAGTTAAATTCATAACGTGAAGTGCTTATATTCACAACAAAATTTAAAAACCCTGGATTTTGTTTCAAACTCATGTCTCTAAACGTACAGAGGTCATTCACAACATAAAAAGTTATAATGATAACAATAAGTGCTATATTCACAATAAAATTTAAAAACATGGAGCCATTTTGAAATTCAAGTCAATATAAAGATTTCGTGTGAATGCTGGCCTGCATTTGATGTGAGCATTAGGAGAAGCATTTTTGAGTAGAGTTAACGAGCTTTGGAGAGAAAGTTCAACGTGGTGTGTTTGGAGATTCAACGTTAAACTCACTCCGACTTTTAAGTCGAAAAAGCTTAAAAAGTTCCGTTAAAAAAAGTTTTCCAGAATCCAAGCTTTTTCCAAAAAGCTCGTTTTTTGTGGGCCCCACCACTTCTACTACTATCAATCTAAACACAAATCATTATCTATAACCGGATTTTTTTTCCTACCGAGCTTTTTTTAAAGTCGATAACTTTTAAGCCCACCATTTTATCACAACCCAAACAAATTTTTTTTGTGAATGACCGAAGTTTGAAACAAAATCCAGGTTTTTAAATTTTATTGTGAATATATCACTTCCTGTTGTGAATCTAGCTTCTTCTTTTTTTCTTTTTCTTTTTTGTAAATGGCCAGGTTTTAAATTTTTGTTATGAATAAAGACTTCACGTCATTAATACAATTAATATCAAACAAGTCCCTAAGGACTTTTAAATTTTGTTGTAATTTAACTTTTTTGTTGTGAATGGTCCTTCAGACACTTTCGAGACTCGAGTTTGAAACAAAATCCGGGTGTTTAAATTTTGTTGTGAATATAAGATTCCTATCGTGAATCTAACTTTTTTCTATCGTGAATGACCACTTTTTTTAAATTTTATTGTCAATATAAGACTTTGTTGTGAATATAAGACTTCACGTCATTAATACAACTAATATAAAAAAAGTCCCTATGGACTTTTAAATTTTGTTGTTAATATAACACTTCCCGTTGTGAATCTAAATTTTTTCATTGTGAATGACCTTTATACGCTTAAAGACACGAGTTTAAAACAAAATCCCAGGGTGTTTAAATTTTGTTGTAAATATAACTTCTTGTTGTGAATCTACTTTTTTTTTATGTTGTGAATAAAGTTTTTAAATTTTGTTATTAATATAACACTTCCTATCATTAATACAACTATTATAAAAAAAGTCCTGCGACTTTTTTTATATTGTAGACCTGAGTGTTATTGTCCCTTTTTTTTCAATCACAATAGAATTGTAACGTGTTATTTTCCCTTTTTTGAAATCACAATAGAATTTTTAAAAAAAAAAAAATCACTACACCCTATGGCCATTTAATATCAAAGTACCCTCCAAAACTTTTTAAAATTTTACTACACCCTCTAAAACTAAACTGAAATTAAAATTTGTAGGTTAAAAGATAATTGTACCTTAAATTTTATAAGTTAAATATGACTATTTACAGGTAAAATATGTTTATTTATAGAACGAATCAATTAAATTATAAGATAATCTTAACCATGTACAAAATAAAGAACATATTCAAAAGAATACAAACTATTTATAAGACACAAGTGAAAATTGATAAGGCCATCTCGACAAGCACTAGACAAAGACATAAATGTCTTTTTAGCAAAAAAAACTTGATTTCATTTTAACCCTGAGGGAACAATAAAGTTTCAAAAAGTTTTAGAACTGTTTGATATTAAATGACTACCTATAGTGAGTTCTTGGTGCTCATCTTTTACCATCACAGGTATTGTTTCCCCTAAATTATTTATATCAGTAATTACTTAATCGAATTTTCACTTTTAACCGGCTTGACTTGGCTTTATCACTCATCAAATTAGTTTATAACGTTACAAAAAAAAAAAAAAAAAATCATGTGTACTTGATGAATGATGACTAAGATATATTAATAATGCATAAATAAATTGCACTGAATGTAACTTCCTCCCCAACGTTTGATTGTGGCCATTTACCCGTCATCAATCACAAATCTATGACCCGATTGCAGAGTGCGGAAAGATAGTAGCGCTGCTCAGCTTGGATCCTGCATATAAAATTATGAAAACAATAACATGAATAAATTGAAGAAAAATCCTTCAAAGAATCGCAAATTCTCTTGAATAGACAACCAATGGGAGGATGACATTGGGTTTCACCTGCCTTACCAGTCAAGGCATACTGGTTCAGGTTCTGTGAAGTCACTCCACCAGATCTTATCAGAAGCAAGAGCAGCAGAAGTGTATCAGCCTTAGGAAAAGGGACAACGTAAGCTTCAATATGCTTCAATATTCAAGTGCCATGTTGGTTGGTTGAGAGGAACAGTCACATGTTGGAACGACATTGAGAGAGAGAAAGAGATAATAAGAAAGGAAGAAGGAAACTAGGAAAGCGTGAACTGAGAACCCCTCAAAATCTCGATAGTGTCAAGATCAATTGTCATACTTTTTCCTGCTGTAATATGGTAAAACGGGCATCATCATAAGAAATCAAGCACTATTTTGAGCCCCCCATTTGATGGATCAAAGGATGCTTCAAGAACTGCAGAACAGCATTCTCCCACGTTTCTCAAATCTTGGGGACCTACTGCTCTTGGTGTTGCCAGAAGCTTTACTCCCTGCTTCCAATATCTTTTGTCTGAAATCATCCATAACATGGTGTGAGCAAAGTGTACACAAGTGAAAACTCCTTGTAGTTTTAAGTGCTTTACAAAATATGTTGATGTTGAAGTTAACATCTTTCATCTTTTGATTAGTTTCATATGTCATGTTGCTTGTAGATTGCACCATAGGCATACGGTCTGCTTTTCTAAAGGGAAGGATATTAATCCATACCTGGACCAGTAGATACAACAATAGTATTCTGCAAATCCATCACCCAGTCAATCCACAGCACAAATCCATGGCACAACCCCGTCTTAGTAAACTTTACCTGCAGCGTACAAGTTCATGTTAAGAACATGTGTTAGATTGAGTTGTAGGCAATTGTCTTCTAAAGCAGGATATGAGAGCAGAACAGATATATAGGAAGACTAGATGCCTTGCTTATGAAATCTTTCAATTCACAAACATTTAGTGGCAGAGGTAATCTTAACCCACGTGATGTTGCCCTGTGAGATCCAGTAAAGCAATTTAAATATTGGGACATAAATGTGACTAAGTTCTTTTGTTAAAGTAATTATTTGTCTCATAAATACTCGGAGTATGACAGGCAATATACCATCTGCTCAAGCACCATACAAATGCATCTGAAACTTAAACTTGAGTTCTAGGAAGGTTATTCAAGCAGTCAAGCTACGGCTTGCCACTGTTACACACAAAAAATGCAATTGAAACTTGGAGGGCATTATCATATTCATATTACCTGGGATTTTCCTTGACATAAATCTATTTGTTTGGAGAAATCAAACTCCATAACTGCAAATGTCTCACTAAGTTCCTGAAAAAGTGTTAACAAGATTGCATTGACACTAGTGACTAGATCGTTATTCCAAACGGAAACTTCTTTTCATCTTTATGTTTCAACTATCTCATGCAAAAGAGGCTTTTTAGTAGATTTTACCTCATATCCCCCACTTTGCCAGACAAAAAAGGGAAGACAAGGAGCATCTTCTGATTCAGGTAGAAAACCACAAGCCCCTAATGTGGTATTTACCACTGAATGCTCAAAACCTTCTATCTTACTCAAGCAGCAGCGACTTTTCCAAAAATCCTGGAAAAAATTCATCTCATTAATCATACAGCCATGCCACCAAGCATAATATAAAGGTCCTGTCCCCTCAACAAGCTACCTTTGGGATAAAAAAAAGAGTTGATTTTTAAGCAACCAAAATCACCATGCCTTCATGTGAGTTCTTGTAAATCAAAGTTTAAGAGGGTGAAAAAGAGTTAACTTACAGGAAGGGACATGGCACAAGCCTTCAATATTCCTTTACTAGGAATAATCACAGCATCTTCAGAGAGGATAGAATCAAGAGTAGTCCGGTCTTTCCTTTAAAACACAATATTATAAATGAAGTCGCCCAGTCAGTAAAATATTGACTCCCAAAGTTCAGCAGTAATCTATTCCAACTATTTTTAAAATTCCAAATAAGCAGGCAGAAGTACCAGAATACAGATGCCATATAAGTAGATAAAATCTCAAAATTCAGTATTTAGACCATTTTACACATGTAATGAACACATAATTTACTAATTTACAGCACTTTAAGGGTCTAAAATATCAATGGTCTCACTTTGGTATTTGGCTCCAACTGATATTTGAATTCAAATTGGAGTAGATTCTACTAATATTGAGCCCAGACTGTTTGGCTGGTCTCACCAGATTTTTCATGTGTTTGTGTTTAATATGAAGATATCAGAATAGATTATTTAATACGCTAAACTTTAACACAATCTCACTCACAGTTCTCATAAATAAATAATAAATATCAAGTCATACAACAAAGAGCACCTACACATGCAGAGATAATCATAAACCACAAGTGTCAATGCAGGTTCTCCCAAGGAAGCATACCAGAATCGCAGGTTATCCCAAGGAAGCATGCTATCATGTCCATAATAAAATGGTTCTGCTATCAACAGGTCAGCCTACAGATGAACAGACACGCATACATTTTTAAATTAATTAGTCCTCAGTCCTCACATTTAATATAAGTGTTGCCTATGAGTTTCTAAAATACCTTGAAGTACACATGCATTGAAATTATTCATACAACATAGTATGCAAGTGGAATAAGGAAATCCTGCCTTTTTCTTATGTGTATCACGCATGGTCAAGTGTTTTGCCCTTTTTCCAAGAACTTCTACGCGATCCCTTGATAAACCATTCTCCTGAGAAACGGCTTGCAAATATTGGAGGCCCTTACTCCCCAGCCCCGGAAATAAAGAAATTACATGTGATGTCTTGGAAAGATGTGCCACAAGAAGAGGTAAAAAAATACTATCATCTGCAACCAAGCATAACCAGCAATCTTTTCCCTGCAACTGTAAACATAATATTTCAAGTAAACAAACAACATATGGTGAATGAAGCAAGTTAGAACAAGGAGTTTCTACAAGTTAATCTGCTCCTTGAATAGTAAAAAGGCATAAGTCATACATCAAAGGAAGAGTAGGGTTGAATAACTTACTACGCTTTCCACTGATTTCAACATTGAAAGCCTCCACTCTTTGTCTCCATAGATTGCAATCCTTTCTGGTGACAGCACAATAGGTAAATCTGCATCACTCAATCTGTGCTGTAAAAGTTCAGTCCTTGGAATTTGGTTCGTTAGATTGTACAAGATCTTAGTATCAGTATGTATAGCATGCAAACAAATTCTTTCCCCCTTTAATGTGGAAATACCATCACCAGGAACAAACCAAACACACTGTTTCCAATGGTCACACCAATCAACAGAACCTGGTGTAGCATCAGCACACGAAATGTTAATGAAGACTCCGAGACAGTAATGACCATAATAGTTCATATAGTCTGATGGTTTACTTTCAGAATATACTCCCTAGCTCTGAAATATAAGGCAACATGGCAATAGTAGTAATCCAGCAAATTAAGTCTAGGCACCCAGGATAACTAATTGAATTATTTGAAGGGAGAAAACAAAATACGCTCACTTATAATTGTTGGCAAGTCTATCCATTGAGGAGTAGTGGAATAATAGATTGTCCCCTCTTGATCAAGTTGAAGTACCCACCTGATAACAATAACCGTTATTAACCAAGTGGAAATAGTGAGATAGGATTAACAACACAATATTACATTACACAGATAAATACCATGAGATCACCGCATGTAATCTACCATCATTAGTTGCCTTTATCCACAGCTCAGTTTCTCCATGACTCTCTGGCCGTTTCCAAAATTCAAATTCAAAAACTTTGAAGGGTTCTGAAAGCTGGATGGATCTTAATTTGAGTAGAAGCAATTTTTTTGTGAAGTCAGTCAAAGAACTATAAATAAAGTTACCAGTTTTATTTCTTCTCTTAGTGGATTGCAATGCATGGCATATTGCTGGTATTTGATGCTCAAAACACTATCAAGTCCAGGAGGGATAAGATGAATGCCATCAGATACACTTGCTTCACTGTTACGCAAATCATGCAGCTGTGACAAGAATCTGCTTTCAACCAGCTGAAAGAGGGATAAGGGGGAAGAGGCACAAACCTTGTGAGACTTGGAAACAAAAGAAAGAGAGAGAATTTAACGCAGAATAACTTCACTTTATAAGATCATATAAAATATCATTTACTTATTTGCTTGAAACCAAAAGAAGAATTCATGAGAAGGAAGAATAGTTGAAGGTTCCCTAAAGTACCTGTCCATAAATAGTTGCTCGATATGGCACAGTTAAAGGATTTTCCACCAATAACATGTCATGTGCATTTTGCAACGTTGGTATAAGCCCCTCACCCAGTAGTTCTGAGTCTAGTATCTCGCTCACCTGCAATAAATATTACCATGGTTTATTTTTATAAAGAAGAGAACGGGCTATAGGCTATGCCTGACTATGCAACTAATGAGAAACCAGCAATCAGTTCCACTAGATTGAAATACAATTCGTTCTTTTGAGTCCTAAGACATAACGTTCCCAGTGCTGAAAAATAACTACGATTGTTAAATATGAAGGGAAAAAATAACTTTTAGTTCTATCTTGACTTCAATGTATTGCTATTGCAGCTTACAAGTACATCTGCACGCGATGGAATATCAACGCCAACTTTGAGTTCATCAGAGCGCTTGTTGATGATTTTGATATTGCCTTCCATTTTATTCAAGCGGATAACTTTTTTCATCAACGTCACCATTGGAAGGTACGACTCGCATGCAGTTATCATCCCCTTGCTGCCACAAGGCGCGATTGAGTCACCAGATCCCATAGCTCGTGCAGTCATCATCGATAGAAGTCCAGTGCCAGCACTGCACAGTTTTTATAAATAGTTTTTCATTAATATTGATTGAATCTTGCAGTATCTAAAGTCTAGAGGCGAATGAGATAGAGCTAATATTGTTAACAGTCATAATACCCGATGTCAAGGACGTGGCAGGGTTTGGTGATGGTTTTCTCAATGGCTTCCCGGAAAGCTCTATTCCTCCTAGAATCATTGAGCATGTCTAAATAAGAGGTCGTGGCCAGAAGAGGTTGCTGAAACTTCTGCGCAAAGCTTTCTTCCTCGTCTTCTTCAATCACGACCCATTCTGAATTACCGGTCAGTGGATCTACCTTGAGCTGGAAGACGCGCTGAGTAGACCCGGTGCTCATGCTTCGTAAAGCAGATAGTGAATGGTGGACTCGAGCTAGATGGGGAAGGAGCGAAAGGGACCGACTAGCAAGTAGGGTTTTTGGGAACAGAGAAGCCATTGAAGAGGAAGACAAGACATGGTCAGAGTCCGACAGGCGCCGTCCTCCTCCTAACACTTTCTCGGTTGCTCGACCTGAATCGAGAAGATCAAGAAAGTTACTGCTTCGGACGATTTTCTTACGGGAAAAGCATCACTTAGTAACTTTAACCAAATATTGTACCCAATAAAAAGCATATGGAAGAAGTTTTACCACAATAAAGAAGTCAATGTCGTAGGGTTAACCAACGGCGACACCAGTACCGTCAAGATCAGTGACGCTACTCACCAAAATGCATTGGAATTTGATGAGTGGCGTGGAGGTATGTGACGCCACCAATGGCGCCACATGGCATGACGGCACTAGTGCTGTCAAGCTGCGTGATAGCACTAGTGTTGTCTATCCTTGACGACATTGGTCGCCCTATTCCGCACACCCCTCCTCATCCTTCCAATCTCCCTCATTCACGCCTTCCCTCTCCCTCTCCAGAAACTCTATCCGTCCTCCTTCGTCTTTCACCCTCCTCCATTCTTTTTCACTTTCACCCACACCCTTCCAATCTCCCTCATTCACTCCTTCCCTCTCCCACTCCCTCTCCGGAAACTCCCTCTGTCCTCCTTCGTCTTTCACCCTCCTCCATTCTTTTTCACTCTCACCCACAACATCAACTCGTCACACACATACACCTCCTCATCCTTCTAATCTTCATCTCATTCCCTCCTTTCCTGAAGTTGAGAAAACGCTGAAAGAGTTGAGGCTGAGAAACTTTGAGACCCAGAGAAGAGATAATCACCAGAAGGAAGAAGAAGGAAGCATCTCACTGTCTCTCACTAGTGTCGTCATGCCATGTGGCGCCATTGGTGGCGTCACATACCTCCACGCCACTCATCAAATTCCAGTACATTTTGGTGAGTGGTGTCACTGATCTTTGACAACACTGGTGCCGTTAGCTGACGCTACAGCATTTACTGCCTTATTCCGGTAAAACTTCTCTCATGTGCTTTAACTGGGCACAATATTTGGTTAAAGTTGCTACAGTGGTGCTTTTCCCTTTTCTTACGGCATATGTTTGGTTTAAGCAAAAGTTATGGGAGGGAATGAAAGATATTTGTCATTAATTGGAAGATTTTTTTTTTTTTTTTTTTGGTAGTGTATTTTAAAAATATTGAAATTTTTTCATAGACAAGTTGGTAGTAAAAAATTTCTCTCACATCCCCTCAAACTAAACACATTTCAAGAAACTCCCACAATCCTTAGAAAGAAGGAAGAACAAAATTTTGAATATTCATAATTAGTATCTAATTTGTCATTTTCAAAATTTAAAGGAAATGACAAAAGTGACATTATATATATATATTTTTTTAAAAAAATTACCTCACCCTTGCAAGAAGCCCTTGACCTCCACTACATTTGTCGCCAGAGGTGAAACAGAGATGAAAGTCGATTATCTGGCGACCTCTGGTGTGGAAGAAAAAGAAACAATGCCTCAAATAGTTGATGGAGGAAGAGGGAAGATGATGAACATCAGATTCGATATTAACGATTTCTTTGGAGAGTTGGATGAACTAATAGGGTCATATCCTCCATTAGCGGCGGCACCAATTACAAAGACTGCTTCTCGACCCCTTCTCTAGTGGAATGAATACCTGCTCCACATATTGTTACTCAGAATGTCTAAACTACAATAAAGCCAAGTCAAAGTAGACCATGATATGGAAACAACTAGTAGCTCAATGGGTAAGAACTTTTATATAGCTCCTCTTTAAGGAACGATTACTCACAAATGTGGAAAGACATCGGAGAGGTATGACACAAGACCAACAATGTTCTCTTCATCGAAAAGGCACAAAAAAATATATATTTGTCATGTTTTCAAGGATTGCCCGCTTGCAAATTGAGTTTGGAAAAAGATCCTCCCTTCTGACATGTGCAAGGATTTTTTAAAAAGTAATATAATTTCTTGGTTGCTTGAAATTTTGAGGAGTCCAACAACTAAAGAGTCTTGGAAACTAAACTATATGTATCACTTGTAGAGGTATGACACAAGACCAACAATGTTCTCTTCATCGAAAAGGCACAAAAAAAAATATATATTTGTCATGTTTTCAAGGATTGCTATTCCGCTTGCTTATGAAAATTGAGTTTGGCAAAAAAGATCCTGATGATGGCCAATTTGCCTGACATGTGCAAGGATTTTTTAAAAAGTAATATAATTTCTTGGTTGCTTGAAATTTTGAGGAGTCCAACAACTAAAGAGTCTTGGAAACTAGTCTATATGTATCAATGTTCTCTTTGTTGCACAAAAAAATATATATTTGTCATGTTTTCAAACTTTGAGTTTGGAAAAAAGACATGTGCAAGGATTTTTTAAAAAGTAATATAATCAAATAATTTTTGCTTAGCAATTATATCAAATATTTTTTGCTTAGGAATTATACTCTGCTGATAGTATAGTATCAGCAATTAGAGTTACAAATCATACTCTTAAAATTTTTCAACACTTAGAGTCCCATGGATTTCTAATTTGTAAATCATCTTTTCTTTTTTTTAATGAGCTTTTTTATAAGATGGACTTAGTGTTCTTCATCTTCTTTTGTAATCAATGGCTATACATATTGGCTTGGCCTCGAAGTATATCATTCCAGCGATTGAATTGCACCATTTTTGATATTACTATTAGAAGATTATTGCACCAATTTTACTTTGTGCTTGATTGAGTTGGGTATTAAACTGAGCAAAACCCTTGAAAACGCTATACAATATGGTGAAACCCTTATCAAAAGTGGGAATTTGATATCTTGCCATTGTAAAAGGTGGTGATTTTTTAATTAGAATTTGTGAAAAACGAACTTATTAGAATTTGTCAAAACATTGTCTAAATTTGTGAAACCCTTATCAGAAATGGGAATCAATGCACTGTCAGCACTTGCTACAATGACAAGGTATTGATTCCCACTTCTGACAAGGATTTCACAAGTTCATATAAGGTTTTGACAAGTTTTAATAATATTTTTACAAATTCCAATTCAAAAATCATCACTTGCAACGATAACAAGATATTGATTCCCACTTTTTATAATAGTTTCACAAGTTCAGATAAGGTTTTAACAAATTCTAATAAGATTTTCACAAATTTCAATTCAAAAATCACTACTTACTACAGTAGAAATATATTGATTCTCATTTTTTATAAGGGTTTCACAAATTCAGATAAGGTTTTGACAAATTTTGATAAGATTTTCATAAATTCCAATAAAAAATCATCACTTGCTACATTGACAATATGTGGATTCTCACTTTAGGTTTCACAAGTTTAAATAATTTATGATAAGATTTTCACAAATTCTAATTCAAAATTCACCACTCACCATAATGACAATGTAAAATTTTGATTTCCACATTTCATTAACGATAAGTTTTGGTTTCACACATTCAAATAAAGTTTTAACAACTTTTGTTAAAAAACTCACTACATTTCATTAACTTTTAACATATTGCGTTTACCAAGAAACAAATCCACACTTTCATGTGATTCACAAGTTTTAAGTTAAAAAATTTATATAACAGACATTCCCCACATTTCATCAAGTTTTATCAACTTTTATTTATTAAGTAACAAACCCATAACAACATTGAATCACATGGAAGTATCTTGAAATAGCAAGATTGATCCAACATAATCAAAGTCTTTGGCAAACCCCTCGTCCTGACAAATCAAAACCCCCAGTCCCACACCTGCAGACACATCATCAAATTTTTGTTTTCATTTGAATCAATGTGAAACTCCAATGTGAAACTCAAATCATATATGAAAATCTAATAGAGACACAACTTTCTGGCGGAAAAAAGGAAACACAATTTGTTTCAATCAAGAAGCATAATGAAATTGCACAAACCAATCCATCATTGGCAACAAACAAATCAAAACCCACTAACCTAAGATCAAACAATTTCCAAAAGGATTTTTTTCTTTAAAAAAAAAGTTTAGATTCACCCAATCGCCCTCAACCATGAATTGAATTTTTCTTTGCGCCTAAGCCAAAGGTGACCATGGACTATGGTGTCATTTGTTGAAGTCAGAGGTGAGAGAGGAAGAAGGAGAGGACTACTCAAGTAACAGATATTGAGGGTGACTAAGCTGAGGTAGAGATCAAGCAAGAGAGACTGACAGACAATTGGGCAAGGATCACGATTGTGAGAGCGACCAGACAATGAGTATGAGCGACAATGTTGTAGCCTGTAGTGGTTGTCGAATTTGAATCAGTCCATGGAAGTGATTGATAGAAAACGTGGGGGAAAATGAACATTATTGATGGAGTGAAGGGGATGGATGGTGGAAAGCGGTGGTGGGATTATCACAAGGAAAGAGAAAGAGGAGAGGGAGATTCAGCCGAATGAGAGGAGGGAGAAGTTGAGAGAAGGAAGATAGTGAAATATTGAAGGGCATTTCTGTCATTTGAGGCTAAATTTTAAAATTTCAATTTGAGTATTCACACTTTAATGGCATTATAAATATTCAGAACATCTATCAGTCTATTACTATTTTCAAAGTTCTTGTAGTGACATTTTCCCATTTTCTTATTGGCTCTATGATTTTATCAGAACATGGTTAACTATACTAAGCATATTAAAAGAGTCATTATTATTGCAATTTTTGCAGATTATTTTTCAAAATTCTCGAAATTTAGGGTTAGGGTGTTAATTTTAAATTTTAACGCATTTAAATAAATAATAAAATTTATTTTTTGCTCCCTGATATCGATTTATTTGCAGTGTTAATAAATGAAAATTTGTCATGTTAGATATTAATATTTTAAAAACACTTTTAAGTCATCATTCTAAACCTAATTTAAGAATTAGTTAACATTTTTTGAAGAATAAATGATTTAATCATAACATGTTATGTTATGTATCATTAGATTATATATCAGTTTATACCTTATAAATAAAACAAAATGGTTTAGAAAAAACATAATTATAAATACTTCAATGTAATTTATATATTTTCTTAATTTTCTGACAAAGTCAATTAATTTTATATTAAAAACTGGTGAGAGAAGATGCATACAAGGCTAAGTATAGTTTGGTTCGTGTATTTTTTTTTTCTTAATCTTTATTGAATTAGTACACATTCTGGATACCAGTTTTTAATTAAAAATAATTGATTTTTTTTTTAACTTAAATGAAACATAGTAAGTAAACAGATAGAAAATATGTATAAATCGATATTTTATTTGCAACTTCAATACTGTTATTTATTTATTTATTTTGGGGGTTTATCGAATGAAGTTTTTCTTAAAAGAAAAGTCAACGAGTATATTCCCTAAGATGAGATGGAAACGAAAGGATCAAAATTCAGTTTCGGATGGTAACAGCTTGTAACACTAGAAGCAGCGCACAGAGCCAGAAAGGAGGGAAAGCGTAATGAAGCAGCATTAGGGCAAAATAATGGTGGGGGCGGGGGCAGTAGCAGCATCCTGCATTTTTTGTGACATTGCGCGCAAATCAACGTCCACTACTCTGCTCCACGCCGTCTCTCTCTCTCTCTCCCTCACTCGTCGTTTTCGAAATTTTCTTTTGTTCTTCGCTGATTGTTTGATGGCATGAAAAGCCTCCCATGAAAACTTTTTTTTTTCCGTCTTCTTGTCCTTTTGATATTCCCAGTTGGGGATTCCGACTATTTTTCCTTCTGATTGAGTTTTGCAACTGCAGGATGACAAGGTTGTGGCATTTCAGGATATCAATCCATCAGCTTTCAGGTACTGAGATTTACCTTATCTTTTGTTTAACTTGTTCATAATGAATTCCCTGGCTGTAATTGTTCCGTCTTCATCTTTTGTTTTTGTCCCTTTATTAATTAACGACAATGCAATCATTTCAAATTGAGCGCTGGAAAAGTATTCTTTTTCATCGATCAGTTAGCTATAATAGCTAGTTTAGCTGAGTAATCAGAGTATCTGATGAGTTGAAAAATTGAATCAGCTGTACAGAAGATCTAAAATAGGTTTTAAGTAAGGGGATAGGAGTAATAAAAGATGGATGAGCATTGTCTATCAAAATACCTTTTTTCTTCATTAGTGAAACCTGTTAATTATCCCAGAGAGGCAGAGACCTTGACAGCAATTCACACGTCTGGTTACTTACCGTAAGAGACTAATGCTGTATACTGTAGCTATGGTTGTATGAATTCTGTGTATTACGCAATGCTAGGAATTAAAAAAAAGAAGAAGAAACTCTTTCTCAATTTGTGCTCTGTCTCCACATGTATGAGTTAGCAAGTTGCTGGATCTATTACTAATCTTGATGATACCATACTATTGCCTGATGAAATTTATCCTTAAATTTCTAAGAAATTCCTCAAAACAGATTATAATTGATCTTGATTGAGAAGAGAATATTTCCATTATCATCAATCACAAAAGGATGACTTTAACTCAGTATTTAAATATCTATAACAAATAAAAATGTTCATATCCCTAGACAAACTAATGAAATGGAAAATTTGGTGGCCGTTCAGCAATTATGCTTACAATTGTTGTATGCTGGTTCTATTTTGACAGATTTTATAAATATTTCAATCCTTCGTTTAGTTTTATACTTGTTAGTTGTGTCATACTTTTGCATAGTTTAACCTTTATTGAGGTGACTAACTTGAATTGGTCTACTTTTTAGGCATTACTTAGTTATTCCTGTGGACCACATTCCTACTGTTAAAGATCTCCATAGAAAAGTTGAAGATTACACTTTAGGTAAAGAAACGGATGGCTGTGGCAACTAGCCAACTATAGTGTTTGAATTGCATGTTCGTGGACACCTTTCCTAGTCTGATGTTAGGATTATTTCCTCCATCCAGTGAGTCATATGTTAGACGTGGGGAAAATGTTATTACTTAGAGATGCACCTCAGGCCAAGCACCACAGGTACTGTCTCCTGTTACACAAACTATGCTTATTATTGTTATTTTCTCATGTTTTCACTGTTTGGTTGATTTCATTGGAAATATTGACAACATATTCTGAAGCAGTTGTCTATAATTTTATCCTTTACATTAACTTTGTTTAACGGCATTTGATGTTGTCTGATTTTTCCTGCCAAATCTACTCAGGAACAGTAGGTGGATAGTGTATACTCTCTATTCTGTTAATATTGTAGGGTTCTTGCAGTTGTTTAAGTAAAGTGGGTTCTAGATATATTTAGAAGATTTAAAGATCTTTTGTTCATAATTTGAATTGCCTTCATGGACCGATCTTGCTGCATGTCTTTTTAAGGTTTTTACCTGAGACGTGCTTCTTCTGTGCCATTGAAACCTGGTAATCTGTTGTTAAAGAAAAGGAAAACCTGGTAATATTTCCAATGAACACACTGAAGGCACTTGAACAAAAATTTGCAGCACATCACAGCATTGGTCTGAACTAATAGGTTGATTGGACCTGTGTTTATTGCAGTACTTAGACTAAACATTACAATGACGTTCTTTCTGACAGATTTGGTTTTCATCAGCCTCCGCTGAACTCTGTTGACCACCTACACCTCCATTGTTTGGCACTACCCTATACGCCCAGGTATCCTATCTTCATCATTCTGGTTACTGTATGCTTATTCTTGTCCAATTTGTTGCGTGGATACTTACCACTCCATAACTGAGAACAGATGGAGATGCATGAAATACATGTCTTTGGGATCACTTGGTTTTATTGAAGCAGACAAACTTCTGGAGAAGATAAAGCCTGCCATTGCTGTTCCCTAAACTGTACAACTGTCTTACAGTTACTGGTTAAATCTTGGGTTTCCATTGTTTTAAGATGCTTGATACTCTTGATCCCATCTAAACATGCGTCTCTTCAATCAACTGATTGATAATGCTTGTGGTTGAAGTTATACCAAAAAACCTGTAGATAATGGTACACTGTAATATTCATCCTACGTTCTTAGAAGAATAAGATGCTCATTATATATATATATATATATATATATATATATATATATTGTGTTCAGGGAATGCCCTGTCCTATAGAAACAGGAAAGCTACTGATGTATCGAAGTATTCAGCATTACATTACTGCATGAATTGAGACTCGTAAGTATGCTTTAGCGGTGAATTTCACGGCCATAAGCCAGTCTATAGCTACCTACCTACCTGTTTTGACTCTTGCCATTGTATAATTCTATGCAACATAGTTGCCTGAATTAGAGATCTTCGATTATGTCCTGAGAACCATCACCATGTTATGCTGGCAACCTGGTCAGTGGTTATATCTTGAAGGAACTGAGAAAATAGGATAAAGGGCCTGCTCTTTGCTTTAGTTTCTAGCCACTCAGTAATTTGCTGTTTTTATTTCCACGTTTCTCCTTTGCCTAGTCGTCACTTGAACTTTGTCTTGATAAGTGTGCTGGGATTTAAAATTATATGCATATAATTCAGAGTTACGGAAATGGCGAATCTGGAATTTCCTCTAGTGTCAGGGATATGGCGTGGGTGACTAATATGCAAGTCATGGGTGTGCATTATTGTATATATTACTCACGAACACAATGATTGAGCTCTAAATTATTCAGCGGCATAGTTGTCACTGGTTGAAAAACATTTAGACAGAGACAAGGCAAGAAAAAGTTCGATTTTAAATGTAGCCGCCGACACGATTGAAAGAAACAAGGAAGGGAAATAATGGGTTATGAAGCAGCTGACGTTGACATGTTGGTTGGGCAATATTGCTTCATGACAGCCGTGCTTTGCTGATTACTACGCTATAACACATTTATGGGCATTATTGTGTGCAAAATTAATGAAAGCTTATTTCATCAGCTCAGAAAATAACCGATTTTTATGATGTTAATTAATATTTGTTGATATCATTTACAGTATATATGGCCGAGACTTGAGATTGTGGAAGGTAAACTGTTAGGACGGAACCAGGAAAGTCTAAATCCAACCAACATGTGTTGGTCTTGGTGAACGGAGTTTGGTTATAAATTTTCTAAGTTTGAGTCCATGTGAATGTAAAAAAACTACGTTCGATTAAGTCTGACAATATTTGAATATAATTAAGTCAAGTAACCATATCAAAGTTAACCCGGGAATGTATAATTTAGGCAAGTAACCATATCAAAGTGAACCCGGGAATGTCCATCCTATGGTCAAGTAACAAAGTATTTCGCGCCTTGTTTTTTCTTGCCAGGTTCTCAAATATGTTATTGCTTGCGGTTAAGATCACGGCCACCTTCAGACTGACTAGATATTGATGTGATGGAGAAGCTTCAACCTTCTGTAATAAAAAAAATGTATACTTCCCATTTGAATGTCCTTCCACGTAGATATTTTTTACAGTAAGCAACAAATATCCCTGCCAAAGTTAAAGAGAGTACTATCCCTTTCAAATTCACGACAGCGTCAACGTCAAAGGCCCTGTTTGGATCGAGCGTTAGGCGAGCGGTGGGGAGCGTTGGCGGTGGAAAAGCTCGGCAGCCACAATAACGCGATGGCAGTGCTGTTTGGGTGCGCGTTTCGGTTACTGAGCTTTTCCAAGAAAAGCTCAGTACCGCAGAAGCTCACCCTTGGAGCTTTAGCAGCGACGCAGCGTTGCGTTGAGGAGAGAGACGCGAGGAGGAGAGAGACGAGCCAGTAACCGTGAAAGAAAGAAGATGAACTGTTGAAAGAGAGAGACGAGTTTGCAATGAACTATTGAAAGATAGAGACGAGTTTGCAACACGTGACTGCTTCAATCAATCAATTCACAACAGGAAAAAAGGAAAAAAAAGAAGCCCCTTTTCATTTAATTGCTCCACAAAAATATCTTGAGAGAGAAAAAAATGGGAAATGTGGCAAAATAAAAACATAAATAATAATAATAATTTAATTAGCCAAACTAATTATTTAAGGGAAAAATAAAAATACTCTAAAATAATTTGAATTAATTTTCTTAATTTTTTTAAAAAATCAAATTTGTCTTATATTGAGATTGTAGAAGGAGTAATAATTTAACCTTTTTATCAAATTTAAATTTTTATCTTTAATTATCACAATATATACAATTAATATATACGTAATATTCAACAAGATTCATAACCTTTTCACCATTTTCCATCTTAACTTACATTTTCGATAATAATCCAAACACTCTTTAATTGAAAAAAAAGTCACTTTTGTAAAAAGTCAAACTAAGAATCCAAACACAAATAACATTTATAACCTGTTTTTTTTTCTACCGGCTTTTTTATAAAAGTTTTCGGATAGTTTTTTGTTTACCATTTCCTACCGCTTAACCCAAAAAGCCCAAAAGGCTGTGTTTAGGTTCGCGTTGAAGGGAGCGTTGACGAGGAAAAAACACAGTGGCTTAAAAGAAAACGCTGGGCAATGAAAAAACGCAAAGTGGTGCCGTTTGGATAAGCGTTGAACGTGATGAGCTTATCCTTTTTACGCCCGTTATCGGAAAAGCTCTAAGGCAGAGAGTTGGAGGCGTTGGCGTTAGTCTGTGGTTCGCCAAGGACAGAGGTGGCACCTGTTTTTTTGCCAGAGACGGTGGGATTTTGGTGCATGTCCTCGTCAAGCACGGTGGTGGTTCTGATTTTGTTGCTTCGTCGTCGGAAGCTTCTGGGCTGATTGCTGTATTTGAGAAATGGGTCTGTGGCTGAGAAATTGAGGGGAAGCAGGTTACTGTGATTTAAGAGAGAGAAAGAGAGTTATTGGTGGGGATAAATTATTTGAAGTAAAGAAGAAACTCCTGACCAAAAAAGTAAAGAAGAAACAAAAATGGTAACCATGTACAGCGAATGTGGGGCAGGTTGTGAAATTTAAAATGGGAAAAATTAATTAGTGTGATCAGTATAATAATAATAATAATCTAAAAATATATTTAATTAATAAATTTATTGTTTATTAATTTTCTTAATAATTATTTAACTTTTTTCACTTTAAAAAAAAATGATAGATGACGTGTGAGAATATGTGCCACACACATATGCTTTAATAAGTAAAATTGGGTCAAATAAATTATACTAATATAATGTGGTATTGAGATTAATTTCTCCCTGCGTCCCGGGTTCGATCCTCCCCTATCGCCTTGTATCAAAAAAATCAAAATCAGAGACCAACTTTGAATAAGTGATCTAATTATTTACTATTATTTTTTATTTCCTAAACTTAATTAAAAACTTATATTTTAAGTTGAAATCTCACAAATGATGTATACCCTTTTTATATGTTAATTTAATTTTTGCATGAATTTAAATTTAAATTTTTATTTTCAATTATTGCAATATATACAACAGATATCTTCAATAAGATTACGCATTTTTATCATTTTTCATCTTAACTAATTTTTCAACTGTTAACCCAAACACGCGGTTTGAAAAAAAAAGTCACTTCTACCAACGTCAATCCAAACACAAATCATATTTACAACCTGACTTTTTTCCTACCGGGCTTTTACAAAAGTTAGATAGCTTTTAAGCCACCGTTTCCACCGCCAACCCAATCAATAGCTATACGAGGCTTGGATATTTTTACAGAAGGAAGCTCCAAAGATATGGTGTTCCAAACCATATATGGTTGAATTAAGAACCCAGAAAAAAGAGACGTTCGTCATCTGAGATTTACCAAATACAAAATCTTACATTCCGGCCAAAACATGACATTTTTATATTCGTTTTTTTCTTCCTTACAGCAGAAGAAGAAAACGCAGTAGGATTTGGTCCACAATTTAAATGTGGGTACGAGTTAAAAGAAGTCGCAATGGAGTGGACGAATGGGATTTTCCAGAAATGGGCCACGTAATAATTGAATGATGGGAGCTTTCTGAATGGTCTACGCGTAGCCGAATATCTTTTCATCATCTTTCTGGGGACGCCCCTACTACTCCATATTTTGGAAGCATTATATTAATATTACTTCTTTCATACTTAAATATAAGATAAAATTAATTTTTTAGAAAGATTAAAGAAGTTAATTAAATTACTTTAGAGTATTTATATTTTTTATTTAAACTAATTAGTTTGATTAATAAAATGATATATAATTTAAGGATACATAATATATGATATGATTAAATAACTTATTTATTTTTTATTAATCTTTTTGAAAAAAAAGTCAATTCTATAGTATATTTATTGTTTAGGAGTACCTATTTTTGTTGCAGAAGATCCTTATATCCTACTTCCTCCGGTTCTAATTATAAGACCTAATTGACTTATTTGGAGAGATTTAGGAAGCTAATTAAATTAGCTTAGAGTATTTTTATTTTTATTTTTTTCTTCATACTAAATAGTTTGACTAATAAACTAATATATAATCTAAGAAAACACAACATATAAATTAATTAAGTAAGTAATTTATTTAGCTTCATTGATCTCTCCAAAAAAAAGTCAACTAAGTCTTATAATTAGAACAAGAAGTAGTATTAATAACGGCAGACAGAAGCAGGGCTCTTCATACTACTTTAATTCATAGGATTGGTGTACCGTCCATTAGGTAAGGACCTGTTACTCATCACTTATTCGATTATGGCTTTATCTTCTTTTGCCAAAGACACCAATGCCCTAGTTTTTAGTATATTTTTATGGACCACTTCATTAAAATAAATGGGAATAGGAATAATTATAAGGCCCCGTTTGTTACAAAGAAGATTTAGGAAAGGAAAGGAATGAAAATGAAGATTTGAAAGATGAGGGAAAATGGTTTGAGTTGTTTGGTAGGAAGAAAATGAAGATGTGGTAGTTGGTAAAGAATTAGGAAATGTTTATTTTACCTCAAAAGAAAATAATTCAAAATAAAAAGATTTTTTTTTTGCTAAAATATATTTTAAAAATATATATTCTTGTTAAGTTCAACTCATGAAAAAAAAAATCGCCAAATTCAAACTTTTCCCGCCAAATTTCAACTTCCGCCAAGTTCAACTTTAAATTTCGGGTAAATCTATCAAAAACACATGGGAAGATTTGAAATTTTCCTTCCATTTTCTCGATGGAAAGATCTTCCCTCAAATAAGGAAGATAAAGACTCACCTGGAAAATCTTTGATCGACTTTCCTCTACCAAACACCCAAAATCTATGGGAAGATTGAGATCTTCCCTTTCCTTCCCCACCAATTCTTTGTAACAAACCGGTAGTAAGTGTTCCTACGCTAGTTTTGTGCACCAAATCCAGCACTAAAGAAACATTGGCAAGCGTACTATATTAAGATAAACATTAATGGAGCCAGCAGGCATTAGGATAATGAATTTCATAAGGAAAGAAAAATCATATTTTAGTTTTGTGGGTTTAAGAAGCAATAATTGATGACCCTTTTTTTATGAGCCACTTAATTGGCTATCCCCTACCACTACCAACCAGCCCAAATTCTACGGCTTACTTTTATACGACTGAATTGGCCCTCTCACTGATATATGAATAGTTGTATTATGTACCTCTACACTACTTTTTCGAGCATATTTGTGTTGCTAGCTTTTTAAAGTAAAACAAGCAATCAGCATGCTTGTTATAAATTATGTTTGACTCTGATTGATAATAAAATGAAGCAGTTTGATAAGTTTGGTTGCTGAGCTGCAACGCTAATTTAATTAGTTCTGGGGATTTTGCTCAATTTGTTTGGTCAAGCAAACAACTGTGCATCAGTGTATGCATATATATAACAGTTTGTCACAGTTGAAGGGTTAATATCATTGTTAATTATTATAATTTGATTAAATTTTAGTTTTAGTACATGTAATTTCAAATCGTTAATTTCACTTCCCATAATCTTGTAAGGACTTAATCTAAGTTTAAATATAGAGGCCAAAATCAAAATTTATTAAAAATAAAAGGGACTAACTGTTAAACTTATATTAAATCTATATGAAACTATAAGGATTAAACCCACTAAAATAAAATTCTACTAAACTATAAAGTGTTAATTGGTGTAAGAAATAATGGAGAAGCTTTGCATTTTTTGTTCTTTTAAATAGACTGTTCTCGTACAGAATGCAATAATCGTCCCAAGTCCTTGTCAAAATGGTTCCCATCACTACCATCGTGTCAATCTATTAGACTCCACAAAAGTATGTCATCTCAGCAAACTATCCTAAATTGACTGGTAAGAGTCCTTTGTTAGGCAGACACCCCAAAATTATTGATCCTAATCTGGCTGGCCAAAACACTCGTTGCCTTCACCTGCCCTTCGATATAGATGTGGAATGTTATTTCATACTATATCTTAATAATTAATCCATTGCAACGCGTGTTTAAAATAAAAATATCCACTGATTTTGGTAATGGCGCCGACGAAGCCAAAACCACTGAACTTACCCACAATTTTACAAGTGCTTTTCGTTCAGAATCCAAGAAATGGGTTTGGGTAAAAATCTTTCCCTACTCAAAGGTAATTCTAGAGCTTATCTATTAAAGGGAAAACAAAACACTAAAAGTATAAATTACAGGTAGGATTTAACTTGGAAACTTCTATTCACAAGACCTTTAAAAATTTTAACGTAGCTGGTTTTTGTGTTTTGTTTCTTTTGGAAGGATATATGCCGACTCTGCTGTTTTCAACTGCTAGCGGCCTTAAATGTTGTTTGGAAGGATATATTACCACTCCTCGTTTTTTTTTTTGACCTTATATATTAACACTGCTGAAACTTAATAATAATAAAATAGGTAATAAAGATTCCTTACTCAAGTATTAAGCCTCACAAGTTCAAAAAGAAGAGGGTTTTGGGGCTGTCCTGACCTACCAAGAAAAATTAAGAGAAAATCCCTCTTGGGGCCCTTTTGGAAAACAAATTTTTACAAAAAGCCCCAAGATTAACACCCAAAAAAAGGCCTCTACTTCCTTTCTCGCGATAAATTAATAAAATTTTTACAACTAAAAGTCACATTCTATTAACAACAATATTTAACTACAACATCGACAATAATATTTTTACAACTAAATTAAACATCGACAACAACGACCGCTAACAACTAAAACAGTCACATTTACAACTAACGTCTTAATGAAATCTTGGGGCCTTTTTTGGGATTTGGTTTCCAAAAAGGCCCTAAGAGGGATTTTCCCAAAAATTAATACGAACGAGCAAATTGGGCCGAATATGCAGTGATGAGTCATCAGAGTGATGGGAGTGAAGGTGGTTCTTTGCTTAAGCAGGCAAATCAAAAATTTACTCCCACCCACCTTCTTTGCACTTTCCTCAGACTTCATTCATTAACAAAGCCATTTTGAATTTAATTCGCAATGATTATTAAAATTTCTTTGCTCTGCTTCACGACGAAAACGTTGCCCTCTAATGCGCCCACCATCACCCTCCCTATAAGCTTCATTTCATTTCCCCTCATACCCATCTCTGAAATTTGAAAACTTGTCATCTCTTTCTCTCTCTATCCTCTTCTCTGTCTTGACTCATGGATTCCTCTGCTCTGTTTCTCTTATTCATGCTCTGTTTTTCGTGTTCATCATTTTGTGCCTCAGAAATGCTTCTATTGCCTCTGAAACACTCCATTTCCCCAACTCAATTTAACAGTACTCACCACCTCCTCAAGTCCACCTCCTCTCGCTCCACCGCTCGCTTCCATCACCAACGCCTTCTCCGCCACCGGCATGTCTCTCTTCCACTATCTCCCGGCAGTGATTATACTCTTTCCTTTAACCTGGGATCTCACCCTTCCCAACCCATCACTCTCTACATGGACACTGGAAGCGACCTTGTCTGGTTTCCTTGTGCTCCTTTCGAGTGTATACTCTGTGAAGGCAAATCCAATCCTTCACTCCATACCAGACCACCCAATATCTCCCGAAGTGTCGTCGTCTCATGCAAATCCCCTGCATGTTCTGCTGCTCATACCTCTGCCTCCTCCTCTGATCTCTGCGCAATAGCTCGATGCCCTTTGGAGAACATTGAGATCTCCGATTGTTCTTCTTATTCGTGCCCGCCATTTTACTACGCCTACGCCGATGGAAGCTTAGTCGCTCGCCTCTATCGCGATACCCTTGCCGTCTCACCGTCCTCGGGTGCTCTGTTTCTGAAAAATTTCACATTTGGGTGCGCTCACACCACCCTCGGCGAGCCCACAGGGGTCGCCGGCTTCGGTCGTGGCTTGCTTTCTTTGCCTGCACAGCTAGCCAGCTTCTCTCCTCAGCTGGGTAACCAGTTTTCTTACTGCTTGGTCTCTCATTCATTTGATCAACAACGCGTTCGCCATCCGAGCCCACTCATCATCGGCCGTTCCGACGAGAAAGAGAAGATAGATAGTGGGGCCAATGAATTTGTGTACACATCCATGATTGAAAATCCCAAGCATCCATATTTTTACTGTGTCGGACTCAAGGGAATCTCTGTGGGGAAGAGAACTATCCCGGCATCGAAAAAGCTGAGCAGGGTGGATGATGAGGGAAATGGAGGTATGGTGGTTGATTCAGGCACGACGTTCACTATGTTGCCGGCGAGTTTGTACAACTCAGTGGTGGCTGCTTTCGACCGCCGAGTTGGTCGAGTTCACAAGCGTGCGGGTGAGGTAGAGGACAAAACAGGGCTCGGGCCGTGCTATTTCTTAGAGAAGAAGAAGACAGTAGAAATCCCGACCGTGACATTGCATTTTGTAGGGAATAATTCCAGTGTGGTGCTGCCTAGGAAGAACTACTTCTACGAGTTTTTGTACGGTGGCGATGGAGCGAAGGAGAAAAGTAGTGTGGGTTGTTTGATGCTGATGAACGGTGGAGATGAGGCTGAATCGGACGGTGGACCAGGGGCCACGCTGGGGAATTACCAACAACAAGGCTTCGAGGTTGTGTATGATCTGGAAAATCAGCGCGTGGGTTTCGCTAAAAGGCAATGCGCGTCGCTTTGGGATAAGCTAAACTCAAAATAGGGAGCGTAGCAGGCATGGAATTCCGGTCCCCTCCGGATCCCAAAAAGGGCAGGTCGGGTCACACTAAAACGGGCTGAACTCAATTAGTTGTACGGTGTGGCCTTAGTAGTTGTACTTAGGAAGGGTTTGAACTTCATATTTAGCTTCTGGTATTCTTTTTCTGTAAATACGCACTTTTACCGTGGCACTTTGTAATTGTATGGAACTATGGATGGAGGAGGCAAAAAGTGAAGTGTGCATAGTTCAAAAGTTGTGTAATTTCATGAGAATGATTGTAATGCAATTGGACGTAAATAATTGAGTGGAACATTAAGATAATAATCTACGTTTGTTTGAGAAAGAAGTGTATTGTGATTGGTTATGACTTATGGGAAGTAGTGTGGGCAATAAATGGAATTAGAAATTGGCATCGAAGTTATGGGGGCAAAAGAACCAGAAATAGATAAACACGACCAAGAAGGGCATGGCGAGCTCAAAAACGTTGGGACCATCCTGGTACTTCGATTGAGGACATATTCTTGATGTCCTGTTCATATCTGTATTTCATTACATCCCTATCAGTGAAGTAATGAAATACAGATAAAATAAAGCGTTGACATGTTGGATTAATAAAACACGATTTAATGAGATGGGAGAATGGACAAATGTGTGAGGATTCCCAACAAAATGCGAACTTGGCTTGCGTCTGTTCTATGGTACTCAAAACTGTGCCGTTTTTGGTGCAATTTTGAGTTAACCTTTGCTTTTTTTAAAAAAAATTAAAAAATTAAGGGTATTGATAAATTAAAAAAGATATTTTAAAGATCTTGATCGATCTTTTTTCTTAAAAAAAATACTTTATGATCTTAAAAATATTTTAGGGTACTTATTGATACTAAGAATATACTTCAGGATACTGAATGGTATTGAAGAAATAATTCATGATCTTGAAAAATTATTTCAAGGTACTGAATGGTACTATAAATATATTCGGGATATTTTTTGAAGATCCTAAAATAAATTTTTAAGATCATGAAGAAAAATTTATCGAGAAAAAAATTATTTAAGTAACTTAAAATTTCTTTTTAGTATTTATCAATATCCTATTTTTTATTTTTTTTAAAAAAACAAAGGTTGACTCAAAACCACAACAAAACAACACAAGTCTGCAAAATGCATCATTAATTCAAATTCACTGGAACAAAAAGGATGTTCACGGGCCTACGTGGGTAACGTAAAAGGTAGGCGGGGTAAATGAGTATGATTTGAAAGGCCAAATTGCACAAGTGGATGGTTTTTGTCATTTTGTGTGAAGAGAAGAGTGCACATAAAAAAGGTGTGAGAAAATTCACGGACAGCGTACCCTCCTCTCTCTATGACCACGCTCCTCTTCAATCCTCATTATCAATCACCTTACCTTGTTCCAAAAGAAAAGGTCAAAACTAGGGAGGGAAAATTAATCTTTTTGTCTAGATTATTTTGGCCACATTGTAACTTATTCCCTGTATTTTAACTGCTGCAACTCATTTTTTTTAATTTTGACTTACTGAAAATCTCAATTTCTATAATTTGAATCATTTTATAATATAGCCTCTACTTTTATTATATAACATAAGGATTAAATTATAAAATGATTAAAATTATAGTGAGTGAATTTAAATATATCAAAATTTAAGGGCTGAGTTAGAATCAAATTAAAATATAGACATTGAGTTACAATGGGTTAAAAGTACATGGAAATTAATTTTACCCACAAAAAAACAATGAGCAAGCTTTTTGACTCACTGCTGTATCCAGCTGTAGTGGAGCATAAGCATTAATGGTGTTCTCTCGTTCCTCCGCTCATGATCTTCTTTCTCCCTCTGGAATCCAACCAGATCCTCTCACTTGTGCTTTACCACATTACCCTTACCCCTCCGCCCCAGTTAATGCCCACGTATGGACAGTGACCCCTCTAGGGGGAATTGGTTTCTGTGCCCGTACTTTGGACAAATAGGGGAGCTCTCCTGACCGTATCTATATCTGAATGATCTAGAATTTATTTTTTTATTTTCTCATATTTTTTATTTTTAAATAAAAAATTTATTTTAAAATAATAATAATTTAGACATTTTATTTTTATTTTAAATTATCTTACGTATTAATTTTTTAATAAAAATTAAAAAATAATATCCTGGATCATCCAACTTAAGTGATGAATGTGTAATTAAATGCCATTAAGTTTAAATTTAAAATATGAGTAAATTGAAGAATATATAAAATCTATTATTTTCACCCCCCTCCCTAAAGTCCGCTATCATTCTTTACCCGTTCATGATTATTCGATCAAGATCCCATAATCCATATTTATTTATTTTTCATCTTTTTTTTTCGTTGATTTTTTTTTTTTCATTTTTTTTTTCTTCTCTCTATTTCCTTTCAACCATTCTCTCCATTATATTAATATTCTATACTCGTCATTTCCTTTTCATCCTCCTATTTATTGTAATAATATTTTTATAAAATATTAAATGTGGACCATGAGATCTTGATCCAATTGTCATGAAGGGAGCAAAAGATGAGAGCAGACAGAAAAAGAAAATGAGAGAAGCCCGGTCTTAAAAAAAAAACGCTTATTAAAATCCATTTTAACTTTTTTTTCTTATTAATGAACTTTTAAAATTGGAAGAGAGATATGATGGGCTACATTTCAATATTAATTATGGTAAGATTAGCATATAAGAATAAATTATTCTTCAGTCCTGGCAAAAAGAAAAAAAAAAATTGTTCTTCAAATAATTTAAGAGAAATGGGTTTTTAAGCCTGAAACCATAAAGGACTGGCCATGTAGAGTAGAACCGACGAGTTCTCCCATTTCTTTAGAAGGGGATATAACACCACCAAGTGTTTAGATGGTGTATATCACAGCCAAACACTTAGATTGACTAAAGTGATTGAGGTTATTTGGGTTGGCGGTAGGAGCGGTGGCTTAAAAGCTATCTGACTTTTTTTTAAAAAAACTCGGTAGGAAAAAAGTCAAGTTATAAATAAATGATTTGTGTTTGGATTGATGGTGATAGAAGTGAGGGAGCCCACATCAAAAAGCTGAGAGCTTTTTGGAAAAGTTGGATTCTTGAAACTTTTTCCTTAACGAGCCTTTTTTTCGACTTAAACATAACTTAACACGCAACTCAAACACACAATGTTGAGCTTTTTCTCCAAAACCCATTAACTCTACCGTAAACGTTCCCAATGGCTCCTAACGCTCACACCAAACAAGGCCCATTATAGTCTAACAAGTAGTCTCACTTTTTATCCTGTGATAAATAGTTGCGATAATTACTATAATTATTTAGAGGTGGCGATACCCCCGGAGAAATCCAAAAGAAGGAAGTATATCACCTTTATTCTCTACTCTCAATAAATATGTTTTTCAATATTTAAATATGAATCATCCTTTTATAGGGAAAGTTTGTTTATCATTATTTGTTTGAGTTAGTAATAGAAGTTATTTTTCTATCATGATATAGGATGTATGAGATAAATATGTTATAAAAGTTTAGTTTTGATTGACGTAAACGTACTTCTCATCTCAAAGACTAAATCATCCCTACATCAATCAATAACTTGTTACTTTCGGACTAATTTCTTAGTCCGGGGCACAATTGAAAGATGTGGAGATTATAAAACAGGCTTATTTGATTGAAATGGGGATAAATAAAATATGAGATTTTATTAAATACTACCTCCGGTCCTAATTATAGGAACACTTTTGTAGTGCAATTTATACTACAAAAGTATTCATGTAATTGGGACCGGTAATAAGTTTGATTTTGATTTATTATTATTATTATTTTTATTGGGAAAAACAAGGAGGTAAAGTTAAAAAATAAAAGGACACGAGAATCTGGGATCAAGTGAGATAGCTTTATGGTGAGTTGGCGTTGACGTGGAAGAAGGAGGGAGGGTGTGAGTGGGAGTGGAGTGTTGATGACGTCATGGGGGAGGGCTGTTGATTTGAGGACGGAACAAGTGGAGGCAGCAGGCACTGCTTCAAAGTCTGGAATCTGGATACAGCTATCTCACTTGTCCCCATGCGCCCGCCTCATCCTCTTTCTCTCTCCGCCCAACTTCACCTACTCCACGCACGTATGCCATTTCCAGTCTTATCCTGTTTTATTTTCTTTTTCTTTTTACTGTTTTCATCTCAAAAAATGAAAAAATAAGTTCTTCAAAAGAAAAACAATATTCTCAAAATCAGATCAATCAAAAAGTAGATGAACTAGCAGATCGGTGGTTTAAACTAAGGTCACTCAATTCAGTAAAAAAAAAGCATTAATCCATAAATATATAGAATATTTATTTATAAACTACACACGACCAGGTTGCTTGCTCCAAGAATTATGAGAAACACGTGTGAGTTCGAGAAAAAACTTGTAATTTTTTCTGCACCCGCCAATGTATATAAAAGAGAGGTCAAGGGCAAATTAATCTGAGAAGTATTTAAAAAAATGGTAAAATAGTTGTTATGGACTCAAATATGAAGCCCATTTAAAGTGCGGCTTAATAAGAGGCAATCTACATGACACAGACTTGACGGCCCAATGTTTGGGCTTGGAGGCATAAGACGCCCACAAGTCTAAACCCTAACCCTAAGGTACATTTATAAATAGAAGGTAAACCCTAAGGTACACAGATTATGTGCTCTCTAATTTATTATTCAGTCGTCACTGTACACACACCACCCCTTTTGGCGACAGCCTTCATATTTGTGCACAATGATCTTCTATTCTTATGGTATCTCATTTATGGATACCTAGGAGAGAGCTATTCGATCCAATATCACTATTCTAGTCCATTGAGGCTAGACATCTGTGTTCTTATAACAGAACATTGGCGCCGATCGTGGGGAATCGATAAATTGTTGATTCCCGCGATCAAATATGGTCAATGATTCTAATTCCCAACTGCTAAACGAACAATCATGAAGTTTTGTAGTTAGGGTTTATGGAGTTGAACAAAGGCAATCGTCATCTTCTTCCCTCCGACGCACCATTCTCCTGCTGAAACCAAAACAATGTTTGGTGGATGAAAAATTACCAAGTTCCACTGTCATTGATTTGGCGCTGGCGTTTATTCACGGATTTCGTTCACTGTTTCTTCTTTAAAATGGATTTTAGGGTTTGAACAAATCGAGTCAAAGTTTGTTGTTTTGTTCGATGCTAAGCAAAGTAATTTGCGTAAAGATTGATGGTTTGCAAATTCATCCATAGTTGAGTACCTGCGTTTGCAGGACTTAAGGCGACGACGAAGAATTTCTCAAAAAGTTGTTGGGTGTACTGAAGAACAAAGGGTGCAGATTAAACTCGTGATTACTCTGGAACCAAAGTAGCTTGTCAAAATCTCTTTGAGCAGTCATGAGACCCAATGCCGAGATGCCTCAAATTCTGGATTTGAATTGTGGCGGGATATTTGATATGCGAAACAACGCCGGGGTGCCTCAGGATCTAATGCCGGGATTCTGGGATATTAGAACCGGGATACAATGTCAGAATGCCTCAGGACCCAATGTCGGGATGCCGGGATATTTGAATCGGGATCCAACGCCAGGATGCCTTCATTTATTCAAAAGCAATCATGGAGTTTTATGTTAAGGGTTTGTAATGTTGATGGAGGGAAAAAATTGGATGCCGTTGAAGTTGCAACCTTCTTTCATCTTTCATTTAATCAAGATTCCAGTTGCTTCACCGCCGGCACCAACTATGGGTTCCGTGTATTCAGTTATGACCCATTCGCGAGATCGTTCGCCAAGATTTTGGCTCTACGGGTGGAATCAGATTAGTTGCAATGTTATTTTGGTCCATTATAATTGCCTTCGTTGGTGGTGGGGCTGACCCTGCATAGGTAGTGAACAAAGTGATGATTTGGGACGACAATCACTCTCAGCTGGTTCGCCCATCTCTTCCTGATCAATTTCTTCATCTTCAAGATCTGAGCTGAGGAAAAGAGGGAGGCTATACGGCAACTCTGCTATGCACTTAATCACTTCATGAGTGGATACCAAGAACTCCGTCAAGCATTTACTGAGCAAAAACGTCATGTTGTAGTAACTTCCTAAGTTACATTCAGATGAGTATCACCATTCCGATCTCGTAGATGCTAAATCTTTGCTTATCATCAATTGACGTTGTGCTAGACTTGTTTCATCTTTGGTAGTTGGGGTTATTTATTTTTTAATACTTCATAATTTATGCCGGAAGCAGCGTCCCTTTCGTCTCTGTGAAGCTTGCAGTTGAACGCTACATCAAATTGAATTTTCCAGAAACTGATATTGATGCATTCTTCGCTATGTTCATTTGGAAGATTCCAAGCATATTCCTATACCAACCCAAGAGGATTGATCTGGTTCCTAACGTCAACAAGCTTGCACAGATCTGTGAAACTATGGATCCCCAGAAGATGTCTATGTCCTATCCAAACAGAAGGAAGAATCAAAGATCAGGTGAGCATGTTTTTATGTTGTTACTGCTTTCAGCCTTTCATGGCCACATTTCTTTTTATATTGATGCTTGTTGGGCCTCCGTTGGTTATCCTATTTGATTGTTATCAAAGAAAATACCATCATTTTGTTGCCAAAATATGGTCTACACTTACCGTGACCCCATTTTATAAAGTCAATTTTGTGGGAGTGGAGAATCTGCCACCTCAAGATACTCCTGTTGTTTATGTATCCAATCGCCAAAGCTTCCTAGACATATATACCCTACTTACTCTTGGGAGACGCTTCAAAATTCATCAACAAGACTAGTATATTTCTCTATCCGATTATTGGGTGGACAACGTTTCTTTTAGGAATGATTCCTTTAAATCGCTCAGACCGCCGAAGCCCAACAGATTTCAACTGTGGATTGTCGTGGTGGGAAGTATGATCCATTCTTTGCCTGCTGTGGTGTGTCACCTAAGGGGTCAATAAGGATTATTCAAAACGGAATCAGCGTTGAACAACTTTTGAGGACTACTCCCATATATCAAGGAGTAACTGATTCACCAAGGTGTTGTTAGGCTTTGTTTGCCCATTAAGGATGCACACCCCGAAGGTTTTATGTTCTTGTTGGATTAAGGAATGGAATGCTTCTTTGCTTTGAGTGCCCATTAGACCAACTTACCTCACCACCAGTGAATGAGGATACTGCTTTATCGAATATAAATTTCATAAATTCTAAGGAAAATGTCTCGTGCAAGGTAGACTGCCTACCTTCTCCTCTTCAATTGATTGTTATTCGTCACATTGGCATTACTCCTGTTTTCTTGGTGCCTCTGGGTGACAAACTTGATGCTGATGTAATTGCCCTAAGTGATAGACCATGGTTGCTGCATAGTACAAGGCACAGTTTTTCTTATACTTCCATTTCATTTCAACCTTCCATACTTGTCACTCCTGTCTTTTCTGCCGAGTGTCCAAAGGAATCTTATTTGTTGCTGATAACTGTTTACATCTGGTGGAGATGGTGCAAAGCAGGAGACTTAACGTGCAGAAGCTTCATTTTGAGGGCACTTCACGGAAGGTCTTATATCACAATGAAAGCCGGATAATTGATTGTGTTGAGAACTAAATTGAATTGTGGTTCATTTTTGTTTGATATATGTTGTGTTGATCCCCCAAGTGGATCAATATTGTCTTCTTATAAACTTGAGCTTGGAGAAATTGGAAAAGCCATGGAACTAAATTGTTGTTGATTGTCGTGATGGCATCCTTTTCTATGCTTTCCATGAGGAAACAAGAAAGTTGGAGCAACTTGATTGTGATCCATTGCAGTGTCCAGAATGCAATTTCAAGCTACGATGTGCTTATTATATGGAGGAGGTAGCCATGAGCATCCAGAAAGGGTCATATTCATACAGACTTCCAGCTGATGATGTTTTGCAGGGTAGTGATGGCCCTAAGACAAATGTTGATTCATTACAACATACTATAGTTGCTACTACTGTGTTAGGAAGCATAATGATCTTCGATGTGCCGCGGAGACTACAACAATCCATGCCAAGCTAATTGCTCTCACTGGTTTTGCAGTGCAGTATGAAAGACCCATGTAAAGTTTTGCGGCAAAGGAGAAAAGACGAATCCATGTAAAGTTTTGCGGCAAAGGAGAAAAGGCGGATCCAGTTAAACTTAATGTGTTGCAGTTAAAATCCAGGCTCGTGGAAAAAGCATTCGGTGTTCGTGAAAACCGAAAAAAACCGAAATAACCTATTTGAATCTAGTTAAACCAAAAATTTCGGTTCGGTTTTTACAATGATTTCGGTTTTGGGGCCTTCTTGTGGGCCTTTCCGTTTGGGTTAAAGTTTTGCATAGCAAATCTTTTTTTTTTTCTTTTTTGGTAAAAAAGAAAAGCCTTAATACTTAAATTAAAGAGGGTGGGGAAGAAATTCCCAAACAAACAATCTTTAGAGACCAAAGTCCTCAAATGAGAAAACTTAATAAAAGGAAGAGCACGATAAACCCTCCTTAGCGAGCTTGTCAAAGCAATCCGATTACGCAACTTGTTAAGTGTTAACATAATAAACTTCCAACGTCCAGCAATATTCACATAAACTTCCAACTTCCAACTTCACACCGATAGAAAGTGGGCGAAAGCCCAAACAAACTACAACATTACAACATTACATCTATAAGATTACTAATAATGGCGCCGCATTATTAGCTTTAGAATTTCATCATCCTCGTTGCACAGAAAAAAAATGAAGTGAATAAATAATTATGACTCTCGAGAATTCAGAAATGCTAATAAAAAACGGAACTAGATATACATCCGGTTATGGAAGGGATTGCAACCACAATATGTAGCTTCACTTTGAGCTAACGAACAAGGATGAATAATCCATTCAAAACAATCCCTAGCACACAAGGCCAAATAAATCATTAAACTAGGAGTAAAAAAAAAATACCGAAAAGAGAGTCTAATAAATACTAACAAAATACAAAGATAAAGAAAAATTACTTACCAAGTTGCCTCCAATGCAATTTTTTGAAAATCTAGAAGGAAAAAAAACAAAATTAGACATCCCTTGAAAGATCATAATAAATATAGTTCTAATAAAAATAGAAAATAGAAATAAAAAGTATTACCAAGTTCTATTTGCTGAAAATCATCGTCTCCTACGCAACATAGTTAAGTGAGTGCCTAACCCAATCTTGAGCACAAATTAGTGATTGTTCAGCTTTAGGTGTTAAAGAGCTCCTAAATGAATCCAGAACTCTTCCTCCAGTGCTGAAGGTAGACTCAGAAGCAACAGTAGAAATTGGGATAGCCAACACATCTCTTGCTACTTGAGAAAGAATAGGGAATCTAGGACTATTCACCCTCCACTTGTATTCGTTATATAAAGAAATCAAGACTTCTTTAATATGCACCCCCAAATGTTCTCCAACAAAGACGTGTATGCATCTTACAAAGAGCAAATTGCACCCAATCTAGCTTATATCGGGGTCAAGAAACGTTGGCAATATAAAGAAGTTTATTGATCTTCATAGGATCTCCCCAATACTTGTCATATTTCTCCTTCATTCTACTTGCCACATTAGATAACTCCACCAAATCACTTTTTGTCCACTCATTCAAGAAACGATAAACCATGTAAATTTCACGGAAGAAGTTATTGAAAGTGACATATAAAGATCCAGAAATTTGATTAGTCAAATCATAAAAATGACTCAACACCATAGTCATCCTCCTAACATTCTTCCAATCTTCCTTTTCAGGCACCCCATCTTCAAGATCAAAACGAAAGTATGGATCTTTGTCCTCATACCTCTTAAAGGCTGGCTCAAATTTTTGGGCAGTCTCTAACATCAAATAGGTAGAATTCCACCTAGTAGGGACATCCAAGCATAACATTTGCTTGCTCTGAATTTTCTCATCAACACAACTCTCTTTAAACTTTCTCATTCTCGGTGGATTTGTCTAATAAAGCGAACAACCTCTCTAACTTTTTTAATTGATTGTCCTAATTCTTTTAGCCCGTCACTTACAATCAAATTGATTATTTGTGCCACGCATCTCATATGCAAATTCTGACATTTCATAATTGAATGCCCCCACCTTACAATTTTGCCTTCCAAATATTCAATTGACACATCATTAGAGCTAGCATTATCTACGTTATTGTGAGCACCCTTTCAATACCCCATTCAAGCAAACACTTCTCAACTTCAATTCCAATGTCCCTCCCCTTGTGACTAGATATAGGAATGAAATTCAAAACCCCTCTTTTCATTGACCATGTGTCATCTATAAAGTGGCCGGTAATACACATGTAATTAATTCTTTGGATAGATGTCCAAGTGTCAGTAGTAAGACAAACCCTTTGTTTTTTTGGTCCAAATAATCTTTAAATCTCATTTTTCATCAATATAAAAACTAAAACAGTCACGAGCTATTGTCCATCTTGATGGAATTTTAAATCTAGGCTGGGTATACAACATAAAATTCTTAAACCCAACACCCTCAACAAACTTATAAGGAAATTCATCAATAATTAGCATAGATGCCAAGGCTTTCCTAATACCATCTTGGTCAAATTTCCAATTCACAATTTGAATTTATCATCTTCGCATTAAAGCTTAAATGACTTTGTTTAAGTTCTTCAGGAGGGGCCTCTTCTTACAAACATTTGCAAAATGATTATTTAGGCAATGATTCCATTCGATTTTGGATCACAAGCAAGAACACTTGGACAGTAATTACACTTAGCTTTTACCTCACCAGCATCATTCACAAATTTGCTGAAGTGGTCCCACACTTTGGATCTTTGCTTCATAGCTTTCCTTTTCCCAGCTGCAACTGGTGAAGAAGGCTTATTGGTCACACTTGCACTTGCACTATCCCGATGGTTAGTTGCGAAGCAACTTGGTCGCCCATAACTTCACTGGAGATGAATAATTATTTCAAGTTAAAACGAGAAAAATGTAATATTGAAAAGATAAACCGAAAAAGAAATCCAAGAATCTTTGAAGTAAACAATAAAATCATATGCGAGACATAGTCCGACTATAGTATACTTCTTTTTTTTTTTGGGAAAGAAAAGTGGGGCTAAAGCCCAAACCAACTACAACTGCAAAAAACAATCAAGAGAAACCAGCATAACAGCAGCTAACGCCTAACATAACAGCCTAACAGTGAAATACATGACAGAAGCAAAGTCTTAAGGACCAACAGCAATACAGCGAAATACATGACAACATGACAGGAAGCAAAGTCTTAAGGACCGAAAAGAAATCCAAGTGGGTCAGAATAATGAATGAAAAAGAGGGGAATTGCCTAATCTCAATTTCTGCCTTAAAAAAATGATTAAAGATTAAAACAATAATTGTACCTTTATTCAAAACATTGCTTCATTGCAAACTTTTAATGTTAGAAACAGAGGAGCTGCCGAACAACTTGAGACAAAAAAAAAGGTATTTAAGATCAAAACATTGCTTCATTGTAAACTTTTATGTACCAAAACAACTTGAGACCCAAAAAAAAAAAAAAAACCAGGCCTACCATTACTGACATGGCCATGTTGATGTATATATCTTGTTTTCTTCTTTGAATACTCGGCATATTCATGGCTATATAACATATACATGCATGATAGTTTAAGCTATCAATGCAAAGAAATTCAAATTTTGAGGGGTTTTTTTAAATTTTTTTATAAAAGACATTTTTTTAAAAAAAAAAAGATAAAATGAGTTACATAAAAAAGCTTAAATCTACTGGAGCTTTAGCGGACTAAGCCAAAAATTGTCGGATAGATCATCACGGTCCTAGTCCACCATATATAGAAAGTAAAACCAACAACATAACAAATGATCATGTGCTAGAAGATGGAAGAGCCATTCAAAGACGAAACGAGGAAAGCAATCATTCTAAAGGGATTACCATATATAGGAGTTGAAATATCATATAAGATGATAAAACTTGAAAGGCCTAGAAATTCAAATTAAGTATTGACAAAGCTGTCTTAAAAAAGCCAAACCAATGGAGGAGATGAAATCCGTAGAGGGCAACTTAACAAACGACAAAATCAACACAAAACAAAACATCAACAACCTTACAACACAACCAAACAAACAAACAAACAAACAAACAAAAAGACAATAAAATAGCACCAAAAAGAAAAAGGACGCATCACAATCCGATGGACCTCTAAGTGGTTGTGATGAAATTAGAGGTTCTCGATAAGATCATCAACATGCGTGGAGTTTTTTTGGAATAATGCCTAAAAAATGCGCGGACAGGGGGGGAGACGACGCTGATTTTTAGTGCTTGGAAACACTGAAAATATGAGAAACAACTCACCCAAGTGAGAGACGACGCTGTGTGAATGGATCTGCAGAGTCCAGATGTACAGAGTTTGCCGACGATTAAGGGATTAAGCGATCAATCTCCGAGTGTGAGAGGCGAGGCGAGGCGATCGGCTTCTCGGGCAACTTAGGGTCTCGGTGTGAGAGCGAGGCGACTGTCGGGCAACTTAGGGTTAGAGCGGTAGGGAAAGTGAAAGGGATTAAGGAAGTACCGAAGTAGTGGCGAACAATGAACTCATTGAAGTACGAAAGTAACTTAGAGCTAGGTTTTGTTGGGTTGGGCCTCCATCGATGGGTCAACACATAACCTCCATAATTTTTATCCCAAAAAAAAATTAATAACCTCCATATATTTCGTTTTTCGGTTAAAACCGAAATAATTTTTAACAAACCGAACCGAATCGATTTGCTCACCCCGTGGAAATAACAGTTAAAACATGTATCCATTGGAACTCGGTAAAACTGAAAACAGTTAAAACGTGTTCCCATCGAAAGTCGGTAAAACTGAAAACAGTTAAAATGTGTTCCCATTAGAACCCGGTAAAATTGAAAACAGTTAAAACGTGTTCCATTGGAACCCAGTAAAACTGAAATAACTATTAAAACGTGTTCCTATTGGAACCCGATAAAACTAAAAACAGTTAAAACGCGTTCCCAAGGGAACCCGGTAAAACTGATAAATACTCCGGATTAAATTCTGGTCAACCGTGTCAGAGCGTATAGTTCTCAACTGGTACTGGATGAATATTATGTGCAATATATTTTTGACTATGGCCCATTCATCAAATAAAACTCGAAAGAAGGCGGAACCCGATTAAACTGATTACAGTTAAAATCTGAGTTCCGTATGGAGTCCGTCCCTACAAAAGGGAACGAAGACGAAACCTGGTTAAACTGAATAAATAGTTAAAATCCGAGTTTCGTATGAGGTCCGTCCCTATGAAAGGGAACGAAGACGGAACCCGGTTAAACTGAATGAACAGTTAAAATCCGAGTTCCGTGTGGAGATCCAGGTTAAACCATAAATGCATCCCGGCAGCCCAGAGACCTGAACTATCGGGCTAGGGGGCAACAGAGTAGACAACAAGTTGTTAGTGGAAAAGCATGTTATCAATAACCGGGATTGGGGCAAACTAGAACGGAAATCAAGAAATCAAGCTCGGACAAGCATTTGAATTCGACAAGAAAGAAGCAAGATGAAAAATTTGCGCAAACACAAGGGACCCTATTTCTTCTCAAACAACCCGGATAAGCTGGATATATCTCGGCCAAATTCGCGTTTCACATCAAACAATCAATGCATTCGGCAGCTCAGAGACTTGAACTACCGGGCTGGGGGCAACTGTTATGGACTCAAATATGAGGCCCATCCAAGGTGCGGCCTAACAAGAGGCAATCTACATGACATAGACTTGACGGCCCAATGTTTGGGCTTGGAGGCACAAGAGGCCCACAAATCCAAACCCTTAATGTTAAGGTACACTCTATAAATAGAGGGTAAACTCTAAGGTACACAGATTTTGTACTCTCTCTAATTTACTATCCAGCCGTCACTGTGCACACACACCACCCCTTTTGGCGAAAGCCTTCATATTTGTGCACAGTGATCTTCTATTCTCATAGGTATCTCATCCATGGATACCTAGGAAAATCTATTCGATCTAATATCAATATTCTAGTCCATTGGGGCTAAACATCTGTGTTCTTATAACAGAACAATAGTATTGGAAGTTTTTTGGATCTCCATATAGTTCTGAAAATTTTAAAATGTAGGAAAGTTATTTGTGAACATTATCAAAATTAATTTTGATCATTACTGGACACTCATGTGACACTTATAACAAAAGGTTATGAGGTTATATAATAGTTAATAAGTGTCAAGTGAGAGTGTCCTGTGTGTTATTTTAGTCAAATTAAAGAGTTAGTGGTCAAAATTAACTTTATTAATTATTAAAGGTAATATTGCCATGTTTTTAACTTTTGAGACGACATTAATTAAAAAAAAAATCTGAACAACATTAAGATTTTTTAAATACTTTGCACCTTAAATGTCAAATGGATTTTTCTAATAGATAATACTAGGAAAATTAATATGGATTGTGGGTCCACCTGAAATGAGGAGTTCACAGCTACTTCCATCATATTGTGAGGGATGCTCATGGATGGCTTTTGGATGGAAAATAAGTTGGTCAGGGTTGAGTCACCCATTTTATTATTATTTTTTTGTTCAGACTTAATGAATAAGGTTGAGTCACCTTCAGTGGTTCAACGTTATGCAACGGTTCTTTCTAAAAGGGAAAAAAAATTGTAAACGCAAGCCAAGGCTTGAAATGAAGAATCTAAGATGATTGTATAGATATATAGACTCAAACATCATAAAGCATGAATAATCTAAATCAAGCATTGCTTATCCTCAATGTACATTCTTGTGCATTCACTCGGCACCTTAAAAGCTATGATTTTTTCGAAAGTGTCCCAATGCCCTTCCTTATCAAGAAAGTTGGCACATATGATGATGTGTCAACGTATGTGCTGCAGCTTCTACCCTCCTAAATTTCAAACAGAAACTCTTTAATCTCCATCATGTCAGCTCTCAATAGGTGACCAAACACACATTTTCTCACAACGAGATTGAACGCATTAAATAAATCTGTATAAATGACAAGTTTATAAAATTAGAGGTGTTTACCAACTTCTAACCCTGTTTTAATGACTGACAACTTAGCTTCCGTGACAGAGCGTAACCCCATGTATTTGGGATGCCCTTATCTATGCACATTAGAACCAACATGATGAGGTTATATGTGAATCTAATAGACTTGTTCTTGCTGATTGCTTTAAAAAAAAATAGAGTGCAGATTCTCAATGGAGATTTGATATCTTATTTAAATAAATCCTTGCTAGAAGGAATTTCATATGAGATCACTCTTGCCTGTAAATTTCCAGACAAACAATTTTGACACCCAACTGATGAGTCACCAAAGCCCCATTAAAGGAGTTATGAGTCACCTAACCTTTTTTTTCATTACTAACATGAGTCACTTAACCAACAGTGCTGATTTTTTTTTTCTAGGCACATGTATTCCCTATTATAAGTAATTATGTTCGAGGCACTATCAGACACTAAATGAGTTTTTTTTTTTTTTTTTTTTTGGGTGAAAAAGGTGATAGGCATGAGCCTTAGATATTAATATTAATTAGAGGGGGATCAAGTCCCATACAATCATTATGGAACACTGGGCTTAATTTAGCCGGACAGTCATACATGATATTGGAATACGAGATGCCTTCCTTTTGCTAAGGCATCGGCCTAGGAAGTTGCGAACCCGAGGAATATACTACAATTGAACCTCCCATGTTTTGCAGAGCATAGATTTAATTTGCAGGAAGACTAAGCTGCTATTAAGAGGGGTATTGTCAAGGATTAGATTATCCATTTGCATCTTGCAGTCAGACTCAACAAGAATCTTTTTGTGGCCTTCATCCCAGGCCATCCTAAGGCCTTCCGCTTCGTACGCCCCACAAAGCCCAAGGATTTGAGAAAATCTTGCTATCCACCTACCTCTGTAATTTCTTAATACTCCTCCACAGCCAGCTCTCCTATTGCTAGAAGCCACTGCCCCATCAACATTCAGTTTCAACCAAGGTTCAGGTGGTGGAAACCAATTGATATCATTTGTGATATTCCTTTGTGCGTCATCTGCTGTGGGTAAATCACAATATAGTTTCCATGATCGTTTAATAGTTTCAACAGGGAATATGGGTTTTTGGAAGTCAACATCAAAAATGCTTTTGTCCTCCAATTCCATAACAGCCAGATTGATATGCCCCATAAAAGATTCCAGTTCTCGGTACCAAGAAGGCCGAAATCTTCCTTTAGATTGATAGCTATCCATTCTCTAAGAGAGAGGGGAAAAAAATAGTGAAACATACCTCGGTTGAATTAAGGCCAGCCATATCTATTGCGCATATTGGCGGTCACGAAGAATGTGCAATTCATCTTCTATATCAGAGTTGCAATGATCACAGCAAGCCGATGATGTGGTCCATTTACTTCTCCATTCTTTGGTTGGCAGGCTATTATTGAAGGCCAGCAAAATAAATACTCTGATTCTCTCTGTACCCTTCCAAGACCATATATCTTTAAAGGATTTATTGTAAGATGAGGACAGTGGCTTCTCAATCATGTGGTAAGCGCTTTTGACGGAGAAGCATCCATTTGCAAAACCACCCCAAATCATAATATCTTCTCCAACTGCTTCCAAAGGAGGTAGAATTGCAATAACATTTTGAATTACTTCACCTTTAACCAAAGTAGCTAAACTAGTGAAGTTCCACGTACCATATAGAATCCAATCACTAACCTTACTATCTTCTTCATTGGAGGATATTAGGAAATAACCAAAAATCAAGGGTCTAAACCATTCGATTTTCCATTTAGATCTCCAAATAAATAAGGATATTAGGAAATAACCAAAAATCAAGGACAATAATAATTTATAAACGATAATAACATTCAAATATATCATGACCTCGTCATTCCCGAGATTTGCCATTTAGTTCGTAATCAATACACCCGCTTGATTACACGCTCTGTATTCAAGTAATCTTTCACCAAGATTATAATATCACTTTGGATCACCCAATCTTGAGCAAATAAACTTCCACAACCTTCGAATCACTCTACGGTAAACTATATAAGCATTGAGAACGTAAGAGTAAGTGAATATCGAGTATTGGCATTTTGAAGATGTAAGCTCGTGTCTACGTGTTCGCACTTCTTCCTTCGCTCTTTCTCTATTTATAGACAATTGTTGGAAGCATTCGTGCATTTGCGTTTGGTCGTTGTGAATAGTAACAATTTTGAATTTCGGTCCGTTGAGAATAGCTGCTGGGCGTACGTGCTTCCTCTCTCTTTTGTCCGCCATTTAACTTCATTAAGTGCTCATTTGTGGTGTTCATCGTATAAAAGAGATAGTCGTTGGCGAATTTAAAATGTTTTGTCGTTTTGCTTGTTTCGTCAAGTGCTTCGCTTCAGTTCACACTTCCTACTATTTCGTTGAATCTTCGTGTATATCCGTTGAGATCATTTAAACATACGTGCCTTCATTAAATGCGTTCACCTACTTGTGTAGAAGATGAGTCGAGAATAATATTTGGAATGTCTTATTACACGCTCTTTAATTCCGTTTGCGTGTTTCGCTTTTTCACGCAATAAATGCTTCTGACACAAATCTTGCTTTTCGGTTGAGTAATATCTTCGTTCTTTAAGAAATAGAATCCTCCAGAGGCTTTTCCAGAATTACTTGCGGAGCCAGAAAATATTACTTGAGTAAGGTCCGAAAGTAATATCGAATAGCTTCAAATAAAATCCCACTGGAAAGATATTACTTGAGTAACAACATTTGTTACTTGAGTAATATCGAAAATAACCAAGAAGTAGAAGTCTTAGTGGTGTAAAACGAAATTACTTGTGAAGCATATATTTGTTACTTGAGTAAGCTTCAAAAGTAATATTGAAATGGTTCTTTGAAAGACAAGTAAAATGGTATTACTTGCGAAGCGAAAGTGTATTACTTGAGTAACCTCGGAAAGTAATTTTTGGATGGTTTCTTGAAAGAGAATGATTAATTCCAAATTACCCATCCTCATAAAGCTCTTTAATTCTTCTTTCCAATGCAAAAAGAATCAGCTCCAAACTAGTTGTATTTCGTCCGTTATCATCAAATGAATGGAGGTTCTTCTTAATCAGCGTTTTTGCAACATCCTGTACAGACTATCAACTTCAAAACATCATATATCCTTCAATTGATCTTTGTTTTTCATGATCTTGATGTTTTTGAAAATGTATTTGAGTCTAGTTTCAAATGGCACTGGTTTCAGCTCATTTGGATTTTTCGTTTGTGAGATACACTCAAATTACCAAAGCTTGGTCTGCTGTGTGACGTTGATTTCACTGTCACCTTCAAAAATTCATATCTCCTTCATATGAACTCCTTTGGACTTGAATTTTATGTCACAATGACGCATTGGGAGTCTAGTTTCATATTCCACTGGTTTCACCTCAATCCGATCTCTGGTTTGTAGAAAAACGTAGAACGGAGGTAAACGAGGAGCGGATGAACAATTCGCGTTGCATATATTTTCTTACTCGAGTAATGTCGAGAGTAATGCGTGGAGATTGACTCAATGCAACTCATTCCAAGAGCAAAATCATTGTAGCAAACAGAGAATGTTCATACCGTATGGCACTATTCATGTATACGATACTATTCATGCGATGATGCTTCAAATAGCTTAATTTAACTCCCGGATTAAGCTATTCCAACTTCCACTTGATCAAAGAGACTTCCAGTATCACAAGAAAGGTTCCAAGCTAATTTAGCCCATTAGTAAAACATCTACATTAAATATAAGAATTAGTCAAAGTAATATATAAATCATGCAAGCGAAACAAGCATCTATTTAAAAGCCAAGTCCGACCATATTGCCTCGAAGGCCCGTTGAAACAAGCCTTTTAAAGCCAAGTCCGCCATATTGCCTTGTTAAGGAAATTTTCTCCCAGGCCATTGGATGGCAATTTTTCCTTCCTTTTGTGCTACCCCAAATAAAATTTTGTTGAGCACGTTCAATGTCTGCATAGATGCTGACAGGGAGTTGTGCCACTTGCATAGGATATATAGGGATTGTGCCAAGAACTAATCTTGCAAGAGTGATTCTCTCGGCTGTTGATAAGCTATTTATTTTCCATGTTGCGAGTTTGCTCTTGACTCGTTCCACAATATATTGAAAAGTCTCATTGTTCTTCCTCTTTCTAGTCAATCGGAAGCCCAGATAAGACCCTATCTCACTCGTTATTTTCATCCCTGAAATGTCTTTAATTTTCCCTTTCAATAAAGCAGCAACCTTTGGAGAAAAGAAAATTGATGATTTGTTCACATTAATTTTCTCCCCCGAGATACTACAAAACTGATTGAGAGTCTCCATCATGCACAATGCTTGTGCCTCTGATGCTTCTCCAAAGAGTAGTAGGTCGTCAGCAAACATCAAGTGTGAAACTGCAAGACGTTCCTTGGTTACAAAAATTGGTTTCCATCTATGAGCTCCTAGAGCATCACTAATAAGATGAGACAGCCTATCCATGCATAAAACGAATATGAATGAGAATATTGGATCTCCTTGTCACAGGCCCCTCTTTGGATGGAAGAACTCAGTGGTTGCGCCATTCCATAACACATTGTAAGATGTGCTTGTGATACAATTCATGATAAGTGAAATGAACTTACTATCAAAACCTGCATCACATAGAGTCTAATTTAAGAAACTCCATTTTACCTTATCAAAGGCTTTTTCAAGGCCAATCTTCATAGCCATCATACCACGTCTGCCTCTTGCCTTCTTCATTTTGTAGAGGATTTCCTGCCCCACTATTATGTTGTCTTGTATGTGTCTACCTGGAATGAAACTACCTTGGAAGGGAGAAATCAACTCATCCATAATACCTCGTAACCGCTGGGATAATATTTTTGCAATGCATTTATATTGCACTGTGCATAGGGAAATTAGCTTGTAGTGCCCAACATTTTGTGGCTTATCTCTTTTGGGAATAAGAGAGATAAGTGTTCTATTAGCGTTGGCAAGGTCTACTTTGTCTTCGAAAATTCTTTAATAAATTGACATAGTTCCAGTCTTACCAGATCCCATTTTTTCTGGAAAAAGATTGGAGGAAACACATCAACTCCTAGTGCCTTGTAGGGACCCATACTTTTAACAACTTTATGAATTTCCTTGTCAGATGGAGTATTAGCCAAGGATGAGAGGCGAGAGAGTTCAACAGTAGGAAAGTTGCTAACCGATTGGATGCCAACCGCAATCTGATCATTATCATCAAACAAAGCTTTAAAAAAGTTAACAACATGGTTTTTGATTTCAAGCTCATCCTCCAACCATGTGTTGGAATCATTTTGTAGACAAGTTACTATGTTATGATGTCTTCGAATGCTAGTCTTGAGGTGATAATATTCTGTATTTCTATCGCCCTTAACTATCCATTCAGACCTTGATTTTTGGAACCATTTGATCTCTCCCAATTTAGATATTTCTTCCAGCTGAATTTGTAGATGCTCTTCCAGATTATTCAAATAATTAGAGTAAGGGTAGGCTGTAGATCTCTAGATACCATTTAACCTTGCTAGAATTTCTTTTTTCTTCTTTTCAACTGCTCCAAATATGTTTTCATTCCATATTTGAACGCCCAGCTTGACTTTTTCAAGATTCGAGTCTAGATCGCCATTATTGTGCCATTGGGAGGACATAAAATTCTTGAAATCATCATGCGCCAACCACATAGCTTCAAAATGGAAGGGTCTTAGCTAAGATCTATCAGATACGACACCCAATTTCAGAGTGAGAGGGTTATGATAAGAGAACCTTGTTCTTGGCAGGACTTAAACAGAGTAATTCGATAAATAGGATAGGAATTTGTTATTTACCAAAAAACTCCATCCAATCGTTCAAATAGTCTAGCGCAACCCCTTAAGCGTGGACCTTTCCAGGTGAAAAAAGGACCTGAAGCTCCAATATCTGATAGATCACAGCCGTAGACTTTGTTTTGGAACCAAGAGACTCTCTGAGTATTACAATTACCTCCACCGATTCTTTCCGAGGATCTCAAAATATCATTGAAATCTCCGAAGACAGCCCATAGAGATTTATAATTACTTGCGATGAGATGGATTTTCTCCCAAAAAAATTGACATGTTATGTGAATGAGGAAGAACATATACAGGAGTAAGAAGAAAATGAAGGGTACTTGAAATGGAACACTGTAGATGTAGAAACTATCAATCCACCTCCAGAACTGATACTTGAATTGCGTTGCTATTCCAGATCACGACTAGACCCTCAGACCTGCCAATGCCTGGGGAAGATTGAATTCTGTTGTATCCAATTGAAGAATCGGATAGTTGGTGTTCCTCATCGCAACGTGTATCTGCTAAGATGAGCATAATTGGCTTGGAGCCATTTAGGATTGCTTTAAGGTTTCTGAGAAGGCCCGATCCATATGAGGCTCTATTATTCCAATAAAATTTTTTATCCATATAAAACCTATTTGGGTAAGCAAGCAAGCCCAACAGTGAGTCAAACTTAGGACTCAGGGACCATGGAAACATCCACCTCACTGTTCTGCGTGATGGGAAGCTCGTCATCAATCATTGGGCTCAAGGGAGTTAGCCCAATTTCATTGTCGCAGGATCATCCTTCTCAATTAGCTTTTCTCCTGGGTCATGCAGGATCATGATTGGGTTAATGGTTTGCAGCAAGCGACTTTCTTCAGCCCAAGTAGCATTACCTTAGCCCATTGGTTGCTCAGTATCAATATCCCCATGGTAATCATTAGAATTTCTTTTCCCATTTTCGAATCCTTCTCTTCCACGTCCCTTGTCCTTTTTTTTTTTTTGCTTTCTTGATCCTCTACTGTACTGGCTTAGTTAGTGCGCGTGCCTCCACCTCCATAACTGTCTCATTCTTTTTGCTTTGTCTCAAGCCACTATTCCTTTTATGCAATTCATCCTTATTCGCACCAGACGAAAATTGCTTCCTATGCTGTAAGGGACCTAAAACAGGGACCACGTCCTCTTGCGCAAACTTAACATTAGGAACGTCATTAGCAACATGATCATTTGCTAAAATGCCAAATCTGGACCCCATCTTTTGATTAATTACTGAGGATGTCAGTTTATCCTTAGCTTTCTTTTACCGGTGAGATTTTTGCACTATCCTCCATTGATCCGGCTTATTTTGATTCTTCCTTTGTTCTTCATCTTTGGCGATTGACTCGTTTGGAGCATCCTGCCTCTCTTCGCCATTACGAGGTTCCTGAGGGCAAGTTTCATGTCTGTGGCCATAGTTTCCGCAGTTGGTGCATAGAAGGGCAAGTTTCACCATCTATACAGAAACCTTGCATTAATTGTTTACCCAATTCAACCAAAACTCAAATTCTTGCAAAATGTCCTCTGAGTTGACATGAAGTGTTCATATCAACTTTGATGGTTTGTCCAATTCTAGTGTTCATGTCAACTTTGATGGTTTGTCCAATTCTATTGCCTATCACCGTTAGAGCTTCCTCATCCTAGTATTCCAAAGGTATCTTTGGGAGCCTTACCCACACCGTGGCTTTATCGACAGTGGCATTATCTACTTTGAAATTAGCCTCCCATGGCTTAACATTCAGATAATGATCGTATATCATCCATGGTTCGTCAGTGAGCGCGTTGGAATAATCGTCGTTATTAGTAAACTTTACTATGAAATAACCATGACCAGTGTTGATTAAGGTGATAACCCCTTTTTTCGCCCACATGGTCTGCAGTCTCTTCTCTAGAGCCTTGAATCCAATGCTTCGGCCCAGAAGTTTGACAATGTCTACCTTGCTCCAAGTGTTTGCACAGGAGATTTTTCAACTTCTTTGAGAAACTGAAGGTATATCTTATAGTTAAAACACTTGAAATCCTGGTCAGAGGGGTCTAGAGATTTCTCTGATATTGTGTCGTCTGAGAGAGGGTCCACTCCCTGGTCGAGTTCACATATGGTGTTTATAGCTTATGTGCTTATTACATGCTTATACCTCAAATTGAGGTATAAGCATGTAATTTTTTATTTTTATTTTATATATATTATATTTATTTATATTTAAATTATATGTTGCTTTCGAAATTTTTTTTTTGTGCACCCGATCTTAAATTAATTAATTTCTAGTATCGCATTAAAAAATATTTATCTGTAACACCCAAAGTATCATGGAAACTAATTAATTTGAGATCTTCAAAAAAAATTTCCAGAAAAAATAATTTAAATATAAATACATAATTTAAATATAAATAAATACAATATATAAAAATAAAAAATTACATGCTTATACCTCAATTTGAGATATAAGCATGTAATAAGCACCATATGTGGACTTCCATAGGGTCTAGAGGTCTCTCCTACTTTAGGCCATTGGTTCAGCGGTATGGAATCGTCAAATCTCGGTGATTCATTTCTAATCTTTTTTGAACTCCTCCTTAGCAGATCGTCTTCTTCCATCGTCGAGGTTGGCACTGGTTGAGCTTTCCGGTCAGAGAGCACTATCTCCATTTTTTTAATCCAAGCAGGGTGATTTTTAACATGTTATAAATGAGTTGTTAAATATTGGCTAAATACACAAATTGGGCTGTAAGTTAAAAATGGAGCCGACTCATATTGGGCCTATTGATTATGAGTGGCCCAAACAATTACAATACGATACCCCAAACACGCGGGGCCGGGAAATCTGTATATTCAAATGCAAAATATTCAAATGCAAAACTTCCTTTCTTGTTTTCGCGGTTTCTTCTGAATAATGAAGCAAGTGTTGGAGAAATACAAGCAAAGCATGGAATTGGATCCTCCCCAACCAGCGATCACTTCAAGAATCTCTCATTTTCTTTTTCACAACAAGCTTACCTCTTCCATCGTACGTGATTAAATAATTGCCATCTTTCATTTCTCCTTCATGTTTCCCTAGTACTCTCTGCTCTGCTTGTACGTTCAATTTATTGTCAACTTCTCGTTGTTTTGCTTTGGAATTTTCGTCACGCGCATTCGTATGAACTTCGAAGCCCTTATCCTTCTTAAGAATTGAACCTCAACACATTAACCTTGCATCTGAATTCTTTAGTTGCGAGTAATGTTGCCTAGCAGTAGTGAGATAAATTTTGTTCCCTTAAATCCTCAATCTGATTTCTGGCTTTCTGCTACTGATTTTAATTATTGGATAACTGTGCGTGAAATGTATATTTGCAGTATTCTCGCGGTTAAAGAACGCGATCTGGTCACTGATGAAAGTGAAAGACAAGGATATAGTCATAGCAAGAGGCGCCGGAGAAGAATCTCCGGGAGTACGGAAACATGGGCTTGATGGATTTAGCGATAGCAGGATTAAAATTCTTCATCCACCCATTGAAACAACTTGGGAGCTACCCTCAATGAAAGAGAAGAAGGCTTCTTCTTCATCATCGGTCAAGTCAGTGCTGGCTTACTCGCTAAAGAAACTTCGGAGGAGTAAAAGCATGCAAATGATTTTAGAAGGACCTCGCGATTTCAAAGATGAACAAATTGTTGACTCTTTCCGCGAAATGCTTTTTGTCGAAGGTCTCTTACCTCCAATGCACAACGATTATCATACACTTTTACGGTTTGTCATCTGACTAATCATGTTTTTTCATAGGGAAAATTTAGGTTAAGAAAATGTCAAAAAAATCTTAAAGAAAATTCTGATATAAAAAAGGAACCAAAGAGTTCTTAAAAGCCACATATGAGATGAAATAGTAAATGTTTGAACAAGTTGTTAATGAAATCTTTTTTGGGATAAGATGTTGTCACTACCAATTTTATATTACTACGTCATTACCATTTTTTCACCGTTAGATCAGAATGGAGAGAAAAATGATAAAGGTAGATGAGATTATGATCTATCAGTGAAAAAGTGGTAGTGACAATATCCTATTCCATCTTTTTTATATCAGAATTTTTTCTAGGAGTTTTTTGATAATTTTTTGGTCCCTTGACCTTAAAGGGATTTTTCCTTTTTTTATATGACAGAGTAGCTTTTCATTTTGTTGGTGCATGTGTTTGATATTAATTACCTTTGATTTAAGGTTTTTGCGCATGAGGGATTACGATATTTTGAAAGCCAAAGAAATGTTTCTGAATTTTCTGCAATGGCGGGAGGAGTTTCGAGTAGATATGCTTCCTAAGGTGAATATATGAACGTAGACATTTTCTTGTGAGATGATGTATTCTTTTTCGTAGAATGAAAAAAATTCCTTTCATTTCCTGGACGACAAGGAAAACCATCCTGATTGAGAACGGGAAGGACTTATGCCAGGCCAGCCAAATAATTTTTCCCCCCTTTAAAAAGACTTTTGTTTTAATTGGCACATGCTGCTTATCACTTATAAGTGGTTTTTAGTTTCATATGGCACTGTTTAAATTACATCTGGTAAGGCTCTGGATTTGATTCTCTCCTGGATATAATCAGGAATTCAAATTCACGGAGTACACAGAAGTAAAGAAATGTTATCCTAATGGGTACCATGGAGTTGACAGACATGGAAGACCACTGTATATCGAAAGAATTGGGATGATAGACCTTAAGAGACTGCTGGAAGTGACCACAATTGAAAGATTTATCAAATATCATGTGTCAGAGCAAGAGAAAACACTAAATGTAAGGTATCCTGCATGTTCACTCGCAGCTCAAAGGCATATTGCATCCACCACTACTATCTTAGTTGTAAATGGAGTGGTAAGCACATTAATCATTATTAATTGACAATGCGTTTCTGGGCTTGGTTAGTATTTTGTCTGTCAATTGTCATGGTTCTTTTCTAACGGCTTTTGAATTTTAATGTTTCTTTTGTTGTCAGGGAATGTCTAATTTCTCCAAGCCTGCTAGATATCTCTTTACAGAAATTCAGAAGATTGATAGCAATTACTATCCTGAGGTATCTACATGACATTTAAATTCATTGTATCAAGATCGATTAAACGCTCGAAGCGAAGTTGAACCAATGTTGGCCAGAGCTGATTACATGTTGATTTACGAACATTTAATTGAGTTGAGTTAATTAACATAAGTTGATGAGGTTCTGTTGCAGACACTAAATCGGATGTATATCATCAATGCGGGATCTGGGTTTAGGATGCTGTGGAAAGCAGTGAAAGCCTTTCTAGATGTTCGCACCCTCACAAAAATTCAAGTATGGATCATTATTTGCCGTGAAACTTCATCCTCAATTCTTTATTCATCTTTTTGTATCACTGTATAGCCTGTATATAAGCATGCGAGATTACTGTTTCAGGTATTGGGTGCTAATTATCTGCATGTTCTGCTTGAGGATATCGATCCAAGGTAAGAAGAAATTGCCTTGGCTTGTTTTATAACTTGACATGATTTGTCATTTGTTGAGATGATACAGTTTGTTGATGAAGTTGCTAATGGTAGTGGACGCTATTATGTAGTTTTGCACACGATAAGGCTTTGACTTCGAACATTTTTGTCGTCTGATTTCTGCAGTAATTTGCCAGATTTTCTGGGTGGGCAGTGCTCGTGTTCTGACTCTGGAGGTTGCATGATGAGCGATAAAGGGCCGTGGAATGATACAGAAATACTAGAAATGATTCAGGTCATTATTTTCGCTCCGAGGGTCCTTGTAACTTCTGAGCGCTAATTTCTTTATTTTTACCATTTGTCATGAAGATTTAATTGAGAGGGGAATCTTCATTTAACTTTGCAGGCAATTTCATTGAGAGGAGAGATCAATGATAGTATTGCTTCAGAGGAATCGTTGACGCCCAACAAGGCATGGATGATTCATCTTTGAATGTCATAAAATCTTTGTTGCTTACTACTAAATGGGCTGTGATCTTTGATGAAACCCAGGTTGACAATGATTTCGGAAATGAAGATGACGTTTCTGGAAAGGCTATGGGACCAGAGATGGCTTGTAAAGAGGCATTGAGGAAAATTGATGGGCTAGAAGCTGCTCTTGGAGGTGTCTCTTATGTGAGTCATGCTTTAAACGTTGCCTTTTCTCGAAAACAAAGCATCCCGAAAGACTAACATATTTTTATTTTTTGCAGAAGATGAAGACGCTTGAAACCGCAATTGAAGGCGCCAGGATGGTAATCTTACAGACCCTATCAATGTGAAATGACCTTTGTTTTATTTTGTTCATGTGTTTTTCCTTTTGTAGGCCTTGAGAGAACTTGAACAGCAAATAGAGAAGTCGACAAAGTGAAATAAATGGCTAGTGAGTGCCCCTGCCAAAATGAGTCAAAAAAAAAAAAAAAAAAAAATAAAAAGGTCAATTTATTCTTTTCCGCCCAAGTGGAATAACGTGTACAAGACTAAACCTTCCTCATACCGACTCAATCGAAGTATAATTGTTCAGAAGAACAAATAAGTTTATTTAATTGAAGGAAAAAATTTCTTGGTGATACCATTGCTGATTGATAGGAGTCGTCTTTCATCTTGCGGCTTTTGATAAAAAATCATATTATGTTATTGAATGGACTCATCCGTTCACACAGGTTTAACTTATGTTGTTCTAAGAGTCCCATGGCATGGATTCTTCTTACTCGGGTAGATAATACCATACCGTGCACTTGGAATGACATAAAAGCACATTAAGAACTTGATTTCGCTCCTCTCCTGTCGTCGAAGGTAACCCCAAAAGTTCATTCCATTTAAAGTTTGACATAATAACCAGAAAAGAGTCGGGGTGAATAATTTGACGAGTTTTAAACACTGCGCATAGCACCATAAGACAACCTGAAGTTCAAAAAAACATTTTTTTTTTTGAAAAAAAAAAAAAAAACGCTGCGCCATATGACTATGCAGACAAACAAACAGAGATAATCATCATTTTTAGTCGAAAGAGGGGGGAAGAGAAAAGGAGGGGAGAAAACCCTGCAAATAACACTTACTTGGTCGAGCAACTTTGCTCCAAAAACAGGGAACGACGACTGTCACGGTTGCGCTTAAATAGTTTGAAGCCTCCTACGCACAGAAGGTCGTAAAAAATGATGTAATGTGCGGTTTTATGGCACCGCACCGAATGCTATTCCAAATTGTACATTATGCCTCTTTGGGTTCCCCAGCCAGGGACATTGTGTATCCTCTTTTAATAGAGGCAGTCACTGATATATTCTAATAACTGGTATTCCTTCTAAGTTCTAAGCGTTAATAAATGCCACAATTAGTTAAAAAAGTGAGAGAAAATCGAAAGGTTAATCGGATGGTGAGACTGAGAATGATTGCAGAGTAGGCGATAGATTATAGCCAAGATCACTTGAGAAAACAAATCTACCAAGAATACCCACCGAAGGCAGAGGAACCCATGACAGGGGCCTCTCGGGACGCTCGTTACAGTTGTGTCTTCCCCAAATTTCCCTTAATTTTCTTTTCCTATTTATGCATTCGTTTCATGCTCGTCCTTTCAACAGGCCACAGTAGCAGAATAGAACATTAAGGGAAACCATACAACGTCTTCTATTTTCAACTGAATTAATTACAACCTTGTTCACTCACAGCCCTAGCACGGAGACATAAAGCCGACGATACGGTCAAAACACACTGTGAATAAAACAATATCTATTCCATTCTAAAAGATAAACAGTTTACAACCAGCAGCAAAACGCTCTGTTCTGGACACACACACAGATAGAAAACTGACTCAAGCACCGAAATTACAACCCATTAATACTCACTTAACACCCCCCTCAAGTTGGGGGCTATAAACATTTATAGTTCCTAACTTGCCCATAATACTAACATGACTCTCTTTGCTAAGTCTCTTGGTAAGAATATTTGCCTGTTGTTCTTTACTTTGAACATGTTGTACTTGTAGTTTTTCCCTCAAATGACGATCTATCTCTATATGCTTAGTTCTCTCACGAAATAACAAATTACTAGCTATGTGGATCACGGCTTTCCTGTCACAAAAGACTTGTACAGGTTCCAATCGTCTTATATTTAAGTCGTGCAACATTCTGGTAACCCACACAACATCTGATACTACCGTTCTAAGGTTAGGAGGACGCAGTCTGTAATCTGGGCCCCTTGAAGTTGAGCATTGAACCAATCGAACGAAAAAAAAATACCACGTGCCCCTCCAAGGCTCTGGTACCATGTGAATAGAACAATATATATTCCATTCTAAAAGATAGACAGTTTACAGCCAGCAGCAAAACACTCTGTTCTGGACACACATATATATGAATATAGCAAACTGACTCAAGCACCGACAGTACAACCCACTAATAATTCCATATACACATATATATCGCATAATATGACTCACTTAACACACAAACATGACACACAACGGTACCTTAAACAGAAAAGACTCTGCAATACTTGGTGAATTGTGCATTGCGAGGGAGTCAGTTTATTATAACCTTGAAAAAGTCCTCTTGTTCTTCCTCCTTGACTTTGGGAATCTTAATCTTGAGTACTCCATTCTTCATAACAGCCTTGATGGAATCCATCTTGTATAACTTGGGCGGAATATAAACTTGGCTGTAGAAACTCCTAACGTCATCCTCCTCATCTTTTGATTCCTCGCCTCATATTCTGCTCCACTGAAATCTTGAACTCTTCCTTGTCAAACCCTGGTATGGGAATTCGCAAGATCACAGCATTCTCGTCCTCCTTCACATCCCATTCTTTCCTTGAATCCACTCCAATGCCGTAAGCCTCCGCCAACAGCAGATTGTCCATCATTAGATCCATAACGTTCAGCATCTGAGAGGTGTTTTTGCCACTGTATGTAACATAAAGGAACCTGTCTTCATCCTTCTTCTCATCATATATAGCAGACATAGTTGCATCTGAAAGGTTGATGTCAAAGAATCCTATTCAGGATTAGATGACTAAAGCATTATGTTGCAATAAGGGAAGAATCATGTAATTTGCCAAATCGATTACCAGTTGGGAGGAGGACATTGTCCATAAGTATAACAATGGGCTTTTCTGCACTTAACCCGATCTTTTTACAGATGACACAGCCAAACTGTTCAACTGTCATTTCACCACGGACAAGGTACCACCTGCAATATTATTCCATCAGTTTGAAATGCTACTTGGAAAAGGCTACACTGGACAAGAATAGCATCATTTCTACCTTAAAATCTACAATTTTCTATATAATAGAAGCAACAATTGTCCAGCCATCATCATCAAGTAATGAAAGAGCCAAATGCAAATAAATTGTCAGCATTCTTTTCGTAAAAGAAAAATGGTAGTTTAATTGCGCTTTACCATTGCTGATTTCATGTCTTTATAAGAAATGGAGCGTACACTACACACAATAGAACCAGCAAATTTAGCCTCAATTTCCCAGGAAGTCACGAATTGAGATTTGGGCATTACTGATATCAGATAATCTTCTAATTATAGTGAATAGTCCTGGACTAAAGCCAGAACAGCTCTTTATATTCAAGTCATTATTTGCTGCAAACTTATGGTGTTAAATACCAAAGCCTTTAGTAGATGAGCAAGACAGAGAACAAGAGAGAAATGCCTGAATTCAAAGTCAAGATCTTTCACAATCCACTTTCCTAAACCAGCAGCTTCCCTCTTAACATTAATATGCTCTAGTTTAGAAACAAATAATGTCAATTTCACTATTAAAATTTACTTTTTGAAAACAGAGGCCCCAAGGCAGGAAATAAAATAAATAAGCAAAGTGCCAATCTTACTTCTTCTTGTCAATACTTGGGATATCGCTCCTTTCTTCCTTCTCCACAATCATCTTCAGGCACATCCAAAGACAGGTAAGCATAAAGGTAGAAAAGTCAAAAGTATAATGGCAATGGCATTCCAATTGAAGCAGGAGAAGAAGCAAGCAACAAGTCAAACCATAAATTTATCCACAACATCCTTGGCAATGTATGTTTCTGCAGGAGCCTCAAATTAAACTTTAAACTATCTCTAAAAACAGATTGTGATTTCAGAAAAATGAAAACGAAAGCCATGAATATTTTATGAATATAAGAGAACAAAATAATATAAAATACTAAAACAGTGAATTTATCAACATTAACCAAGTTTCTGCTTATCAAAAGGTTGTTATTTTGTCACCAAAGGTTGGCTTACAGGTAGGATTGAGTTTCCTTGACCATTGGGCGCTTACCTCGAATCCTCACTGATTCTATATGTTGGCGTTCTACCAATTGGGATATGACTGTCTTAGACCTATCTATATACTTTTCAACAATAAAAGTTAATCTATTGTCCAATGAAGAATCCAGGATTCAATATTCTATACACTTCTGATCCAAACTTCAAGTGCTGTTCAGCAGTGTGTATACCACCAAATCATGACGTGAAAAAGAAAATAGACAAACAGACAAATAAATTTGAAGACACCAAACCAGATTCAGAGAAGACAGCCATAACTATAGAAAGCATCGGCTCTTACATCGGGAAAAACAGATAACAGAACAATAATGCTTAAACTACAGATGTATTTTTTATCATAGATGGAGATATCATCACTAAGAGATAAAAATAAAAAATAAAAAAATAACAAGTTCTCAGTTCTTACAGGGATCCTGTCTGGGTATTGATCTCTAAGCCTAGCAGCCTCAGCTATTCTCTTCTCTGACAAAAGAAATCATTCATTTCTATGTTTCTCAGCTTCCCAAACACACCAAATTAATTAACAGGAGAATTTCAAATAAAAACAAGTATATACCAAGATCATACTCCTGCTTGAAGTAACTCTTAGCCATTCCTCCTGAAATCAGTACAATAAAATTCAAGTTATCTGATAAAGGTGTAACTAATCTGTCACGCAAAAACAAGACACGCGATCTCTCAAAATAAATAAATCCTGATAGTCTAGCAGATATGGTGTAGTTGAAAGTCAACATACAAGAATTGCTTAACCCATACCAAGAACATAAATATATACAAACAATAAGGCGCGAATATAACCCACGACTCGAAATAAATCAAAGCTTATAATTAGACTAATACTCGGTACAAAAAAATCAAAATAAAATAAAAAAGCCCTAAGTTTCAAAGAATCATCCTCGTTGATCTTTTATGAAATTTCCAGCATAATTCACAGATAACAAAATTCTGGAATGGAGGAAAAGCTCCAATTTGACTTTAATGACTTTACCGGTAATCTTCCCTCAAAAAACAGAGAGGGAGAGAGAGAGAGAGAGGCGGCTCGTCAATCAAATCGGACCAAACAATCAATCTCTATACCTGAACAAAGAATTCTACTCAAGAAATTAAGAAGTTAATACCAGAACTCAACCTTGTGAAGACGACAGAGATAGAGAAGTGGTGCCGCGCAGAAGATCAGAAGTCGCTTCTCCCTGCTGACATGACAGTTGAAAAGTTAGTGCGCCTCATCCGCAATAGCATCAAGTTAAGTGCAGAAAAGGCCATTTTTATATTTGTGGACAATGTCCTCCTCCCAACAGGTAATCTTTTTGGCAAATTACATGATTCTTCCCTTATTGCAACATAATGCTTTAGTCATCTAATCCTGAATAGCATTATATAACATCAACCTTTCAGATGCAACTATGCCTGCTATATATGATGAGAAGAAGGATGAAGACGGGTTCCTTTATGTTACATACAGTGGCGTAAACACCTCTCAGATGCTGAAAGTTATGGATCTAATTGTGAACATCCCGTTTCTGGCGGCGTCTGACGGCATTGGAGTGGATGCAAGGATTGGATGGCATGTGAAGGAGGATGAGAATGCTCTGAACTTGCGAATTCCTTTACCCGGGTTTGACAAGGAAGACGTCAAGGTTTGGGTGGAACGGAATATGCTAGTTGTGAAAGGTGAGGGAGGCAAGGAATAAGAAGATGAGGAGGATGACGTTAGGAGCAGTTTCTACAGCCGACTCGATATTCCGCCCAAGTTATACAAGGAGGATTCCATCAAGGCTGAAATGAAGAATGGAGTGCTCAAGATGAAGATTCCCAAAGTCAGGGAGGAAGAAAAAGAGGGCGTTTTCCAGGTTAAGAAGTGACTCCCTCGCAACGCACAATTCGCCAAGTATTGCAGAGTCTTTTCTGTTTAAGGTACCGTCGTGTGTGTGTTACGGTTGAGCAAGAAACCCATAATCCGGTGAGCCGTCCATAACCTAGTGTAACCGGGCCAATTTGTACCGCCAAAAAGATCGATAATGGGTTGGCTTACCCACCCATTTAAAAATTAAATGAGTGGGTTATGGCCACAAGACACACCTTTCGGTTATCCATAATTCATTTAGTGTATATATATTTTTTATTAACTACTTTAAACTTAATATTTTATCGCTCTTCCTCAAGTGAATCTGAAGATGATAATGAAGACTAAACACGCAGATTCAATGGAGACGCCATTTTTTTAATCTTTGAACTTTAGTTGTAATGCTTTAATTTAAAAGTTGGAATTTTAACATCAAAATTATGTTATTATGATACTTGCCTAAATTTAGGTTCTTGTGTGAATTATTATTTTGAATTTTGAAGATTCATATTTCATAATTTAGAATGATGAATTTGGATTTATGTTTAATGCTTATGTATGTTTTTTTTTCTAAAAAATATAAGTCAAATATAAATGGGTTACCCAAAACCTGATGAAATCCGCCCATTTATATGTTAGCCTATTTACACGGGCTTAAATGAGTTGAGGTATGTGTATAGGCTAACCCATACCCATTTAAAATTAAATGGGTGGGCTATGGGTTAGAGCATGGGCTGCCCAACCCGCCCATTCTCTGCCCTAGTATGTGTGTTTTTTTTTGTCAACACTGTTGTGTGTGTTAGGTGAGTCATCTTATGAGATATACATGTGTGTTCGGAATAATTAGTGGGTTGTAATTAGAGCTGGGAAATCGGGCCAAAGCTCACCGGGGCCGACTTTGTTTAAGTCTCAGCGCCCAAGGTTCGGGGTTGAAAAATAGGTCGAAATTTGAAACGCCTATATATGCCTTAGGCTTAATTTCGACCGCCGGCATTTCAGAGCGTTTTAATCGTTTTTTTTATAAAAAAATTTAATTACTTAAACTTCCACTTAATGAATGAATGTGTTTATTTGTAATTACTTAGATTTTTATAGTTTAAACTATAACCTTTTTTTATGTTTATTATTATTATGTATTAAAACACATAATTAGTTATTATAAATTTTAAAGAATGGATGTTTTCATATTAAATAAACACTTACTTTGGCATTACAATATTATATAAGTAATAAATTATAAATATATTTTGTGTAAAATAAGTATAATTATTTTTACCTATCAAGAAAATCACGCATTTAAGGAATCCAGACACACACAAAATTACGAGAGGGAAAAGCGTTTTTGTTGTGGCTTATACATAAAACAATTCCTTTGTTTAATATTTTTTGAAAAAGAAGAAGAAAAAAACATATTCTTTGTGTTTATTTGTTTTTTATTACGAATTAATGGATGTGTTTATTTGTTGAATGATTTATATTGATTAGATATTAATGTTGATAACATTTATTTGAGAGATTAGAACTTTAATGATTGCAATTTACTAATTATATTTCTTTGAAAAAAATCAAAGGAAAAATAGTTAAAATTTGGAATAGTAATTTTCAGGCCCTATATGGTCGGCCCTGGCCTTGGTACTATCGGGCCGGGCTTTGAAAAACAGATATTTTCTTTACCTCAGGCCCTGTAGGGCCGGCCCTGTTAGGCCCTGACTCTGTAGGGCCAGGCTCTGTCGGGCCGGGTCGGACCTGATTCCCAGCTCTAGTTGTAATGTCGTGCTTGAGTCAGTGTGCTATATGTCTGTCCAGAACAGGGAATTAGATCCTCTCCTCATCAAACATTCTACTCATCCCTCTTCATCCAATCACAACCTTTGATTTCTCTCATCAACAAATTTAGATTGTTGATTTGAATTAATCTTGACTGTCTCATCCTGAAGTACTTTTTAATATCAGTCAGTATTTTGAAATATTTTTTCAAGATCCTAAAATTTAGAATCTTGAAAAAATATTTTACTGTACTGACTTGTACTAAAAAAATACTTTAAGATACTGACTGGTACTAAAAAAATATTTCAGGATTTTAAAAAATTATTTTAGGATCTTAAAAAAATATTTTAGGATACTGACCGGTACTAAAAATATATTTTAAGATACTGATTGATACCAAAAAATGAGCGAGAAGGAGGGATGTGGAGAAACCTGTAAAGGAGAGAAATCGGACCGACATCTTCCTTGTCAAACCCGTGTAAAGGAATTCGCAAAGAAAGAATTCACACTCAGAGAATTGAATTGGCAGAGGTAAGAAATCCTCAGGCCATGGTGATCTTTATATAGCAAATAATCTAACAGAAATCGTACATAAATTGGTTACAGAGTACTACGGAAATATACAAAACCGAAGAGAGAGAATGAGTGCTACAAGCAAAGGTGGATCCTGTACAATATCCAGAGGAATATACAAAAGAATATGCTGATAGAATAAACACTAATTTAGATTATTAGCTTAATCTATTATTAGTTCTAACACTCCCCCTCAAATGAGAGGGTGTGGGACACAGACCAAGTTTGCTTCTTAGATAGGAGAATTGTGTGTGTGACAGGGCCTTTGTAAGACAGTCGGCTATTTGATATTGAGAAGGAACATAAGCAACTTTGACATCTCCAGCTAGCACCTGATCCCTTATAAAGTGCACATCTATATCTATGTGCTTGCTTCTTCCATGATGAACCGGATTTGATGCGAGAGCTTGAGCGCTTAGGTTGTCACACCACATAATAGAGGGTCGTTTGAGGAATAGACCAATCTCAGTAAGAAGAGTGTGTAGCCATTTGAGTTCTGCAGAACCATCAGCTAGTGCTCTGTATTCGGACTCTGAGCTTGCTCTAGACACCACCTTTTGTTTCTTGGATGACCAAGACACTAAGGTACCTCCCAAGTAAATGCAGAAACCAGCCACTGAGCGTCTGTCATCAATGTCGGTGGCCCAATCAGCATCAGTATAGGCCATGAGTTGGAGAGATCGAAAGGGTTTGAGGTGTAGGGCATAGTGATAGGTGCCTTTCAGGTATCTAAAGATCCGTTTTACCCCTTTAAAATGCTCATCAGTGGGACATGAAAGAAATTGGCTTAACTTGTTCACAGAATAAGCAATATCTGATCTAGTAGTGGTTACATATTGAAGGGATCCTATGGCTTGCCTATACAGTGAAGGATCAGCTAGGGGTATTCCATCAGAAACAGAGAATTGTCTCCCTGTTACCATAGGTGTTGGAACAGGGGCACAATCTGACATGTCGAATTTTTGTAATAAATCCATGATGTATTTGCCTTGATTAAGGTAGAGTCCAGTATTGTCCCTGAATACTTCCAGCCCTAGAAAATAAAACAGAGAACCCATATCTTTCAGAGAGTACACATTATTGAGATGAGCAATAAATTTTTGGATGTAGCTAGAACTACTCCCTGTAATCAATATGTCATCGACATATACCAGAACAAAAATAACAATTGACTGAGTCTTGAGAAAGAACAGTGACGTATCGCTCTTAGAGTTTTGAAATCCCCAGTGAACAAGAGTATGTCTTAGGCGATCGAACCAAGCACGTGGTGCTTGTTTGAGGCCATAGATGGCCTTGACTAGTTTGCACACATGATTAGGCTTATGAGGATCACAGAAACCAACCGGTTGACGCATATAAACATCTTCCTTAAGATAGCCATTTAAGAAGGCGTTATTGACATCTAGTTGCCTAATCGCCCAACCGAAAGTCACAGCCAGAGTGAGAACAGTGCGTACCGTAGTTGGCTTAACCACTGGGCTGAATGTTTCGAAATAGTCTATTCCAGGAGCCTGTTGAAACCCTTTTGCCACGAGACGAGCTTTGTGCTTAAGGATTGAGCCATCGACTCGATATTTCGTTTTGAAGATCCATCGACAATCGACGAGTTTTTGAGAGCGATGGTAAGGCACCAGATTCCAGGTGCGATTGCGAACAAGTGCGGTGTATTCTTCCTGCATCGCATGCTTCCATTGTGGAAGAGATAGAGCCTCAGCCGTGGTTTGAGGTGATGTTGCCTGAGATAGAGATGCCGGAGTTTCTGTATGAAGGAGGCCGACGAAAGGATGTCGGGGTTTGGTGATCCCGGCTTTTGCCCTAGTTACCATGCGATGGGTATTTGTCTGAGGTGGAGTCGGGTTAGATTCTGATGGAGTGTGGGCCTCGGGTTGGGCCTGGAGAGAAAGGGTGTCTGGACTACTCGATGGAGAACTGAGTGCTTCAATTGGACTTGAAGTCGTTGGTTCTGTAGACGATAATGAACTGGAATCCATGTCCGATGGGCTAGACGGTGGACTTGGTGGCGGATCAATTAACAGTGAGAGATCTGTTAATTGATCTGTATTATTTGTTGAGGACGAATGAGAGACTTTTCCTGGAAATAAACCTGAAACATAGGGAAAAATAGAACTATCAAATACAACATGCCTGGAGACGTATATCCGACCTGAGGGACTGAGACATTTATATCCCTTTTGCTGTGAGGAAGGTCCAAGATAGACGCACTGTTGACTGTGGTACTGCAATTTATGAGCATTATAGGGTCTTAAATACGGGTAGCATGCGCAGCCAAAGGTTTTCAAACCTTGATAGTCAGGTTCTGTTTTGTAGAAACAAAACAGAGGTGATATATTTCCAATCACTGATGTTGGGAGTCGGTTGATAAGAAACACAGCCATTTGGAAAGCTTCAGTCCAGTATTTAAGAGGTAGTCGTGCTTGTGCTAACAATGTTAAACCCATCTCCACTATGTGTCGGTGTTTTCTCTCAGCTCTTCCATTTTGGGAAGAGGTGTAGGGACATGTGTATCTGATGCGAATTCCAGCCTTATCAGTAATGGGAACAAAAGGTTTATACTCAGCTCCATTGTCACATTGAAGCATTTTAATTGTTGTATTAAAATGATTTTCAGCATAGCTTCGAAAGTGATTAAAGGCATTAACAGCTTCTCCCTTGTGTTTAAGGGGATATAACCAGGTGTATCTACTGAAGTCATCAACGAAGTTGATGTAATAGCGGTAACCATGCACTGAGGGAATTGGGGATGGACCCCAGAGGTCACTGTGAATAAGCTCAAGAGGTAAAGAAGCACGCGACTGTGAAATAGAGAAAGGCAAACGTTTGGATTTTCCACACTGACAGGCTGAACAAACGAAATTTTCATTCACTTTAATATCAACATTACAACTCTGCAAAATTTGCTTTAAGATTTTATGACTTGGATGTCCCAATCTATAATGCCACTGTAGGAGCAAATCATCATCCTTCTTAGACGCAGCTAACATGTTGATTGAAATAGGTGAGAATCCCTTACTCACGGGATACAGGCCCTGCTTTGCTGTTCCCTTCAGTAGTACTCGTCCTGTTGCCTTTTCCTTCACAATACAACCACCATTAGTAAAAATAATAGCCATTGGATTATCCTGAATTAGCCTATGAACACTGAGAAGGTTTTTAGCAGCAGATGGAACCAACAACACTTCTTTAAGCCTGAGGTTAGAATCTGAGCAGGGAAGAGAAGAAGAGCCTATACGGTCGATTTTGATTTTAGTACCAGTGCAGGTGTACAAGAATGTTTTACCTGCTGTAACAGTGGATTCGAGATGGGCTGGATTCGAGGTCACATGGTGGCTTGCCCCACTATCCATATACCACTCTGGGTCTGCTACAATGTCAGGTTCAGCGTAGTAAGCTTGTGGAGCAAAGCTTTGAGAGCCAGAGTCTCTAGATTCTTGTCTTTGAAAACATGTGTCAGTATAATGTCCATACCGACCAAAATAATCACAGTGTGGACGGCCAGTGCGATAACCTCCAGTTCGTCCACCTCTTGAACGTCGTCCTCGGAAATCACGGGAATAGCCTCGTCCAGAGCCACGAGCAGAGGAAAAGTGACGAGGGGCTGACGAGAAAGAACGATCAGGAGCAGAAGAACCACGATTCGCAAGATTAGCTGACGGTTGAAGAGTCAGTGAAGAAAAATGATTGAGTTGCTCCAAACGGCTTTCGAAAGCTAGCAGGGAAGCTTGAGTTCCAATCCATGTCAAACCAGCTTGATCGATTAACTTGACTACGATGGCATTGTATTCGCCATCAAGGCCATTCAGGGTGTGCAAGATGAGTTCGTCTATTGAGATAGGGGCTCCAGCGAGAACAAGTTGATCGGCAATGTTTTTCATTTTGGCTAGGTATTCGTCCATCTTTAGTCCATTTTTGCGTGTCTGATGCAATTCAGTTTGGTAAATCATGACACGTGACCTTGAGAATGCAGAGGTGAGAATGCGAGCACTGGTCCATAGATCAAGAGCAGTACGACAGTGGAGCAACTGGGCTCCAACCTCTTGGCTCATGGTATTGCGGAGCCATCCAACGAGCATACGATCCACAGCATACCATTCATCATATTCTGGGTTTGACCGTAAGGTCGATGAGCCAGAGGAAGCAGGGATCTGCTCAGGTGGAACAGTGCCTCGTCCATTGATGTGAGATTGAAGCTTGTTTCCTTCAATAAGAGGGAGAACAACAGATTCCCAAACCAAGAAATTCATTCTATCCAACTTGATAGATGTGGTTTGGCTAGAGGAATGGAATAGGGAATACTGTTTGGGAGACGACTGAGTTTCATCGGAAGTTTGAGTGGAATGCGACATAGCGGAAGATAGTGAACCTGGCTCTTGATACCAAGAAAGAATTCACACTCAGAGAATTGAATTGGCAGAGGTAAGAAATCCTCAGGCCATGGTGATCTTTATATAGAAAATAATCTAACAGAAATCGTACATAAATTGGTTACATAGTACTACGGAAATATACAAAACCGAAGAGAGAGAATGAGTGCTACAAGCAAAGGTGGATCCTGTACAATATCCAGAGGAATATACAAAAGAATATGCTGATAGAATAAACACTAATTTAGATTATTAGCTTAATCTATTATTAGTTCTAACACGCAAGTTCAGAGCATTCTCATCCTCCTTCACATGCCATCCAATCCTTGCATCCACTCCAATGCCGTCAGACGCCGCGTAAACGGGATGTTCACAATTAGATCCATAACTTTCAAAGCATCTCGAGAGGTGTTTACGCCACCGTATGTAACATAAAGGAACCCGTCTTCATCCTTCTTCTCATCATATATAGCAGGCATAGTTGCATCTGAAAGGTTGATGTTAAATAATGCTATTCAGGATTAGATGACTAAAGCATTATGTTGCAATAAAGGAAGAATCGTGTAATTTGCCAAAAAGATTACCTGTTGGGAGGAGGACATTGTCCACAAATATAAAAATGGCCTTTTCTGCACTTAACTTGATGCTATCGCGGATGAGGCGCACTAACTTTTCAACTGTCATGTCAGCAGGGAGAAGCTGCCAACTGCAATATTATTCCATCAGTTTCAAATGCTACTTGGAAAAGGCTACACTGGACAAGAATAGCACCATTTCTACCTTAAAATCTACAATTTGCTGTATAATAGAAGTAACAGTTGTCCAGCCATCATCATCAAGTAACGAAAGAGCCAAATGCAAATAAATTGTCAAAATTCTTATCGTAAAAGAAAGATGGTAGTTTAATTGCGCTTTACCAATGGCTGATTTCATGTCCTTATAAGAAATGGAGCGTACACACAATAGAACCAGAAATTTTAGCCTCAATTTCCCAGGACGTCACGAATTGGGATTTCGGCGTTACTGATATCAGATAATCTTCTAATTATAGTGAATAGTCAAGTCATTATTTGCTGCAAACTTATGGTGTTCAATACCAAAGCCTTTAGTAGATGAGCAAGACAGAGAGCAAGGGAGAAACGCCTGAATTCAAAGTCAAGATCTTTCTCAATCTACTTTCCTAAGCCAGCAGCTTCCCCCTTAACATTAATATGCTCTAGTTTAGAAACAAATAATGTCCATTTCGCCTTGGGATACTTGGGATATAAAATAAATAAGCAGAGTGCCAATCCTACTTCTTCTTGACGACGATACTTGGGATATCACTCCTTTCCGCCTTCTCCACAATCACCTTCAGGCATATCCAAAGACAGGAAAGCATAAAGGTAGACACGTTAAAAGTATAATGGAAATGGCATTCCAATTGAAGCAAGAGAAGAAGCAAGCAATAAGTCAAACCATAAATTTACCCACAACATCCTTGACAATGTACGTTTCTGCAGGAGCCTCAAATTAAACTTTAAACTATCTCCAAAAACAGATTGTGATTTCATAAAATTGAAAACTGAAAGCCATGAATATTTTATGAATACAAGAGAGCAAAATAATATAAAATACTAAAACAGTGAATTTATCAACATTAACCAAGTTTCTGCTCATCAAAAGGTTGTTATTTTGTCAACAAAGGTTGGCTTACAAGTAGGATTGAGTTTCCTTGACCATTCGGTCTTTACCTCGAATCCTCACTGATTCTATATGTTGGCGTTCCACCAATTATGGTATGCCTGTCTTAGACCTATCTATATACTTTTCAACAATAGAAGTTAATCTATTCTTCAATGAAGAATCCAGGATTCAATATTCTATATATTTCTGATCCAAACTTCGAGTGCTGTTCAGCAGTGTATACCACTAAATCATGACGTGAAAAAGAAAATAGACAAACAGACAAATAAATTTGAAGACACCAAACCACATTCAGACAAGACAGCCATAACTATTAAAAGCATCGGCTCGTACAATGGGCAAAACAGATAACAGAACAATAATGCTTAAACTACAGCTGTATTTTATTTCATAGATGGAGATATCATCACTAAGGGATAAATTTTTTTTACAAGTTCTCAGTTCTTACCGGGATCTTGTCTGGATATAGACCTCTGAGCCTAGCAGCCTCAGCCATTCTCTTCTCTGACAAAAGAAATCATTCATTTCTATGTTTCTCAGCTTCCCAAACACACCAAATTAATTAACAGGAGAATTTCAAATAAAAACAAGTATATACCAGGATCGTTCTCCTGTTTGAAGTTAATCTTAGCCATTCCTCCTGAAATCAGTACAATAAAATTCAAGTTATCTGATAAAGGTGTAACTAATCTGTCACGCAAAAACAAGACACACGATCTCTCAAAATAAATAAATCCTGATAGTCTAGCAGATATGGTGTAGTTGAAATTTCCAGCATACTTCACAGACAACAAAATTCTGGAATGGAGGAAAAGCTCCAATTTGACTTTAATGACTTCGCCGATAATCTTCCCTCAAAAAAAAAAAAAAAAAAAACACACACACACACACACACAGAGGCGGCTCGTCAATCAAATCGGACCAAACAATCAATCTTCTATACCTGAACAAAGAATTCTACGCAAGAAATTAAAAAACGTGAATTATAGAGAAATTAAGAAGTTAGTACGCTGAACTCAACCTTGTGAAGACAACACAGATAGAGAAGCGGTGCTGCGCTTTTTGATCAGAAGTCAGAACTCGTGACAAGCGGAGGTTTGCTTGGTGTTTTCGCGCTCAAAGTTTGCTTGGTGAACTTGAGATGTTTATCCTAACCATTATATTGCTTTCTTTAATTGTGATTTGCAGAGGGCTGGCTAAACTGGAATTTCACACATAATCCAGGGAAGAACAGTATTCAATCGGTGGCCATGGAACAAAATTTTCGTATTGTTTGTTGGCTCATATGGAAGGCACGTTGTAAGCGTGTCTTTGACAATTACGGGTGACGGCCAAAGCAATTACTCACCGACATTATTCCACTTGATGGAGGATGTATCAACAGGAAGATTTCAACATCAGATCTTCCCATCCGATCGATAGAACGAACGTCATTGGAGCTTACCAGCGCCAGGAGTGATTCGGGTGGATGTAGACGCTTCAGTCATTGATGGTAATCAGGCGGCATGTGGTGGCCTCATTAGAGATGATAAAGGACAATGGATTATGGGTTTTAAAAAGGCACTTGGCCTATACCCGGTCACGATGGCCGAAGTTTTGGCAATTAAAGCAGGTCTTGAAGTTTGTCAGTCCCTAAACTTGAGGAATATACAACTATTCTCTGATTCACTTGAAGCTATCAATATTTTACTTAGGAATAGTGGTGATAGTCATCCATACAGGATCTTGATTGAAGAAATTAGAAAGCTTTTACATGCTGATTGGTCTGTAGAGGTACGCCATGCTCATAGGGAAATTTTAGCATGTGCGGATAAGCTTGCTAAGGAGGCTCACTCAGTTGAGCCTCAAGTACTTTTCCTCCCAGAAGTGCAAGAGTTTTGTCAATCAGAGTTTTGGTCGGACATGTATGTTGCTATGGAGGGGTTCTCCTCACGTAGGTAGTCCTTTTTAATAGGATTATTTCAAGCTATGCTTGCCTTATGTATGCAAAAAGGATGAATTTCGAGGGAATGGACTCTGCCCTTTTATACTTGTTCCTGTTGTCTTCCTCCTCCAATCAAAGCCTTCCACGATAAGTGAAGAGGGGCTGTTCATTTTACATAATTAATTTAAGTATGTCTAATGTCCCCACTATGATGCTTATAAGTTGGGGAAAATTAGGCACAGTTTTAAAGAAGAGAATTAATTATATTAAAGTCCCTTAAAATCATAAAATTACACATAAATCCCTAGGAATTTTTGTGTAATTATTTGTAAATGTTAAATTACCAATCTAACATTTCCTCTCACCTCTTCCAATTCCTCTCTCTCTCCTCTCTCCCTTTTTCTTCTCTCTCTTCCAATATTTATTCCAATTACGTCCAGAGGTCCATCATAAGAAGACATATGCTGGATTCAATGCAATAGTTAGGTGATCCACGCATACAGAGACACCACATAAATAGATCTGAAACACACAGTGGCACACGAAGACAACAATCATTCATCGATCGTCGACCAATTGGGGGAGAAAGAAGAGAAATCAATCGGAGTGGAAAGGGGCGTCATCGGTGGCGGAAGGGGTAAAGGCGATTAAACCAAGGCAAGTGGAAAGAGAAAGGGCCAAACGGCGGAACGGGAGGTAGAAGAGGAGGCGCAACACGGTGTCGCTGCTGAATCTCTCGGGATTACAGGATATGTATTGGCAGAGATTGGCTGAAACTTGAGCTACCCTCAACGCCACTCCACTGTTTTTATAAAATTAAAACTTATTTGAAATAGCGGTAATATGAATAGCTTTTAAGATTATTACAAGAAAAAAATTAAAATTAAAAGTACAAAAAAGTCAAAAATGTTAACTTAGGAAATTTAGCAATGCTAAAATACAATTTGATCGAATAATATTACATAAGAAAGTGAATCATAGGTCTCGTACAAAATTTGGTCTCTAATTGTGTTATGAATCTTATTCATTTGGGTTGAAGATGACATAACATAATTAGTCGATGAAGACTCTTCATCTACAGCAAAGAATATTATTATTTACATGACTTATATATTCTCATTTTCAGCTTCCATGAAATTAACATCTATTTGAGAATTTCTCCTAATAAAATTATTTAGGGCCATTGTTACCCAAAATGTCTTAATTAACCGTGTAGCTTAAAATATCTCATACTCACTCTGGTCCTTATTAGAAGGCACCGACTGACTATTATTACAAACCAATAAAAATAATTAAAGTCAATAAAGTTGTTTTACAATTTAAGTAATTTTTAATATTACCCCTACTAATTGTACTAAACTCTAATTTCATATTAATTATTACTTTCATTCACTACTCTTATTAATTATGAAGATACATTTAAAAAAATAATAATACTTTTAATAAAAAGTCATAAAGTATAAAAAAGACTAAATAAAATTATAAGTTGGTGTCTTATAATAATGAAGTATGAGTTTTCAGTATTTTCCCAAACAAACCCTTACCCCTTACACTTCAATTTTATTTTCTCGTCAATATCATATCATAGCAGTAAGGGGAGAGGAAAAAGAAAATTCTAGACTGCTCTCGAGCAGTCTTGATCTTCTTCTCTATTCAATATTTTGTGTGTGTGAGCAATACATCTCTTTGCTAGTCTGTTCGTCATCTCCTTCAACCAGTCTTCTTCTTCCTATGTTTTTGGGTGTCGAAGTGTGTTGGGGGTGAGAGAGCAGAGCTTAGAGAGTAGAGTAATTTGTACACTAAGGGTGAGAGTTAAGAGCTGAGAATCGATCTGAGGGAGCTCGGAGACCACCACCGGCCTTCCTTCTTTCACCTCCATCGACCCACAACCGCCGTCGGTGTTGAAGCCCCGACAAGGGAGGCTGCGAGCTCAGAATCGAAAGGAGGGAGACAGAGGCGTCACTCAGTTGTGTGAGCGCTACGGGGAGAGGATCTTCTTCTTCTCCACACCTCCACCATTCACCGTTCAGAATAGAGAGGGGGGCAGAACTTTAGGCTGTGAACCAGAGAGCAATTTTTGAGAGGAATAGTGAGGTGGAGGGAGAGCTACATTGCTGCCGTCCTTCTTCACCGCCGGACATCACAGTTGCATTTCCTTGTAAGTCTCTCAAGGGCAGCTTTAATCTGAATTTTCTCCCTCGCCATATTCTTCTTCTTCACCTTGTTCTTACTTGGGGGGCAAAAACCAAAACTTTGCAGGAAAGACTGGAGCGGTCACAAATAGTCCCACTTAAAATCCCGTCTCCTTAGACAAAACTTTCCTAGAACACGAGCGAAATCTGAGAATATAACTGAAAAAATTCTTATTAGATGCATTTTTTTTTTTTGGCTCAACATTAGATGCAGAATCAATAACATTTAAAACAGCCTATAATTTATAGTCAATTTCTCGTTGTTTTGCTTTGGAATTTTCATCACGCGCATTCGTCTGAACTTCGAAGCCCTTATCCTTCTTAAGAAGTGGACCTCAACACATTAACCTTGGATCTGAATTCTTTAGTTTCGAGTAATGTTGCCTAGCAGTAGTGAGATAAATTTTGTTCCCTTAAATCCTCAATCTGATTTCTGGATCTCTGCTACTGATTTTAATTATTCGATAACTGTGCGTGAAATGTATATTTTCAGTATTCTCGCGGTTAAAGAACGCAATCTGGTCACTGATGAAAGTGAAAGACAAGGATATAGTCATAGCAAGAGGCGCCGGAGAAGAATCTCTGGGAGTACGGAAACATGGGCTTGATGGATTTAGCGATAGCAGGACTAAAATTCTTCATCCACCCATTGAAACATCTTGGGAGCTACCCTCAGTGAAAGAGAAGAAGGCTTCTTCTTCATCATCTGTCAAGTCGGTGCTGGCTTACCCGCTAAAGAAACTTCGGAGGAGTAAAATCATTCAAATGATTTTAGAAGGACCTCGCGATGTCAAAGATGAACAAAGTGTGGACTCTTTCCGCGAAATGCTTTTTGTCGAAGGTCTCTGACCTCCAATGCACAACGATTATCATACACTTTTACGGTTTGTCATCTAACTAATCATGTTTTTTATACGACAGAGTAGCTTTTCAATTTGTTGGCGCATGTGTTTGATATTAATCACTTTTGATTTAAGGTTTTTGCGCATGAGGGGTTACGATATCTTGAAATCCAAAAAAATGTTTCTGAATTTTCTGCAATGGCGGGAGGAGTTCCGAGTAGATATGCTTCCTAAGGTGAATATATGAATCTAGACATTTTCTTGTGAGATGATGTATTCTTTTTCGTAGAATGAAAAAAATTCCTTTCAATTCCTGGACGACAAGGAAAACCATCCTGATTGAGAACGGGAAGCACTTATGCCAGTCCAGCCAAATAATTTTTTCCCCCTTAAAAAAGACTTTTGTTTTAATTGACACATACTGCTTATCACTTATAAGTGGTTTTTAGCTTCATATGGCACTGTTTAAATTACAAATTCTGGTAAGGCTCTGGATTTGATTCTCTCCTGGAAATAATCAGGAATTCAAATTCACGGAGTACACAGAAGTAAAGAAATGTTATCCTAATGGGTACCATGGAGTTGACAGACATGGAAGACCACTGTATATCGAAAGAATTGGGATGATAGACCTTAAGAGACTGCTGGAAGTGACCACAATTGAAAGATATATCAAATATCATGTGTCAGAGCAAGAGAAAACACTAAATGTAAGATATCCTGCATGTTCACTCGCAGCTCAAAGGCATATTGCATCCACCACTACTATCTTAGTTGTAAACGGAGTGGTAAGCACATTAATCATTATTAATTAACAATGCGTTTCTGGGCCTAGTTAGTATTTTGTCTGTCAATTGTCATGGTTCTTTTCTAACGGCTTTTGAATTTTAATGGTCCATATCCATTTGATTTTTTCTTTTGTTGTGAGGGAATGTATAATTTTTCCAAGCCTGCTAGATATCTCTTTACAGAAATTCAGAAGATTGATAGCAATTACTATCCTGAGGTATCTATATTACATTTAAATTCATTGTATGAAGATCAATTAAACGCTGGAAGCGAAGTTGAACCAATGTTGGCCAGAGCTGATTACATGTTGATTTACGAACATTTGATTGTGAGTTGAGTTAATTAACATAAATTGATGAGGTTCTGTTGCAGACACTGAATCGGATGTATATCATCAATGCGGGATGTGGGTTTAGGATGCTGTGGAAAGCAGTGAAAGCCTTTCTAGATGTTCGCACCCTCGCAAAAATTCAAGTATGGATCATTATTTGCCGTCAAACTTCATCCTCAATTCTTTATTCATCTTTTTGTATCACTGTATAGCCTGTATATAAACCTGCGAGATTACTGTTTCAGGTATTGGGTGCTAACTATCTGAATGTTCTGCTTGAAGCTATCGATCCAAGGTAACAAGAAATTGCCTTGGCTTGTTTTATAAATTGACATGATTTGTCATTTGTTGACATGATAAAGTTTGTTGATGAAGTTGCTAATGGTAGTGGACGCTATTATGTAGTTTTGCACACGATAAGGCTATTGACTTCAAACATTTTTGTCGTCTGATTTCTGCAGTAATTTGCCAGATTTTCTGGGTGGACCGTGGAATGATACAGAAATACTAGAAATGATTCAGGTCATTATTTTCGCTCCGAGGGTCCTTGTAACTTCTGAGAGCTAATTTCTTTATTTTTACCATTTGTCATGAAGATTTAATTGAGAGGGGAATCTTCATTTAACTTTGCAGGCAATTTCATTGAGAGGAGAGATCAATGATAGTATTGCTTCAGAGGAATCGTTGACGCCGAGCAAGGCATGGATGATTCATCTTTGAATGTCATAAATCTTTGTTGCTTACTACTAAATGGGCTGTGATCTTCGATGAAACCCAGGTTGACAATGATTTCCGAAATGAAGATGGCGTTTCTGGAACTGCCCAAAAATGTTGGGGCTTCTTTCGGCAAGGCCGGGCACTGGGCTGCATTTTACTGTCCAGTGATCCTTCACGCAGGGCATCGGGCAAGGGTCTCGCCTTGCCCACCCCTGCCCATGAACACCCCTACTAAGAGTCACATGGCATGGACTCTTCTTACTCGGGTAGATCATACCATTGCATGCACTTGGAATGACATAAAAGCACATTAAGAACACTTGATTTCACTCCTCTCCTGTCGTCGAAGGTAACCCCAACCATTCATTTCATTTAAAGTTTGAAAAGTTAACCAGAAAGGAGTCAAGGTAAATAATTTGATGAGTTTTGAACACTGCGTATTAGGGCTGTTCATGATGTCTACGGCCCTGTACGCCCACCCGCGCACACTGAAAAATTGCCCTGCCCTGCCCAAGGAAAAGCCGCCCAAAGAAAAATGGGCTCAATTGGACTGGACATTTTTGCGCGTAGAGCTGGATATCGGGCACGGTATGCTGCCCTGCTCAATAGTATATATTATATATTTATTATAAATTATATAACCTATTTGTATAATATATATATATATATATATAAAACTTATAATATACACACCTAAACATATATATTACTTCTTATTTTGTAATATAATTGTTTTATTTTCTTCCTAGATATGGAGAAGATATGGAGAAGGGGGAATGTAATGGTTACGGTTGCTGGTTGGCTAGTGGTGGATGAAGTAGGCAATTTGTAGCCTTTAAAGTTTAAACTAAGGCTAAGAGCCTACAATTAATTGTTACTTTCACATGTAAATGATGTAACAATATGCTTTCTTAATGCAACCTCTAGGAGTTTGTTTTAGATGTCTACAAGGCTTTAATTTCTATTTTTTGATGCATTGTTAAGATATATGGTTGTCTTTTTAATTTTAAGGCTTAATTTGTAGACTTATATTGAACTATTCAAAAGTATAAAATTATGGATGTAATTTAATTTTCAGTGACTTAAGCTTTTCTTTTCACATAAAGTGTAACAGGGTATCGCCACTTGGACATAGAAAGGCCGCCCTGCCCAGCCCGTTATTACCCTGCCCAATGCCAATGATCTTTCGGGCAAAGGTCTCGTCCTGCTCGAACACCCCTACTGCGCCCCTACTACGCATAGCACCATAAAACAACCTGAAGTCCAAAACGTAAAACTAAAAATTATTATTTTTTTTTTAAAAAAAAGCTGCGGACCATGCAGACTAACAAACACAGATAATCACCGTTTGCAGCCGAAAGAGGGGGAAAAGGAAAATGAGGGGAGAAAACCCAGCAAATAATACTTACTCGGTTGAGCAACTTTGGTCCAAAAACAGGAAACGTGGCTATGCTTAAATAGTTTGAAGCCTCGTAAGCGCAGAAGGTCGTAAAAAATGATTTAATGTGCGGTTTTATGGCAGCGCACCGAAGAATGAGAATACTATTCCAAATTATACATCATGCCTCTTTAGGTTTTTCGGCCAGGGACATTGTGTATCTTCTTTTAATAGCAGCAGTCACTGATTTATTCTAATAACTGGTGTTCCTTCAAAGTTCTAAGCGTTAATAAATGCCACAATTGGTTAAAGAAGTGAGAGAAAATCGTAAGGTTAATCGGACGATGAGAATGAGAACGATTGCAGGGTAGGCGATGGATCAGCCAAGATCACTTGAGAAAACAAATCTACTGAGAAAACTAACCGGAGGCAGAGGAACACATGACAGAGGACTCTCGGGACGCTCGTTACAGTTGTGTCTTCCCCAAATTTCCCTTAATTTTCTTTTCCATTTTCTGCATTCGTTTCATGTTCATCCTTTCAACAGGCCACAGTAGCAGAATAGAACATTGGAGGCAAACCATACAACGTCTTCTATTTTCATTTTTGAATTTATTACAACCTTGTTCACGCACAGCCCTAGCACGGAGATAGCATAAAGCCGACAATACAGTTTAAACACACAAACTTGATACACAACGATACTTTAAACAGAAAAGACTCAGAGCAAAACTACTTGGCGAATTGTGCGTTGCAAGGGAGTCACTCTATCTTAACCTGGAAAACGTCCTCTCGTTCTTCCTCCTTGACCTTGGGAATCTTGATCTTGAGCACTCCATTCTTCATTTCAGCCTTGATGGAATCCATCTTGTATAACTTGGGCGGAATGTCAAGTCGGCTGGAGTACCTCCTAACGCCGTCCTCCTCATCTTCTGATTCTTTACCTCCCTCACCTTTCACAACGAGCGTATTCTGCTCCACCGAAATCTTGACGTCTTCCTTGTCAAGCCCGGGCATATCCATTCGCAAGAACAGGGCATTCTCGTCCTCCTTCACATCCCATCCTCTCCTTGAACCCGCTCCGACGCCACGAGACGCCGCCAGAAACGGATTGTCCATCATTTGATCCATAAGGTTCAGCATCTGAGACAAACTCCTCGGTGGAGCAAATGGATCCAACGCATCTGCTAAACAGAACCTCGTCTCTTGTCAGAACAAAATTCTTGAATCAAGAAAAACTCTCAGAAGAAAAACAGAATCACTCTTCATTTAGTAGTAGCGTGGAGGACAGTGATAACGGTACCTGAGAAAAAGCTGGGAACAGAATCACGGCGATGAGCAGCAGAGGAGCCAGCGCGGCGGTCAATATCAACGCTTCGGTCGTCGTCATCGTAGTTGGAGAGCTGTGCGTTAGTATTGAAGGAGCGAGAAACAGATGGAACGCAGCGAACAACAGAGAGATGGCTGTTGAGAAGCCTGGATAAAAGAGTGGGAGCTGAGCCGGAGACACTCCTAAGAGCCATTGATATGGAGAACTAAAATATCAGAGCACTGCAAGTATCAGAAGAAACACGACAATACGATCAGGGAGGTGGAGCAAAGAGGGTGGCTCAGGGGTTTTATATAAGGGAAGATTTGAGGGCAAAGGTATTTCTTGGGCGAGGGGTCAGGGGCGATGTGGAGGTGGGGGACATGGGAGGGATAGGTCTCGAGAAAGTTCCAGAACGGAGAACCCAATCGGTAAATGCGGGACGAACACCGATTTGGAATCATCATCATCATTAGGAATCTTAAGCCACAAATCCGAGTGATTTTTAAAATTTAATCCTCATCCTAACACCATGTGACTTGTATAAATGAGTTCAGTGCAATTAAATTAAAATATTATAAAAAAGGTGATAGAATGTACCACTATTAATTTGGTATGAAAAAAAAAAAAAAAAAAAAGGAATTCTCGCTTTTTAAAAAAAAATCTCGGTTTTGGCTTAATTTTGTTGGCAAAAAAAGAAAGAAAAATTGGCTTAATTTTCACTTTGACAGAATTTGTGAAACTAGATCTTATGAATTTGCAATTTGTGAAAATTTTTGTGAGAATTTGTGAAAATATTATTTACTTATGAAAATCTATATCAAAATTTGTGAAATTGCACATTTTCCCTGTTCTTAATTTTAAACTTAGAAGGGTAAATTTTTAATTTCCTTTTAATTTTAAAAATGATGAATCACACCCTAACATCTTTTTTGTATTATAAATATTTGGAATACCTTTTTGTCTTTTGACATTTTTAAAATTCTTTAAAAGAAATTTTCCCTACTTTATATTCAAAGGCAGTGAATAAGTTTCATTCTTCATTTCTTCTTGTTACAGGATGAGAATCCCTAAATGATTTGGTGAAGACTGAAGAGACAATACTATTTTTGTTTAACCTAATTACTTTTCCTTTTCATAAACTTTAAAAGGGGGCTGTTTTGCTGCCAGAGTGACAAGTTTGGAAGTTGGGTGAAATTAATTTAGAGTTCAATTAGTCTGATTTTATTTATTTCTTAGTATAGCGCTGCACAAGTTTAGGATTAAGTGGAGTTAGTTAAGATTATATGTTGAGTCAAAATATTGAGGCTCAAAACATATAAAAGTTGTCTAGAAATATATGAAAATTTACTAGTCGATGATTTTAAGATTCTAGCTTATCATGTACCAAAGGGTTATTTTTCTCTATTGATTTCTATTCTCTCACTTGCCCACCTAAGGACTAGAACTAGAAGTGACTATTTCACATTTAAGAGAGGCTTGGTTTGCCAATTGAGGCTCCTGTCATACTCGATTTGATTCATAATATAATCAACAACAATAACAATAACAACATAGCCTTAATCTTACTAGATGAGGTCGGCTACATTGGATCAAACAGTGTCATTGAGCTTTGTCAAAAACCAAATTTTGAGATAAATTGTTAACAAAGAGATCTCGTTCAATAACCTTATTGAGTGTTCTCTTCGGTCTTCATCTATCCCTTTTAATTGGGCTCCAAACAACTTGATCTACCTTCATCACTGGCGCATCCAATGACCTTCTCTGTACATGCCTAAAGCACCTTAGATGATTTTCTAATATTTTTTCTTCAATAAGAGCCACTCCCACCATTCCTTGTATGAGTTCATTACGAATCTTATTTTTTTATGTATGACTATGCACACATCCATTTCCACATCCACATCTCAGCTACCCTCACTTTGTGGTCACATAGCCCTTTCAGATCCTAACATTCACTACTATAAAGCATTGCTAGTCAAATAACACTACAAAACAATTTTTCTTTGACTTTATCAGGTACTTTTTGATAACAAATAACTACAATCTTTTATCCATCTAAACCACCAACTTGAATTCTATTATTAACATCTCCATCAATTTCACAATCTTATTATAGAATTGATTTCAAATATATAAACTTTGTCACCCGAGGAATAACCTGACCTCCCAATTTGACCCCTAAATCACTTCTTACTCCCCTCTTATCAAAAGTGTAATGCATATATTCTGTCTTATTCCTACTCAGCTGGAAACCCTTTGACTTTAAGGTTCTTCTCCATAATTTAAGTTTAGAATTGATTTCTTCTCTTGATCCTACCATAAGAACAATATCATCCGCAAAAAGCATGCACTTGGAGTTTTGTTTGAGCACATGCTCAGTTAGAATGTCTAAGACTAGGTTAAACAAATAAGGGCTTAAGGTTGATCCTTGATGAAGACCAATTCTTATAGGAAAATCTTTTGTCTCACCTTTAGACGTTCTCACACTAGTTATTAACCCCCTCATACATATCTTGTATAACTTTAATATATGCAACATGCACACCATTCTTTTCTAAGGCTTTCCAGTACATTTCTCGGCACACACTTATAAGCTTTCTCCAAATCAACAAAAACCATATGCAAGTCCCTTCCTTTGCTTTGATACTTCTCTATTAATCCCCTCAGCAAATAAACCGCTTCTGTTGTGGATCTTTCTGGCATGAATCTAAATTGGTTCTTCAAAATGTAAGTCTCCAATCTCAACCTGTGTTCAATCACCATTTTTCCACAATTTCATTGCATGGCTGATAAACTTTATCCCTATGTAACTAATGCAATTCTGGATATCCCCTTTATTCTTGTAAATAGGGACTAACATGCTTTTCCTCTAATCAACTAACATTTTCTTAGACAGTAAAATCTCATTAAAAAATTTAGTAATCCCAAACACCCCTTTTTCACCTAAGCTCTTCCAAACTTCAATAGGGATATTATAAGGACGAACAACTTTACGATTTTCCATCTTCTTAAAAGCGTCCTTAACCTCACCAACGCTGATCCAACAATAGAACGCCAAATTTTGTTCACCCTCTCTAATTGACAAATCCTCTAACTCACATGTTGAACCTCCTCTTCCTTCATTGAACAATTTGTAGAAGTAGGCCTCCCATCTATCCTTAATATCTCCATCAAAAACCAAGACTTTGCCTTCTACATCCTTTATACACCTTACTTAATATGTCTCTTCTTTCCTCCCTATTATTTGCAATCTTGTAAATCTTTCTTTACCCAAACTTTGTCTCTAACTCCTTATTTAGCTCCTCAAATGCTTTAGAACGAGCGTCACTCTACTTCTTAGTCTCCTTTTTAGCCCCACAATACCTTTTCCAATTTTCATCATTGTTGCATAATATATGACTAAAACAATTTCTCTTATTCACTTCAACTAATTCATCGGAACAAACAAATATTAGTTAACTCATTAAATCTGCCTTAAATTTAAGAAAATTTTCTACTTTACCTATATTAAATGAGATTTTGAAGGAGAGAAAATTACAATGAGCCATAGTTAAACACTAACTACATGAGCAAAATTAATAAATTAGTATTAATTGTTCTCAAGGTGACGTACAATGCGGCACTAAATATTACAAGGAAATAACATCTGACGTTGACACCAAAAACTAGTTAGTTATGCAGACCAACCAAATGAGAAGAAATCAATAAAATACTTGCACGAGAAGATAGGAGAGCAATGGCAGTGTTACATGAAAAAACGAGAGTCTGACTTTGCTCATTAATATTTGGGTCAGTTACCAACATTTCTTGGAAGCAAGTGGTAAGGAACTTGCTCTCCCACCACCATGTCCTCGGTTCGAGACGTGAAAATGGAGAAAATGGTGTTGAGAGCTCTTCCCTCACGACCGTGGGTTCAGAAGCGAAATCGGATTAGTCGAAAGAAGGCTGCCAGGTGAACCGGGTGGGATACCAAAAAAAAAAAAAAAAAAAAAATTGGTCAATTCTCCCTTACTTTAATGGAACCTAGAGTTCTATACGCCGCACTAATTTTTTTCCCCCAACTCTGGAGCCACTCATGCACTTGTACGCATTACTGCGTTTACCAACATCCGGATAGCGTTAAAATACGAATTTAGGAATTCTAGTTCTAAAAATATAAATGGCAAAAACTTGAGAGAGTGTAAACTAGTCCAGCCACTGATTGCCATCGTAAACTAGTTCTAAGAATATAAGTGGTCCTTGTTGGCAGATAATCAAAGGAGAAACCATACATGAAAGACAACAAATGAACTTCCCTTTCTTCAGTTGGAAAAAAAAAATGCAGGTTATGTAAAGCACGAGTCGGTTCACAGTAAATCTTTGCGAAACTACAGAGCCATAACTTTACCTCAAGTTTTCTATTCCAAAATGTTAGCCATCGGGCAAAAAGAAGAAAAAAGAGCAAAACACCACTTGCTGAATTAATCTATTTCCCTTTCGTCATCATTTCTTGACTAGCCAGGAACAACACCGAATTGAGGTGAAAATGTGTGATGAAAGATTGAACACCAGAAATGCTTAGGTCTTCTTCATGAGATAACCCAAAATTATGCCGAGCAAACCAATTAAGATAACAAACATTATAGAGACTCCACCACCAGTTTTGTTGACTTCACGCTTCAGCACCTCCTGCAGGCAGGCAAACATTGGAGTGATTCATAGTAACACAAAAATCAGGGTGATGTATTGGACCAAGGCAGCAATTTTTCCTCGTCCATTAAAAAACATGTCTTCATGAAGGGACCCAGGTTTAACACTAAGCCTAATGGCAGAAATTGTACGTTCCTGTTCTCACCGTATTCCATAGTAACAATACACATGAAGCCCATTAATAAACATGTCATGAACTCACATGCCAAGGCAAAGGAAAAAAAAAAAAAATATGTCCCTCTATTTCTGTAAAGATGTGTCAGACTCACATAATAAAAAGCTTTAATGAAATTAAAATCAATGCACCCACTTAACTTGTAAAATTTATAACAACTGACTTTCAAATCCAAATCCCATTACTAAAGTTCCCACAAGATCTGAAAATCAGTTGCATTCTTCTAATCTATCTCTAACAGAGAACATCAGATTAATTTACTTCATCCTGGATTCCAAATAGAATACTTATGGCTGATGGCACAGAGTCACAGACTGCCTTTCTTAAACCAATGAGACGCAAAGTAAACTAGACTTAACAGTTGACATGACCGCTCAGTAAAATCAAACACCCATCAGGTTCAGCCATAGGCCCATGGGCAGCCATTTAAAAGATCAAGACCGCCCTCTTCATAATATTTCATCTACTTTCCTTTTAATTATGTTCAGAACTATGATAACAATATGATGAAAACTTGGTAGTATGGGAAAATAAGTCCTACATTGAGTAGTATGGGATGATCAATAGGGTATTTAATTACTGCCAGAGCCCAATACTGGAAAGGACATTAAGTGAAGCACTCCAGATACAAAGTATGGAAAGGTGTCTATAACTTCCCCATCTGGACCTACCCCCCAACCTAGAGTAGCTAGATGGGGAAGTAAGATTAAGCCTTGTTTATACATGGGCTTCTTTGGTACAAAATGAGCCACTTCAAATAGGTTCATTTCTCTGGCCCAGAATGTGATTAATCCAGCATGGGCTACATGAGCCCCCGGTAGTCTACCGGATAAATTGATAAGTCGGGCATTCACGGACCACCGAGCAAAACCGGTAGTTTTTTTGTCGCAAGTAGTTAAAGCTAAAGTTCCATTACTTCATCTACTTTCCTTTTAATTATGTTCAGAACTATGATAACAATGTGATGAAAACTTAGTAGTATGGGAAAATAAGTCCCACATTGAGTAGTAGGGATGATCAATAGGGTATTTAAGTGGGTTGGTTCTCCTACCTCAACAACTAGCTTTTGGGGATAGGGTTCCCCATCCCACTTGGATGGAGGGTATTACTCTTAAGGATTTCCGCTCATCAATCAGATTCACCGTTCTCTCTTCATTCACAAAAAAGAAAAGAAATATAGATAAACAAATAGGCAATAAAGATTTTTCGTCTAAAACCTTGTATACTTTGTTAATCACTTACCAGTTCCTGGGCAAGCTTGTTATTTAGTTGAACTGCAGTATTCTTCTCCTCTGTCAGCCTTGAGATAAGAGCTTTTGCCTGCATCAAAAGCAATCACCATCAAAATAAAGTTGTCATATGGCACAAACTCTAAAAGTTATATGCCTGACATGAATCACAGCCTTTGATCAAACAAAAGAAGAAACTCGTTGATTTTCTCTTCTTCTATCTCCTAATTCAATATAAAGTCACAAACAGTACAACTTGTTGGCACTTGAAAAATTTGAACTTATCCTGCAGTGGTCATACAGGGGAACGCATTGTCCCTTGGGAATTACAGTCAAAATTATCCAGATAAAGGACAGCAGTCTCCACTCTCTAAAGCAGAAAAATGCTGAGTCATGTAACATAAACCTAGCATAAACCTGATCAAAAGATCATAATCAAGCCTAAATTTGTAAACTTGAAACAAGATACTTATGTGTGAACTCATGCACAAAAATTAGCCTAACAACAAGATGCATTTCTTTATCCACATGGGAAATGGACATAATGTCAGAATTTTGCACTTGTGAGGGATTCGGCAGTCAATGGCAAACACACGTCACATACTTCTGAAAGATAAATGAAACTACTTATTAAAAATAAAATTTAAAAAGGAAAAGTCAACATCCAACCAAGTTTATTTTCTAAGGGCATCTCTGTTCTGTGTTCCGTATGCATATAAATTCATTTATATTGAATGGTGTGAATGAAAGAGTTTGACAAAATTCAGAAATATGCACATAGTAGAAACAACTTGATGCTGATTAAAATAACCATTAAATTAAAATGGATGAGCAAGGAAGCTTGGAACCTCTAAGTTTCCAATTGAAAAAATCAGGAGTCCAAACACCTCAAAGTTGCGATGCAAATTTCATTTAGGAAATTTCCTTTCGATAATGAGCTTGAAAAAAGAGCATATGAATGCTTCTTAATAGCATATTGTGTGTGTGTGTGCGCGCTATCACAACTAGACCAAGGATGAATGCAGCAGCCTATAGATCTCACTATACTTTTTTACTAAAGAGTGTTCCTATTCTTTGGAGCAAATGTAAACAGGTAAACAAGAAAAACAAATGGAACTGGTATTACAGAAACAAAGCATCTTCATCCAGGGCAAGGATTAGAAAATAAACAATAAAAGTTTGCAAATATTACTGCCAGTCAATTAATAAGAAATACCCACAAAACAAAATACGTATTGACAAACAAGGAATTCACTTATAGATTATTTTTTTCACCTCTCCAGATTTTTCTTCAACCCCAGAGTGGTCAGTAAATGCTTTTGTTACCTGCAGTACCCCGACAACAAAGGTTGATTAAGTTGAAGTCCTTGAATTTGTATAGGGAAGAAGGGGGCTCATGAAAAACATGAACAAATTAGGAACCTACTGTGGGAAAGTCAGCACTACTGACATTTCCATTTTCTGAAACAGAAGCCCTGGGTGATGATCCTTCCTCAGAACCTTCGGGAACTGGAGATGGTGGTTGAGGCGGAGAAACATACACCACTCTTAATTTGGACTCCTCGACCACATGCCCAGCCTCCTTATTGAACTAGACAAGCCCAATGACATTTCGCACAAAGATTATCCAAATAAAAAAAGAAAATAAAAGAAAAAACACTCCCAAGTCTAAGTAAGTTGTCCTGATAATTGGGATGTTGTATAATACCATCTCTGTATTGATATCCTTCGGGTTGGTAACATCATTTGTTTTTACACTTTGAAGAAGAAATTTATCCTTGCATTGCAAATCAGGTGGAGCGTCTTTTTGCGCTTGCATGGTAACTTAAGAAAAGCCAAACGCCAACAATCAAGGAATGATCATAAATCAAAACAAGGGAAAAAGAACGTAAAATATATTTAGGCATTAACATGAGTACCTATAACATCACATGTAGATCGCGGCAAGACAATTCCAGTGTTTGGACGAACGCAATATTTCTTTGGGTTGGTTGTTTTGACCTAGACATGAAAAATACAAACTCAAAATGCAAATCTTGCAAGTGATAATCATTACAAAATCTTTCGAATTAAAACCACAACTATGACCAAAATGGTTTCTTCTTTGGACATGCAGCATTAACTTCAAGAGGAAGTCTCATTAATATCGCCAATACTTAATATTAAGGTCAATTCAAAAGATCTTATGGCACTGACAGCTTTATACGAGAAGCAAAGCCAAAATTCACAATTGAGACATCCTCCGCTAACAAAGAATTCATAGATAATCATTGAGAAGAAAGAAAGGAAAACTAATTGTGCTACCTTGAAGGCCACATAGTCGTCGGTCTTATTCGATAATTGAATGGAGCATGAGATCTGCTTCTTCAACTCAACTAAAAATAAATGAACGAAAAATCAGAATTAAAACAAGCGCATGAGAAAACCCTAGAAAACAACAAATAGATCCAGGAGAAAACTTACAGGGGAACTTGAGTTCCAGAGGTTCGATGCTAAGGAGCTCGCCGGTGCTCATCTCGGAACAATGGCAATTGATATAGGAAGAGTGACCCGCAAAAGCTGTTCCGGGACGACAGTGGAGGCAGCGAGATCGAGATGCGCAGAATCTAGTTCATGTATGTTTGGTCACCGCAAGAAGGGCGGATAGATCGAGAAGACGGAGGAGGGAATGGAAGAATTGGGGAACTGTAATGCTATGCCGCGATGACAAGCCTTCCCTTTTCTATTTTCTCTGTGGTAGAGACTAGAGAGAGAACAGGAGCGTCTGAACGACTGAACGTGCGTTGAAACTCGAAATAATGGAAATGAAAATTTTGCCCATGATAATTTTCTTTTTAAAAAAACACATAAAAACTTTAAAACTCTGCTTAAAAATACTACATTATTAAAACTGCTAAACTTAGACACGCTATATTATTTGTTTAAAAAAAGAGACTATATTATGAGAATATTTTAATATCGATAAAGATTATTGCTAAAATCATGCCACATTTTTTTGGGCTCCTTTTTCCCAGTTGGCTTCATGTTTGTTTTGGGTTCAAATCCTTTATAAGCGTTTTTTTATTGTCTCTTATCAACGTTAAATTTGGACCATTGATTTTTTGTAACTATCCACATCAACAACATTCCTCTTAAAGATTAAGTCAAATCAACGATTTGGATTCGATAATAAGAGATGGGGAGAAAGTTAACCAATAAGAGAATGAAGTCTACTTCACAACCTAAACCTTAGTTACGGCATTAATAGTTTAATGTTGTAAGTAGCACACCTAATTGCAATTACAAATCTGCCAACCACCGACTAGAAAAACAATTATTGGATTGGTTACTATAAACGGTTGCCTCTTCTCCCAATTGGTAGGATAACTGCCTCAATGCCATTCACTTTTTACCAGAAACTCAAAGCACCCACTTCTACTACACACGTCATTATCAATTTTTTCCTTCCACAAGGGAAGGCCAGTTTTGGATTTTCCCCCTTAAGTACGGTTCTCTTTAAGACACTTCTAATGAAGATAATTATGTTCAAGGTATTGTCGGACATTAAATGTGGGCACATATTCCAACGAGATAGTTTGTTATATTGTAAGGAAAAATATCCTTCCGCTAGACCCAACCGGTGTTGGTTTTGGCATTTATTTGATTATGTATCGTTTACTTTGGACCATTTGAGACTGTCCATGATGGCTCACTTTACGCAGTCAAGCATCATTATGCCCCTGCATAAATGGACACCCAAACTTTCTGTAAACAAAATGTCAAAAAAAGGAAAAAAAAAAAAAAGGTGCTGATTGTAATAATGATTGATATTATAAGTAATAAAGTAATGTTAATGATATTTCCTCTTTTCTTTTTGTGAAAACCCCTAGGAAAAAGATAAAAAGGGGAACCGATTTCTGAATCCCGATAGGAATCTGAGATAATGAAACGTTTTTAAATTACCTCATTGCCCTTGCCCCTTTCTCACATCCCTCTGAGACTTATCTCTGATCCGCCATTTTCTCACCCTCTCCCCAATCTTCTTACTAGTAGCAACGTCGATGGAAAGAGCACTCGGATTGTCCCCACTTCATGTTTCATGGCCGCCACCGGGGGCCTCATGTTCGGTGATAACGATAACGATGGCGTTGCAGTTGCATGTCTTCAACTTCTTTCTCTTCCTCCTTCTCCTTTTCTCATACGAATGAAAATCGTGATCCCCTTTCAGACATTATTTGATTCCCGCTCAAATTCAGATAATAGTCTCAAAACCACGATGCTGGAGTCGCCGGGGCTCCATTGCGGCGGCACTTTGCGGATCACGGCGCAAAGGTTCGTTCCACCGGGGCCTTATCCGTTCTGGTTCGCTCTTCCTCTCACTCACTCACCTGTCTGTTTAACCTTTTTGTTTCTCCTTTTCTGTTTCTTCTCAATTCTCGATATTAATCGCTGACTAAGAAATTTTGACTTTGATCTGATCGTAGTAATCGAGCTTAGCAAAGGTGACATTAGGCAAATTTTAAGATTAGCTCAGAAAATTGCACAGAACGGCTTTTCAAATTTTACGATGATTGTGAGCCAGAAGATGGTGACCAAAGAAATTGTCTGTCAGCAAAACATTCATATGTTAGATATGGAGTATCAGTTTCGTGTAGCACAAGAACCCAACGTCAAGGTGGAGGTTTCGCCGAGATCTTCTGTTGCGATCTTTGGCCAAGTTCGGGTTTCTTCTGAATCAATTTCTACTGAAACGTGCCGCTTTGAAACGGTAAGTTTATTTTCTTGGATTCGTTGTTTTCCTTTTACTTTAGTTTCATGTTTGAATTTCGATTCTTACCCAAAACTGCTCCCCCTGGTTTCTGGCGGAAAAGGTACTCATCGTAATTGATTTCAGGTTTTTTTTTTATCAATAACCCTGGAGGTATCTGGGTATTTGTCTTAGCTAAATATTGAATCTGAATTCTACTCTATTATTTTCTTGATAGATGTGTGGAAGATCTAATGCCCCTTTGTTTGTTAGGATTCTAGATGTTGTATGGTTTGGCGACTAGCGTTTGCAATTTAGTATTTGTAGCTCTAGCTTAGTATTACACTCCCTCTAATCCTAATCCTAATTATAGGAACACTTGCAATTTGCACTATATAATTAGTACCGGACCGGAGGGAGTAGCTTATTGTTAAAATCCCACCCCTCCGGCTAGAATAAGGAAAAACTGAGAAGAAATTTGTTGAAACAGCTTGAAATAGCAGGCCAGACATGGTTAAAGTGCCAATCACTTCTTGCTGGCAGTCCTTCTCATTAGTCGGAACTTGGTGTGCTTTTGGTCCAGCTGTTTGCCACGTTATATTTGTTCCATTTGCTGCCATACTAAAGTTGAGGAATTTGCTGCCATATTGAGAAATTTACATGCATTGATTGTTTGAACTTTGAATGACTGGAATAAAAAAGGGAATGACAACATTTGTTTTGCAGAAGAGTGAAGATGGTTGTTGAAGAAGGAGAGATATTAGAAACACATGGCAAGATGATGGTTGTTGGGGCACCATGTTATTGTAATTACTTACTACTCCCCCTTATGTCCTAAATATAAGACATAATTGATTTTTTTTAAGAGATAAAAGAAGCTAGTTAAATTACTTTAGAGTTTTTTTTTTCAAACCAATTATTTTGACTAATAAATTGATATATAATTTAAGGATACACAATATATGATATGATATGGTTAAGTAACGTATTTAACTTCCTTAATCTCCCCAAAAAGTCTACTTTGTCTTATATTTAGAATCAAAGGGAGTATTTTGCATGGAACATGTTTGGTCAAGATTAGCTTATACAAATCGTTATTTAGGATTTTATTGAATGTTGGTGGTTGCTGTTGCTGCCGCAAGCAACCTCAGGCTTCCCTTTGAATTGTTATTGTGACTTTTGTTGCCTACTTTTGTATGTATGATATAGGCATTCTTATCCGGAGGCAGGGAGCCTGAAGCTCGGAATACATTGGATTAAGTACCCTCTCATCAAGACACGTTTTCCCAGTAGTTATCCAGTATAATTATTTTCTCTCTATCAAGCTGTCTGTATTATCCAGATAGTCAGATAGGATAGATCAAGATCCAGATAATATCAGTATTATCTAGACCTTGATACATCCAACCCTCCAGTTGGTATCAGAGCCTAACGAATTTACAGATAGTAGTAAAATACTAAGGACGACGGTGAGTAAGAAACATCTCCTAAACATGAGTGAAACATCAGCAAATACACCTACCCCTTCTTCATCATTAATCACACCCTTCGTTCCCAGATCTCTATCTCCTTCCATGAAACGAACCCTTGCCAACAAAATAGAAAACCTCATAGAGGTTACCCATCATACTGATCAGTCCATCCGAGGAACTGATCTCCCTCTCCTCAGTCCCTATAGTTATTATCATCGAACCAATTCCTTTACCAGTTCAGTTCGATCTCTGATCCGTACCAGACGACCAGAGGTTAAAGAAGTTGTTCAGTCAACCAAACTTGAACAATGTACTCTTCCAGCAACTACCCAGGAACAATACTCTACGATTGAGATCTTTCCAGATCTAATTGAAAAATGGAAATCTGAAGGATACACCCATCTCCATTTTGGTGCTATTCGTTTAGTCCTTACTCTCCATGGCAGAAAAGGACTTCCAGTCACTGCTAAAGTAGCTCTCCTTGACTCCACCTATAAGAAGTATTCCGATTCTCTTATTGGTGCTCTCCTTACTACTCTTAGTTAGGGGAGAGCATTCGGTGTTCGGTTCGGTTTTTGGGTAAAAACCGAAAAAACCGAAAAACCGAAATATGAACATTCTCAACACCGAACCGAAACCGAAGTAGGAAAAAAACCGAACCGAAATAACCGAAATATTTCGGTTCGGTTTTTCAATTAATTCGGTTTTTGGCCTCTTTTTTTGCTCAAATGTTTTGGGCTTCAATTGGGCCTCGGTGTGGGCCTTCTTGTCTTCTTTTTTTATTATTATTTTTTTCATTTTGAATCAATCTACAATATGACTTGACTATAGTATCCTTTTTTTTTTTTTTGGAAAGAAAGGTGAAAGCCCAAACCAACTACAAGTAACAATCTAACATAGGTCTCTCTTGCACAAAACTATAATTTTTTGTTTTGTTTTTGCTCATAAGAAACATTTAGCAATTTATATTGCTAACAACGAAATACATAATGAAGTAAAGTCAATATTGAAAAATAGCAAAGCGAGAATGTTCTGCATTTCCGTGCACAAAACTATAATTGGCCAATGCATCGCACGAAAACATGACCCATGGAATAAATGCATCACGTGAGCCGGCAACAGGCGGTGACAAAATGAATGAGAGACAAAATTCTTGCCAAGATAACAAAATACAAAACATGGCAAAGAAGCCAAAGAACTCATCCATCACGGAGCGACCGCAAATTAAAACAAGAATAAATTAAATAAAAATAAAATCTAATAAATATTAACAAAATACAAATATAATGAAAAATTACTTACAAAGATATTTGCATTGCATCTACTATATGTCAACAGTTGCCTCCAATGCAATTTTTTGAAAATCTAATAAAAAAACAAAATTAGAAGTCCCTTGAAAGATCATAACAAATATTATTCGAATAAAAATAGAAAATAGATGAAAAAAGTATTACCAAGTTCTATTTCTTTGAAAATCATCGTCTCCTATACGCAACATAGTTAAGTGAGTGTCTAACCCAATCTTGACCACAAATTAGTGATTGTACTGACTTTAGGTGTTAAAGAGCTCCTAAATGAATCTAGAACTCTTCCTCCGTCTTTGAAGGTAGACTCGGAAACAAAGTAGAAATTGGAATAGCCAACACATCTCTTGCTATTTGAGAAAGAATAGGGAATCTAGGACTATTCACCCTCCACCAACTTAATATATCAAAATCATCTTTTCTAGGCTCAATTTCTTCATTTAAATATCTATCCACTTCTCGTTCTACTAGTCCTTCCACCAAGATGCTCATCCATGAATAATTGCTCCTCAATATCAAGCAATTTTCTAACTTTTAGACTAGGGTCATCATTATCAAGAAGATCATGTGTGTCATTTGATGGTCCCGTTTCAGCCGGGTTGAAGGAGAAATAACTCGATTGTATTCATTATATAAAGAAGTCAAGACTTACGTAATATGCACCCCCAAATGTTCTCCAACAAAGACGTGTATGCATCTTACAAAGAGCAAGTTGCATCCAATCTAGCTTATATCAGGGGTCAAGAACAGTGGCAATATAAAGAAGTTTATTGATCTTCATAGGATCTCCCCAATACTTGTCATATTTCTCCTTCATTCTACTTGCCACATTAGATAACTCCAGCAAATCACTTTTTGTCCACTCATTCAAGAAACGATAAACCATGTAAATTTCACGGAAGAAGTTATTGGAAGTGACATATAAAGATCCAGAAATTCGATTAGTCAAATCATAAAAATGACTCAACACCATACTCATCCTCCTAACATTCTTCCAATCTTCCTTTTCAGGCACCCCATATTCAAGGTCAAAACAAAAGTATGGATCTTTGTCCTCATACCTCTTAAAGGTCGCCTCAAATTTTTGAGCGTCTCTAACATCAAATAGGTAGAATTCCACCTAGTAGGGACATCCAAGCATAACATTTGCTTGCTCTGAATTTTCTCATCAACACACTCTCTTTAAACTTTCTCATTCTCGGTGGATTTGTCTAATAAAGCGAACGACCTCTCTAACTTTTTTAATTGATTGTCCTACTTCTTTTAGCCGTCATCGACAATCAAATTGATTATGTGTGCCACGCATCTCATATGCAAATATTGACATTTCATAACCGAATGCCCCCACCTTACAATTTTGCCTTCCAAATATTCAATTGACACATCATTAGAACTAGCATTATCTAGTTATTGTGAGCACCCTTTCAATACCCCATTCAAGCAAACACTTCTCAACTTCAATTCCAATGTCCCTTCCCTTGTGACTAGATATAGGAATGAAATTCAAAACCCTCTTTTTCATTGACCATGTGTCATCTATAAAGTGAAGAATATACATGTAATTAATTCTTTGGATAGATGTCCAAGTGTCAGTAGTAAGACAAACCCTTTGTTTTTTTTTGTTCCAAATAATCTTTAAATCTCATTTTTTCTTCAATATAAAAACTAAAACAGTCACGAGCTATTGTCCATCTTGATGGAATTTTAAATTTGGGCTGGGCATACAACATAAAATTCTTAAACCCAACACCCTCAACAAATTTAAAAGGCAATTCATCAACAATTAGCATAGATGCCAAGGCTTTCCTAATACCATCTTGGTCAAATTTCCAATTCACAAGGTTGAATTTATCACTTTCAGCATTAAAGTTTAAATGACTTTGTTTAAGTTCTTCAGGAGGGGGCTTCTGCCTACAAACATTCAGATAATGATTGTTTAAGGCAGTGGTTCCATTAGATTTTGGATCACAGGCAAGAACATTTGCACAGTAATTGCACTTACATTTTGTCTCACCAGCATCATTCACAAATTTGGTGAAGTGGTCCCACACTTTGGATCTTTGCTTCATAGCTTTCCTTTTCCCGCATTCATTTGGTGAAGGCTTATTGGTCACACTTGCGCTTGCACTATCGATAGTTAGTTGGTAGACAAGTAGCTTGGTCACCATAATTTCACCTGGAGATGAATAATTATTTCAAGTTAAAACAGAAAATTGTAATCTTGAAAAGAGAAAACCGAAAAAGCGTGTCCGAGTCAAGCACGAGAAAAGTCACTTTGAATTCTCAGATTTTCGGGAAACGTAAAACGAATCGTAAAATAAGCTCTCAATAGCTAAAAGCGAAAGCGTAATCGAAAATACTAGCACATATCCTAATTTTATGTCCAGGTCTATTATTACTAAGATAGAAACTTAGATCCCCTCAAGTATAGTCTGTCCTAATTTTATGTGTTGCTTCATTCAAATATTCCATACCTATCAAAATAAATAAATAAATAAAAGAAGAAACTAGTAAGTCAAATTATCAGATTAAATCAAAATGACCCATATTACTTCATTCAAAGCAATTTCAAATAAAGGGTGGCACCGCAACAATATTTATGATGAGTCATATGTATTCCATTGAACCGCTATGAGCTTAACATCAAAACCAATGATGTGTGGTTAAGTACTTAAGTTAAGCGCCAACACATCAACAGTTATCATATATGACATAACAAAGTTGTTTGTCATCTAATCTAATTCCTCAATAAAAGTATAATGAACCCAAATATTTTTTTGAGCCACACACAACGTTTGATCTTATAAACAATATAACTCTATCAAGATCGATTTAGGCAAAGAACACTTTCACTCACAACATAACATTAGTTTTGATTCGTAGGTCCTTTCTAAGCTAAATTAGAGCGAACAACATGATTGAAAGTTAATAATGTAATGCATCAAAGAGATGTAGTGAGATGATGTGATAAAACCTTCCAATATCTTGTCTGCTATTTGAGAGCCATAAAAAGAACGAACTATTTCATCAAAATTTATGACAAAGTTAAAAATTATAAGAATAGCGGTTCATCAAAGTTTTAATATCCACATTGTCACCCAGAAGCAGAGAATCCGGAGATGGAAAGCTCTAAACGGAAGAACGATTTGTGATTAACGGGAAAACAATAGCGAAAATACAAACCAAACAAAAAGTTTGCTCAACCTAGCTCCCCTCCGTACATTTATCATTCTCTTTTTTAATCATCGAGTAGTTGAAAAATACAAGCCACATCAGAAAAATCGACGCTGAAAATACAAGCATTAACACCCGTTGACACCCACATCAGAAAATAAAGCATACGGAGTGAAGTGAGACCGGAGAACTGAAAAGAAGAGCATACCAGCGAAGGCGAAGCAAAGTCTGGCAAGATCGAGCTTAGATCGGCGCTCTGAGAGTCGATCGGAAGTGAAGTGAGAAGCGAGGCGAGAAGGTGAATCGAGGGTGCAGAGCTAAGAAGGTGTAGTCGCCGAATTGAGAGGGTGAGTATGCGAAAATACAATGAGGTACGGTGTTTATGAGAGGAATACGACGGGAAGTGATCGGGATTCGAGATGGCGAAATCTGAGAGTGAGAGCACGTGTGGCCGTGTATGCCTCGTTTTGCGACGCGAGATGAGTAAATGATTGATGAAGAATGAAGATGAATACGACGGACAGCGGGACATGTAGGGTTTTCAGTTGGGAGGAATTGGGTTGGGTTCAGACTTGAGGTGGGTCGTGTATGAGTCATGGGTAATGGACTAATGGTCCAGTTTATGCTATTATTAAAAAAAACAATTTTATACAATAAATATTTCGGTTATTCGGTTATCACCGAATTAAATTTAAAACAACCGAACCGAACACCGAAAACCGAAATAAGCCTATTTCAAAAACCGAAAAAAAACCGAAAACCGAATAGGCGAAAGCAAAAAAACCGAATAGCCTTCGGTTCGGTTCGGTTTCGGTTTTTCGGTTTTTTTGCTCACCCCTACTCTTAGTAACGGCAGTGTTATCCTAACCATTCAACCAGATTACAATATCAGTCTTGCAGATAAGACTCTTCCCAGACGATTAAAGGTTCAGATCCAGATTACAGGTGCTGAACAAGACTCCCAAGCCATCATGGCTACTCTTCATCACCAGATTGTCTATCGTCTCCAAAATCATGGTTGTGACCTTGAACTTCCCAATTCTACAGGAGATGCTCTTATTGCAATTTCAAATAGAGCAGATGACACCTCCATCATACAGATCCCACGCCAGATCCCAAAAGAGGAGCTTGCTCAGATTATGCCCATGCAGTGGATCACCAACTATGAAAGGCTTTTTCATGACAAACAGCCAGATGTTCATACCACTACTCCTCCATCTGTTGAAGATCTTGGAAATGGTGTTTCTCGGACTGTCTTTACCAGATCTAGTACTCCTGGACCAGTAAAACCACTTCCCAGGATTCTATCCATGACACCGGCATACACACCTTCCAGAAAAGACCCTCCAATTGCTTGGGTTAACAAAGATGCCAAACCCTGTTATGTCTCACATATTAATGGTCATTTTCTATGGGATGTTCCCGGATCAGGTATGTGTGACTCAAATTGTGAGTGTGATACACCTGAATTCAGATGATGAACAAGGATTATATCCTTGTAAATATGCTTACAAGCAGACACAAAAGAAGAAGTCCTTTGCCAGATCTACTTGTAGATCTCATAGGCTTCAGGAATTTGATGATGATGATTCCTATGGTTCCGGACAACCAGTCTCTTCCCGACGGTCTACACGACGTTGGCAACCACCTCCTCCTCCAGCAAAATCTTCTAAGGAAATGACTCTTGTTGAACTCATGACAGAAACAGGTCATCTTGACCTAGTTCAACAATACTTTCCAGATGCTATTCCTAGCATCCCACCAGAACCCTTTGTAGCATCTCCATCTCAGATTGCTTCTCATCCTATCTCTTGCATTGCCATGCTTAACCCTTATGAGCAGGAGTTTCCCCCTCTGGAAAGAAGAACGGATCACACCAATAAGGTATCTTCAAAACCTTATATTATTCCAAGTACGGTTGATGCTCAGGGAAATTTTCAATCAACACAAGCAGAAGAAGTTCTTAATTGGCAGACCCAGAATTCTGTTTGTCAGAATCATACCTTAACTAGGATTGATTCAAAGCTTGACTCTCTGACAACTAAGACTGAAGGATTAGCTTACCAGATAGGCCAAATATCTGAAGAAGTTAAGAACCTTTATCTCTATCAGAAACAACAAGCTAACAAGCTGGATGCAGAACTTCGATCATTTATCGACAAAGGATACATGGGATCACAGTTCAGACAGAAAGAAGCTGAACTACAGACTATCCAACAAGATCTAAAAAGGATAGAACTAGATATAGCCAGAAAACAGTCCCAGGCTATATATGATCCTTATACTTCATTCTCATCGATACCAGCTCCTTTGTTTCCTTCTTCTCCAACAGTTTATCCTGAAGAAGCAGACTACATCAAACAGTTTAAGTTTAATTATCCCTTGTTTGCTCAGTTACCATCACCAAAGTTACCCTCCTCTTTGGCTAGACAGCCTAAACCACAGTTTACCTACCCAAGACCACGACCACCTTATTTCACTCCATTCCGGACTCATGATTAGGACCATCTCATTCCCGATAAGCAGAATTAAGATTAATGAACCACTGCCATTCTTTAATCCATCTCCCCCTCAGGAGAAACACAAGCAAGCAGCTGACCCTTCCCAGTCTACCCAAACTGCTACTTATTCTTCTGTCACTTCCCCAGCAGTTTCCTCACCCACTATCAATCCCCCTCAAATTGGAATTCTTCGTAGTCCATTATATGATTACCAAAATGAGGACACTTCCAGTACAAGATCAGATTCTGATATCCCTTCACAAATTGATTCTTCTAACAGTTCTGAAACTGAAGAAGAATTAGCTGATATCTCAAAGATTGCTATGGTTCGTCCAAACAATGATGAGGAAGAAGATATGGATGATCCACATGTAGAACATCCTGATGACCGACCACAAGGCCAAGACTTCAAGCCTACCAGTGGTCCTTGGTTCTCCTTTGACAACCTTCCTTATGACAAATGGAGATCTCGTCTCCAAGAATTTAGTGCCTGGATTGACTTACAAGTCACTGCTCAACAAACTCCTCTAAGACAAGTATTACAGGAATTTGTTTCCAGATTTACAGGTACTCTCAGAGAATGGTTCCAAAACCTCTCTCCATACCAAAAGATACAAGCAATCCAAGTTGATGAACCATCATTATTCCTTGGAGTCATCCACAAGGAATTCATTGGAGACTTCAATATCATTCGGAAAAGAGAGAAACAAGAATTTTTTGAGATGAAGTGATGTTCTCTAAAACAAAAGGATCTCCAGATCCATTATCAACGAATGATTGAGAAATACCATATCTTGAATGGTGGCAATGACGTGAATCTCCGTCACACTTTTATTGCCTCTTTACCTGATGAACTCCAAGCAGAACTCAATCGAAGCATTAATTCTCTCCAAAGAGATATGACTGACATCTCTATCGGAGAATTGTACCAGCTTGCTCTCAATACCCTTGATAAACTCTGTGAGCAACACAAGTTTTTTAAGGATATGCAAAAGAAGGCTCATAAGTTTAAACCAGCATGTAAGAAACCTTATCTAAAGATCAAATGCAAGGACTCCAAAGATTGCTTCTGTCCTTCAAAAAAGAAGTCTCACTTTCAACAATATCCAAGACAAAATTTCAGAAGACCTAGACGATCAGGTTTCAGAAAGAAAACTAGATTCTTCAAATCTAGAAAGCTTTTCTCCAAAGACTCAAAGTGCTTCATTTGTAAGAAGCCAGGACACTTTGCAAGGAACTGTCCTCGAAAAACAAAAGGGGATATCAAGATGATGCAGCAACTCCAAAAGATTCTAATGATAACAGACCAGACTGCTAATCTTGAAGACTATCTTGAAGAACAAGATCAACAAGATGATGAGACACAATATGTTATTCCATCTTATCAAAGCTCCTCAAATTCATCTTCTGATGAAGATTCTGTTTCAGAAGAAAGTAATTATTCTTCTCCAGGAGACATCAATTTGGTTCAAGGATTTTCTCCGGAACCAACATTCATAGGTTGCCTAGGATCTTTGAACTCCAATCCTGAAATCAATCTAAAAACTCCAATGCCTAATATTCAGGTACAAGTCCTACCTGAAAAATACTCAAAGCCTATTACTGCAATAGCCTTTTTTGATACAGGATCATCTCATACCATAATGAAACCACATATATTACCCCCTGAAGAATGGATAGCTCACAATCAGCATTTCTTCACAGCTGATGGAAAAATCTTCAAAATTGATCTGATTACTAGACGGAAAATCAGTATCAAATTCTTCCAAGGATGTACCTTAAAGATCAAGGTATTAGGAAGTGAGCTTCCAGGAAAAGATATCCTCCTTGGTTTTGATGCTTTTTATCATACCAAGAACTTAACTATTCTTCCAAAAGGAATCAGATGGAAATCTAGTTTTACCCCATGGACAGAAATCCCTTCTCTTTATGAACTGCAACATGCTCCACCAGAATATACAGATACCAAAGAGCAACTAATGCAGTACTGTGCTGACAGCCATGATCAATTTCCACATCCTTCTCCTCTCTGGAAAAACAAGGACTTCTTCATTAGCCTTCCCTTCAAAAGAAATGAAGATATCAATCCAACTAAAGCTTCCCATCCAGGGATGAATCCAGAAGATTTAAAGCTAGCAAGAGAAGAATGTCAGGCCCTTCTCAAACAAGGTCTCATTGAGCCCACAAAGTCAGAATGGGCATGTCAAGCTTTTTACGTAGAAAAAAGATCAGAAATCAAACGAGGAAAAAAGAGACTTGTAATTGATTATAAGCCTCTTAATCATTTTCTCCAAGATGATAAGTTTCCTCTCCCCAGGCCCACAGCTCTCTTCGCTCAGTTAGGAGGATCGACCCATATATTTTCAAAGTTTGATCTCAAGGCTGGTTTTTGGCAATTAGGGATTCTACCACAGGATCGGCCCAAAACGGCGTTCTGTATACCTAATGCTCAATATCAATGGACGGTATTACCTTTTGGCCTCAAAGTAGCCCCTTCCCTATTTCAAAAGGCCATGATCAGGATTTTTGAGCCCATCATCAATAATGCTCTCATTTATATTGATGATATCTTATTATTCTCATCAAATGAAGCAGAACACCAATCACTTTTGACAAGGTTCCACCAGATTATAGCCCAACATGGTATTATGCTCTCCTCCAAGAAAAGTGACATTGGGATCACAGAGGTAGATTTTCTTGGAATGCATTTCAAGAATGGACAATACAATCCAGGTCCACATATTGCTCAAGATCTGCTTAAATTTCCTGATGATAATCTCTCTATAAAACAAATTCAACAATTCCTCGGGATTGTCAATTTCTTGAGAGACTTTATCCCCAAGCTGGCCCATCAGACAAGCCACCTGTACAAAATGTTAAAGAAAAATCCACCACCCTGGTCTCAAAAACAGACAGACTCTGTCGTTACCCTCAAAAGGATTGCACAAAATCCTCCACCATTAAAAATTCCTGATCAAGGACAGAGGGTCCTACAGACAGATGCCAGTGAAGATTACTGGGGAGCAATACTTCTTGAAGAAGTAAAGGGAGTGCGAAATTATTGTGGGCATGCAAGTGGTCAGTTTAAAGATTCAGAAAAACACTACCATGCTACTTACAAGGAAATCCTAGCTGTCAAGCGAGGAATTGAAAAATTCAGTTTTTATCTGAGTCCTTTTTACTTTACCATAGAAATGGACAACACATCTTTCCCAAAGATGCTAGATCCCAAGAAAAAGATACTGCCAGATGCCCAATTACTCAGATGGAAAGACTGGTTCTCACGCTATAAATTCACGGTTAAACATCTCAAAGGACCACAAAATATCCTTGCAGATTTTCTTTCCAGACCACAGAAAATACCTCCTCCTCATCCCCAGGTTCTTTATATCCTCACCCTTTCAGAACAACCACCACCTCCTTCCAACATGCCTTTTTGTAGCAAAGCTACAACTCTTCCTCCAGACACTACTCTTCGTTCTTTCACTGATTTCCATAGATATGCCTCTGAGCATCTTTTCTCATGGCTTCATTTCTTTGTTTGCCAAGACTAATCTTTTCCCTAAACTTCAAGCATTTCACCCACTGTCCATATACTACCATCCCGTTCATTCAAGGTCCTATACCTGATGAACTTCTCTGGTATGTCTGGTCAATGACCATTCTCCACACCTGCTCAATTTCTCTTGCACCATTGCCCGTTTACCACTATATCTGTAACAGTCACAATGAAGACTCTACACTTCTTAAACTCCTTCTCCTGTTTGCCCCTCTCTCTTTCTGGAGAGGATCTCTTTTTACTTTTATTACTAACCATAAACTCTGGGATTTAGAAAAAGAAAACAAAAGAGTTTTTCTTGTGTGTTTTTTCTTAGCAGGAAGTATCACTCCCAGATGCCAGACGGAGTATACTTAGAAACTCAAGCAACACCATGGTCAGAATATCTTGATTGGGTCAACCCTCACCCTCAGAGGTGGAGTGAACTCGGACATATACTTGCAAATTCTAATCACTATGCTTTAAAAGATTGCACTAGTCTTGGTCCTGTCCCAAGTGAAGATACATTTTATGATGTCTTATACCAACCAGAACCACACTATGTGACGTCCTACTTTGCATCTTCTTCACCACCAAGGGATCTTCCTCTTGATTCTCAAGGAAAAAATACTCCAAGACTCACAAGACCCTTATGATGATGATCTCACCCAGTTATCTCTATCCTTCCAGGATCCGGTTCAATGTTCTCAACCAAAGCCACATAACCCAGATAACAGTCCACCAAGCCCAGATCCATTGGATGACAATTTTGATCCACTTGGATACCTTCAGTGCAATTATGATGATGATAGTGATAACAACAATCTCTCTCCTAGTCACGAACCCATTTGCAAGGAATAATTCAGTATCGACAACCTTTAATTATTATATCAGCAAAAGATGGTGCACCTCACCTAACTGTTTGTAATTATCTGTGTGAGTGGATTTACTTTTATGAGTGCGTTTACTTTCTTGTCTGAGTGGATTTACTTTTATCAGTGCACTTTACTTTATTGTTTTGCCAGGACATGAAACCTGCATCTCTATATAAGCAGGCTTCATTCTCCATTGTAAGCAGAACGAAATTTGGAATAAACATTCTCAGTTGTTTATCTCTTATGGCTTCCTTCTAAATCTCTCTTCGTTTCTAAAAGCCTTAGTTCTTAGTATGTTAGTATTATCTGTTATATAGATTCCCAGTATGCTCTACACTTGCCTCATTATGAGGACCCTGTGTATCAGAAAAGAATTAAGAATACAATCCAGTATGTGAGAGTATTGAAAATAGGTATACTGAATATATTGGTAAGAAGTATTTTGATTGGGAAGGTACTTGAATCCTCAAGAGTCCGTGAGCAAAAGAGGCAGGGAGCCTGAAGCTCGGAATACATTGGATTAAGTACCCTCTCATCAAGACACGTTTTCCCAGTAGTTATCCAGTATAATTATTTTCTCTCTATCAAGCTGTCTGTATTATCCAGATAGTCAGATAGGATAGATCAAGATCCAGATAATATCAGTATTATCTAGACCTTGATACATCCAACCCTCCAGTTGGCTTTTGTTGCATAATTTATTTTAGACATTGACAAGTTAAGAATTGAAATTAACATCTGTTTATAGATTAACAATATGAGAATTTAAATTAATGATTTCGTTATCCTTTTTCACAACTACTTTTTTTATAGGCATAATTTTCAGGTCATAAGTTTTAAGGGTTATAACAATATCAGTATATAGATTAACATGAGAATTTAAATTAACGACTTCATCATCCTTTTTACAACAACTTCTTTTTCAGGTCATAAGTTTAGAGGTCAATAACAATATCAGTATATAGATTAACAACATGAGAATGTAAAATAACCATTTCATCATCCTTTTTCACCTCATATCCCAAAAAACTAACAACCCTGTAGGTATGTTGTAGGTATGTTTTTTAAGGTACAAGTTTCAGGGATCAATAACAGCATCAGAATGTAAATTAACATGAGAATATAAATTAACAATTTCAGTATCAAGTTTCCCAACTTCATTCATTCCATGTGCTGTTTCAAATTATAATCAAGAGCATATGCATATTGGTCAATTCGAGAGATTTGGATAGATTTGGAAATCTCAAATTCCTCCATAAAATCTACATGAAATTTGTAATGGCCATACTTATTTACCTTTTACCCATTTTAATAGTAGTATTTCTCTGGGATTTCCCCTCTCTTTTTTTCTTTAGCATCCTAGCAGATAAGATAGCCAAGTCAGAGAAAAACCTGACACCGGACTGATTGAATACCCAAGCCTAGCGGTTAAAACTCGAAACTTTCGAGACATAACATAATCCCTCTACCCCATCTCTTGATTTAAACACTGGAACTATAGGACTCAAGTTCAGAGTATGTGAATTAGAATATATCCAGAAGGTTGAGTGACAAGGTACAAACTTGTGCATTGAACAGGTCCTTGTAATTTATATACAACTGTACATAGTTTTGAAAGCAAGGTTCTAGATACAATGAGTAACATAATGGAATCATCAGACAAGCCAATGAAAATTAAGGGATGATATTATACTGTAAAATAAGAGAAGCTAGTACTGCAGCTAAGAAGTCAGATTTCCGAAGGTGTTTTCGCCACTGTATGTGACATAAAGGAACCCGTCTTCATCCTTCTTCTCATCATATATAGCAGACATAATTGCACCTGAAAGGTTGATGTTATATAATGCTATTCAGGATTAGATGACTAAAGCATTATGTTGCAATAAGGGAAGAATCATGTAATTTGCCAAAAAGATTACCCGTTGGGGGGAGGACATTGTCCACAAATATAAAAATGGCCTTTTCTGCACTTAACTTGATCCTTTTGCGGATGACATAGACAAACTGTCCAACTGTCAGGTCAGCAGGGACAAGGTACCTGCAATATTATTCCATCAGTTTGAAATGCTACTTGGAAAAGGCTACACTGGACAAGAATAGCATCATTTCTACCTTAAAATCTACAATTTGCTATGTAATAGAAGCAACAATTGTCCAGCCATCATCATCAAGCAACGCAAGAGCCAAATGCAAATAAATTGTCAACATTCTTTTCGTCAAAGAAAAATAGTAGTTTAGTTGCGCTTTACCAAAGGCTGATTTCATGTCCTTATAAGAAATGGAGCGTACATACCATAGAACCAGCAATTTTAGCCTCAATTTCCCAGGGCGTCACGAATTGGGATTTGGGCATTACTAATATCAGATAATCTTTTAATTATAGTGAATAGTCTTGGACTAAAGTCAGAACAGCTCTTTATATTCAAGTCATTATTTGCTGCAAATTTATGGTGTTAAATACCAAAGCCTTTAGTAGATGAGCAAGACAGAGAACAAGAGAGAAACGCCTGAATTCAAAGTCAAGATCTTTCTCAATCCACTTTCCTAAGCCAGCAGCTTCCCTCTTAACATTAATATGCTCTAGTTTAGAAACAAATAATGTCAATTTCACTATTAAAATTTACTTTTTGAAAACAGAGGCCCCAAGGCAGGAAATAAAATAAATAAGCAAAGTGCCAATCTTACTTCTTCTTGTCGATACTTGGGATATCACTCCTTTCTGCCTTCTCCACAATCACCTTCAGGCATATCCAAAGACAGGTAAGCTTAAAGGTAGAAATGTTAAAAGTATAATGGCAATGGCATTCCAATTGAAGCAGGAGAAGAAGCAAGCGATAAGTCAAACCATAAATTTACCCAAAACATCCTTGACAATGTATGTTTCAATCTCAAATTAAACTTTAAACTATCTCTAAAAACAGATTGTCATTTCATAAAATTGAAAACTGAAAGCCATGAATATTTTATGAATATAAGAGAACAAAATGATATAAAACACTAAAACAGTGAATTTATCAACATTAACCAAGTTTCTGCTCATCAAAAGGTTGTTATTTTGTCAACAAAGGTTGGCTTACAGGTAGGATTGAGTTTCCTTAACCATTGGGTGTTTACCTCGAATCCTCACTGATTCTATATGTTGGCGTTCCACCAATTGTGGTATGCCTGTCTTAAACCTATCTATATACTTTTCAACAATAAAAGTTAATCTATTGTTCAATGAAGAATCCAGGATTAAATATTATATATACTTCTGATCCAAACTTCAAGTGTTGTTCAGCAGTGTATACCCCCAAATCATGACGTGAAAAAGAAAATAGACAAACAGACGAATAAATTTGAAGACACCAAACCAGATTCAGACAAGACAGCCATAACTATGGAAAGCATCGACTCTCACATCAGGCAAAACAGATAAAAGAACAATAGTGCTTAAACTACAGCTGTATTTTATATCATAGATGGAGATATCATCACTAAGAGATAATTTTTTTTACAAGTTCTCAGTTCTTACTGGGATTCTGTCTGGGTATTTATCTCTGATCCTAGCAGCCTCAGCTCTTCTCTTCTCTGACAAAAGAAACCATTCATTTCTATGTTTCTCAGCTTCCCAAACGCACCAAATTAATTAACATGAGAATTTTAAATAAAAACAAATTTTAAATAAAAACAAGTATATACCAAGATCATGCTCCTGTTTGAAGTAACTTTTAGCCATTCCTCCTGAAATCAGTACAATAAAATTCACGTTATCTGATAAAGGTGCAACTAATCTGTCACGCAAAAACAAGACACACGATCTCTCAAAATAGATAAATCCTGATAGTCTAGCAGATATGGTGCAGTTGAAATTCAACATACAATAATTGCTTAACCCATACCAAGAACATAAATAAATATATAAACAATAAGGCGCGCATATAACCCACAACTGAAATAAATCAAAGCTTATAATTAGACTAATACTCGGTACAAAATAAAAAAAGCCCTAAGTTTCAAAGAATCATCCTAGCTGATTATTTATGAAATTTCCAGCATACTTCACAGACAACAAAATTCTGGAATGGAGAAAAAGCTCCAATTTGACTTTAATGACTTTGCCGATAATCTTCCCTCAAAAAACAGAGAGAGAGAGAGAGGCGGCTCGTCAATCAAATCGGACCAAACAATCAATCTTCTATACCTGAACAAATTCTACTCGAGAAATTAAAAAACGTGAATTATAGAGAAATTAGGAAGTTAATACGCTGAACTCAACCTTGTGAAGACAACACAGATAGAGAAGCGGTGCCGCGCTTTTCGATCAGAAGTCAGAACTCTTGACAGGCCCGGGGTTTGCTTGAAGATAACAAATATGACAGCTTTGCTTGGTTTTTTTAACTACTTATATTTTTAGGGAAATAATGATTATTCGGACATTATGTATTAACTGAATTTTAATTGGACAATCAATCTCTCCCGTTTAAAATAAAAATATACTAAAAATTAATTTGGGGTACTAAATGTTATTGAAAAAATATTCTACGGTGTGATTTTTTTTTTTAAAAAAAAAACTTTAATTTATTTTTACCTCAAAACTATGTAATTATGAGAGTAAAAGGGGAGCGAATGGGAAAGATAAAGAAAAGAATCATAATCCGTATTTTTGGGGATTTTTTTCCCACTTAGCTTTCCTTTAGTTTAAATTTTCTTTAGGAAAAATTGGTTACAATATAAGTGTGTATTTGTATTAGCTTTAGATAATGACTTTTACAATTTACAAAATAAATAAGTATCGAGTTTTGACGAAACTCTCAATCTGAACCCTATCTGATATCATTTAAAGCTAGAGGACAGGGGCACATGATGATGATGCGGGTATATACCTTTGGATATCTTTCTAATTGTAGATAATGAGGGGTCGTAGCTGATTAGTAGGCCCGCCCAAATTCATCCATCAATTTTAAACAATAAAGGCAGAAAATCACACCTCTATTTAACCACTAACAATGAATTTAATCTTCAGCCACTTCAATTACATTCCATGGGATTGAAAGTTTAATTTGGAACCCTCCAACTTGGATTGGTGGAATTCAGCTGATTGGCTTATTATGTAACACATAATTGTTAATATCGAGAGATTAGGGTGTTTGAGTTCACTAAGAGCCCGTTTGGATCCTCTTATTTTTAGTTTAAAAAGCCTACTTTTAAGTTAAAGTTTAAAAAATAACTTTTTTAAAAAAGCTAAAAAGTTTGTTTGGTGATTAGATACGTTTTTTTAGGCAAAAGTTCTTAAAAGCTTATTTGAAATAAAAAAAATAAAATGTTTGATTTTTTTTTTTGGTCATAAAGACTTTTTTCTAATAAAAATTATCATAAAATGTATATTATAATAGGGTGGTGGCGGCGGGTCGTGATGTGGTGGCGGCGGTGGTGGTAGCAAACGGCAGCAGTGGTGGCAGCAGCAGTGGCGGTGGTGGTGGCGGCGGCGGTGGCGGTGATGGCGCGTAGTGACAGTAGTGTTCAATCAAGAGATTACAGGTTCTCTCTCTTTTTAAAAACAAGAGCTTATAAAAAAAGAACTTAAAAATAAGCTCTCATGGGAGCTTATTTTTAAGCTCTTTTTTCTTCATTATAAAAAATTTCTTATAATTATAAGAGCTTATATAAAATCTTGTTTGGCACTTTTATACTTATAAGTAGATTATAAGCTAAAAATAAGCTAGACCAAACATACACTAAGTACAAGTTTCACAAGTGATGGTTGATGATACATCCATTTGAATAAATATTAGGCTCAGTTTGGATCAGTGAAAAGCGGGAGATGGAAAAGGAAAATTCAAATTTTTCAGTGCCGACGGTTTTTTGGATTAAATTTTCCTAGGAGAATATTTTCCGTGCTGGCGCCATTCTCCCATGTTTAAATAAAAATAAGTTTCCACTTTTTTTGTGGGAAGCCATTTTCTAGGATTTTTGAAAATGGCCTAAACTCCATTTTGCCCCTGATGACAACTGTATAAAAGGGCGAGCATGTGACCTTAAAAAACAGAGACCTGGAGACCGGAGAGGGCGAGTAGAATTTCCACAAGAATGTGCAATCCCGCACAACAGGATGCAATCTAGTTATCTACATAAATTTCTGTTCCTCCCAACCCCATGTTCAATTAACTTGAAACAGAGCTAAACAGAGAGGCTGCATAATATGTGTTGCACTCGAGTGAAATTATACACACTCGAGTGTCATAATGGAATTCTTTGGAAAAAAAATGCTTGAAACGTTGTTTATGCCTTGTACACTCGAGTGTTTTTACACTTAAGTGAAGTTGTTACACACGAACATGACATTGTGACCCTCATCACACGTCTTAAAGTTATCACACTGGAGTGTGATAATTATTGTGTTTACTTGAAACATTGTTAATGCCTTGTACACTCGAGTGTGAAGTTTTTTCACACTCGAGTGTGAAGTTTTTACACTCAAGTGAATACGACATTGTGACCCTCATCACACGTCTTAAAATTATCTTAAAGTTATCACATTGGAGTGTGATAACTATTGGCCACACATTCTAAGTCCAATTTATAAGTTAGGCAAAAAATTTGAAGGAAAAATAATAAATATAAATATTTAAAGTGATTTAATTAGTTTTCTTAATATCTATTGGCCACACATTCTAAGTCCAATTTATAAGTTAGGCAAAAAGTTTGAAGAAAAAATGATAAATATAAATATTTAAAGCGATTTAATTAAAAAAAAGTAAACTTTTCTTATTATAAGATCTAAAAAAAAAAGTTACTTAATCATTTCATATGTTGTATTTTCTTAGATTATATTTAGTTTATTAGTCAAACTATTTAGTTTGAAAAAAAAAATACTCTAAGTAATTTAAGCTTTTCTTAATCTCTCCAAAAAAAGTCAACGAGTTTCTTATAATTAGAATGGGAGGGAGTATTTAAGAACTGGAGGAGTTTAATCATCTTTAACATAAAATCTCGTTTGTAGTATAATTTACATTAAAAATGAGATTTTATATTAAGGACTGAATGTAAATCATGTTGAGCATGGATCACCTCTAACCTAACTTGACAAGGAAGCTAAGCCAACGAAATAAATAAATTCCAAGGAGATAGCTAGACTTTGCGGATGACAAGGAATGAAGCTATCTTTAACAACTCTATATTGGCATTAGTAATCAAATTCTTACCGATAAGACAGTTACATGCTATGCGTGACGCATCATCAGTTATTTATGCAGTTTCTAATGCCCTAAAAAGGAAACCATTACAGCTACAATTCAGAGAGTTGGGTGACTAAAGGTACAGCTCACTAATCTCCTCAGATTAATTAATTTGAATTTTCAGCCCGACATAAACTACTATTTCCTAGATTAGCATTAGCCAGGGCTTAATAATCTCCTCTTTTTCTTCAAAAACAACCTCCACGGCTAATACAAAGTTAAATACAGTAATCCCTCTTATCCTAAATATAAAATAAAGTTGACTTTTTTTTTTTGAAAGATTAAAGAAGTTAAATAAATAACTTTATCATATGATATGTTGTGTATCTTTAGATTATATGTTAGTTTATTATTTAAATTAATTAGTTTGGAGAAAAAATAAAAATAAAAATACTTTAAAGTAATTTAATTAGCTTCCTTTAATCTCTTCAAAAAAAATTAAATTTATCTTATATTTAAAACGGGAGGAGGGAATACTTTATCGGTCAAACAAAGCCAAATGTAGGAGTGATGTTTACCTTGACCAGTACAGTGATGTTTACCACTCCCTTGCTAATTATAAGTCTACTTTTAAAAGAAATTTTTAGTCCTAAGCATAAGTCTACTTACATGTTATTAATAAATGTTTTTCAATTTTATTCTTATTTATTTATTTATTTTATACTAAAATTTTAGGAAAGGGGTTGGACTCACTCATGATTGAAGGGCAAGACAAAATCTTTTTCTCTTAGATGATACCACGTGTTGCAGGCGGAAATGCGTCTATTATCCTCAGGCGTTTACCAAGCGCACCCAGGAGTTAGGATGTTTCCCTAAAGACTTGATCAACTACAGGATCGAACCCCTCTTTTTGGTGAGAATGTCCGACTTTTGCCAATTGAACCCACAAGCGGTTATTTAATTTTTGTTAGAAAAGAGAAATAGGAAAGAAATGTAAGAATGATTTCTAAATGAAGAGAGAGAATTTTTAAATAAGAGTAAACTTGAAAATTTTTTAAGTATATTTGACGACTTAAATAGCAATTCTTGATATGTGGTACTAGTTAAAATGGACTTTATAATAAAGATCAAAGTAGTATTTTTTTTTTTTTTCCTGGAATGTTAGATTAAAGAACCTAGCATCTCAGAGAGAACGATGACAGTTATAAAAAAATAAGAGAGAATGATGCCCAATTTTTTTGTTAATACAATTTATAAAATGGGGGAAGTCGAAATAGCTAATATAAAACTGCTATGAAAATAAGATTGTATACATATATAACCTACCTTAAACTCCACTTGATGGGAGCCTGTCGTAGGCTGCCCTTTATTATATAGCCTCAGTGGAACTTTCTTTTCATTCAACATTTTCCCACATTTTTGGATAAGTTCCCTTGTTCAAGCATGCTTTATTATATAGCCTCAGTGGAAATTCAACATTTTCCCACATTTTTGGATAAGATTTAAATATAGGATTTAGAGATTTAAAATATATTGCAATTGTAAAATAAAAAAAAATAAAAAAAAAATTATTGTCCCATGCGCATTGTCTGTATATTGCATGGGAAAAAAAGAGCTAACTAATAGAGCATTACAAATTATGCTTTATCTCCCAAACCCACAATTATTTCATGATCAAATGAAAACATGAGCTAGATCTGAGAATATAACTGAAAAAATTCTTATTAGAAGCAGAACCAATAACATTCAAAACAGCCTATTTCAGATCAACATGCCAGCCACAATTGATTACTCTGTACATAAATACAAGCACAACGACAACATTTACCCAACAACTGCATTCTCAAACGCTAGACGAATCCTTTACAAAGTCACTCTGCCAGAAGTTCTCAAAATAGTCCCTAAATCTATGTACTAGAGTAAGAAATTAAACCGCAATGAAAGAAACACTTTTTCCCTTTTTGAGCATGCAACAGAAAACCTTATGCAAAGTAATTTGAATACTTTCTGCAGAGACTTAAGTCTGTGCAGGAGAATTCTTCTTGCCAACCAATGAACCACTTGTGCACAAGGAAGTATAATAAACCACTCTATCCACGCGAAAAGTTGTCCAATAAGGAACTGGGGAATTTGCCCAGATTTTGTAGAAACCATCCTGTGATCTATGTAAATTATCTTTGGGAAAGGAAAATAAGATCTTGATTTTTCTTTTTCTTTTTTTGGGGGATAAAAATCTTGCCTTTTTCTACTTCTTTTGTTGAGCGAATGAGACCCAGCTAGTGACCTCGATTAATTTGTGTTCTTTTTACTTTCAAGTGAAGAAGCCTCTTTAAGTGCCACCTGGGCCTCATTTTCCCTGGCCAATGCAAGAAGTGCCACAGCCTGTAAATAGTAAGCAATATGCCAAACAGGGGAAACTAATTGTGCCTGCAATGCATCCTTCAGTGCTTCTTCTGGCAAGTTGTTCATGAGATAAGACAGACTGCGGCGTGCATAAACAGTTGGAGAAACCATAGTTCCAACATCAATGAACTGCATGCATTGCAACAAAGCCATCAACTGCATGTTATAATTGATTCAGACCTATGAAGTATCTTTAGATTATAGCCCATTAGATTGTTCACTATCTCTTTATATGCTTTATCTTGCCTGTCAAACTTAGCTACCAAGGTATACATATACATATACATACAAACATATATACATATAGTGGGTGACAATTGGAGCGGTTTAAACAATCAACCAGAACAGAGCAATAAACATCCTTATAATCTGTGTTCCATTTTCTACTCAAGAAGCCAGAAAGTTCATATATGTTCTAGGATATACGCAAATTAAGAGCTATGAAATGTACAAACCTGAGTATAGCTATCAATTGCAGCTTTGAAGTCTTTATGACGAAAAGCGGAATCTCCCTTCTTCTTTGAGTTCAGTGTTTCTTGCATCTGGTTGGTCCACATTTGGAATGAAAGCTGCAGAAAGTTCAAAAAAGAGAGAGTGAGCAGATAACCCAATTTACCTGGAAAATCAGGTCAATTATAAAATACGCAAGTGAAGTTTATAAAAATTCAAGCCATGTTGCATTTAACTTCATACTCATATTCAACCTTTGAAAGGTACGTAATGCTAAAAAAAATTACTTATTGCAACTAAACACATTTAAAGAATACATGAGGATCATTAAAATATAGAATAAACCAAGAGTTACTTTCTACCTTTTAACACCATACCAAATATGCATACAGGATACAGCACCATGCTGAGCCCAACAAAAATCATATTATGAATAAGCTTCCATGTAAAATAACAAAAGCAACTTGTATGGACATCAAAATCCAGAGATAACAAAGTACTAGAAGATTTAAATGATTATCACGACCATAGAATCACACTTGACAATTTACTCATAAGAAACAAACCTCAGTAGCAGCACCCTCATCATCTTTATACCCAAGTTTTTCAAGGACCTCATGGATGGCAGTCAAATCCATTCTTAGACATTGCTCACCAAATGGTGAAAGTGGTAAAGCATTTGTGCCATGTGGTATACCCATCAAAACATGAGAAGGAACCTGGAAAACGTTACATATGAGTTCATTCCAGCTTACTAGAGTAAGCTTTTAATTCTTAGCAAAGATCAAAGCCAACGACTTGCCAAAATAAACTGTCAATGATGGAAACTGAATAAAGAAAGATGAGCAATTTTTCAAAAAATATATTACAGTGAACCACTTATAAGACAACCTCAGAATCCTTCTGCAGATCTATTAAAGCAGAAACCAATGACTTTGGATAAGGACGCTCCCGGGGTTCTGATTGTAAACATCGTGAGGCCAAGCGCACTAATTCAGTCCCCTCATCATTTGAAAATTGTCCTTCTAGACAAGAATCTGTCAGCATCTGAAGGTTCCTGTCTCGAATCAGGTCAAGTGCCTAAAAAAATATGAAATTAACAGTTAGATGTGCAACTTAATTAAAATCACAACTCATTGCTTTGACTTTGAGCTAAAAATTATTAATTTAATCATTATGGTGAAATGTTCACAAACAAATAAGGTTGATGTTCGCAAAAGAATAGTTTTAGCCACATAAAGGGGTATAACTCATAAGGTGCACTATACTTGGTATGCAGAATCTTCCACCAAGGAAAGGAACTTACATGGCTTGGAGGAATATGCTTTCCACTGAGAAGGTCAAGCAAAAGGGTTCCAAAACTATATGTTACACTTTCAGGAGTAACTCTACCTGGATGATCAGGAGACAAAAAACACTTACTATCATTAGTGAACCATCACAGCTCTCAGCAGACACACACACGCACGCGCGCACACACATATATATTTTTTTCAACATGGGCTGAATGTCCATAGAAATAGCTTACGACTGAAAGCTTAGAGAAGAAAACATTAAAGCATTAAATTGGCCTTAAGAAAAAAATTTCAGCAAGAGAACTCCAAATAACATGGCCCTGAAGTTCAACCACCACACATACATAGAAGTAGAACATCAAATAAAAAAAATTTGTGATGCAACAAGTTTAAGGGAGAACCTGTCCTTAAATACTCAGGCGGAGTAAATGCAAGGTTTGTACTATAACTTTTACCATCCCGACTGTTTTTCATCAAGCCAAAGCATGAGAGTCTAGGATTTCCTTCCTGAATAACAGTAAGAGAGCATTAGGATAGTCAGCACTAACTGTTAAAAGCTTGAAAAACAAAATCTAGGCAGTTTCACTTTCACCCCAAAATAGCATACTCTTCCTTTGCTTTTAGTCTGGCATATTGGCACTTACTTTCTTTCCTGATCTTTTATGCTTACCCACTCTTTAAGGGTTATGAAATTAAGGGGAAAAAAAAAGAGTTGGTCTAAATCATATAGTATAAGGTATCAATGCGATCTTTTTATAATTTATAATGGTGACACCTATGTCCTATATGTAATATAAATGTTGAGTTTCAGTTTTCTATATTTGCCATACTTAAATAATTTAAGTAGTCCCTACCTAGAGAAATCATCTGGGACAGGGTCTTATCCCACTTTGTTTATTTCTTTTAATCTGGTGTTTTCATCTTACTTAGAGGTTATGGAGTACAAAGCCTAGACTATGCCTCTTCTATATCCAATCATTTTCGTGAATTTATCCTACTACAGACTTATTTCTTGACTGGACATGTTTATAAACCCTTCCACTTAAAACCCTAGTTCATTTTTTGTTGATTCTACCCTAAAGCTTTTCAAAAACTCCAAACCCAACTTTAAGTGATAACAATATATATATAAATACTTTTAAATAATTTATTTATCTTTCTTAATCTCTCCAAAAAAGTCAACTGAGTCTTATATTAAGGAATGGAGGAAGTATAATTTTTTGAAGAATGTTAATATATTTAAAGTCAATTGGGCTTTGTCATGAAACTTAAATTGCAAACAAGCCGCACTCCAACTATAACATTAACAGGATTTTGTGATATTGGAGGAACTGAACTTACATCATCAAAAAGTACTCTATAAGCATTTAGATCATGATACAGTGCACGTCCTTTGCTAGTACAATATTCTAGTGCTTGGGCAAGGTATAAAGCAACTCTTAGTCGCATTGCCCATTTCATGGGCTGAGTTTCCCCTGGATAATCATGTAAACAAGAGTTCAGTAAGGTCAATGAACTGCATTTAACCAGATAGTACCACACAAAAGAATCATAGCTACAATTTGTACATATGATAGACAGAATTTTGAAGATTGATAGAAATATAAGATTGAAGAAATCAAAGTGTAGATATGTTTTTACACAGGCAATGAATGTTCCCATAAATTATGGCCTAGTCAAACCAGGTTTCTACGGGTCATTGGATGGATAATAACTATATATAAAATGAAATAAAAAAATTCAAACTTTATTGCAGAGAAGTAGAATTTGTTGCTAGTTGGCGCACTTACAGTGGAACAAGTGCTTTGCCAAAGTATCATTAGGCATATATTCAGCAACAAGTAACCTCTCATCACCATCACAGCAACATCCAAGTAAATTTGCCAATCTTTCGTTCCTTAGATGTCCAACAGCCCTGGCTTCTTCCTGAAGGGGTGTAAAAAAAAATGTTGCTAAAAGAACAAATAATGAAAATCATGCTCCAACCAAGTTGGCTATAGAAAAGAAAAATCCAAAATGGTGAAAAACAATCCAAGAGGCCCTATGAGTAAAATGAAACCCTCAAAGCCATAAATCAAGTTAAGTACTTTGAACATTACTTTTTTCTTAGCAAATCACAGATGCTTCCTAGTTTGATAACCATTAATAACCCCTACACCCATATTTTAAATGGAAAAGAAAATATAATTTCCCAAAGTTCAGAACATATAAAACTAGAGAAGGTGATGTTTAGCACTGCATATGATATAGCTGAATGGCCCAAAAAAAGAAGATAATTCTGAAGATGTTCCAGGAAGCTCAAAGAGAAGCCTACAAATACTGAGTATCAGGTTTATCCTTTTCATCTGTTGGTAATTGGTAAATTATTAGTTTAAATAAATTCATACATGCAGGTATATGCATTATAGGAATAATAATGTCATGGCCATGCAAAATTATACTGGTGGGATATCAGAGTTGTTTCTTCCAGACGATGCCTGCTGACACACACACACACACCATGAAGCAGGTTGTTCTGATAGCTGTACTCTGTAAGTTCCCTGGCATGAAGAATCTAGTTCAAAGATAAACACTGGAATCCTTCCAATTTCCAATCTGTTTCAAATGCATAATGATTTGTGTTTTGTTATTAATTGTTTTATTATGACCTTTCACACACCATTCACATGAAAGCCTATTGGAATTTAAGTGTGGACAAGGCACAGGTTCACCATATTGAGAAAGGGGCTAAATTCACTAGAGGATGGCTGTTGATCTGATTAACAGATACCAATATGTAACAATTTTTGCAAGGGTTATAAGCTTATAGGTGGTCGATTATTGATAGTTGGAATGGCTGCTATACTTGCATCAGTTTGCACAGTACCTTTGATTTCAATCTTATTTATTTGAGCTAACAAAAGGTCATAGGATGTTATACACTTATACTCTCTCATGGGAAAAATTTGGTTGATGATACAGGCTTTTTTATTGACAAACCAGGGGGATAGTAATGCACATGGTTCACAAAGTTTACCTAGCATGTGTTCTTCATTAACGCTTACTAAAGATGATGAAGATGAAGAGGCTTTTATGGGGGCCAATGGCTTTGCTGAAACACTTACAAAACTTCAGAAACGAGCAAGGTGTAACAGGAGTGTAGTTCAAAGGGTGCTTTGATAAACTTACTTTGAAATTCAAGAACTATGCCTTTTGGATATTGATTACCTTGATGAAGTGTTAACAGGACAAAATCATACATTGGGAAGTTACTGTGAGTGTCTAGTTACTCAAATTTTAGTTGTTATAGGGCATGAGGTGGAGACCATTGTTTCTGATCAAGGAGAAGTTGCTGTTTATGAACTTAAGTTCTCCTATAATTTTGTAAGGGCATATGAAGAGAACGGCCTTAAGCTGATTTATCTAGGAAGAAGCCATGGGTTCCAACTTTGACTTTCATGTTTGAGTTCAAGTTGAAACTTCAAGGACCAGGAAATTGTTGGACTTGTAAATATGGGCACGGCTGGTAACCGACCCATGGGCTTTGTGAGGTGTGAGCATGTGAGTGAGTGTGTGTGAGAGAGAGTAGATCATAGGGAGGACAGACAAGCTACTAGTGTTTTATTTGGGAGAGAATAGCCCTTCGAAGTGCCAGATTTTTTGCTATTTATTTTCCATTTTCAATTTTAGACTAGAATTCTGCTTATACTCTACACTCTTTCAGAATTGTGACATTTTAATAGCAATTTCAGTTTGGTTTCCATAAAATAACAGTACACTTACCTATTATAGATAAACAGACAACATACAAAATGAATAATGTTTAATTCTGACATTCCCCAACACACATTGATAAGACTGCAATGTGTCCTTAGCAGAACATCAAAAAGACTGAGCATTCTATTGGGAAATGCAGAAGAGTAAAAGAAAGCTTCATCAAAACCACTTTATCAAATATACAAAAATATGGCACATAAAGCCACTTATGCTTACTGAAAATTGTCGTGCATCAGGCCAGGCTGACCTATTGAACCGTTTGACAGCAATTCGCGTTTGATTTTCTAGTTTCCCTTTATAAACCACATTTGGAGCCTTTTCACCATGCTCAGAAACTATATTCTCGATGGCAAATCCAGAAGTAGCCTTCCTAAGCTGATCAATTGTATATTCTTGAAATGGTGGCACATCAGTGGCCTCACTATTCTCTTCATTTTCTGAAATGGAAATCAGAACTCGGTGATTGCAGCATACTCATAGTAGCAAGAACAAAAGATGCACATATGACCATAACTTACCATCAATATTTGCTTCGGGAACTGGACCACTTTGCTCTGTACCCGAGCAGCATACTGAGAACTTGGAAAAGTCACACCCCATCTCAAACCTAGAGTACATTGGTATTATTAGTTAGTGTAGACGCTTCAAATTTACCAAACTTCTTTTGACTCACAACAAAAGTGGAGTTTATCATAATCTCCTACTGAAAATGCCCATTATGGATTAAATTACAATGGGATATGTTATTAAGGTTTCAGGCCGGAGTTACATAATTTGATTTCTCAGAAAATTTTTCCTCAAATAAAAATTATCACGAAATAGGAAAACAATTCCCGAGCAGGCTGGTACTAGGAAACGATGGTAGAATCACGCGTCAAGATTTCATAATTTAATGTCACTTTGAAGCTTTTTTTAGCTCCCAGCTGAGGTTGGGGGTGGCGAACTCCTACCACTTGCCTGAGACTATAACTACACATAGCATATATACCTGAAACTAGCACCGAATAAGTAGAACGAGATTGAATATTCAGCAATAGAGAAACTTAAAAACCAACCTTTTCCAGCGAATCAATACTCGTTCGATTCAGCTCAACAGTGCTTCTAGAATTGTTAGTACCCAATAATAAAACCAGACCTGTGAAGCTCAAACCATCAATTCAAGTAAAATGCGTCAGTCCAACGTTAAAATAACAGAAAAAATCAACCATACCTCTTTGAAAGCAGCAAATGAACTAGTTTTGCAGAATCGAAGATCTCAAGTGACAAGCAAGGAGCATACATACGCATCAAAGCAAGACGAATTTAAAGAGGAATTGGAGGAAACCCGATAAGCATTGAGTACCTCAACAAACCGAGCGTTTCCTCGACCTCGATTCAGTCAAAAGTCAGGAAAAGTGAATGATCTTTCGTTGATTGTTGTGATTTTGGCGTCTGTAATATAATTTTAACTATAATTTTCATTAAAAATGGTTTCAGAAAGTAAGCTGAGGCTGAATTCCTGGTCGTCGCCATCTAGTGCTTCTTTGCCGAATATAAAGAATTTTCAATTTCAATTTTTTAGCTAATTGAAATTTCAAAATTATATTATAAATAAAAAAATAAAATCTTATTACCCTTATTTTGCTGCGGGCACGATGGTTTTGTCAGCCCTTCCTCTATTTTCCACCGACATCGATCCATTTTTAAAATCAAGCTTTTCACACATAAGGTCACATTCCAATCAAGCTGCTAGCTTGTCTTTGTATTATAATATATACATATACGTTTGTGTCTTATATGAATAAATGAATTTTTATAATCAAAAAATGAAAAAATGTTAATGATTTTTTAAAAATTGTTTTAAGTATAAAATTAAGATTGAAAGGGAGAAAAAAAATGAAAGTGCGCATAAGTTTTATTTTTGATTCAATTTTTATTCTCCCATTAAACTCTGCATAAATTTTCCGGTCAAAGAAAACTCCGCAGAAATTTTAGAATAAATTTTTTAAATCTGAACGCTTTAAATTTAGAAAACGAAATGTATTAAATTGTACTCGTACTACTTTGCTATCATTTTTTAATATATAAATTAAAAATATTTCAATTAAAAATCTTAATCTATGCTCGTATGGACGAAAATTTTCTTTGAAAGTCAAAACTCAAAACGAGTAATATCATAAATTTTGGCCAAAAAAATTAATATCATAATTTAAATTTTCCTTCTCATTCATTGCTTTAAATCGTTATGCAAAGAATGAAATGAATGATATGTATATTTCACGAAAATAACACATTTTTGAAACAGGCGACTCTGTATTTCCATTTTCTTTGGCAAAAAAAAAAAAAAAAAAAAGAAGAAGGAGTATTTCCATTTCTCTTGACAGACTGTTTTATGTTTTGGTCTAACATTTTTCTTGACAGCCTGTTGATCTGCATAGTTTGATCAATTTTTTTGATTTTCTCATAATTTTTTATTTATAAGTCCTTTTAACCAAATTTATAATTCCTCTTTCACATAATAAATAAGATTGTGATAATTTTGTCCATATTAATTATACCAATAAAAATATGGAGAGAAGAAAGAGTTGAAATATACTCATTAATAAATAAGGGCAAAGTTGAAAATTTACCCCATAATCATTAAGCTAACTACCTCTCCTGGGTATATGTGATTTGGTCAAAAGTACTTATAAATAAGACCAGAGTGGTATCTGTTAGCCAAAAAATCATCTGCCTATTATGTTTTTTTTTTTCATGGGAAAATCCTTTAAGGTTTTAAAGAATAAAAAAAATGTCAAAAATGTCTCACGGAAAATTTCTGTTGACATCAGAATTTTATATGAAACATTTTCTTGGTCCCTTGGTCTTAAAGGGATTTCCCCTTTTTTCTTTCCTTTCAAATGAAAGAATCTGCTTAAAAAGTCAAGAGCCTATAATTATAATTAAGTGGTTGAGAGAAAAAGAATCTACGGTTAAGCAGCTAACCAATTTGATATGTATTTTTATCTGAGAGATATCTTCAAACTGAGATTCTCAATAGCTGTTTTTTTTTTTAGCGTGCAAAAGTGTATAATTTGCTCATTTAAATTTAGCAAAACTCAACATCAATATATAATAATACAAAACTGGACATTACTTTATAATTATTCTTCCATGGTCATAAGCCTCTTTTCTTTTTTCTTAAAAAACAAAAATTGTGCATTTAAATTTAAATTCCATATACTGTACGGATAATATACATGTACGTATATAATATTAATGTCTATTGTTATTGTTGCTATTCATGTTGGTCCTAATTATAAAACATAGTTAACTTTTTTGGAGAGATTAAGGAAGTTAAATAAATTACTTAATCATTTTATATGTTGTGTATCTTTATATTATATATTAGTTTATTAGTCAAACTAATTACTTTGAAGAAAAAAAATAAAAATACTCTAAAGTAATTTAATTAGCTTCATTAATTTCTTCAAAAAAGTCATCTATATCTTATAATTAGACCAGGAGGAGTAGTACCATTTTTTTTAAGTATGCACAAATATCTTTTTAATAGAGACAATTGTATATATCGAAATTAAATATAAACATCTCTTCTCTTATGAGTTCAAACTTTAATCCGATATGTCATTAATGACGAATCCTAATTAATTATCCACGTCAGCATACTTAACTGTGTTAACAACACATTAGTGAAGCTAACAACGCTCATCTGAAATTTTAGTCCTTATAAAAGCCTATTTTGGGAAAATTACAATGTGAAACGTTGGTGGCTTGGGACTCACGTTTTGCAGGCAGAGTTGGGAACTGACCCGTCCCTGTTTCAAGTACCCGCTGCCTTGACAAGCTTTCTCTACTTTTTAAGAAACTGAAACCATAACCTACGGTTTGTGAAAATTAAACAAAACTTAACGGCTGAATCAATCAATTGATATCATCAATGTATATTTAAGAAAGTTTTAAGGGAAAATTTAAGAAAATACCATTTAAATTCAAAAATTCTAAATAGATAATTTCATAACAAAATGAGTTATTAATTGCTTTATTATTTTTATTAATCTCATTACTATTCGGATTTTGAAGTTTAAATGATATTTTTCTATCATTTTTTTAAGTTATCAATTTACATTTTTATGCTTCTTATAGGTATCATTTTTTAATGTGATATTGTTATATTCTGTGTTGGTTCTACTGTAGCCGTGTCAAAATCTAAAATTTTTATGTTGATGTTACCTCTTCTCTTTGATACAATATTTTGTTTATAATACAATCTGTACTATGAACTAAATCTTATATTAATAAAACTGATAAAAAAAATTAGAGGTACTACTTAGCAACTCATTAAAATTAAATCAATTTATTTAATTATTGACTTTTTGGCCGCTTATAAAAGAAATGCCACGTCCAATATGTAGGAAACGGCCACATGAAAAAAGAAAAAGGAGTTCAACTCCACTAAGAATTAAATATTATAGTGCTTTCAATGTTTGTGTGAGGATATTTTGAGAAAGACAAGAAACAAACGGATAATGAATTTTCTTCATGTGTGAAGTATTTGTTAGATTGAGATAAAAATAAAGACTCTCTTTTAAAAAACTAGTACAAATAAAATCATGTATGCGTTTAATTCGAATGAACTCAAATAAAGACAAAACCAATGAAACTCGGCGGGATGTTCCGACGTGACGACCACTTGAGAGTGGTTGGTATGTGAGTGTGAGTTTTTTTGGGTTAGAAATAAAAGGGACTCTTATTTCAAAAGATAAATGGGTCAAAAACCAAGACATCTTGTCTCAAGTCTCAACCTGGGACAGATCACAACCAAGACCAGGGCAGGTTCCTTTGAGACCTCAATTCCTAATGGAATTGGATTCTCTAGTCAATATATACAATATATGTATGTTGGTGTTAAAACAAAACTGTGGCCTTGATTATTCGCCTGCATCTTTTGAAATTCTGGTGCATGGGTATGTGAAATTCTAGTTTCATAAAATTGGCTTTATGCAGTATATTTGAAAATAAATGGAAATAGGAAAACATAATAAAACTGTAATACATGGATTTGAAATTAGACTATAACTAAGTCCAGCTTCACGTAAAGTTTATTAAAGAGATGTATGCTACTATTAGCACGTGCTGATTCTAGTGGATGAGGTTTTGACCGTTTTTGTATGAAGTCTCGAATTCAAATCGGTAGGAATGCAAAAGAAAAAATGCTTTTGAGAGAGCTAACTTTAATTAGGCGCAGTAATGCTTGAACCTAATAACCTTTTCAAGCTAAACATTGACTATGATATCATACAAACCAATTACAGGCTAGGGTTTTCAAACGCCTGATCCAATTATAAGGTTCTAGCCATAGCTGTGAGTACATTGTAGATGATAATAATAAATTCCTGTCAGTAAAATTATCCAAGTGGCATCCAAATTATTGCCATCGTTTAGTAGGGGCCTTCACTGAAGTTGAGCTACCGGTAGCAGTTTTCTTGACACCTATGTAAGTTAGATTAGGAAGTTTGTGAGAGCAAAACAGAGATTAGTCATTTATTGTGGAGAATAGCACAGCTAGATGTACTCACCTGAGAAAATCTTTGAGGAACTTCTATTCATTGATAACCTGGAAGATTTTAATGGTCCTTTTTGTAGAACTTCCGCGGCTTTGGGAATTTTGGACGCCAAAGTGGATCTGTATCCAACAAAAACAAAAATCAGCTTTGCTTTGAATAAAGATGGTAGGGAAGAAAATCAAAGCAATTACAGGACTTGGAATGAAATCAAAGTTAATACTGCTTTGTCCATAAGATAAACTTCAGAAACAACAACACTCACATCTCTTTGTTTACAGCTGACAGGTTGTCAGTCGTTGTGCTCTTACTTGGGGAAATTTCAGTTGGCTTCTCCTTCTCCGCTTCAGGGAAAAGAGCGTACTCCACAATGCTGCAGATAGAACCATCAGTTTCTGTTCCCATTGAAAGGCCACTGTCAGATATATCACTTAATCTCTCTTCAGAATCTGCATCTCCAAATCCTAAGAGATCAATGTCGTCGTTGACATTCTGGCTTGTATCTTCCTTGGATGATTTGACCAGTGGGGACCTGGGCCTGTTCCTGAGATCATCCATGGACTGATGAGAACCAGCTTCCGAATGCTTATCACTATACTCCGAGCAGTTGTCCATGTCAGAAGCTGCTTTTTCAGCTGCTCGCAAGGCCCCAGCTCCAGAAAGTCTTGTGCTATGCCTCGAAGCTCCTCCAATGGAATGTCTGCTTGGAGATGATGACCCATACCTCATCATCCCCCGCTTGGCAACGTTGAGATTAGCCTTGAGCTGCTGCAACCGCTCAATCTCTTCATCCTTCCTTGTAAGTGCATCTTTGAGAGATGCTACCTGCAAGAAGATCATTAAGCCACAGGTCAGTTACAAACATTAGTGAAATATCAGTTTAAGCCAAATGGTTTCACTTCACAACTACAGGTATTATTAGGCCATGAATAGTTTCATTCCTACAAAAGAAATACTCCTCATGTCCTTAATATAAGACATATTTGGGGTTAATGTAGGTCCTAAATATAAAACATAGTTTTCATATTTGTCATTATTTTCCTAATTTACCCCTATTCATACTCCCTCAACAACAATTAAGAAAGAGAGGGATGAAGGGATTAAGAAAGATGACTAAGGTGTTTTAGAAAATACATGTCATATTATTTAACTTAACTACCTTCTTTAACCTAATCAAATTAGGTAAATATGTCTTATAGCAAGGACATGAGGAGTATGAAAGAAGAATATTTTCTTCATTCTTCTACCCAACATTCTCACCCAGGGCATGACAAAGGAAAAGCCTACCTTCCCAGTGAATGTAAGTTCTGCAATCTAGGCAGCAGGCAGTAACAGAACCGAGTGTAACTGAAAAAAGGTGCTCCTATATGTAATTTTTCTTTGATGTTTGTATTTTTTTACTCTTCCTCCGTAATTCAAACAGGGGAAAATTAATTTCTTTAGCTTTCCTTCCCCTTTCATTATCTTCCAAACCAAATAAGTTTAATTTTAGAGCTTCATCCGCTGTCCATATACCTATGCGGGCACAGCACTTTAGAGTGATGCGGCACAAATACCAAGATATACAAAACTAGCATCCTAAAACTTAATGCTTTGCTGATAACAGAACATTAACAATATTCCCATAAATTATAATATCTATGTAACATGCAATCAAAATTTAAAGTAACCTGCTCTAAAAGTTCTTTGACATCCCTTCCCTCTCTATTACTACGAGCAGCACCTAGCTCAACACCTGAAACCCTCACAGCAAACTTCAAGGTGCTTATCGTTTCAGAATACGAAGCAGTATCAGGGTTAAGCTGTACAAACATGAGGGTTTTTGCTTGACCACCTAAAAGAAAAGAGGAAAGAAAAAAGGCACAGTTAGTATGACTTGTGAACATGCCATGCTTTAAAAAAGTAACCAAACGTGATATCACAAATTGCATGGAGATACAAGAACGACCAAATAAAAAACTAAAGAGTGACATTACCTAACGAACTTTGAAGAAGTTGAGTCAATTTACTATTTCTATAAGGAACATGTGAACTCTTTTGTGCTAGAGCAAAAATCACATCTCCAAGTGCTGATAGTGATTTATTTATATGCTGAGCCTCCTTAAGCCTATCTCCTGTTGCTTCAGAACGCTCTACTCTCTCACTCCCTGCAAGATCTACAAGATGTAGACATCCACGCAATAAAGTGTTGGTCTCCAAATCCATGCCACGAACATGAACAGTAAGAACACTATCACAGAGTTATACAAATGTTATGAATTTCAAGCATAACTATTGAGAAAATAGGACATCAGAAAATCTCAAAACTGTGAATACAACCTATGTGATCTGCTACTTCTTTCATTTAAGGCTGTGGAACCAGTTGCTCGATTCATTAGTCCTATGTTCATCAACTCCAGCACATCCGTCATTGAATTCACAGTATGCAAACTTGCATCAGGAACAACCAACCCATTTGGTTGGGAAGAATTCCAAATCCCAAGTGTATGCAAGTCAAGGAAATAATACTTACATTGGCTTTCCTCAAAATCCAAGGAGAAAGAAAACAAAAACAAAAAGTGTTTATATACTTAGATGCCTACACGTGATTCTCTGCACAAGCACAAGGAAAGACTCGCATAATCTTATAAAAATTGGGAAGATTAATCATTTAGTCTCTATAGTTTTAACTCAGTTAAAATTTTGTCCTTGTTTGATTCAGCACAATCTAGTCTCTATAGTTTTAACTTTTAAAATATTAGTCCCTAACATTTAATGGATAATTTAAGTCTTTATAGTTTATTTTCTAAAACATAGGGACTAATATTTTAAACGGTCAAAATTAAAGGGGTTAAGTTGCGTCAAGTCAAAGTTCAATGACTGAGTTTTAATTGAGTCAAAATTATAGGGACTGAATGATTAATTTTTTCAAAAACTTAATATGAAAAAAAAGACAAATGGTAAGGATATCTCTTTTGAGGGCCATTGCTTGATAGTAAATCGCGAACTTGTTCATTATAAATCTCAACCATTTGAACACCAACTTCATAAACTATAGAGCCTTTCCTGCTTTGGGAAATATGGAATAAATCATGTAGTGCTCGATAATTGACTCCCCAATCTGATTTTGATGATAGGCTAGGTCCACTCTGGTGGAAGAAAATACTATCCAAGTTATATCTCGTGCAGTTTGAAACCAAACATGCGGTCAAAATATGGATGAATAAGCAAAATGCATACCATTGTATATGTCTTTCCTGAGCCAGTTTGACCATAAGCAAATATGCAAACCTTGTACCCATCAAGTACAGAACGAATTAGTGGTTGGGTGTCCACGAATACTTCTTCTGCAAGCATAAAATGTTGGTGCATTAGAAGAATACTATCTACTCCATCTGTCCAACAAAAACAGTTAAATAATTGTATTACTATGAACTAGACAAAAAACAATGAGTTACCTTGACTTGCTGTTGGACCAAAAACCTTGTTAAATTTAAAAAGTTTACGACTCTCTTTTCCTTGTTTGAGAGGATTGCTGACAACTAATTCTCCATTATCACCAATCAATTCAATGGTTGTCTGATTTTGACTTTGCCCGGGAAGAAAGGGTCTTATTCGACAATATACCCGGATATTTCCTATTCATAAATGAGGCTTGTTAAAGAGAGACAGGGAAGGGAAAAAAGAGATAGCAGATCAGCAATATAGCAAAGCAACACAAGTAGACCAACTCAATGATAGACCTCAATACAAAATATTGATAGGCAAACAATGCTATCTACCTTTCAAGTCTTGAACTTCATTGTATAATTTCCGATTTTCTGTAAGAACTACGTGATAATTTTCAGCAGCTTCAGCTAGACTTTGGAACGTCATCCCTAAAGATATAAACACATCTTGAAAATATTAATTCAATAAAAAATAAATAAATGATAAATTCTGCTCTATTTTAAACAATCTTTCCTACCCAAATACTTGAATTCTTCTGAGTAGCTTCTTCTGGTTTTTAGCACATCATCTTTTAGAGATTCCATCGCAGCTCTCAATTCCTGTGCAGCAGGAAAGATTAATGGTACAAGTTTTAGAAAAATAAACCACAAGGGTGGTGAACAAAATAACAAACCTTAAATGCTCCGAATTGGTAATTAATGAAACTTTGATAGGTATTCTCTTTGTTCTTCCATTTAAGAGATTTAGATTCCATAAATGCCTCCAATTTATTGGCTTGATTCCTTGCATCAGCAAGACCACATTCTAGTTCCCGTATCCTTTTCACGTATTCGAATTTGCATTCTTTAGCACGTAATTCTGACTGCACACGGAGCTCTTCATGTGCTTTTTTGACCATTTCCAATTCTTGCTTCAATGCAGAAATCTCAATTTCATAACGGACTTTTTCTTTTTTAAAATGAGCAACGTCTTGCTCGTCAAGTTTGTTTTTCTCCTCCATTTTAGTTTTCTCAACTTTAAGAGCGAACTGAAATACAGATAATTGCATCAAGTTAGTAGCTAATACAAATTATGTTAAGATTACCTATATCCCAATTTCTCAGAAGCTTCAACTGACATTAGAGCTATAAATTAAATAATTTAAATAATTATTTATAAACCCAGAGTGACAAACAGCCACGCCTCTTTGGTGCATTAGCATTTAATGGTATACCAAGTTGATAGTCACTCATAATTTGTTTTTCTTCAATATGCAAGTAGAAATTATAAATCCCCAAGAGTGGTCTATTGGTAAGGGGTACAAATAGTAAGCAATATGTCTAATATTCAAACATCTGCTCCATCAAGCAATAGGTCTAACATTCCAACATCTGCCCCATCATGTACCCGGAAAAAATAGAGAAGAGTGATGGATAAGTTTGTAGTAAAGCTATAATGACAGTGAAAGTAGCGAGAATTAAGACAGGGCAGGGGATTGGTTTGAACCTTCAACTTCTGTAACCAACTTTTGACAACCTGCAGAGAGTAGAAACAACTTTAATATTAATTATGCAGATAATAATAACAAAATTAGCAATAGTAGAACAGACAGCAATGAAAGAAAAAAATTACAAGATACAATAAGATACACATGCGAACCTATTGATAAAGAAAAGAAAATACCTCATTCTCTTCAGTTGTCCCTGCTGCTAGGGTTTCAAGTGCATTTATTTTCGATTGGTACTTCCCCTCACGAACCTTGAAAAGATTGTTTTGCTGCAGATATAAAACAGCATAAATATCATCCATTAAAAATAACCAAAACATAAATCAAGGAAAAAAATGTATAAAGAATGTATATATTACATTTTTCAGATTATCTGCTTGACTAGAAAAGCGCCACTCTATCACTTGAAGAATTTTAATCAACAGCAATGCTGCTTGCTGAGACTACAAACATAAAATTGAAAAGGAAAATACAGATGCTGCTCAGTAATGAAAAACGTGAAAGTACGCATGAATAGCAAAACTGAGTTGTGTTACATATTTATTGCAGAAATTGTACAGTGATCTCGGTTCTTACTTGAGGCACATCCCCATTCTTTCTTCCAAAGATATCCCCCATAATCCTATTTCCTATGTCAAAAAGTGACCGAGTCGAGGCATTCTGCAGGGGTGAAAAACTAATGCCTGAGGATCATATATTAGTTTACAACAGAACATGCTACAACATAGTTTAATGATAAACACACTAACAGAGGGGACATAGACATGGACAAGTAGCTCTTTGGCTTACGTCTAAACTGTTTGATTTGAGTAACTCCATAATTTTATCATCAGAAAGATCCACATGCAATCCTCGTTTCAACTGTAAGAGTTCTTTATCTGCAGAGAGAACATAAAGTGTGGTATACTAAATCGCCACAGAAGGTTTAAATTCAAATTGCAGTGGCATAATTAAACAAAGGAATTATATTAACAATATATCCGATTTCCTCCCACTACCTTCAATGATCTGTGGTTTTTATCTTCTTTTTTGCCAATACCATAGCCCATGCCACTGAAAGTTCTTAAGTTCTATCACATGTGAAGTTGGAAAACCAACTAGCTCATCAATTTATGGCAGAAATCTGAATTTGTGATCTTTATAGTCTACTTGAGACATTTAACACATTTATAAACAGGAAAAATATATGCAAAACCAAAAACTATTATCTTAACGTGAGAAATATAATTTTGCACCCTAAATTAATTATTATGCACAAAAGCATCTAAGTCTAACTTTAAACTGAAAATTGACTCCCATCAAAGCTCTGTTTGCAAGTTTTAGTGAGGGAAAAGTTTACAGTTAGAACATGCCACAAGAATTCTGTTCTTCAAACTTAATCTCACATTAAGCACAGGGTACATCTAATCTCTAAATCTTCAATCGTCAAGAAGTTTCCATATTGATGTACATAAAAAAAAAATCTATCTACTTCTGTTCCAGAAAAGTGATCACAATATTTTCATGATTCTAATGGTGATCATTAACATGAACTTTGCTAATGTTTGCAATGTAATATACAACAATAGTGAGATGAGCTAAATCAGATATAAATCATTAATTTAACCAATTCAATTCATATACCCAGCCCACCAAAGGCAACATAAACAAAACATGGAAAGAATTAAGAAGTTCACAAACAGAAATCAGCAGATGATGCCTTAGTTTATCATAGCTACTCTGCCCACTTAGTGAAACTCACACTACACTTTTGTTCCAGTTCCATAAGAAAAGGATCACAATACCTGATGTTACTGAACCCTCAACTTCATGTTCGAAATCTGAATCACCTGAAAATTTTAGCCTCTCTTCACTTCCATAGGCCAAGTATGCTAGATCTGATTGATCCCACCTCTTTCTGGAAAGACTTTGGATATTTTCTCTCTTAACATTTGAAGCAAAATGAGTTTTTAGAACCTCAAGGCATTGCAATACGTGCCCCATCGATCCCTGCATATAATCTCAGACCAGAAATAACATCGTAAAACTTGGAAAAGAAAATGAATATGGTTAAATTAATGGAGATGTTACATGCATGATACAGGCTGGGTAATTGAAATTAGAAAAGCGTCATAAGTTCTTTGTGATTGTAAAGTACCTACTAAGCTTAAAAAGAAGTTTTGTAGTTTTGCCATGAGAAGAATAAATTATATAGCAGTGAATGTTGGGCATTGAAAGGACAATACGAGCAAAAGGTTGGGATAGCATGGATGAGAATGTTAAGATGAAAATGTGGTTTTACAAAAAAAAAAAAAAAAGTTTGGACATGTGCATATCTATTAAGAAAAAGATGGTAGAAAAACGTTTAAGGTGGTTCAAATATGTACAAAGAAGGTTGATGAAGGTGCCAATGAGGAGGCTTGAGAAAATGGTCTTATGTAGATGGAGACCACAAAGGACACTCAAGGGAGTTACCAAAGAGGATCTATTGGTAAATGCTACATCTAAAGAATTGGTTAAGCAACTTAATGTTGTACGATTCAATGTAACCAGCCTCACTTAGTTTGAAGACTAACCAAATCTAGAGGACATACCAAGTCTACTTGTTTCATCATCCAAGAGAGAGATGTAAAGGAACTAATATCATCCTCCCAAGCTCCAGCGGAAAAATAGTCAATGCTACTTCTAAATTGTACAAAGGATTTCCTTATGTGTGACAAGACCAACTATAGCCAGGTATTTCTTAGCCAACCCTACAATCAAGCATGAACAAGGGTCCCATGTCCCATACCAAGTTTAAGTTTGCAATCTTTCATCTTCAACGAAACCCAACTTTTCAACGATTTGCTCAGATTATATTGCACAAAGAAACTTCTTATACCTGCTCTAGACTTGACGAATCCAATCCAGGCAATCCCAGCTCAGTCATAGCCTGTAGAAACCTTCTAATGTTCGCTTGCTCATCCAGAGAATAACCTCCCTAAAGTTAACAGGCAGTTTCTTAGAAGAGATATAATACGAAAAATATGCTCTAACATAGATGACAGTGCAACTAAAAATAAAAACCAAAACAAAAAGGTATATAGAGTCATCAAACAATAAAAAATGATGATAAACAATATATACACGTAAAGCAAACTGAAAGAAAGTCCTACTACTTCCACTGATCCCGGAATCAGCATGTCCAAAATGCTGCATAATATAGATCCATCCCTCAGCAATGCCCTTAGTTCCTCCTCTGAAGTTTCTATGGGTAAATTTAAGTGAGGAAGCACACTATTTATCCACTTCACCAGAGATTCCTGCCGGCTGCCTGAAAGCAAATTATAATCTAGAGTTATGCTAAGGGGGGATGGAATACAGGATCAGAGACTAATAGCTTGGTCATCATTAAGCATACCTCCGAAAGCTTCTGTTAGGATAACATTACTAGGATAACCATTTAAGCTGTCAATTCCCCTTTTTCCCTGTTCTTTTTGTTGCAACTGCATGTCTATCTCAAACACACAGACTCCAGCACTCGTAATTAGCTATGCCTGCACACTGCTACAAGAAAACGTCCTAGTAAGCACATCTAAATCCAATTAGTTTAGTATCTTACGTGGGTGGGTGTATCCAAAGATACTTGACAAAAATTCGTGCAAATTCCGGACCAAGGATATCTAAGAAACAAGAGTTTAAAATACTGCATGAAAATGGTTTCTGCTGAAAAAATAGCATCTTAAACCTCTAAAACGTTTATTGCTTTTCTGGAGGCTACTCGTCAGTAAATAAAGATTAAAAACTAATATGGAAAAAGTAAGATAGCATGACAGATTATTAACGCTACACCATTTTTTTAAACACCTTAACGTTCGACGAAAAGTTTCATTCAGCTTAACTACATTGGAGAATATACAGTGTTAGTCCAGCTGAATCACGTTGCCTTGGAAAAAAAGAAGACAAATGAAAACATGTTATGGTATGAATGATTTTTTCAGCTCATTAATCACTGCTGGCTCAAACCTTGGTAAAATTACAGGCCGGAAGTGGATATACGCACATCGGGAAAAATAAAAAATTAAGAATTTGACAATTAACGAGACATATAATATTTCAAATCACAGCCGCATTGTTAACAAAAGAACAGAAAAGAAAGAAAGAAGCAGATCGGCGAGAACCCATTTTGCGGAAGAAATGAGGGACAGACCTGAGGAACAGAGAGCTATAGTGCCACGCTTTGGATATTTGAAAGAAAGAGAGCTCAAACAAATCGGGGAATCGATGAGACGGCAAATTCATCAATCCAATATAGATATTAAACTACAATGCAGATGGAACACCGCGGTTTTAGATCGATCCAATCCCATAAATTTCTACGAACTCGGAAAAACTTTTGATTGGAAGAATCACAAGCCCGAAAATTTAGAGAGTGGAGTGTATATGACGTTCAGGGGCAGGCCTAGTTTGTTTTTTTCAAACGATGATTTTGGAGATGCATTTGAATCCTGGAAAAAATGTAAGCCGAACTAAATCGTTTGAATTTGGATGTTTTAACTGCTTTGGTTAAATGACAGGATGGCTTCTAATTTCGTTCAATTTTTTTAAAAAAAAAAATTGATACTAACTGATTTGAGAAAATAATAAAAAGCATTCCCAATTTCCCACCTAACTCAAATAATGAAAAACGTAGGCACTGCATTGTGGACTTTTTTGCCTTTTTGCATGAGTATTCCTTTCCAACTACTTGATTATACATATTGATATTGAATGATGGTATTATATTATATTAATACAAAAATAGAGATGGGGGATAAAAAAAATTAAATGTAAGCAAATTAACGAGGATAATACTAGGTAATAGAATATTGTCATTATCAATTTTGATCATTACCAATGTCAATACTATTTTTTTCACCATTAGATTATAATCTCATCTACTTTTTTCATTTCTCTCTCCTATTGAGATTCAGATCTGACGGTGAAAAAAATGATAGCGATATTGGTAGTGACAATATCATATCTCAATGCTATGATACTAATTGTTATATCAAATTGTGTTTTCTTTTTCTCTATCAACAATAAAAAAAAAAAAAAATTAAGGGAAGGTATAAATAAATAGGCTGGTCAATTTCAGGTTAACAAAAAGGCTGTGTGTCAAAATGACTTACTAAGACTTGGTTGGATGAGTTATAGAACTTGTATTGTTGTCATCTTAAACTGTACTCCCCCCGCTCCTAATTATATGAACATTTTTGTAGTATAAATTACACTATAAAAGTGTTCCTATGATAGGACCAAAGACAGTAATTAGCTATATTGAGATGGTATTGTGCAACTATGAGATATCGTCTCCAGCTTCTCATTTGTTTCACTCGTCGTTTTAAGCATAAACGAATCGTGTCTGTTGCAAGGTAGTTAAGATTATCCTAGTATTTAGGAAGTATGAAATCTTTTGATTATACGCCAGCCAAGTCTAGTCCACATTAAAAAAAATACTTTTAGAAGAATCAAATCAAAATATAAAAATGAAAATAAATGGCAAAAGTACCACGGTAGTAACTTTCACTAAATGTTGTGCCTAGTTAAAATATATGAGAGAAGTTATACCAGACTAAGGCAGTCAATGCCATAGTATGACTCAACGGCACCCGTGTCGTCAAGATTTGCTATGTCACTGAGTGTCATCTCACTACTGGAATTCAATGAGTGGTGTGGAGGAATCTAACGTCACCAATGGCGCCACGTGTCCTGACGGCACTAGTGCCGTCAAGGTGTGCGACGACACTAGTGCTTTTATCCCCAACTCGACTCTTTCCCCTCTGATAACTTTGTCTCATTTTGTTAAAATCGTACCTCTCTCTAAAATTTTCTCTCTCACTTTACTCACAATTGCTCTGCCTTCTCTCTAACCGGCTCAAATTCTCTCTCTCACTCCTGACTTCACCAAAGGTGATCGTAATGCAGCAGTAACATTTAATTTTTTTGTTATGTTTATTGTTTAATAATTTGATTTAACTTTTAATTATATTTATTTATTTATTATAGATGCTTAATAAATGTATAATTTTAGGATAGATGCTTAATTACTTACAAATTTATTAATAATTATAAATAATAAAAAGAGTAAATAATAATTCTAATTAATAATTTAGGGATTTAAAATATATAAAATTTATTATAAACCTTAGGATATAAGACTAATTAGTAAATTAATTAATTAGTGAATTAATTATTTATTTTGTATGTTAATTATAAACCTTAAGATAGATGACTAATTATTTAATATTTTGTGAATTAATAATTTGATATATAAATTGTAAAATATTATTAGCTAAATTTAATTAAAGAAATTTGTGAGAGTAATAATTAGTGAATTAATAAAAATATTTTGTGAAATATGTTGTATATTATTATTTATAGTACCCTATGATAGATAATATAAGCTTAAATAGATAATAATAATTAGTCAAAATAATTAATTCACTAATTAATTATTTAGAGAATAATAATTAGTGACTTAATAATGTGTTGTGTTATTGTAAATTTTTATTAGTCAAATGGTTGATCAACGCGCCCGCAATATTGAGGTCGACCCCAAAAAGTGGGGAGTTCTTAATGAGGGGTGCAGCAGTCACACCGATCACAAGTTGTGTGGAACAGAGGAGATTGCAAGTCTTTGAGGGTGAGGCGAGCCTAACAGGGATCTTTGGGAGATGTCTATTACCCAGATCTCATCCCACTAGATTTGCAGCAGCACCTTATGCGTGCAGGTTTCTGGCATGTGTCTCGCATGAAGAGACTCCCAGTATGTTTTATTTTTTATGTAATTAATTATATGCATTTAGTTGTTTGTACATGATAAAGATAATATAGAACCTTTACATATTTGTTCTCTATTTTTATGTTAGTGCAGATTGACAAAAACCTTATTTATGCTTTGGTTGAGAAGTGGAGGACGGAGACTCACACCTTCCATATGCCGGTTGGTGAGATGACTATTCTACAGGATGACTCTTACTCTACATGATGTTGATGACTATTACTCACACCTTCCAAAAACCTTCTTGATGTTCCTTCATGCAATAATGTTTTAATGTGGCTTGCACATCATTTTTGGACCCGAACTCTTGTTTCACATATAATCCATCTCCTTTTGCCTACGGACCCCGGCCCAAGTCTTCAATATCCAGTATATCCTCATGCGGGAAATCTTCAACAATAGCCTCATAATGCGGAATCTCATTCCAAAACGGTGTAATATCTGCATATTCACACATAATACAGTTTATGCAAAAATATGGTAACTAAAAAAAATAAAATATATAATAATACAACTTCGTAACTAACTTGATGATTGTAACATATCAGTCTGCTGTGACATGACATTACCATGATATTCGTCATCTACATCACTATCATTCTGGTCATGGTCATTAGCCAATAAAGTGTCTCCATCGTTTTCCTCTTGCTCCTCCTCATTGTCAGGTTCATCTACCATATAGTCGCTTTCTTCTCCTTGTCCAATGGTTGATTATGTTGGCTGAGGTGTACCAGAATGAGCCATATAATGTGACCGATTACTAAGGTGGAGTCCATGAATCGGTATTGGTACATCCTCCTCTGACGTCTCAATATGGACATGTAGCTCAACAAATTGGGACGTAGGGTTTTCGTCGAATGTTTGAAAAAAAAAACATCCACATCCTCATCATCAGATATCTCAAAACCAGCATATTTGCGGTTTTCATAAGGAACTCTACCCGTTACTGAAGATATTACCTGATTTTGTTGCAGCTCTAACTTTTGATGGATCTTTTCATTTAAATCTTTAGTGGACATGCCTCAACAATATACATTGCTCTTTTTTCACCTTCAAAGCTCAATCCATTTGCACTTATATTTTTAGAACCATTATAATATACAAATGAACGAATTTGATTCATTTTTTGCTTATGTTATATTATGAAAAAGAAGAACAGATTACAGATTAAACAAATGATAACAACACAAATTGCAACTGAGCAGAAGAAGAAACACGATGTATATATGGAATTAAAAAAAGAAATGAAGAAATAGAATGTGATCAAAACACACGGCCAGAAAACAGATATGAGATAAACAAAAGAAACAGCAAGATAAAAATACAATGTGATGAAACACTGAAGAAAAAAATCGTGAAGCTGAACAACACAGAAATGTCGTATATATGGAGAATTATAATTATTGTTAGGTAAGATAAACGGTGAAGATAAAAGGGTAGGTAGAATGGATGGTGGGAGATCAACTAGTGCTGTCACAGTGTTAGACGGCACTAGTGCCGTCAGGAAACGTGACATCATTGATGGCGTCGGCTACGCCACTCATCGAATTCTGGTACAATTTGCTGATATGACACTCAGCGGCGTAGCAAATCTTGATGGCACTAGTGCCGTTGAGTCATACTACGGCATACGGCATTGACTAAAACTTATCCAAAGTGCTTTAACTGGACACAACATTTAGTGAAAGTTGCTATAGTGGTGCCGACATTTGTGTGGGAGTTCTTTAAACTCAAAAGGTATTATTTTTCCCAACCTCTAACTGTAAAGTGCAAACCCCTATCTATTTTCCGTTCGCTCAGCTAAAACCCCACTCAAGTCTTCCCCGGTCACTTCATCGCTGAGCTGCACCTCAGTATGGCTTTGACATTCCTTTCTCTTCCGTACTCCCTTTCTCCTAAATTCAACTTCGTCGCTGTAAATTCTCGACACGCTCCTTTCAGACCCTTGCTTCATTCTCTGTCTCCTCCATTTCGAACTCTACGAGCTCCTTTGGCTATAGGCCCTGACGGTAAGTACTATCCCAACCCCGCAGACGATGACCCACCAGAAGCCATGGAGGATTCTAGTCATGGGGTTTCCAAATTCCAGCAAATTGAGCGCCAAGCCGCCCGTGCTCGCGAGCTTCAAGAAGAAGATTTTAAAAAGAACCAGTCCACATTCCTCGCTGCCATTGCCGATGTTGAAGATGCTCCAGACAATCCTGCTCTGGATTCTGAAAGTTACGGGGATGATTTGTTCAGTGAAATTGATAAAGCTATCGCGATGAAGCGTAAAGAGTTTGTGGAGCAGGGGCTCCTTGAGCCGAATCCCAGGAAAAAGGCGACGGTTTCTGATGAGATTGTTGAGGAAGTTAATGAGCTGCAGCCCGAGGAGGTCGTTGATTTGGAGGAGATTGACGAACTCCAGGGGCTCAGAATTACTTCCGATGATTTGGAGGACTCGGATAAATTCAGGGGTGAGGTGAGTGAATTCGACCATAAAAGTCAGACTTCATCCTTAAATTCATCGTTTGATTTAGATTTTGACAGCTATGGAAAAAGTAAGGCTAGGATTGTGGAACCCAAATTTAAAATTACTTTGGCTGAGCTTTTGGATGAGAGTAAGGTCGTACCTATATCGGTATCCGGTAATTTGGAAATTGAGATTACCGGAATTCAGCATGATTCAAGGCTAGTCACTCCGGGAAATTTGTTTGTATGCTGTGTGGGGAAAAATACTGATGGATACATGTACTTAACTGAGGCAGACAAGAGAGGAGCAGTTGCCGTGGTGGCGAGTGAAGAGATAGACATAGAAGAGACCTTGGGTTGCAAGGCACTGGTGATTGTGGAAGATACTAATGCGATTCTCCCTGCATTGGCTGCATCCTTTTACAAGTATCCATCAAGAAACATAGCAACAATCGGGATAACTGGGACATATGGCAAAACAACCGGGGCATATTTGATAAAAAGCATGTATGAAGCAATGGGACTGCGGACAGGAATGTTGAGCTCAGTTGCTCATTACGTTCATGGGGATAATAAATTAGAGTCGGTGAACACAATACCAGATGCTGTTTTAGTTCAAAACTTGATGGCAAAGATGCTTCATAATGGAACTGAAGCACTAGTCATGGAGACTTCTTCTCTAGGACTAGCCTTGGGAAAGTTCAATGAGGTTGATTTTGATATTGCAGTTTTTACAAATTTGGAAGGGGACAATTTGGGTCTCCATGGGTCTGAGGAGGCATATAGAGATGCAACAGCTAAACTATTTTCAAAAATGGTGGACCCTGAACGGAACAGAAAAGTTGTCAACATTGATGATCCAAATGCAACTTTCTTTGTTTCGCAAGGGAACCCTGAAGTCCCTGTTGTGACATTTGCACTGGAGAATAAGAATGCAGATGTTCATCCCTTGAAGTTTGAGCTCTCTCTGTTTGAGACACAGGTCTTGGTTAATACCCCCAATGGCATACTAGAAATTTCATCAGGTTTACTTGGAAGACATAATATTTACAACATTCTTGGTGCTGTGGCAGTTGGCATTGCTGTTGGGGCACCTTTGGAGGACATTGTCAGAGGGATTGAAGAAGTTGACGCAGTTCCTGGTAGGTGTGAGTTAATTGATGAGGAACAAGCATTTGGGGTAATAGTGGACTGTGCTCAGACTCCTGATGCGTTGTCTAGATTGCTTGATTTCGTAAGAGAGCTTGGACCTCGGAGGGTTATAACTGGTACGCTTGTGTTTCCCTTTAGATAATTGCCGTAGAAAAATTTCCTTTTCAATTTTATTTAAATAAGAACAGATCAAAATGAAACATTGTTTTTGAAATTGCAGCATGTTTATTTTTCTCTCTGTGCATGGTATTCAAATTCTTCTCAACCGTTGAGACTTGGAAAATATTAAGCTGAGATTGGCTAGTGTTATCTGAAAATTACATTTTATCTAGGGTGCTCAATAAATGCTCATGTTGCACATATTATTAATGCACATGCCAAAGTTTAAAATGGTATATTGTTTGACTGAAATTATCTTGTACCTATCATGATTTTTTTCCTAATTTAAATAAGAGATTAAAACGAAAAATTGTTTGATGAAACCCTGGCATGGTTATTTTCTCTCTGCGTATGGTATTCTGATTGTTCTCACTGTTTGAGACTGGAAATTTCTTGGTTGAGGTTGCCTTATCTTGAAATTTCAGTCAAGGGTACCAACTCACATGTTGCGCATTTTACTTATACATATGCCCAAAGTTTACAAGAATATATTTTGGATTAAAATTCTTTTCTTGTTTTGCCTATCCCTTTTTGTTTTCTCTTTGTAGTGTTCGGTTGCTGTGGCAAGACTGAAAGAGGGAAAAGACCCATGATGACCAAGATAGCAACAGATAAAAGCGATGTGACCATCTTAACGTCTGACAATCCGAAGGATGAAGATCCATGTATGTATTTTGACCATGGTTTATAGCATTGGATGCAATGAATGATATCACTAATGTTAGAGACTGAGGTTAACTTTCATTTCTTGTGAAATCTTGATACTGGTGTATTCTGAAATACGTGCCAGGGTCTAAATACAAATCAATTGAATGCATTCTCTTTATACATTAGCCACATATTTATCATTTTTTATATACCAGATATAGAAGATGTTGAATAATCTTCCCTCCGAATAGTTGACTTCTTTATCCAGTCTTGTTTATCTTTTTGAGAGTTATTGTGCATGTTCATACCATAATTAGAAACGATGATGATTAATAGCGGGAATTGCCCGAGAAGCCTAACTTACGCACATGATTATTTACTTAATATGCAGTGGATATTTTAGATGATATGTTGGCTGGGGTAGGATGGACAATGCAGGAGTACCTGAAATACGGGGAAAATGATTACTACCCACCTCTTCCAAACGGCCAAAGGCTTTTTCTGCATGACATTAGGAGGGTGGCTGTACGAGCTGCAGTAGCAATGGGAGAGGAGGGTGATGTGGTTGTAAGTTCTTCAATCTCTTTATGAAAACATGAGTTCACTTATTTCATTCTCAATTTCTCATGCATACTAATGAGCTAAATAAATATGGATTCTGACTTGAGAAATAATGAGTGTCCCTTTATATGCATGATGCAGGTTGTTGTTGGAAAGGGCCACGAAACATACCAAATAGAAGGTGACAAGTCAGAATTCTTTGATGATCGGGAAGAGTGCCGGGAGGCATTGCAGTATGTTGATGAGCTTCACCAAGCTGGAATTGATACAAGTGAATTCCCTTGGAGGTAACGTCAAATATTTCTTTCTGTAATCCTTTTTTAACTTGGAAAGATCAATTTCATCCTAACAACTTAAAAAAGACCGGAAAAGAAAAGGAATCCGAATTCTCATATGTAACCTAATGCTTTTATTATTGTCTGGTTCAGTGTCTAAGTTTACTTTCTTTTGCTTGCATTTTGATTTTAGGCTACCGGAGAGCCACTGATACTGCGGTGATAGTTATGATATTTTGAGTATGGCATTCTCTTCATCTCAGAGTGGAAACTGATAAATTTGAGGGAAAAGTGGAAACTGAGAAAATTGAGGGGAAGGGCTTTGGCGATCGAGGACTTGCAGGCAGTTAAAAGAGACCGAAACTTGGGAGTTGGACGGACTGCTACTCAATCTAACCTTTCTTCTTCTTCAGTGTAATCATGTGCTCTGTCAATAGCTGCGGCTCTGTATTTTCTTGAAGTAGAGGCAGTTGATATACAAAATAGAATTAAATGGAAATAATTTTGTAGATGGAAAATATCTTTTATATTTATGGACGAAAATAATAGGTCTTATCTCTCTCTCAATATAACTGAAAAGAATTATTTTTGAAACAATTTAATCAAACGCACCTTATCTATTTTTGGAAGAGGGACCTTCTCGCTAGCAGCAATATGTAAAGAGAGACAAATTGAAATCAATACAAATCCAAGAAGTGAAATATACCTAGATTGACGGTCAAAAAAAGAAAAGAAAAGAAAAGAAATATGCCCAGATTATGTTGGTGTGAGAAACATCTTCGTGGACGAGGTTACTGTTAAGGAAACAAACAGACAAGATTTAAATCTTGAATGTGATAGTTAAGTGACTATTTTCTGTTTTCCATGCCATGTTCTACTTTCCTTGAACTAGAGTTGTCAGAATAGAGAACTAAAGCTTTTTGTAATCTCGGGTTCTCTAGACTACATGTCATACAAGAAAGGACCTTAAAACTGGGGGATTGCCTCTAATGAATGAAGCAATCACCCAATTTCATGGTTACAGCTTTGTTATCTTAAGGTAATACTCCCTCTGGTTCTAATTATAGGAGCACATTACTAGAATTTGGAAGGATTAAGGAGAGAAGTTAAATTAGTTAATTATATGTATTTTCCTAAAATACCCTAACCTAATGTACCAGAATTTGACATTAACAATTTTACCATAAAATTGTTAAGATTTTAATAATATAGATGGAGGTATTATAGGAAAAAATAAACAAAAGTTAAAACTTGCTCTTATAATTAGGACCAAAACTAACTTCAAAATTTGCTCCTATAATTAGGACCGGAGGGAGTATTAATTAATATGATGCCATTATAAACTGTTGCAAGTGGGTCCTGCCCATTTATCTCGAAAAGTCATTAAAAACTCGAACTTGCTGGTACACCCTGCCATGTAAGCTGCACTCTTTTGAGAGGACGAAAGTATTACTGATCTAACTCTCCCTTCCTTTCTTCATCACACGCAGACGCAAATATTTTACTTATGGTATTCAGATAACATGCTTTTGCAACTATTGTGAGTAAACTTTCATTTTATCGTGTATCAAGCAGTATTATCTGCCATAAAGGTAAGCTGAAAGAACCAATGTAATGGTATTTACGTATTACATACAATTAACATTCAAATAGGACTTATGTTACTGCTCCTGTCTTCCTTTGTCACGTGCCTTCCATTTTCTTTCACTACCAGCTCGTCCTCGATAGCTAGCTCGGGTCCATGATGATCTGGCAGAGATCACTCGATTCAGAAGAAGCTGTCTCAGTGTCATTCTCCGGCGAACATGGAGAGAAGGGGAAGTCACTACTGTTCTGCCTATGCATTGAGCGCCAATCATCAATCTTCATCGCACCAGTCTGAGCCAGATTAGGTAATTCTCTCTTGTCTAGAATTTCCATAATCTTCTTGGTCTTTCCAAAAATGTAACCGGCATGTCGCACACTGTCCTCCCTCTCTTCAATGGCACTTGTCAAACACTTGACCGATAGAACATGTAGTAAGTTAACGAGACATGAACCCAATATATCAGCAATCACCAAAGTCAGTTCCTCAAAAAGTGCCTCGCTTCCAAGTTCATACTTGCTTTTCCAATTTAAAAGTACAGTGTTGCTTATTCTGTACATGGAGTTTGCTGCCAATACTTTGACAGGCCATGCTGAGGGCCTTGCCCTTAAGCACACATCTATATTTTTCATCTTGTATTTCTCGTAGTAGGATTTAGCAGTATCTGCTAATTTTTGGAGTGTCTCTTCTGGGCTTTTCTCTGACATCTTACTCAAATCCAAACCAAACCATTTATGGTAGAGATCAATTCCAAGCCACACAATTTGTGCTGCCTGTCTTACTTTCATCAAATCTCCTTCTTTGTCCAGAGTATTCTCCACAAGATCTGCATATGCATGTCCTTCATGAACAGTATCGAGCAATTGTTTGACTGAATCCTTAGTGATGTTTGGGAGTGCAACTGCAATAGCAGTAAGTGTCACCAAAGGTAGAGACCAAATGTTTGGAGGCTCTTCAGGCTGTAAACAAGGGACTTTATCACAGTCAAAAGCTCCCACTCCTTTAAAGCCTTGTGAAACAGATGATTTCTCTAACAATTGAACGAGATGTTTTGGTTTTCTCTTTTCTCCTACCTTAATCCAGTGATTGGTAGCATCATGATTTTCTCTCAGCATCTCCTCCACCAGTTCTTCCTCCCCTTCAAGATGCAGAACAAAATCTCTGAGATCTGGCTTTGACCCAGATTGTGACTCAGTTCCCGAGCTGATACTTGACACACTGTTGTTAAACCTGGGTTTCAATATCTTGCAGTGATCCCAACACGCGAAGACGGAACTCACAAGGAAAATTGAAATGATTCTGGTCACTTTGCTGATCAGCACAATACCCATCTGCACACGGATGCAAAAGCTGAGAGACAAAACTTTTGCATCATGGGCTAACTTCCTGCGATGCCGATTGGGGATTCGAATATTCAGGGGGCAATGTTTCATTTCAAGTAAGTTCTCTATCCAGTAAGGTTCCACTCTGAACTGCTTCTTCTTGTGGCTGCTCTGTTTCCTTACTTTTGGGCAGCTGAATTTTATAGCTATGAACCATCTCAGTGCTGGAGCAATAGTACCCACTCCTACCGCAGCGTTCTGAGTCACCAGAATCAAGATGGTTGACCACTTATAATCAGACTCACCTTTACAAAATCTAAAACTGAAAGGCGTAAGGTAGGATAGAAGCATAGCCTCGGCTAGTATCAAAGCACTGAGAAGACAGAAAGCACCAGAAGCAATACATGTTGGTGACCTACCCACCACAAACTGGGGACTACTCGTATGAGCCATCATCCAGAATATCATAAGTTTATATTTGCCTCTTTGGGTGACTGTCCCTTCTGTTTGGGCCAAGCATTTTTTCACTGCCATTTCATACTTCTTGCTGTATTTGTATTCCAAATATTGTTTGGTGGTTGGAACAGTCAAAGCAGAGGAGACCATGAGCAAGAGTATTATGAGCATGAGGAACATTAGGAGGATGTGTTCTCTCCAGAAAACATAGATAACACCAGTTGCCAATTGCATGCAGATATTGACAATTACTGTGATAACAAGTATAGCCAAAGCCATAAGGTTCATGAACATGTCTTTGGTCTCCATGGCTCCAAGAGAAGGCATAGAGTTGGCCATAATTGTGCAGATCAAAGCACTGCTACTGAGTTTGGCAAGCTGCTCATGGTGGCGAGGCATGGAGGTGTTTAAATCCACCGATAATTTGACGGCGACACCGATCAAGGTTAAGGAAGTTGCATTAAGAGAAAAATATTTGCAAGGGAACCAGATCTTGCGATTGAAAATACCAAGTATAGTATCTGTGGCCATTCCGATGAGACAGGCTAGTGATGCTGAAACTATGTATAACCCTACCCATGGAATTGGTTGGCTAAACTTTGAATCGTCAAGAATTCCATCGACTTCGCAACCGATTCTTCCCATTTCTTCGTTTTGATCCTTCTGTATGGGATTTTGCACAAAAGTGTTGATATTGTCTATTTTAATGCTAAGCACCAGAATCTGGACACATCTAGAATTACTACTAGCATATTTTTTCTCCCCTGACGGTGACTGAATAGCCTATAGGCATGATATTTTACTTAAAAATTAATGTCAAAGGGAGGTAGAAATGATAGCAGGCTCATTTGACCTCAGAGTGGTGGACGAGGAAGATGATGCCGGCTGGCGTAGGTAATGACATGGTCAAATAATTAATTTTTTGGTTTGTAATTTTCTAACCGAATGTCTGGCCAGACTATGATATGTTCCAAAGACGAAACTTATCAAGTAGAAGCTAGAAACTGTAATTGGACTAGTTTCTTCCTTGCGGCACACTTTTCCACCCCGTAAATTACACGGAGCTAGTGAAATGAGATTCATACCTCTTGATCCAATATATATTGGGATTGCTTGGGATAGTATTGGTAAGCCTAAGAAGCGAGTTGGAACCAAAAAAAAAAAAAAAAAAAAAGCTAATTGGATGGAAAAAAATTGATGGTTGACATTTCTTCAGGGCAATTGGTTTTTTTACCCAAAAATCATTTTAAAGTGGAATCAACTTTCTCTAATTCCTGGCTTTTGACTTCTTCTTTTTTAGATTTAAATATTTTGAAATTGATTTTTCAATATGTTATCCAACCAAACAAGTCTATGTTAAACTAATCTTTTTATAAAAATCTATCCAAACATAAATAGCATCATTACAAAATCAATTAATATAAAAGTCACATTCAACAAACAAGCCCATGAATTGTTTTCCAAGAGAAGAGTCTCAATTGAAAGGAGGTCCTATTCTTGGAAGCAGCTTGTCTCTTTTTCTCTTTATATTCGTTGTCGTCCGCTGTTTAAAAACGGTGGCGTTTACATCAGTTCAAAGCCACTAACACATTGGCCAAGAAGGGTGATTGCATAGGCCACACAAAGAATCTAATAACCCAACAAATTTATTTCAATCCTTTGAGAAAATTGATTTTATTGTTTTTTAAAAATAATTTGTTAATCCTTGTTAGCTTCCCTTAATTATAGCTTTTAGTTCCTATACTCATAATAATTTGGATATAGAGGCGGAGCAGGATTTGAAATTTGAAATTATAGAATAGGGGGTGAGTTACAATTTGAAAATTATTAGGAAATTATAGAATATAAATACAATGAGTTACAATTTGAAATCGAGAGGAGAAAATTATAAAATTAGACCCAAAAGTTTAAGAAATTATATTTTTATAAATATTTAATTATTATTTTTCAATTTTCATTTTTAATGAATGTGTTTATTTGTAATTACTTAGAGTCCCAGATTTCTAGTTAGTAGGACTAAAATGAAAATATTGAAGCTTTTATAAGACTAAAATATAATTTTTTAAAATTTTGGGTCCAATTCTATGATTATAGGGGGGCGGGGGCCACCCTACCCCTGATTCCGCCTCTGTTTCGATACAAAGATACTTCCTCCGGTCCTTTTTATAAGACCACAAAATTTAAATTGTCTTGATCTTTTTTATAAGAACCTAACAAAAGTTGTCTCAATATCTAATGTTTTTTCAATTTGTTCCCTTCATTAATTATATATATTACATTAATTATAGGGTTGAAGATACTTATGTTTACTCTATTTTTTCTCTTACTTGGAAAAAACTTATTATACTTATTATTTTTAACTAATTTTAAGTGTTTTCTTAAACTGAGTAATTTAGTTATCAAGCTCTTATAAATAGGATTAGATGGAGCATATAAGTTGTCACAAAATATAAAAATAAATAAAGATATTTTAAAAATAAAATGATGAAATTAAACTTATTGGTGCAATAATTTGGGTTAATTTTCTTTCAATGCCTTAAAGTATTTTTTTCTAAGTCAGTACTTTATAAAATACCGTGGAATGCTAGATACACCATCATTTAATAAACTTTTGAGAAGTCACGTGGTTAAAATTTCTCCAGTAAAATTTATATTTTTAAAGAAAAATTGTAAATTGTACAAAAAAAAGAAAGAAAAAAAGAAAATGATAAAAAAATATTATTTAAACTTTAAAATCTTGTTGACAACAACAATAAAGTAATTGATAATTTGTTTTGTTGGGACATAACTTATTTAAGATTTTAAAATTTAAAAGATAGTTTTTTGAGATTTTCAAAAAAAAAAAAGTATTTTAGTGTGTTAGGCACACCAGAAAAATACCTTTGTCACGTACCTTCTATTTTATTTCACTACCAGCTCGTCCTCGGTAGCTAGCTCGGGCCCATGATGATCTGGCAGAGGTCACTTGATTCAGAAGAAGCTGTCTCAGTGTTATTCTCCGGCGAACATGGAGAGAAGGGGAAGTCACTACTGTTCTGATTATGCATTGAGCGCCAATCATCAATCTTCGTCGCACCAGTCTGAGCCAGATTAGGTAATTCTCTCCTGTCTAGAATTTCCATAATCTTCTTGGTTTTTCCAAAAATGTAACCGGCATGTCGCACACTGTCCTCCCTCTCTTCAATGGCACTTGTCAAACACTTGACCGATAGGACATGTAGTAAGTTAACGAGACATGAACCCAATATATCAGCAATCACCAAAGTCAGTTCCTCAAAAAGTGCGTCGCTTCCAAGTTCATACTTGCTTTTCCAATTTAAAAGTACAGTGTTGCTTATTCTGTACATGGAGTTCGCTGCCAATACTTTGACAGGCCATGCTGAGGGCGTTGCCTTTGAGCACACATCTATATTTTTCATCTTGTATTTCTCGTAGTAGGATTTAGCAGTATCTGCTAATTTTTGTAGTGTCTCTTCTGGGCTTTTCTCTGACATCTTACTCAAATCCAAACCAAACCATTTATGGTAGAGATCAATTCCAAGCCACACAATTTGTGCTGCTTGTCTTACTTTCATCAAATCTCCTCCTTTGTCCAGAGTATTCTCCACAAGATCTGCATATGCAAGTCCTTCATGAACAGTATCGAGTAATTGTTTGACTGAATCCTTATTGATGTTTGGGAGAGCAACTGCAATAGCAGTAAGTGTCACCAAAGGTAGAGACCAAATGTTTGTAGGCTCTTCAGGATGTAAAGAAGGAACTTTATCACAGTCAAAAGCTCCCACTCCTTTAAAGCCTTTTGAAACAGATGATTTCTCTAACAATTGAACGAGATGTTTTGGTTTTCTCTTTTCTCCTACCTTAATCCAGTGATTGGTAGCATCATGATTTTGTGTCAGCATCACCTCCACCAGTTCTTCCTCCCCTTCAAGATGCAAAACAAAATCTCTGAGATCTGGCTTTGACCCAGATTGTGACTCAGTTCCCGAGCTGATATTTGACCCACTGTTGTTAAACCTGGGTTTCAATATCTTGCAGTGATCCCAACACGCGAAGACGGAGCTCACAAGGAAAATTGAAATGATTCTGGTCACTTTGCTGATCAGCACAATTCCCATCTGCACACGGATGCAAAAGCTGAGAGACAAAAATTTTGCATCATGGGCTAACTTCCTGCGATGCCGATTAGGGATTCGTATATTCAGAGGGCAATGTTTCATTTCAAGTAAGCTCTCTATCCAGTAAGGTTCCACTCTGAACTGCTTCTTCTTGTGGCCGCTCTGTTTCCTTACTTTTGGGCAGCAGAATTTTATAGCTATGAACCATCTCAGTGCTGGAGCAATAGTACCCACTCCTACAGCAGCGTTCTGAGTCACCAGAATCAAGATGGTTGACCACTTATAATCAGACTCACCTTTACAAAATCTAAAACTGAAAGGCGTAAGGTAGGATAGAAGCATAGCCTCGGCTAGTATCATAGCACTGAGAAGACAGAAAGCACCAGAAGCAATACATGTTGGTGACCTACCCACCACAAACTGGGGACTACACGTATGAGCCATCATCCCGAATACCGTGAGTTTATATTTACCTCTTTGGGTGACTGTCCCTTCGGTTTGGGCCAAGCATTTTTTCACTGCCATTTCATACTTCTTGCTGTATTTGTATTCCAAATATTGTTTGGTGGTTGGAACAGTCAAAGCAGAGGAGACCATGAGCAAGAGTATTATGAGCATGAGGAACATTAAGAGGATGTGTTCTCTCCAGAAAACATAGATAACACCAGTTCCTAATTGCATGCAGATATTGACGATTACTGTGATAACAAGTATAGCCAAAGCCATAAGGTTCATGAACATGTCTTTGGTCTCCGTGGCTCCAAGAGAAGGCATAGAGTTAGCCATAATTGTGCAGATCAAAGCACTGCTACTGAGTTTGGCAAGCTGCTCATGGTGGCCAGGCATGGAGGTGTTTAAATCCACCGATAATTTGACGGCGACACCGATCAAGGTTAAGGAAGTTGCATTAAGAGAAAAATATTTGCAAGGGAACCAGAACTTGCGATTGCAAATACCAAGTATAGTATCTGTGGCCATTCCGATGAGACAGGCTAGTGATGCTGCAACTATGTATAAGCCTACCCATGGAATTGGTTGGCTAAACTTTGAATCGTCAAGAATTCCATCGACTTTGCAACCGATTCTTCCCATTTCTTCGTTTTGATCCTTCTGTATGGGATTTTGCACAACAGTGTTGATATCGTCTATTTTAATGCTAAGCACCAAAATCTGGACACATCTAGAATTACTACTAGCATATTTTTTCTCCCCTGACAGTGACTGAATAGCCTATAGGCATGATATTTTACTTAAAAATTAATGTCGAAGGGAGTGGCCAAGAGGTAGAAATGATGGCAGGCTCATTTGACCTCAGAGTGGTGGACGAGGAAGATGATGCCGGCTTACGTACGTAATGACATGGTCAAATAATTAATTATGTGGTTTGTAATTGTCTACCGAATGTTTGGCCAGACTATAATCTGTTCCAATGACGAAACTTGTCAAGTAGAAGCTAGAAACTGTAATTTGACTAGTTTATTCCTTGCTGCTCATTTTTCCACCCGTAAATTACATGGAGCTAGTGAAATAAGATTCATACCTCTTCATCCCATATATATTGTGATTGCTTGGGATACTATTGGTAAGCCTAAGAAGCGTGTTGAAAAAAGAAAAAGCTAATTGCATGGAAAAAAACATGATGTTTGACATATTTTTGGAGCAATTGGCTTTTTACTCAAGTTATTTTGAAGTTTCTCCAATTTTTGGCTTTTGTCTTTTTGTCTTTTTTTTTTTTTTTTTTTTTTTTTTTTTTTAAAGATTTGAATATTTTGAAACTGATTTTTCAATATGTTATCCTATCAAATAAGTCCATGTCAAACTAATCTTTTTATAAAAGCTTATCCAAACATAAATACTAGCATTATACTAATTGATAAATTGTGTCTGTTTGGGTTAACCTTATAAACTACTTTTCTAACGTGACTTACGGTGTATGAGGTAAATATGTGAGAAGAGTATTGTTTTAACTTATATAAACGTGTTTCTTAACCGCCAAACAAATTTCACTTTACAAAAGTCATTTAAGATAAAAGACATGTTTGCCCGACTTTAATACAAACAAGCCTTATTGTTTTCAAAGAGAAAATGTCTTGATTGCAAGGAGGTCCTACTCTGTTTTTCCACAGGAGTAGGTAATGTAACATTGATCACAAGAAACAAAAAATAAGGAACTTTTAGGTGTTTGTGAGGGGAAGAAGATTAGAAAGTGAAGTGACGGTTTAGCCATGTTCCTTTGTCCTTGAGCTCTCTTCCCCACCTGCCACTCCTCTGTCGGTCCCATATCCATATGTCCCTTTCCATCATTTCCCAATTTGTGAGGCTCTTCACACAAATTCTACACTTCCATCTTTCTCTACGGTCCTTACAATTCCACTTGATCATTGAACTTTTCTCCCTTCTGTTTTTAACCTGTTTCACCTAAGACATGCCACCTCGTTAATTATCTCGTTGGTCCAGTCATATGGGTGTCTCTGCAACTTGAACATGAATTATTATTATATATAGTCTTCCTAGCACGAACTAAAAGGAACTATACGTACTGTTATCTCGTCATGTTTCATGTGAAGGAGAAATGGATGCAGCCAGTGCCAGCAATTAAATCAACAAAGAAAAAACATTATAATTATAAAATATACCACCAAGAACTACCATGTTGGGTTCCCCCTATTCGCCATCCCCTTTCTTCGCATAGTTTGCGACGGATCAATGATCCGTCGCACAATGGCGGCAAAAAGGTCGCCATTCTCACACCATCTGCGACGGATCATTGATCCGTCGCAACACTATGCGACGGATCATTGATCCGTCGCAAAATGGCGGCCTTTGAGGCCACAATTGCGACGGATCAATGAACGTCGCATAGTATGCGACGGATCAAAGATCCATCTTGGCATTTTGAGGCCCAATTGCGACGGATCAAAGGATCCGTCGCAAAAGCAATATTTGCGACGGATATAGGGATCCGTCGCAAAGAGGTCTCATTTATGAGACCTCCTTTCGTCTTCCTCTCGCGATGCCTCCCCCCGGCCCCTCCCACTGCTCCGCCCCCTCCCCCGCTCCGGCCCCCCGATCCGCCCCCCCCCCCGGTCCGATCCTCCCCCCACCGTCCCTCCCCCGCTCCGGCCCTCCCACCGTCCCTCCCCCGCTCGAGACCCATCCCCCGGGTCGACCCCCCCCTCCGCCCCCCCCGGTCCGACCCCTCCCCCGACTCCGACCCCCCCCCCGCCTCCGCTCCCCCTCCCCCCTGCTCCGCCCCCTTCTCCACCTCCTCCTCCACCGGCTCGTCCCCTGCGTCCCCTAGCTCCTCCACGACTCTCGGCTCGTCGTCCTCTTCTCCGGGTCCGGTCCTTTGTCGGGTTGGTTCGATGTATTTTTTTTTTACTATATGGATATATCTATGTTAGATTTTCTTTATGTCATAATTTAAATATGCATGTTA